>CM028336.1:6957379-7649879 GCA_016647705.1 Eucommia ulmoides
ACTCTATCTCCAGGTGCGTCTCTGTTTTTCCATTTCATCAATTTCTATTTCGAAACCATTCTCCCTCCTCTCTCTCGCTCATCTGATTTAGGGTTTTGATCTGAAAAAGATAACCATCAGAAGCCGATCTCACCCTCCCTTGCGAAGACGAACTCCCTCCCTCCCTTGCAAAGACGACGGCGACGATCACTCGAGACCTGGAGACCGATTACCCCATGGCCGTCTTCCGTTAGCATCAAGTTCCCCACTTTATCTCCAAGTATGTTTCTCCATCTCTCTTTGGATTTTGGGTTAGCATCAAGTTCCCCATTCTATTTTGAAACCATTCTCCCTCCCTTTATGACGACAGTGCATAGGTGGTCGTCGGTGTTCGGCGAGGACGGTGAAGGTCACCGATGGTCGCATTCATCTATTTACCCCTAATCATAGGTACTCTCCTCTCTCTTGCTCTTGCTCATCTGATTTGGGGTTAGGGTTGAAATTAGAGAACCATCTCTCCATCTCTCTCAATTTGAGGTTAGGGTTGCCTCCTATCCTCACTTTCTGTTCATGTTCCCGATTTTATGGTAGATTTTATCAATTTATGGTTGTTTGTCGACTTGCCCCATGTTCGTCTTCCGTTAGTTCTCCACTCTATCTCCAGGTGCGTCTCTGTTTTTCCATTTAATCAATTTTTCTATTTCGAAACCATTCTCCCTCTTCTCTCTCGCTCATCTGATTTAGGGTTTTGATCTGAAAATTAGATAACCATCAGAAGACGATCTCACCCTTCCTTGCGAAGACGAACTCCCTCCCTCCCTTGCGAAGACGACGGCGACGATCACTCGAGACCTGGAGACCGATTGCCCCATGGCCGTCTTCCGTTAGTTCTCCACTCTATCTCCAGGTGCGTCTCTGTTTTTCCATTTCATCAATTTCTATTTCGAAACCATTCTCCCTCCTCTCTCTCTCTCGCTCATCTGATTTAGGGTTTTGATCTGAAAAAGATAACCATCAGAAGCCAATCTCACCCTCCCTTGCGAAGACGAACTCCCTCCCTCCCTTGCAAAGACGACAGCGACGATCACTCGAGACCTAGAGACCGATTGCCCCATGGCCGTCTTCCGTTAGCATCAAGTTCCCCACTCTATCTCCAGGTACGTTTCTCCATCTCTCTTTGGATTTTGGGTTAGCATCAAGTTCCCCATTCTATTTTGAAACCATTCTCCCTCACTTTATGATGACAGTGCATAGGTGGTCGTCGGTGTTCGGCGAGGACGGTGAAGGTCACCGATGGTCGCATTCATTTATTTACCCCTAATCATAGGTACTCTCCTTTCTCTTGCTCTTGCTCATCTGATTTGGGGTTAGGGTTGAAATTAGATAACCATCTCTCCATCTCTCTCAATTTGGGGTTAGGGTTGCCTCCTATCCTCACTTTCTGTTCATGTTCCCGATTTTATGGTAGATTTTATCAATTTATGGTTGTTTGTGTTTTGTTGATTCCTGTTCTTCCTGTGCTGAGTTGGGGTGGATGGGGGATTCCTGTTGGTTTACATTTGAACAATGAACGCAATTACCTTTACTGTTATTCATCATTCCCCTTGAATACCTTTATTATTACAATGAACGCGCCTTTTGCTTCCTTTTTGATGGCGTTTGTTTAATGTTCATTTAGATGGCGTTTGTTTAGTGTTTCAGTTCTCAGAAAACTTGGAACAGGAATTTCATCTGTTTGATAATGGGACTCTTTGGTTTGTTTAGTGTTTCTGTTTCTGCTTCTATTCTAGAAAACATTTGGAACAACCTAAAAATATATTTGGTTCCCAAAAATTCTGTTTCTGCTCCCAGATTTCAGGAACAAAAGCGCTGAACAAAAACGCGCCTTTTGCTTCCTTTTTGCTAGCATACATTTTGTGAAACAACCATAAATTGATAATATTAGTTTCAAAACAAAAACGCGCCTTCGCAAAACTAATATTAGTTTCAATTCTAGCATACTTTGTTCTAGAGAAATTAAAAATGATTTTATCACATATTTAACTTGAATATGAAAGGGAGACACCACCACCGCTAATACATTTTGTGTTTATGTTCTCTGTTCCTGTTGTGTTCATTTTTATATTCTATTTCTATTCTAATTTCTGTTTATGTTTATATTTGGGCTAACAAAAATTAGAAATGTTTTTAGTTTGTGTTTGTGTTTTTAGTTATGTAGAATGCATTTTCATTAATGTTTTTGTTATTGTTTTCAGTGATGGAGCGGCTTAGTTTTTAGGTTTGCTAATAACGGAGATGGAATTGGTGATAGCTAATTGGACGATTTCTTCAGTTGGCGACAGGTAATTGGACGATCTAGGGTTTTCTTCAATTTGATGGTTTTTCATTTCAGTTTTGTTTAATTGTGACTGAATTTGATTAAATTTATGCTTAATTTTACTGAATTTTTTGAGGATATACCATCGAATTGGAATCGGTGATAGCTAATTTTTCAGGTATGTTTCGACCCCCATTCTTCTCTTTTGCCCCCAGATTAGTGTTTCTGTTTTCATTGTGTTCTTCTTTTGCGTTTCTCTTTAGTGAGGTTCCTCGTCGCCCCTGACTTCTCTCTCCATCTTCAACATTCGACAGCATCCCCCATCTTCAACAGTGTTCTAAGTCGTTGGAAACTAAATTAAGGAAGGCTAAAATGTGAAAATGAGAAACTGAACTTCAATTTGCGAATTGAATGTTTTGTGCAACTAATTATGGTTAGTGTTTCTGTTATGTTCTATTCTGTTCTGATAGGTGGAGCTTGAAGGGAACTCATATTTTAATTTGTTTACAGTTTACAGTTTAATTTACGAATGATTTCTTCTTTAATTCCTATCTGTTGAATGAATCTTTTTTGCGATTTGAACTCAAGGTTCATTTCTCTATTTCACCATTTGGTTTCTTAATTATTGTTGTTTTAATTACGATTATGGTATCAATTTTTTTGCAACCTTTCAATGTTTTAGGTGGCCTTTTCTTAGTGTTCCTGTTCCCGTATTTTTTGTTTTTGTTCCCAGAAAACTTCGAACATGGATAGATATATGGGAAAAAATGGTGCGTTCCCAAAAATTTCTTATGAAAATCAGCGAACAGAGGGGAACATATCCTTTTGTTACCATATTTTTGTTTCTGTTCCCCATTTTTTGGCAACATAAATCTGGGAGCTGAAACACCAAATAAATAGGCCTTAATGTTTTTGCTTTTATTTTCAAGAGAATTAGAATCGAAAAAGAAATGGGGGAATAATTTGTTTCTTTTTATATTTTTGTTTCTGTTTTGAGAAAACTTGGAAAAATTATGTTTCGTTCCTAGATATTTGTTCTAAAAAACTTTGAGCATAACATAATCAGATTCTTTGTTCCTATATTACCGTTTCTGTTCCCAATTTTTGTTTTTTGGAACATACACAGAAATATGAAAACAGAAACGCTAACTAAACGCCACCTTAAACAGGAGAGTTAAATTTTGAAGTGGGATGACGTCGTTTTTATTCCTCCAGATATTGAAGTTTCAATTGATCCCAGTCGGAAGTAGGCAACCAGTTTCGAATGGGGCGCGATTCTAACCGCGGTTTGGATTTTGCTTATCCTGTTGCCAAATGGGTTGCTTATTTTATTTGGTTAATTGTTTCTAGTCTGTTGTCATATTTTTACTCTTTTAATTTGCATTTGTTTTGTTCGATTGTAGATTCAGAGGGAAGAGAGACAAGCTAGCGAGGAGGGAGGGAAGCGACTGTAGAATCAGGTTAAATCTCAGCTCTCGAACTGGCTCTCGAATCAGGTTAAATTTGCATTTATTTCTGTTCTGTTCCCTATTTCTATTTTTGTTCCTGTTCCCTGTTTCTGTTTCTATTTCCGTCTCTATTTTCATCCCTGTTTCTGTTTCTGTTCCTGCTCCCTGTTTCTGTTTCTATTTTTTGTTCCTGTTCCATGTTCCTTGTTTTCGTTTCCGTTTCCATGTGCGACTTTTTGTTTGCATTTCCAGGGTTATTGTATGAAATGCTTCGATCAGCTAAGGTGGGAGATTCAAAATCAACTTGGAAGGTATGAGCAACTTTTGCCAATGGTGTTATTTGCAATTTGAAAGCTACTAGCCAACTACCTTGACTCTGGTGATTAGCTTGAATAGCTTTAACTGCCTTATTCAATGTTCTATGTGAAGTGGTTATCTCAAATAAGAAAAGAACTTCTGTCCCACTTGGTTGTTATACTGTTGAATACATTTGATTAAATTCTAAGGCGATTTAAGCGATGAGGCCTTGAGGGCTACTCTTTTGGATCCTCCAAAGTAAGTTTATTTAGTATTGTTACTATTGTATGTCCCGTTTGGTTCAGTTTTGGAAATCTGTTTTCAAAATTTTTGAAAACCATTATGAAAAATAAAGTGCAGTGATGCGATTGATTGATAGTTGAATTAGAGAAAATTCATATAGGTGTTAGTAATAGTAGGTGATTTGATAGATGGAAGATTGTGAATTTTTTTTTTTGTAGATATGTTTTTGGGTTGGGTTGTTAAAAATGAAATTGGGTTGTGTGTATATAGATATCTATATATAAATCTGTATTTTTAACTTAGTATTTTCTGTATTGGTTGCAGACATTTTTGTTGGTTTTTTTTTTTTTTCCTTCCGGTTATATTGTTTATTTTGCTTAATCATTATATATATATATATATTTTTATATTAAATTAGCTATTAACTTAACAATGAAAAAATCACGTGTATTTAATAAATAACATTATTTTTGTATTATTTTTTTTATATTAAATTAATAACATTATTTTTATGCCCCAGACCCCGTGCATAGCGGTAGTTTTGTAGCACTGGGTTGTCTTTTATATATATATATATATATATATATATATATATATATATTTAAATAAAAAATTGAACACCCGTGCCTTCAGGCACGGGGTATTCTCTAGTATATATATATATATATATATATATATATATATATATATATAAGTTATGTGTTCATTTGTTTTGTTAAAAACATGCATGGTGATATCGTTTTGCTGGTTAACTGTAATCGTCAACTTTCAAAAATGGAACCAGAATCCTGAGGCATCGTGAAAATATCCAAGAAACAGTATTTCAGTTCCCTGAACCGAATCTGGCCTTTCCTTACTCTCTTTCTCTCTCTATCTTCAACATGACTTCCGGCAGAGGCGGTGACATTCACCCTTCGGTGGAGGACGAGAGGCAGAGCCTCGGTGACGGTGATATCGAGTAGGGGATCGCGAATTCCAAGAACCCCAACAGCTAGGTCTCTCTCTCTCTCACACACACACACAATGTCATACCTCAATTTTTTGTAAATAAGTCATGACATCCAGAATATTAACCAGGAGGAGGAGCGGAGTCTTGACATCTAGGAGGTTAACCAACAAGAGGGGCCGAGCCATGACATTCAAGAGGTTAACCAAGAGGAGGGCCAGATCCAGAATATATATATGAATATATTCATAAGTTAACCAGGAGGAGAGGCCGAGCCATGACATGCACACACACACACACACACACACACATATATATATGTATACATACATATATATATATACTTATATATATGTATGTATAATTATATGTATACAAATATATGTGCATTTCATATATACACATAATATATATATATATATATATAAATATATGTATACCTACATACATATATATACTTATATATATGTATATATAGTCGTCAACTCCCGAAAATGGAATCAGAATCCTGAGGCATCATGAAGATCTCCAAGAAACAGTACTTCCGTTCCTGAAATCGAACCTGGCTTCTCCTTACTCTCTCTCGCTCTCTCTCGCTCTCTCTACAACATGACTTCCGGTAGAGATAGTGACATTCACCCTTCGGTGGAGGACGAGAGGCAGCGCCCTGAGAGACAGAGCCTCGGTGATGATGATATCGAGTAGGGAATGGCGAATCACAGGAACCCCAACAGCCAGGTCTCTCTCTCTCTCTCTCTCTCACACACACACACACACACACACAATGTCATACCTCAATTTTTTGTAAATTAATTATGACATCCAGAATGTTAACCGGGAAAAAGGGCTGAGCCTTAACATCTCGGAGGTTAACCAGGAGGAGGGGCAAAGCTATGACATTCAGGAGGTTAACTAGGAGGAGGGGCCGAGCCATGACATGCACACATACACACAAACACACACATATATATCTTTACATACATATATTTGTAATATATAAATATATGTATACATACACACATATAATACATATATATATATATATATATATGTATATACTGAAACATGCATGGTAATTTCGTTTTGCTGGTTAACTGTAGTTGTCAACTTCCGAAAATGGAATCAGAATCCTGAGGCATCATGAAGATCTCCAAGAAACAGAACCGGCCCTTTCCTTACTCTCTCTATCTCTCTCTCTATCAACAACATGACTTCCGGCAGAGGCGGTGACATTCACCTATATATATATGTATGTATGTATACATATATTTAAATATATATATATATTTATATATTTATGAATACATAACTTATATATATATATACATGTATCTATATATATATATATATAGATACATGTATATATATATATATATATAAGTTATGTATTCATATGTATATATACACATATATATACATACATATATGAATATATATATATATATATATATATATATATATATATAAGTTATGTGTTCATTTGTTATGTTAAAAACATGTATGGTGATATCGTTTTGTTGGTTAACTGTAGTCATCAACTTCTAAAAATGGAACCAGAATCCTGAGGCATCATGAAAATATCCAAGAAACATTATTTCAATTCTCTGAACCGAACCTGGCATTTCCTTACTCTCTCTCTCTCTATCTAAAACATGACTTCCGGTAGAGGCGGTGACATTCACCATTCGGTGGAAGATGAGAGGCAGAGCCTCGGTGACGGTGATATCGAGTAGGGGATCGCGAATCCTAAGAACCCCAACAACTAGGTCTCTCTCTCTCTCACACACACACACAATGTCATAACTCGATTTTTTGTAAATAAGTCATGACATCCAGAATTTTAACCATGAGGAGGGGTGGAGTTTTGACATCTAGGAGGTTAACTAGCAGGAGGGGACGAGCCATGACATTTAGGAGGTTAAACAAGAGGAGGGACCGATCCAGAATATATGTACGTATATATTCATAAGTTAATCAGGTAGAGGAGCCGAGCCATACATGCACACACACACACACACACACATACACACATATATATATATATATGTATGTATACATAGATACATATATATAAGTATATATGTATATATAATTATATGTATACATACATACATATATATATTTATATATATGTATATAGTTATGAATATATACATACATATATATGTGCATGTCATTTACACACATAACATATACATACATCTATATAATAAATCAGCTCATTTACATTCACAGCCGTCCGATGTCTCTGGATATTCGTAACCGTTGGATGTCTTTTGATATATACAACATCTATATACAACATATCTATATAATATATCTATCTATAATAATATACAATATTCAACACTTACCATCAATCATAATTTTTAACACTTACCATCGTCTACAGGAACTGTCCTTGCCTGCCTTTACATTTACTTCATGGACTCCAGTCTTCTTCTCCACTGAACCACACCACCGCTGCTAGAGAAATTAGGGTCGTCTCTCTCTCTCTCTTTCTTCCTCGCGCTCCCTCTTCACTTCCGACAATAGCCATCACCGTCCACTCCCTCTCAGCCTTCTCCGCCATCCCTTCGCCACCGCCACTGCCACCTCCGCTCCATTTCGCCGCGATGTCATCACCTCGACATCCACGCCATCATCCTTCCTCGCGATTTCTTCTTTCTCCCTCGCGACGACTTCTCCCTTCCTCCAGACGACGACGGTGGCTTAGCTCTCGACTCCTCCAATCGCTCACGGTCCTCGTTCCCTTTCCTGGTAAGCCTCTTTTTCTCTCTCTCAACCACCACGATTCACAGCTCTTGATTCAATTTTGCAGTAGTTCAAACTAAAAATCTTTGTTTTGAAATTCATTGGTTTGAATTTGATTTTTTTTAAGGGTTTCTGAAATTAGGGTCTCTTTCTCTCTTGATTTTGGGTTTCGAAACCCTTAAAATTGAAGCTCTCTCTCTATCTCGGTCGTGCTGCCTGTAAGAAATCACCACCATCGTCGCAATCAGGTTCGTCTTTCTCTCTCTCCTTCTCCGTCTCTGCTTTTCGTTTTTCAGTTTGTTCGATTTTCAAAACCCTCACTCGATTTGAGTTGATCTGAGTTGGGACACCGATTGTGGCGTTGATCTGAGTAGGGACACTGATGGTGGCGTTGGTTTCAAAAACCCTCATTCGATTGGGTACCTCCGCCTCCCGCCTCGCACTCTCGACGACCGTCAATCACCGCAAATCGATTTTTTTCTCCCTCTCGCACCAACATTCCGATTTCTCTCAGCAAACGCCGCTGCTTTCAGGTACGATCTCCCTCAACGGATGGTGTTTTTGTTCCCAGATTTCGCCTTTTGTTTAGGGAAGAATTGGGAATGGCATTATGTCTCGCATATTCACTATTATATATCTTGATTGAAATTTTCTCTTTGATTTTTTCGATTTCAGATCTGAAACGGGTTTTGATCTGTTTAGGTTTTACGAATGAGATCCTTTGTGAGATGACGCTTGACCACTTTTCCTGATTTTCGCAATGCTCAATCGATTCCAAAGCTGAAATTATGCTCCCTCGGAGCAATGAGATCCTTTAGGTTTTACTGTCGGCTTGCTGCAATTATGCTCCCTCGGAGACCAATCCTGGTGTTCGATATGATCCAATCCTCGCTATGTATTCATTTTTTTTTCTCCTCCTTTATTTCTGAGATTAATTTCGATATCTTGAGCTGAATTTGTGCTCTAATTTCCCCGATTTCGCGGGATGGTTTGGGATAGCTTTTAAGAAGGACAAAAACTGCATTATTTGAATTTTTAAAACCCTAATTCCATTGTAATTTGTGTTTAAATTTGACCTAATTCTCTGTTGTTGTAGGTCAGAGGTGTTCTTTCGTGTTGGAACTCATCTCATTCCACACCCCAACAAGGTACTCCATGCTGGAAAAATGCCTGTCTTATCTAATTCCAACTCTCCAATTCTATGCTTCCAACCGCTGCCTAGCAAAACAATCATTCAAAGGTGAAAATCAAGTCTTTTTTTGGTTCCCAGATTTATGTTTCTGTTTACGTTTATGCTTTTGTTTATGTTGAACTCCAAATGTGAACTATGGTTAATACACAAACGCATTGGCATTGGCGCCGAATGCATTTTTGTTACCGGTTTCTGTTCTGTTCCCGTCTTTGTTTATGTTCTGTTCCCGTTTCTGTTTCTGTTTCTGTTCTGTTCCCGTCTCTGTTTCTGTTCCTGTTCCCAAATTTGTATGAACTCACCAATCTGATTTCATATTGATTGCTCCCTAATTAGATCACCAAGTTTACATTGCGACGAAATCTATACGAGTGTTTGTATTCTGATTTCATATTTTACTAATATCATATAGAGCACCAAATGTTTGATGAAATTTCTAATTGATGAACCATGTTCAGTTTCCATTCTGTTTTCATTGTGAATTTGTATTATGATGTTTGCAAATTTCAATTTCCATTCTGTTTCCATCTTCTAATGTTTGACAACAATTAGATCACTGATTTCATACCCGAATTTGTATGAACTCGAGGTCCTCTTGGTTTAACATTTACATTTTTTTTTATTTTGTATCGAATATAAAGTATTCCATTTGGATGGATTTTATTTCTATTATATTTTAAATTTTAATTGCTTAGGCAAGAAGAGAACCAAGTCATTAGAATGTCGCTCTTGCTTTTGGTATAGGTGTAGTCATTGTACCACTTACTCATGTTTGTACCATTCGCTCTTATTTAAACAAGTCGCAAATCATTTAAGTTGAAGTCTGCTGAAGTAAAGTAACACAACCGCTTTTAGTTTTTTGCATAATATATAGATTATGTTTGTTCACTTCATTTTCTTAACTTCACAGTTCGTATTCAGCTTTTATTATGCTTCATCATTGTTCCCATGTGGGAAAAGCAGCTCTTTCCTCTTCTTGCTGAAAACAGTAGACACATCGATTCCATTGTCGTTGATGTGGTTTGTCAGATATGTATTTGAATTTGAATTTGTTTTTCGAGATGGGATATGTCTTTCTTATTATTCATTTTGTTTCTTCAATTGAGGTATATCATGTAGATATTTGCTTTTTTAACGTGAGCACTACATGTTTGATGAAATGCCTGACTGATGAATGTATTTATAGGATACATATATATTTATATTCTTATTTTATATTGCTAACTATTTCCATTCTGGTTTCATATTGCTACACGTGTTAATCTGCACTTTCTCTTTTCGATTATAGAAGTAGAGGAAAGAGAAAGAAACTAACAAGGAGGGAAAGAAGCGACTGTAAAAGCAAGTTAAATCTTACCTCTCGAACTTGGTAAGACGTTCTCATTCAATGTAAATAATGTAATTATATGGGTATAGAATTTATGTGGGGAAGTGACGTGTTACATGAATTTATTTTTCTCAACCTCAACTTTTAACCACTGGAGGGATTGGATGAACTAGAGAAAACCAGTGTGTTTCTGTTCCCGGATTTCCATTTCTTTTTGCGGAAATTTGAGAACAACTTAGCTTGAGGTTTTTACTTACTTTTACACATCAAGCACAATATAGGTTAGCTCTAGGAGCAGCCACCCCGTTAGTGTTTTTGTCCTCCGATTTCATTTTATTCTTCTCTGTTCCTAGATTTTCATAACAAAATTCTGGGTCTAGAAAAAGATAGATTCGAAATAATTCTCCCTATTCTAATTTTTATGGGAACAGAAACAAAAAACTGAGAAAGGAAACACTAAACGAGCACCACCTTTTTGTTTTTGCTCCCATTGTTTTTTCACAAAAAACTTTGAAAAGAAACAGAAATGTGGGAACAGTTCTATTTCGTTTGGAGAAAATTAGATAACCAATGACACGTCTTTATGTTAGCATCAAGTTCCCCACTCTATCTCCAGGTACGTTTCTCCATCTCTCTTTGGATTTTGGGTTTGATTGTCTTTGTTTTTCTATTTCGAAACCCTTAAAATTGAAACATTTCATCAATTTCTATTTCGAAACCATTCTCCCTCCCTCTATAACGACGGTGCACAGATGGTCGTCGGTGTTCGGCCATTCTTCTACCATTGAAATGTGTTTGTATTCATCCTGGGCTAATTTTATGTCTTTCAATTTCTCTCAATAGACTTAAGTTGAATCAATCTGATTTTGAGTTGGCATGGGTAAGGAAGTTTATTTAAAGACATTTGTGTTTTCTTTTCTATATGTATTGTGTTTATCAGTGGAACAATTTGAACAATTGCTCCCTACTCAGACTGTACCCTTGCTGTTGACATCAGGTAATTAGCACTACCAGCTATGTAATAGGTTTATTTGCTAATTGGCTAGAGAAGAAAATCCATTTGACTTCTTTCTTACTTTATTTGCGTTTCATGCCAGAGTGTCTATGCTATATTTTTTCATAAGGTAAGCAGTTCATTCCATTGTGTAAATTCTGTCAACTATTTTTTAACTATCTTTTCTTATTTTACTTTTCCTTGATTTGTGTATACATTCTCTATTTACATTGTGGATATTGATGTCCTTTATATTTTTAGATGGCTTATGAACCCTATGGTCTTCTGGCTGGAAATGTCAGCATAGTCACTAGAGAAAATATTGAGCCTTCTTATGGTGGGGATAATGAATCTTTCTTGAGGAAGATTATAACACCAATATACCGAGTCATTGAAAAGGTGCTTCCAATGCAAACATGCACATTCCATAAAACTTTGATCTTTCTGTTTCAAACATAATGTCAGTTAGTGGATTCCAAGAAGCCAATAAGAGCAAAAATGGAAAAGCCCCTCATTCAGCTTGGTGCAATTATGATGATCTAAATGAATACTTTTGGTATATATTGTTTCGATTGAGCTATGCGATTTTCAAAAAAACTGCTGAAATCCACCGCGAAACAGGTATTAACCTCTCAGATTTTCAATATTTTTTGTTTGTATTTTTAATTTCAGATGAAGTTTTTCATTCTTTAATTTTAACTCTTTGAAGCTCTGCTTATCTGAATTCAGGTATGTTGAACTTCATTCAATTTCGTTTTTAGTTCATTACATTGATTTTTTAACTGTAACCCTAATTTCCTAATTGCATTATTTTATCTAGGTCTTTTCCTTTTTTTTTTTTTTTTTCCAACCAAGCAATACCTAAAACTAATTTAAAAGTAGGTAGCGTTTGGAAGCTTAGAATTGGGTTCCAAAATTGTTTCGGCACCTCTGTCTTTGATTCCCCACTATCTCTATCTTCGATCTTCTACTTTGCGGCTGATTGTCTCTTGGTCTCATAAATCGGATTTTGAAAATGAATTTGAAAATTTTGTTTGCTTAGTATGGTTTCATTTGAAAATTATTGTTATGTTTGATAAAATAGTTGTAAAATGTTGTATAAAAAGTGAAAATTATGTCATTTTTTTAACACCCGTACCTTTAGGTACGGGTTATACGCTAGTATATATATATATATATATATATATATATACACACTTATATATATGTATATATAGTCGTCAACTCCCGAAAATGTAACTAGAATCCTGAGGCATCATGAAGATCTCCAAGAAACAGTACTTCCGTTCCTAAAACCGAACCTGGCCTCTCCTTACTCTCTCTCGCTCTCTCTCTCTCTCTTTCTCTACAACATGACTTCCGGTAGAGATGGTGACATTTACCCTTCGGTGAAGGACGAGGGGCAGCACCCTGAGAGGCAGAGCCTCGGTGATGGTGATATCGAGTAGGGGATGGTGAATCCCAGGAACTCCAACAGCCAGGTCTATTTCTCTCTCTCTCTCATATACACACACACACAATGTCATACCTCGATTTTTTGTAAATCAGTCATGACATCCAGAATGTTAACCAGGAGGAAGGACGGAGCCTTGACATCCAGGAGGTTATCTAGGAAGAGGGCAAAGTTGTGACATTCAGGAGGTTAACTAGGAGGAAGGGCCGAGCCTTGACATACACACAAACACACACACACACACACACACACATATATCTTTACATACATATATTTGTAATATATAAATATATGTATACATACATACATATATATACTATTATATATGTATATACTTATGAATATATACATTCATATATATGTGCATGTCATATACACACATATAATATATATATGTATGTATACAAACATACATATATATACTTATATATATGTATATACTAAAACATGCATGGTAATTTCGTTTTGCTGGTTAACTGTAGTTGTCAACTTTCGAAAATTGAATTAGAATCCTGAGGCATCATGAAGATCTCCAAGAAACAGTATTTCGGTTCCCTGAACCGGCCCTTTCCTTATTTTTTTTCTCTCTTTCTATCTACAACATGACTTCCGGCAGAGGCAGTGGCATTCACCCATATATATATGTATAAATTTTGTATTCATAGGTATGTATATATATATATATATATGTGTGTGTGTGTGTGTGTGTGTGTGTGTGTGTGTGTATATATATATATAGATACGTGTATATATATATAAGTTATGTATTCATAAGTATATATATATATATATATATATATATACACACACACACACACACATATATATATAGATACATGTATATATATATATATATATATATATATATATATATATAAGTTATGTATTCATATGTATATACACACATATATATACATATATATATACATATAAGTTATGTGTTCATTTGTTGTGTTACAAACATGCATGGTGATATCGTTTTGCTGGTTAACTGTAGTAGTCAACTTCCAAAACTGGAACCACAATCCTGAGGCATCATGAAAATGTCCAAGAAACATTATTTCGGTTCCCTGAATCAAACCTGGTCTTTCCTTACTCTTTCTCTCTATCTACAACATGACTTCCGGCAGAGGCGGTGACATTCACCCTTTGGTGGAGGACGAGAGGCAGAGCCTCTGTGACGGTGATATCGAGTAGGGGATCGCGAATCCCAAGAACCCCAACAACTAGGTCTCTCTCTCTCTCACACATACACACACACAATGTCATACCTCGATTTTTTGTAAATCAGTCATGACATCTAGAATGTTAATCAGGAGGAAGAGTGGAGCCTTGACATCCAAGAGGTTAACTAGGAGGAGGTGCCGATCCATGACATGCACACACACACACACACACACACACATATATACATACATATATTTGTAATATATAAGTATATGTATACATACACACAAATAAGTATGTATATATATATATACGTACATACATATATATACTAATATATATTTATATATTGATGAATA
The DNA here is from genome assembly GCA_016647705.1 of Eucommia ulmoides. NCBI lineage: Eukaryota > Viridiplantae > Streptophyta > Magnoliopsida > Garryales > Eucommiaceae > Eucommia > Eucommia ulmoides. Next base: position 6,971,853 of record CM028336.1, read on the forward strand.
TATACATACATATATATATGTGCAAGTCATATACACACATATAATATATATATGTATATATAGTGTATATATATATATATATATATTTATGCATACATACATATATATACTTATATATATGTATATACTGAAACATGCATGGGGATTTCGTTTTGCTAGTTAACTGTAGTTGTCAACTTCCGAAAATGGAACCAGAATCCTGAGGTATCATGAAGATCTCCAAGAAACAGTACTTCTCATTCCCGGAACCGAACTTGGGCTCTCCTTACTCTCTCTCGCTCTCTCCCGCTCTACAACATGACTTTCTAGCAGAGGCGGTGACATTCACCCATATATATATGTATGTATGTATACATATATTTAAATATATATATACTTATATTTATGTATATACTTATAAATACATAACTTATATATATATATACATATATATATATATATATGTACGTACGTACGTATGTATGTATACATAACTTATATATATATACATGTATCTACATATACATGTATATATATATATATATATATATATATATATATATATATATATATATATATATATATTATGTGTTCATTTGTTGTCTTAAAAACATACATGGTGATTTCGTTTTGCTGGTTAATTGTAGTTGTCAATTTCCAAAATGGAACCAGAATCTTGAGGTATCATCATGAAGATCTCCTAAAAACAGTACTTTCCATTCCCGGAACTGAACCTGGCCTCTCCTTACTCTCTCTCACTCTTTCTCCCGCTCTACAACATGACTTCCGGCAAAGGCAGTGACATTCATTCATATATATATGTATGTATGTATACATATATTTAAATATATAAATATATATATATACATATTTATATATATATATATATATACATATTTATATATATATGTATATACTTATGAATATATAACTTATATATATATATATATAGATAGATAGATACATGTATAAATATATAAGTTATGTATTCATATGTATATAAACACATATATATATAGATACATATATGAATATATATAAATATATATGTGTGTATATATACATATATACTTATGAATACATAATTTATATATATATATATATATATATATATATATATATATATATATATACAGATACATGTATATACACACACACATATATATATATATAGATACATGTATATATATGTATACATTCATACGTATATATACTAATATATATGTATATATTTATGAATATATACATACATATATATGTGCATGTCATATACACACATATAATATATATATATATATATGCTGAAACATGTATGGTGATTTTGTTTTGCTAGTTAACTGTAGTTGTCAACTTTCGAAAATAGAACCAGAATCCTGAGGTATCATCATGAAGATCTCCTAGAAACAGTACTTCCCATTCCCGGAACTGAACCTGGCCTCTCCTTACTCTCTCTCACTCTCTCTCCCGCTCTATAACATGACTTCCGGCTGAGGCGGTGACATTCACCCATATATATATGTATGTATGTATACATATATTTAAATATATATATATATATATATATATATATATATATATATATATATATATATATATATGTACGTATGTATATATACATGTATCCAGAATGTTAACCAATAGGAGGGGCTGAGCCATGACATTCAGGAGGTTAACAAGGAGGAGTGATTGATCCAGAATGTTAACTAGGAGGAGGGGTCGATCCAGAATGTTAACCAGGACTCTCTCGGTGCTATCGAGCAGAGGATTAAAAATCCCATTTTTTCTAACAGCCTGGTCTCTCTCTCTCTCTCTCTCACACACACACACACAATGTCATACCTAGATTCTCTTTCTCACACACACACACACGATGGTCCTCCCATGTTCAAGCTTTTACAAATGTGAAACAAAAGAGAGACAGAACATTGCTATTCTTTCCCGACTGGAGAGACTCGGTTCAAGATTCAAGACATAAGAGTGAAAGAAATCAAACTACAAAGCTCCCTAGTTTTGGCCAGTCATGGATCTAAAAATTTATTGGGGGAGCATCTTAAAAAGGATTTACTTGAATTTTTTTTAAGTGTAGGGATAATAGTGAATTTTTTTAAAAGTAGATGGTGCCTCGAGTCCCGTCTGTAGGCTCTTACTAAGCCCACCACTGATTTTGGCATTATTACATAAGAATCTCTCAAAACTTTGATAATATTGCGTTTGGGTAAGGAATTTGATAAATCCAAGGGATTTATGAAATGAATCGATTTCAAAATTTTGGATTTTGAAATCTTTTAATTTCATAAATTCTTTGTTTAAATAATTGTTTGAACTGAAATATTTAGATAAAAAAATATTGGATTTTTCATCCTACTTTCTGAAAAATAAACAAACAAACAAATATGAACAAATTGACGATATCATCGATTTCGTTGATGAACAAACGAAGTTGACAACAATGCACAAATCGAACAAATCCGAAAACGAATCCAAGAACAAATCGAACGAAATCGAAATAGTTCGTTTTTTATTTCGAACAAATCCAAGAACGAATCGAACGAAATCATAAACGAATAAAATCGAAATCATTCGTTTTTTATTTCGAACATATCCAAGAACGAATCGAACGAAATCGTAAACGAACAAAAAAAAATATTTCGTTTTTGATTTCGAACATATCCAAGAACGAATCGAAGGAAATCGAAATCGTTCTTTTTTTATTTCGAACGAATTGAACAAAATCGTAAACGAATAAATACAAGAACAAATCGAACGAAATCGATTTCGTTTTTGAAATCGTTTTTGAGATCAACGAACCCTAGATTGACAACAAAGACGAAGAAGACGACGGCAACGATGACCAAGAAGCAGACGACGATGGACGAAAGTGGTCATCTGCGAAGGAGCGAACTGAAGAACGAAGAGTGAACGAAAAAGGAAGAACGAACGGATTTGCCAAATTCAACCTCTCTCTAAAGGATTTCCAAATCCTTTATTTCACTCTTAAAAGGATTTGACAAATCCCTTCATCCCTTACCCAAACAAGGGATTTTTCAAAAGCGAATTTTGAAATCCTTCCCCCAAATAAAATCTCTCCTACAAATACCTTATTCAAGCACAAGGTAAGGGGACATATTTTTGTTTTCAGGGACACGTTTTAGCTTTCCAAATATGTCCTCACGTGTTAGGTGTATGGTTGTTATCGATTTGCAAATTTGGATGAAAAATGTTATTTGAAATTTGAACAAATCAGTCACAATTTTATATCAAAAATATTTTCGACCACAATTCTAAGATTTCTTTGAAAACACAATTAGGGCTTGAGATTTTTAGATGAGTTTTATCCTTTTAATAAAATATACCCCCCAAAACTCAATTAATAGGGAGAAAAAATATTCATTTAGAAAAAGCAAATGAAAAAGGAAAAGAAGAATTATTATGTCAATAAACACGTGGAAGCTCTAAAATGTGATCTCCCACGTTCAAATTCATTTAATTGGGTGACTAGAAAAAATAAATAAAGGCACTTTTATTTTAAAATAGAGGGTTAAAATAATACAAAACTAAAGTTCAAGGGGGGTAATTAGTGTCAACAACAAATGAAAAAATATTCGAGAAGGAAACATACATTTTTGGTCCTTAAAGTATGGAGTGAATATCTATGTGGACCCTAAAATTTATCAAATTGTACATTTAAATCCTTAACTTCGAAATGTACAAAGTATGGAAAAAATTGTACATTTTCTTGTAAAATTAAAAACGCTGTTAATGAGTTTGAATGAAAAATGGATCGTGCTCAACAAATGACCTTTTAATGTGAATATTTTTGTTAGTTTTTTCCTCCAATAAACTTAAAATTTTAAAAGGAAATGGGTGTCTTTTGAATTTTAAAAAAATTAATGGGGTGTCATTTGTATTAATTCGACAAAGTACGATATTTATTTAATGTGATATCGTAATTATTGCTCTTACCTTTAACTATCCGTTTGACCTAATTCATTTGGTTGTATTTAATTTCTTACTTAGCAAACATGAAGTAATATAATTTTTGCATTATGTATATATTTTAATATTTTTAAAATCTACTTTTACATCCATATAAAAAGAAAAATTATTTTTTAAAAATTCTCTCTATCATCAAAACTAATAATCACCAATTTAGTTATTAACACATGTATTCATATAAACAATACATTTTGACGACAATAATTCTAAAAAATTAGAAGATGTTGGCAAAAAAATTTCTGTTTACACAATATTCTTAGTTTTTCAATTTATATTTTAGAATAAAACCAACAATAATACCTTAAGAATACTAATTCATTCAATTTGATAGAATTTCTAAATTTAAATAATATTCTCAAATTCTCAAACATTATTTTCAAAGTTAATTAAATGAATATTAGTTATATGTACATACTTAATCGATCAAAAATGATACTTATCTTTTCAAGAATTGTATAACCTTAAAAGAAATACTAAGATAACAATCAGAACCACAAAATAGAATTAGAATTGAATAAATACAAAAGTTTAAAAAAGAGAACAAAATATACTTAATAGTACAACCATGCCACAAAATCAGAGCAAAAACACAACGAACATTACAACCAAAAAAAAAAAAAAAAATCAAAAACTAAAACAACACAATCAAATTTTTTGGCGTTCGTACATTTCCAAAGTTCGTAGCAATTCGGCGTTCATATAGATCCGGTGTTCATACAGATCTAGCATCCGTAGGACTATGATTGTTGATGTTCGTACAAATATGACTTTCGCGCAATTCTGATTTGGTTTTCTCTGCAATGAATCATCGATTTGTTCTGGTATTTGATTTTATTTCTTTGTTGCATTAGATTTGTGATTTTATTTGTTGGTATTTGTAATGACGTCTGAAAGGGATTATTCACTTCAGTCTATTTCTGTGAGATTGAATGGAATTTTTTTTTCATATTGGAGTTATGTGATGAAAAATTTTCTTAGGGGCAAAAAAATGTGGGGTTATATTAGTGGTACGTTAATTAAACCAAAAGATGGAAGGGCTGAAAATTATATAACTTTGTTAGATACTTGGGAGGCAAATAATTCGAAAATCATTACTTGGATTAACAACTCTGTTGAACATTCAATTGGTATGCAATTGGCAAAGTATGAGTACGCCAAAGAGGTTTGAGATCATCTATCAAGGCTGTACACACAGTCTAATTTTGCAAAACAGTATCAGTTGGAATATGATATTCGAGCACTGAAGTAGAATTATATGAGTATCCAAGAATTCTACTCTGCTATGATAGATCTCTGGGATCAATTGGCTCTAACAGAATCTGCAGAATTACGAGCATGTATTCCGTACATTGCTCATAGGGAAAAACAGCGTTTGGTTCAATTTTTGATGGCGTTACGTGATGATTCTGAAGGACTTCGTGGGACAATTTTGCACCATAATCTACTTCCATTTGTTGACTCAGTGGTTAGTGAATTATTGGCCTAGGAGATACGCTTCAAGTCTCAGTCAGACACAAGAGTTCTCAAATCAGCCAGTCCATCTGTTCTGGCAGTCCCTTTCAATCATCAAAACAAGTCTTATTCGAGATCTGCCATTGATGAATGCAGCTTCTGTAAGCATAAAGGTCATTGGAAGGCTCAATGCCCTAAACTGAATAGAACACAGCAACAACAACAACAGTCGCCTCCACAGTGGAAATCTGACAATCGTTTTCAAAAACGTCCTTACAAGCCTCCACATCCTAATACTGCTGCAACTGTACCGTCATCATCAAATTCATTTAGTTTTGTAGACCCAACATCCTCTAATCCTACAATGGAGGCCTTTACTGAACAATTTCATAAGTTCCTTGCCACATAGCCACATGCTATGTTCGTTGCATCTTCAGTAGGTTTGTTACCCTCTAGCTCTTTAGGTATGGCTTCCTCCATATGGGTTCTAGATTCTGGAGCCTCTTATCATATATCACCTGATTTACCATCATTTGTTTCTTTAAAGCCTACATCATCTGTATCTGTTATGACTGCTGATGGTACTTCGATGCCATTAGCAGGCATTGGTTCTGTCGTCAAACCTCGGTTATCTATTTCAAGTGTTTATCATATTCTCCACCTTGTATTGAATCTTGTTTCTGTTGGCCAATTATGTGATTCTGGTTACTCAGTTTTTTTCTCTTCTACCTCTTGTTAGGTATAGGATCCGCAACCCCAGAAGCTGATTGGGACAGGCCGTAGGCAAGGGGGACTATATATACTGGATGAGCTACGAGTACCAGAAAATAATATTAGGAGTGAGCAATAGTGTAAGCATTGATGATGTTATCATAAAATGTTGGAATGGGAGGGGCAAAGGTATGGGCCCAAGGCATTAAAATTAGCATTGGGCATTAAGCAAGAGAACATAGTCTGTGAATCCCACAAATATATATGTGTGTGTGTGTGTGTGTGTGTGTGTGTGTGTGAATTAGTATGCACTATGCAATAAGCAAAATTGGATAAAATGTATGTTAAAAATAAAAATGGGAAAAGAACTCCCCTGTTGAATACTAAGACATCCTAAGCATGCACTCGAAACCCTGAGGGAAAATGCCCTAAAGCCCCCAGGATATTTTCATTCCTAAGTCCTAAAGCATTTTTTTTGTTGGCCCGTCTCAAATTGTCATGAAGACACCCAATGTCTGACAGTGTGCTTAGCTGTCCTACATCATGTCCAATAACTCACTCGCAAAACAGTTCACGCTTGGGAAGCTCTTTCGCTCTACGATCTTTAGAGAGAGAGTCTGCTTTTGATTTCAAACGATACCTTGATGAAATTGTTCACGATTCCCATGGCCTCTTCGAAGATTTCAATGTCGAGACGAACCTGCTTCAGGACCGTTGAGATTTCGATCTTCGATCTCTTCTTCTTCTTGTCTCCGACAGTGGCGCCGCCTTCTATCGGAAGCTTCTCGCCGGCCTTCGACTACTTCAGGCGGAGCTTTCTCGGCCACAATGGTCTTCTTCTCTTCCGTCAGCTTCCAACAACTGTGATTTTTTGAAGGATTTTTGTTGAAAAATCGGCCGGTTGAAGAGAAATCGCTCCAGTTCTCTGGTTCAACCGGCAGTTTGACAATTTTTTCCGATTTAACCCCAAAAATGGGGTTTTGCTGGTTAACTGTAGTCGTTAACTTCCGAAAATGGAACCAGAATCCTGAGGCATCATGAAGATCTCCAAGAAATAGTATTTCCTATTCCCGGAACCGAACCTGGCCTCTCCTTACTCTCTCTCTCTCTCTCTCTCTCTCTACAACATGACTTCCAGTAGAGGCGGTGACATTCACCCTTCGGTGGAGGACGAGAGGCAGTGCCCTGAGAGGTAGAGCCTCGGTGACGGTGATATCGAGCAGGGGATCGCAAATCTCAGGAACCCCAACAGTCAGGTCTCTCTCTCTCTCTCTCTCTCACACACACACACACACACACACATACACACAATACCATACCTCATTTTTTTGTAAATCAGTCATGACATCCAGAATGTTAACCAGAAGGAGGGGCAGAGCCTTGACATCCAGGAGGTTAACCAGGAGGAGGGACGGAGCAATGACATCCAAAATGTTAACCAGGAGGAGGGGCCGAGCCATGACATCCAGGAGGTTAACCAGAAAGAGGGGCCGATCCAGAATGTTAACCAGGAAGAGAGGCCAATCCCGAATTTTAACCAGGAGGAGGGGCCGATCCAGAATGTTAACCACGACTCTCTCGGTGATATCATGCAGGGGATTAAAAATCCCACGTTTTCTAATAGCCAGGTCTCTCTCTCTCTCACACACACACACATACACACACACACACACACACACAATGCCATACCTGGATTCTCTCTCTCACACACACACAATGGCCCTCCCATGTTCAAACTTTTACAAATGTGAAACAAAAAAGAGACAGAACATTGCTATTCTTTCCCGGCTGGAGAGACTCGGTTCAAGATTCAAGACATGGGTATGTTGAAGATTGAAAGAGTGAAAGAAGTCAAACTACAAAGTCCCCCTAGTTTTGGCCAGTCGTGGATCTAAAAATTTATTAGGGGAGCATCTTAAAAAGGATTTACTTGAATTTTTTTTAAGTGTAGGGATAATATTGAAATTTTTTAAAAGTGCATGGAGGCTCGAGTCCCGTCTATGGGCTTTTACTAAGCCCACCACTGATTTTGGCATTATTACATAAGAATCTCCCAAAACTTTGATAATATTGTGTTTGGGTAAGGAATTTGATAAATCCAAGGGATTTATGAAATGAAGTGATTTCAAAATTTTGGATTTTGAAATATTTTCATTTCATAAATCCGTTGTTTAGATAATTGTTTGAACTGAAATATTTAGATAAAAAAAATTATTGTATTTTTCATCCCACTTTCTGAAAAACAAACAAACAAACAAAGATGAACAAATCGACGATATCATTGGTTTTGGTTGATGAACAAATGAAGTTGACAACAATGCACAAATCGAACAAATCCAAGAACAAATCAAAGAACGAATCGAACGAAGTCAAAATAGTTCGTTTTTTATTTCGAACAAATCCAAGAACGAATTGAACGAATTGAACGAAATCGAAATCGTTCATTTTTTATTTCATACATATCCAAGAACGAATCGAACGAAATCGTAAACGAACAAAAAAAAATATTTTGTTTTTGATTTCGAACATATCCAAGAATGAATCGAAGAAAATCGAAATCGCTCATTTTTTTATTTCGAACGAATCGAACAAAATCGTAAACGAATAAATACAAGAACAAATCGAACGAAATCGATTTCATTTTTGAAATCGCTTTTGAGATCAACGAACCCTAGATTGACGACAGAGACGAAAAAGACGACGGCCGCGGCGACCAAGAAGCAGACGACGACGGACGAAGGTGGTCATCTGCGAAGGAGCGAACTGAAGAACGAATGGATTTGCCAAATTCAGCCTCTCTCTAAAGGGTTTCCAAATCCTTCCTTTCACTCCTAAAAGAATTTGACAAATCCCTTCATCCCTTACCCAAACAAGGAATTTTTCAAAAGGGAATTTTGAAATCCTTCCCCCAAATAAATTCTCTCTTACAAATACTTTATCCAAGCACAAGATACGGGACATATTTTTGTTTTCAGGAACACATTTTAGCTTTCCAAATATGTCCTCACGTGTTAGGTATGTGGTTTTTATCGATTTGCAAATTTAGATGAAAAATGTTATTTGAAATTTGAACAAATCGGTCACAATTTTAAGTCAAAAATATATTCAACCACAATCCTAAGATTTCTTTGAAAACACGATTAGGGCTTGAGATTTTTAGATGAGTTTCATCATTTTAATAAAATATACCCCCAAAAACTCAATTAATAGGGAGAAAAAATATTCATTTAAAAAAAATTCGCAAATGAAAAAGGGGAAGAAGAATTATTATGTCAATAGACATGTGGGGGCTCTGAAATGTGATCTCCCACGTTCAAATTCATTTAATTGGGTGAACTAGAAAAAATAAATAAAGACACTTTTATTTTAAAATAGATGGTTAAAATAATACAAAACTAAAGTTCAAGGGGGTAATTAGTGTCAACAACAAATGCAAAAATATTCGAGAATGAAACATACATTTTTGGTCATCAAAGTATGGAGTGAGTATCTATGTGAACCCTAAAATTTATCAAATTGTACATTTAAACCCTTAACTTCAAAATGTACAAAGTATGGAAAAAATTGTACATTTGCTTGTAAAATTAAAAACGTTGTTAATGAGTTTGAATGAAAAATGGATCATGTTCAACAAATGACCTTTTAATGTGAATATTTTTGTTAGTTTTTTCCTCCAATAAACTAAAAATTTTAAAAGGAAAGGGGTGTCTTTTGAATTTTAAAAAAATTGATGGGGTGTCATTTGTATTAATCCGACAAAGTACGATATTTATTTAATGTGATATCATAATTATTGCTCTTGCCTTTAACTATACGTTTGACCTTAATTCATTTGATTGTGTTTAATTTCTTACTTAGCAAACATGAAGTAATATAATTTTTGCATTATGTATATATTTTAATATTTTTAAAATCTACTTTTACATCCATATAAAAAGACAAATTATTTTCTAAAAATTCTCTCTATCATCAAAATTAATAATCACCAATTTAATTATTAACACATGTATTCATATAAACAATACATTTTGACGACAATAATTCTAAAAATTTAGAAGATGTTGGCAAAAAAAAATTTGTTTACACAATATTCTTAATTTTTCAATTTATATTTTAAAATAAAACCAACAATAATACCTTAAGAATACTGATTCATTCAATTTGATAGAATTTCTAAATTTAAATAATATTCTCAAATTCTCAAACATTATTTTCAAAGTTAATTAAATGAATATTAGTTATATGTACATACTTAATCGATCAAAAATGATACTTATCTTTTCCAGAATTGTATAACCTTAAAAGAAATACTAAAATAACAATCAGAACCACAAAATAGAATTAGAATTGAATAAATACAAAAGTTTAAAGAAGAGAACAAAACATACTTAATAGTACAACCATGCCACAAAATCAGAGCAAAAACACAACGAACATTACAGCCAAAAAAACAAATTCAAAAACTAAAACAACACAATCAAATTTTTTGGTGTTCGTACAGTTCCGATGTTCGTAGTAATTCGACGTTCATACTGATCCGGTGTTCATACAGATCTAGCATCCGTAGGACTATGATTGTTGATATTCGTACAGATCTGATTTCCGCACAATTCTGATTTGGTTTTCTCTGCAACGAATCATCAATTTGTTCTGGTATTTGATTTTATTTCTCTGTTGCATTAGATTTGTGATTTCGTTTGTTGGTATTTGTAATGACGTCTGAAAGGGATGATTCGCTTCAGTCTATTTCTATGAGATTGAATGAGAATTTTTTTTGATATTGAAGTTATGTGATGAAAATTTTTCTTAAAGGCAAAAAGATGTGGGGTTACGTTAGTGGTACGTTAGTTAAACCAAAAGATGGAAGGGCTGAAAATTATATAACTTTGTTAGATACTTGGGAGGCAAATAATTCAAAAATCATTACCTGGATTAACAGCTCTGTTGAACATTCAATTGGTATGCAATTGGCGAAGTATGAGTACGCCAAAGAGATTTGGGATCATTTATCAAGGCTGTATACACAGTCTAATTTTGCAAAACAGTATCAGTTCGAATATGATATTCAAGCACTGAAGCAGAATTATATGAGTATCCAAGAATTCTACTCTGCTATGACAGATCTCTGGGATCAATTGGCTCTAACAGAATCTGCAAAATTACGAGCGTGTATTCCGTACATTGCTCGTAGGGAAGAACATCGTTTGGTTCAATTTTTTATGGCGTTACATGATGATTCTGAAGGACTTCGTGGGACAATTTTGCACTATAATCCACTTCCATCTGTTGACTTAGTGGTTAGTGAATTATTGGCTTAGGAGATACGCTTCAAGTCTCAGTCAGACACAAGAGTTCTCAAATAAGCCAGTCCATCTGTTCTGGCAGTCCCTTTCAATCATCAAAATAAGCTTTATTCGAGACCTGCCGTTGATGAATGCAACTTCTATAAGCATAAAGGTTATTGGAAGACTCAATGCCCTAAACTGAATAGAACACAGCAACAACAGCAACGGCCGCCTTCACAGTGGAAATCTGACAGTCGTTTTCAAAAACGTTCTTACATGCCTCCACATCCTAATACTGTTGCAACTGTACCATCGTCATCAAATTCATTTAGTTTTGGAGACCCAACATCCTCTAATCCGACAATGGAGGCCTTTACTGAACAATTTCAGAAGTTCATTGCCACACAGCCACATGCCATGTCCATTGTATCTTCAGTAGGTTTGTCACCCTCTAGCTCTTCAGGTATGGCTTCCTCCATATGGGTTCTAGATTCTGGAGCCTTTCATCATATGTCACCTGATTTACCATCATTTGTTTCTTTAAAGCCTACCTCATTTGTATCTATTATGATTGCTGATGGTACTCCGATGCCATTAGCAGGCAATGGTTCTGTTGTCAAACCTCGGTTATCTCTTTCAAGTGTTTATTATATTCGCAACCTTGCATTGAATCTTGTTTCTGTTGGCCAATTATGTGATTCTGGTTACTCAGTTTCTTTCTCTTCTACCTCTTGTCAGGTACAGGATCCGCAATCCCAGAAGCTGATTGGGACAGGCCGTAGGCAGGGGGGACTATATATACTGGATGAGCTACGAGTACCAGATGTTGCAGCTTCTAGTGTTGACTTGTCGTCTTTTCATTTGACTTCTTCATCTTCTAATTTTTATTTATGGCATTCTCGTCTTGGTCATGTTTCAACATTCCGTTTAAAATACTTAGTATCGAAAGGATCCTTAGGGAATTTGTCAGTTTATGATATTTCTGATTATTGTGGTTGTAAGCTTGCAAAATTCTCTGCTTTACCTTTTAATCGAAGCATTTCTTCTTCCCTTGCACCATTTGATCTGGTTCACTCTGATGTATGGGGACCTTCCCCAATTGCTACAAAAGGGGGGTCTAGATATTATGTTTCCTTCATTGATGATTACACTCGATATTGTTGGGTTTATCTTATGAAACGTCGTTCTGAATTCTTTGATATTTTTCAAAAGTTTTGAGCTCTTGTTAACATCCAACATTCTGCAGTTATCAAGTGTTTTATATGTGATTTGGGTTGGGGAGTACATTTCTAATCCTTTCACTAACTTGCTTGCTCTATATGGAACAATTCACCAAGCCTTGTGTACTAACACTCCCGAGCAAAATGGTGTCGCTGAAAGGAAACATAGGCACATTATTGAAACTACTCGTTCTCTCTTATTATCTGTCTCTGTTCCTAGTGTATTTTGGGGAGAAGCAGTACTTACTGCAGTGAACCTAATTAATAAGATCCCATCTTCTCATTCTTCAGGTTTGTCTCCATTTGAAAAATTGTATAGTCATGCTCCCAACTATTCCTCCTTAAGAATATTTGGGTGCACTTGTTTTGTTCTTCGATCGAGAGTAGAAAGTAGTAAGTTATCTTCTCACTCTGCTATTTGTGTCTTCTTAGGTTATGGTGAGGGACAAAAGGGATATCGTTACTTTGATCCAGTTGCACAAAAACTATATGTGTCCCGTCATGTTGTGTTTTTTTAGCATATACCTTTTTTCTCTATTCCTTCTAATACACACAACTTGATAAAATCTGATCTCATTTCCATTGATCCTTTCTCTGATGAACCTCATGTTGACATTGGTAGCTCTGCAGGTATTGATACTTCTAGCATCCCCTCCCTTCCGACAGCCTACCAATAATCTTCTCAGATTGTGGATCCTTCTCTTTGCTATCCTCAGCGCATTCGTAAGTCCACTCATATACCAGATTTTGTTTACTCTTGCTATTTACATTATTTTGCTTCATTTTTAGCCTCTATTCACTTTCTCTCTGAGCCTTTATTCTATAAAGAGGCAACACTTGATCCTCTTTGGCAACAGGCTATGGCTAAGGAACTCTCTGCTTTATACAAGACGGATACATGGGATTTGGTATATTTACCTCCGGGTAAAAGTCCAATTGATTCTCGGTAGGTCTACAAAATTAAAACCAAGTTTGACGGTTCAGTTGAGCGGTACAAAGCTCGTTTGGTTGCTAAGAGATTTTCTCAGCAATATGGTATGGATTATGAGGAGACTTTCGCTCTAGTTGCAAAAATGACGACTGTTCGCACTCTTATTGCCGTTGCATCTGTTCGTCAGTGGCATATTTCTAAGATGGATGTTAAAAATGTCTTCTTAAATGGAGACCTTCACGAAGAAGTTTACATGAAACCTCCTCCGGGTGTTGCTCATAAGTCTAGTGAAGTTTGAAAACTCAAGAAAGCTCTATACGGCCTTAAACAGGCTCATCGAGCTTGGTTTGAGAAGTTCTCTACGGTAATTACTTCGCTTGGTTTTCACCCAAGTAATCATGATTCCGCTCTGTTTATAAAGTGTACCACTGCCGGCCGTATTCTACTATCTTTATATGTGGATGACATGATTATTACTGGTGATGATGTTGATGGGATTGCAATTTTGAAATCTGAATTATCTCGGCAATTTGAAATGAAAGACTTGCGGGCTTTATGCTATTTTTTAGGTATTGAAGTAACTTTTTCTTCGAAAGGCTATCTTCTCTCTCAGTCCAAATATGCAGCCGACATTCTCGAGCGTGCTCGTCTTACTGATACTAGGACTGTTGATACTCTTCTAGAGGTAAATGTTCGCTACTCACCTTCCGATGGTGCCCCCTTGTCAGATCCTACCTTATATCGTACTATTGTTGGCAGTTTGGTCTATCTAACTATCACTCACCGGGACATTGCTCATGCTGTTCATATCATCAGTTAATTTGTCACTTCTCCTACTACAGTTCATTGGGCTGTTGTTCTTCGTATCCTTCGGTATTTTCGGGGTACCATCTTTCGAAGTCTCTTACTTCCATCGACCCCGTCTTTGGAGCTACATGCCTATTCTGATGCTTATTGGGCTAGTGATCCCACCGATCGCAAGTCTGTCATAAGTTTTTGTGTATCTTTGGGTGATTCTCTTATTTCATGGAAGAGCAAGAAGCAAGCCGTTGTTTCTAAATCGTCCACGGAAACTGAGTATTGTGCAATGGCATCCACTACCACTGAAATAGTTTGGTTGTGTTGGTTACTTGCAGATATGTGTGTTTCTCTTTCTCATCCCACTCCCATGTATTGTGATAACAAGAGTTCTATTCAGATTGCTTACAATTCAGTCTTTCATGAACGGACCAAGCACATTGAGATCGATTGTCATCTCACTCGTCATCATCTTCATCATGGGACCATTACTCTGCCTTTTGTGTCATCCTCCATGCAAATTGCAGACTTGTTCACCAGTCGCATTCTATTTCGCGCTTTCGTTTTTTGGTTGACAAACTCTCGATGCTACTTACAGCAACATCGTGAGTTTGAGAGGGGATATTAGAGTTTATTATTATTAGTATTTAGTAAGGGTATAATTTTCTTTTACTTGTTTTCTAGGTTTTCCTTTGTACTCTTATATAAGTTTCTCTTTTCATTTGTATTATGGTATTCTTGATTTCAATTATAATAAAACTCTAGCCGTCATCCATTTTCTCTCTAAACTTTTGATGTTATTCATTAATCTTAATAGACTATATAATAAGAATTTCTTAGCAATATGAATGAGTTGCCTATTGTTCATCGTATGTATAGATTGCCTATCATTCTCTTATCATGATTCCAGACCTCAGATTATCTTGAAACTTTTCAGAATTGTGAGAAAATATAATCTCTCTCACAGACGACACTATTTTGATAATGCAGAGAAATAGATCATCAAATATCGTGACTTGGAATTCACAAGCCTTGGGTTTCTGCAAAATAATATACCGCAGGTGAACCTCTAACGTTACACCTTGAGAATTAAGTACTACTCTGAGAAAAATAGGACAAAACATAGATTTAATAAAGTGAACATAACTTGCCTACTCTCCATTCCTTAGTATTTATAGGAGATGAAAAACTTATTTAACAAATCTTCTGTAAGTCTCGGTCATTCCCCATTAATGCTTACAAAATTCGCAGGATTGAAGGGTTATGAGCCGTTATACAATATCTTTCCATTAATAATGGGATTTATGTAATCGATCACGGGCATAAGGTTGCCGCTCCCGAGTGGCATGGAGAGCACGTTAGATCATCCTCAGTTCACCTCGAGAATGATTGTTTACCGAGACATTAGAGCGTTATGCTCTCTCTGCCTCTCTTAAATTGTGGCCAGATCTGGCCCTACACGCTCGTCATCGAAGGTTTTACGGCCAAACCTTGTCGTCAGTTTTGTTTTCGTACCTGTAATCTCTCTACAAATATATTGTGATCATGCTTTGCTGTTTAATGGTTGTGCATTCCCCCATGGATTTGTATCTTTCATGATTCGCTTCATATGAGATGATATTAGCATCATAATCTGAAAAAAATTAGCACATGATTTGTCTGTGATGCATCTGAGATGTTGTTAGATTGATAATTTCAGAAGAAAAATAAGTTAGATTTGTTGTAATGTTGCTAGTGTTCTTCGAAAAACCGATTTATTGTCATTAATCGATTCTCTTTTTCAATTTGATTTTTGTTAATCGTATGACAACTCATGCAATTGAGGTTTGAATCAGACGCATATGTGCAGAACACTTTGATCGACATGTATGCGCCTCGTCGGCCGTTGCTGTTGATTTGTCGCCGTTGGCGGATGTATCGGCGTTGATGGCGGGGAATGAATGTATATGAAGAAAAACGAGAAAATGTATATAAATGTAGATGAATGTAGAGAGAGAATTATCAAGTTGAATAAAGAAAATAGAATATAACACGACTTCGTGTTACATTCCAGTGTGCAAAAAGGTAAAATCATCACAAATAAAAAATTAAAAAAAACAACTAATTTGTAACATATATTTAAAAAATGTGTGTTGCTAGTTTTGTCCTCTTAACTAGGACTATTTTGTAACAAAAATTTGTGCTCATTTCAAACTAGAAATAACCCGTTTAATTCCAAAATTAACAAAATGCTACTTTTCAAACTGCAAACCAAACAACATTTTATTCAAAATATAATCATTCGGTTTCCCAACTGGAACACCAGTTTAAGTTGAATTTCAACCAAAAAAAAATTAGGCCCCCAAAATCAAGACGCAAGCATGAAAAGAACATACTGATCTTCATAGCAGGAGACTAAATAGAGGATAAACTCACGACACTAATCCATTTCTTCAATGTGAAACAGAGCATTCAAAGCTCAATCATTCTACTAATCCATCTAACCAAAATACATGGGGGGAAGAAAAGCAATAACTCAGAGCGAGAGAGAGAGAGAGATGAATTCAAATCCATTTCAATGTGAAAGACAACACTTAAAGCTTAACCATTCGCGCGGGGGGAGAGAGAGAAGGAGAAGCAAGAACGGGGGAGAGAGAGAGAGAGAGATTATAATGCTTCTTCTCTCAACTCCAAACAGCACTATGAAGCTTCCACCACTCCAGTCATCAAAACTGGCACAACACATCTTATGCTTTCACCATTTTTTTACCAAACAAATAAAGAATTTTGCAAAACCATTGTTTGGATTTCAATCATACCAATAGCATGCTGATCTCAGGCTGGCGGCACATAAGACTCGAGCATCAGTTGAGCAGAAGAAGGCGATCTGATCTCCACAATCAAATACGTATACTTCCACTGCTTGTCTACCCTGTCTTTGAACATCTCTGCATAAACTTTTCCCCCTCCTTGCGGCCCACGAATATAAAAGTTAACCTAAACCCAATCCACAACATATTATTAACATATTACAAAGAGATTCTTATTATATAGTCCTCTATTTTTTGTTTTCAAATTTTTTTATCATATTTATAGGGTGACTCATTGTTTATTCCCTAGCAGTATTTTAGTTAACATTAACTATGATATCAAATAAAATTTCATGTCTCGTTGACAGTAACTCGATAGATTCAGTTTACTTGATATTGATTGAAGAACTAAAAAATAAGAACTGGCTTATTTCATGGACAATCTAATACTTTCCCCCATTATTTATCCACATGAATATTCTGTACTACATTAAAGTTTGATCATAACTTGTGCTTTAGAATGCGCAAGATTGTTTTGTTCATTTATTTTTAATGGTAGAGATTTACCTCAACATGCTCAATGCCATCTTCATCGGTCCATGTTCTATTAGGAATACGTTGGCGTGCAGCACGATTTCGACTCTCCTGGCCATAGCCAGAAACAGGAGATCCGATCCTTACTCTTACCTGGTTTGAAGAAAAAATTATAAACCATTGATCAAGGCAGAACAGGAGTAATATATTGATTAAAAATGGATGGTAGTGAAACAAGTTTCCAACGATTAGACACACGGGCTGCGTTTGGGTGAGGTGCTAGAAGAATGAATTTAATGTAGAAAAGGGTATTTATAACATTTGCTTAAAAGTTTTCCTTAATCATCAAATACCTCAGCCAAACGCAGTCTTAACACTTTTCAAAGGGAAAAACAATGAAACTTAAATCTCCACTCTCAAGGGAAAACTCCTTGAAGAGAGTACACGAACATTAACTGTCCACTTAAAAATCAGAATCCAATTCAATATTGCTGATCTAAACAAGAACATCGTCCAATTAACCATATTCAAATGATGTTTTTGATATTAAAGTTTTAATCAGTGTTGTAAAAGGCGAGGACGTTGGACGGGGCGTTTTGACCTGTTCGGGCCGAGGAGTAAGCCCTGAGGCGTGGAGCGTAAGCCCTATGATACCTAAATTTTTAATATTTTAAAATATTATATTTAATTAAAAGATATAAAAAATAAATATGAAAAATAAATATAGATAAAATCATAAAGATGACAAAAGTTACGAATCATAAATAGTAATTTAATTAAAATTTTATTTTCTATATGAGACTAACCTATTTAGAGATGCTATTAAATATTATTCCTTTTTTGTTTATCTAACAAATAATAATCTTCCTTGAAATCTGGTCAAAGACTCTAAATTTCTCCTTTATTAATTTAAAAAATATAAATCAGAGGCAACAACTACTTTATTTCCAAATAAAATATAAAAAAATAGCATGACTTAATCATAGTTCTCCTATTTCCACAATTCTCCTATTTCCGCTACTATCGACCTCTGCTTCCTATCCGAATAATAACCTTTGCTACCCCAAACCTTGGTCACACCTCCAGCCTTCGTTGTCTGGCACCGACGAAATGATGAAGACGAAGACGAACATACCAAACAAGTGCAAAATCAAATTTTGTCTCTCTTGATTTTTGTGGTGATGGAAACACAGGGCGTAAGTCTCGACAAATTTAGCCCTAGGCGATGTTGGGCGTAGCCCACGGCATCTGGGCGCAAGCCCAACTAGAAAATAGCCCTGCCTCATAGCCCTGGGCAGTTTAGGACAGCCCCGCCTTTGGGCGAGTCCCACGAAAGCCTTTTGCAACATTGGTTTTAATGCTTACAAATAAAACTTCTCAAAACCCCTCTAAAACCAACTTTAACAACAATGATTTCCTCATTACACGTAAATAATTTTAGGGTAATTATCATTAACATCCCCTGAAGTTTGCCAATAGTTTAAACATACCTGATTGTCATTCTGAACCCTTTGAAGAGCCTTCCCGAAAATCTTGTACCTGTAGAAAATATTCAAAATTAGTAAGACCAAGAACTCCAAGGAGAGAAAAGATGAAAAGATCAATATCCTACATCAATGGCTTCAATCGAAAAACAGTCACATCTTCTTACTCTTTTGGTTGAAATATAAGTTCCTTGAAAACAGCATATCCAGCAGCAGCAGCAACTCCAAGCCCTGCTAGAATGATTAAACTGTAGGATGCTCCTTCGGTGAATGTCACTGGTTTTTCGGGGATATTGTATGTTGGTGCATCAAATGGATCCTCAACAGTAGATATGTCCTTTCTGGTCTGTCAAAGGAAGGAGGAGAAGAAGAAGAATATGATGATAAAGAGGAAGAAGAAGAAGAAGAAAGCACAGATTCAGAGGCCCCGTTTGGTTACTGTTTCCGTTCCCTGATTTCTGTTCCCGGTCCCAAAAATTTGGGATTAATGTACAGAAATGCGTTGGTAAACACGATTCTATTCCCAAAATTATGGGAGTAACTCGGGAGTAATTCCTTAATTCCTTAAGAATCTGAAAAATAAAAAAAATGTTGATTCCTATTCACTCCCACAAAACCATTGCCACTATCACCCCGCTGGCCACCACCACGACGCCAGCCACAACCAGCCCGCCAATCAGCAATACCATGCCGGCCACCATACATTTAAAGAGAAAAAAAAAAAAAAATGTTGCAACTGAACTTGTTTCTTGTTTCTATTCTCATAAATTAAAAGAAACAATTTTAGGACAATGTTACCAAACAAATTTCTATTCCTGCAATACTCCAGAACATAAACAGAATTCCCATCCCAGTTTATTGGAACTAGAAACAGAAAAGCAGAAACACTAACCAAAGGCGACCCCAAAAGTTCAAAATAGTAAGTTTTCAGGTAATCCAATTCAAATTCAAACCTCGGATGACTTTCGTCGCGAGGATTCTGAAGCCTTAGATGTAAAGGATCTAGCCAAGTAAAGATCCATTTTGTTTGCTCCATTGATCTCAGTGAGTTGATATGGTGATTGAAACCTAAACAGAGATTTTCTGGTCAGCCAGCCCCTTAGAACAATAGGAATTCCTGCCAACGCGTTATCAGCCAATGAGCATTGAAGCTACTGTAAGTATCAAAACAAAATTAAACTTGTATAACATGAATATAGATTCAATATGCATACACAAGAGTGCGTGTGTGTGTGTGTGTGTGTTGCGAAATGAATCTACCAACCGGATGCTGCAAGTAATTCCTTAGCGGTATGATCAGTGGCATAATTTCTCGCACAATCTGACTTCAACAGAACCTGCAACCTATGCTTGTGCTTGGTATTTGAAGACGAATAATAAGAACAAATCAAAATCACCCTCGCGCGCGCGCGCGCGCGCTCACACCCCACAGAGACAGAGAGAGGGAGGCGTACCTGGGAACTAAAGACCTAAACGCTTTCATTCTTGTTACTTTTACTAATTTTGTGTTCCTTCTTCTTCTTCTTCTTCTTCTTCGGTAATATTGCCCTGCGAGAATCGGAAGCCCTAATTGGATTCGCAGTTCGCACCCACGATTTCTTCCTGATCCAAACTGGTTACGGTGGAAATTATCAGCTACGCCCCCCTCAACGTTCTTATATTTCGAAATAACCCCAATTTCAAACATGTATAGTTGGTTTATACCATTTACCTCCCATGTTATTTTGCTTAAACCTAAAAACCTCCCTTGTTTATTGAAAAATATCAGTCACCTATTTTGACCATTTTTTCTTATAAAAAGACATAAATGCCCTTAAGAATATATATATTTTAATTTCTTTTATTTTTTGAAAAATTTACTAACACAACAACACCTCAAAACTTCTACGAACAGATGACATCTAATTTTATTCAAAATATTTAAATTTTTATAATTTATTCTTTACACAGAATGACAATTCTATTTCTTTTAAAATAAAATCTAATTTTAAAAAATAAATCTATAATAAAAGACTATAAATGTTTCACTTACTAGCTAGGCTTTCTAATTTTTTTAAAGAAATAATTTTTTTTTCTATTTTTCTATTATTTGTTTATCATATAACTATTGATAGAAGTTATTGATCCCAAGATTTTGATGGACAATTAAGTGTTAATATTTTTTATGGAACTAACAAGTTTATTGAGTGTAAAAGTTTCATTTTTGATATCATCATAAAATAATTACTAAGGATACAAAGAGACGGACATTAAGAGATTGAAGATTTTGAATAATCTAGGTGAAAATAATTCAAGTTATTTTTTACTCTTAATATATCCCGATTAGGATTACACATGACACAAAAATTATTTATATTTATGTGTATTTTTATTAGGGTCTTAATTAGTTCACATATTTGCTCCAATGTAAAATTGAAAAAGAAAAATTGACCTAAGAAAGATTAGTGTTTAAAATTGATTAATAGTGTCAATTAAGTTAACCGAGAAAAGAAATAAGTTAAAGGGTCGAAAACGTTGAAGATTGGAGTTGAAATATAATTGAGAATGAGTGATCCAGCACTGATCGGTCAACCTATCATAAGAGGATCAATCAACCGACAGGCAGTGGCTGAGAATTGGAAAGGTCTCTGAATCGATCGATAACCGACTAAGAGAGATCGACCAACCGATAGCTGAAAAATGAACTCTCTAAATCGATCAATCAACCTACTGTAGATGATCGGTCAACCAACCAAGGCCACAAAATGGCCTAGGGAGCATCCATGGGGGATCGGTCAAACGACCAACGTATGAAAATGGCTTAGGCTACAACCTGAAATGATCGGTCGATCGATGGTTCATTGGTCGGTCAACCGACTAGGCAGTTTCAGTGTTTGAGGGTTTGAGGGATCTGATCCAAAACTAGTCGTTACTAACCATTTTTTGGCTTATATCTTGGAGATATTCTAGGGATTTGAACATATTATAGATATATCATACTTACATATCTCTATAGATATGGTACACTTATTTTAAGTGTTTCTCAATTTAGTCTATTTTAATACTTCTTATCATTTTGATTTGAGAATGTAAAATAATTTGAGGACTAAATTGAATGATTTAAAAGTCATATTTAAGTGAATTGAACCAAGATTGAGTAATATTGATATATGGGGTCTATATGAGCATTTAAATGTCATATCTTGTAGGAACTAACCGTTAGAGGGCATATTTCAAATCTGTTTAAATAGACTTGTGTTTTTCACATATTAATAACATCACTTCTATCAAGAATAATCACTTCTTGAGCTTTCTGAGAGTTATTATTCTGATGTTATACTGAGAGATAATCGTGAGATTATTTTGGTGTTGGAGTTCTTGAGTTAACGGGTTAATTGATTTGGCATCACCGATCTAAGCTGTCTAGCAATACAATTTGTATTCTTTCGATGTTTTCCTAGTGAGTTGTTCCAAACTTTCATTATTTATTGTGATTATATATTATTCTGCTTGCTTAGATTTTAAATCTTGTGAAATCGTTTTTTGAACTTTAAAGTGCATAAAAATTATTTTAAAACAATTTTTGTGGTAATCCGATTACGTGTTTCATTATGTGCTACCCTTATAATCAGATTTTAATTTTCTCACTTAATTCTATCACTAGTAAATTTGGAACATTAATTAAGTTTAAATTGATTTGAGATAATAGAAGTTCCGAGTAGGAAGAAACTTATCGATTTTTATAATTGGTGAGTTTTGTGAGAATTAGATATTGTTGGAAACATCTAATTAAGGGTAAATGAGTTTCAATCTCTTTCCGTAAAGAGATTGGGGTTTAATCTTTACCTAAGGTATAAAAATGTTATGTTACTCTTTTCCCTTGAAAAGAGCGAGGCGTGATTCTTCCCGATTAGAATTAATTGAGTGTGATTTGTAACAATTTCATCCTTACTGATGAAAATGATACTTGAAGTGCTTTTAGTGAGGTATGATTCTTAGCCTAAGTATAAAAGAATTAGGTTAATCTTTAACCTCTTAAAAAGATATAGTATAACGACTCGGTTTCCCAGGGCCGTCACGCGGTTTCTCCCTAAGGAGAATTAATACTAAATTGAATAACCAATAATTTATTTTAAATTAATCCGAGAAATTTTACAAATAATGGCGACAATCACAAATATTGAATTGATCGATTCAATTTTTACACCGGTAAATAATAAATTCAATTATTACAAATTAAATAGAAATTCAACTGAAATTTCTGTCGCCGCATTATTTTTAAATATGTTCAAATAAATTCTTGATGTCGGTCAATTTAATACTAAAGTTTAAATTTGTAATTCAATATACAATTACGGCAACAGTTATAATTATCGAATTTATAGTTTATCGATTTATCAAATCGATTCTACAATGGTGATTAATAAACACAACTATTACAATTTTAAATAAAAATTTAAATGAGATTCTTGGCGCCGTTCTCATTCTCACTGGCCCTGTAATTAAAACTGCGGGGTTGTGAGCTAACGCTCAGTAGAACTCTAACCCCTCTAATACGTGTATTTAATTAACACGACAAATAAAACATATTGACATGATTTTCACAGAATTTTCACATAAACATAATTATTCTATGCAAATTAACAGCTATGATTTGACAACAAAAATAACACGAATTTTACAATAGAAAAATTAAATACATATATTAAAAGAGTTAGAAATTCTACTTGAAATCTGAACCGAAATCCAAACCAAAATACTATTCTCACTCAACAAACATTCCAAAGGTCTCCTAGTCTCCCTAAGCTTATCATATGCCCCTCGAATTAGCCTTATCACCTTCCTTATTATTATTATTATTATTATTTATTAAACTAATCAACACATACACGCGTTGATCAATGTATATACATATGTTTGTGCTGTCTTCATTATATGAAGACAACACGAACTAAGATTTTAATTATTTAAGCAAATATCTCTTTTTAAAATAAAAAATATTAATTATATCTCAAAACTCTTTAAATGATATTTTAAATAACGTAATAGTCCCAAAAATTTAAACGTCAATTTAAAATTAACATTTAATCTCCAAAAATTATCAAATATTATGTATTGCACAAATTACAAAACCGTCTAAAAATATTAAACTTGTATAAAATAATATTTTTAAAATATCAGACTTATGTAAACTTTCGGGGTATTACATATAGGTTTTTCCTTAGCCTGCGAAAAGAAAATTGTAAAGGTTGATTCTGAATTTGTAAAAGAATCATTGTGTAAATGTTTGGTTCCTACCTGTTTAAAGGAATCTTAATGGTTTAGTGGGTGCGAATCTCCGTGGGGCTCGGAAGATTGAATTAGCCAAGAATAGCTTAGTGAATCAAGATATATCGAGGTGTTCTGCATTGTTACTTTATTTATTTATTGTTGTTTGTGTGTGCACCTAGAGCTAATTACACTTATCTGCTACTATATAAAGATAATAATTAATTTAGGATTAAATTAATTATTTAAAAATTTAAGTGTTGAAAAATAATTATTTGTTTTAATTTTTATAACTACTCAATTCATCCCCCCTTGAGTAGATCATTGGGTAAACAGAAGTAATGAAAAAATATTATTCTTTTCTTTTTCTATTTTTCTATTATTTGTTTCTCATATAAGTATTGATAAAAGTAATAAAAAAATATTATTTTGTATGCAAGCAATTTTATATACGAAACGAGTTAAAAATAAAAAACCCAATGAAGAGTTAAAAATAAGTAAATAACAATTAGAAAATTCATACGCCTACTATTTGAACACGAGTAAAACTGTTACTAAATAAAGTCTCAGGTGAAGACTTCACCAAACAATTCAAAAAAAACTAAATGAATAGGTTTATATATAAATTATAAATTTCATAAATAAAAAAAATATTTAATTCTCGGAATCATTAATTTTTTTTAAAAAAAAATAGTAGCAAGTCTCTTTAAATGTTAAAAAAATACAACAAGCCATCATTCGATCCCAAAAATAATAAAAAATTAGAATTGGTAATGTATTATACAAATAAAAAATATTTAATTCTCAAAATAATTTTAAATTTTATAAATTCAACGCCAATACTCTTTAAATACTAAAAAAAAATGTAACAACCATGCATCATTTGATCTCAAAAGTAATAATAACAGTTGGAATTAAAATTGTATTACAATAAAAAAAATTTAAAAATTAAACTAACCAAAATCGCAATTCTTTTAATATCAAAGGAAAGGGATGTTGGAGATATTTTTCAAATATCAAGAATTATATAGTAAATAAATGAGCAACTCAAACACCAAAACTCACTTTAAAGCCACTAAGAACACTTTGAAACCACTAAGAATTATCACATGTAACTCCTTATTAAAAATGAGTTAGAAATATGAAAAGATAAGTCTTGTTTGGTTAGAAAAATTGGTAGTGTTGAATCCAAAGTTTTGATAAACAATTAAGCATTGATGTTTTTGTTATAACTAATGATTTTATCAAGTATTTCAAATTTAAAAGTTCAAGGTATATGATTGAAAATAAGACCTCATGAAAAAAACATAAATGGTACAAGATGAACGCAATGAAGATATGAAGAGATTTGAAGATCTCGAAGAAAAATGGTGAAAACAACTCTCTGCTTATATACTCTTAATACAACCCAAATTAAGATCATACATAACACTTTAAATGAGTTAATTATATGTGTGTCATGATAATAAATTATAAGTTCAAAATCATAAAATGAGATATTGTATGTGTTCCTTATGTAAAATGAAATTGATAATTAACCTAATTGGAAAACATGTTTTAAAGTATAAAAACTTGTATTTTTGGGTCAATTCGTTCAACTGAGAAAAACAATCGTTCAACAGAATCAAATAGTGAGTTTTGCAATCGAAATGAGGTGTTATTGATCCAATCGGTCAATCGAATTGAATTGGTCGATCAACCGTTTGAAGCAGTAGCTGAATTGGCGAAGGAAGTGAACACACTAATCCAATCGGTCAACCGAATAGAAGTGGTCAGTCAACCGTTTAAGTCAGTAGGTAAATTGAAAAAAAAATTAGATCATTTTGATCCAATCGATCAACCGATTGGAGGCACTCGGTCAACTGACTGGCTTGAAGGCAACGACTGGATTTAGTTCTAAAAAGGTCGGGCAACCGACCTGTGGGACTCGGTCAACTGACTGAGTCAGTTGAGATTTCGAGAGATTTTGTCTCTTAGTAAAAAACTATCCATTTTTTCGGATTCCTAGGGAGAGATTTAGAGGATTTAAACTTAATTAAGATATTGACACCCTATTCTATCATCCCTATTGATTTAGTCCATATACTTAAAGAGTCTCTTAATTTAAATGGATTAATATTTTCTATCTCTATGGTTTTAAATTGAGAATAGTTTTATGGGCTTATTTGAGAGTATCAAAAGTTATTTTTAAGTAAAATACTCCTGAATTGAATGGTTATCGTATATGGGGGTCTAAGAGTGTCTTTTAGGGGCATATCTTTGAGAAACTAGCCGTTAGAGGACTTGATATTTGTCTATTAATATAGACCTGCAGGATTAGTGATCAATACATCAAGAACAATTAGTTTGAGTGGATTAGTTTAGGACGGTGTTTAGTCAGGATAGTTAGGTTTCGATTTTTTTGCTGTGAAAAAGATTAGAGTTTGATTTTTATCCTGTAAAAAGATTAGGTTATTCTTTTTCCTTTAGAAGAATTAGGTTTTGATTATTCCGATAATTGAATTGTCTTTTGAGTGAATTGTAAAGATTCATCATTCCTTGTGAAAAGGATATGTGGGAGAGTGTTAGATTAATCTTTGGTCTAATAAAAAAATAGGATTCAACCTTGGCCTAAGAAAATGATAATTTGTAAAGGTTGATTCTGTGCCTGATAAAAAAGAATCGTTGTAAGGGTTTGGTTCCTATTTGGTAAAGGGATCAAAGAGGTTTAGTGGATTGTAAATCTCTTGGAGCTCAAGGGATTGGACATAAGCAAGACTAACTTGATCAAACCAGGATATATCGTTATGTGCTGCATTGTTTATTTCATTATATTGTATTTGGGTGTGCACTTAGTATTAAACACATATCCTTTGCGTGACTAATTAAAATCATAATTAATTTAGAAATGTTGATTATTTGATATTAAGTGTTTAAAGGAATTAATTGTTTAAATGTAGTAACTACCCAATTCACCCCTCCTCTTAGGTAGCTCTTTATGCTAATAGGTAAAATCAGTTTAATGATAATTCTAGAAAGAATTATCTTTACTTGGATCAACCCAAGTTCAAAACTAAACACACGATCCACAACCCGACCCGGATTTACAATTCAAAATGGATTATAAAAGTGGTTTAAGTATTTTTCATTAACCAATGTGAGATTACTTATTTTACATACTTCAACCAATTTCATGTGACTACATTGAAAGATAATTTCTCATTCAAATACCGATGATTATTGACAAATCAATATTTCACGTTCATTTTCTCACTAAAAATAACTATTGATCATATATGAACATATATTCATCGATATTTAAATCACATAAATAATTAGACCTAAAATAGTCTAAAAAATATTTTTGTAAAACATAGTAAAAGGCACAAATACGTAATTTTATATTTAATATCAAAGGAAGGGGTTTCGGAGATATTTTCCAAATGATAGAGAATATCGTTTAGTTTTTTCAAATGACATGATGCTTCAATGAAATTTACCCATATTTTGGTTGATGATTGTTTTTATTATGATTAATTCTATGTGACATTTTTTCTTCATCTCTTTTTCTCTCTCCAACAATTTAATAAAATTCATTCTCTCTATTTATTAATTACATTTAAAATTTATTCAATTTCGTGTAGTCCAAACAGTATTCTAACAATTCTTGACCAAATAACTGAAACCACTAAACAACATCAAAATAATCTATTAGATTATTTTCAATCTATTATTTAAAAAAATGTTACAAATTTAAAAAAAAAAAAAAAAAATCCTCTCAAAACTTGTTTATTATTTTATGAAAATAAATATGAGTGATAAACATTAATAATGTTAGAGGTTGACATTAATAGTTTTTTAGGTTACAATTTTATTTTTAATCTCAATATTAAAATTTATTTTTTTATACTTTCATAATATGTATTAAATATTAAAAAATCTATTGTACATCATAACCAAGTATTTGTTGATTTCTAAAGAGAGAAAAGTATAATCTACTTATTCCCATCCCATTCCCAACAAAAACAAAGTCATTCCCAACCAAAAAAAGCAAACAACGATCACCTTCAACCATGTTCTTCACCTCCATGATCACCTCCATCACCTTCACCTTCGTCGTCCTCCATGGTCATCATCTATCTCCATTTCGTCGTCGTCGTTCAACCGCTCTCCTTTGGTTCGTTGTCTTCTTCAACCGCCAAGTTTGTCGTCGTCGTTCTTCATTGTCTTCATCACATTCGTCGTCGTTGTCTTCTTCGCGTCCTCTATCGTCGTCTCCATCTGTCCATCCGCCATCATCCGTCGTCATCTTCGTCCGATGCTTATAGGGTTTCCATTTCGAAATCGAAATCGAAACCCTATTTTGATTTTGATTTCGAAATCGTCCGGCCTCCTCATCAATCGAACCCTTTTGATTTCGATTTTGTTTTCGAAATCGAAATTGAAATTGAACAACATGTTCGATTTCTATTTCAAAACCCAAATCGGATTTCAATTGTCGAAATAGTTTTGATTTCAATTTCGATTTCAATTGAATTTTAGGATTTCGATTTCTATTGAAGTTTAAGATTTCAATTTCAAGTTCGATTGGATTTTAAGATTTCGATTGGGGTTCAAAGTTTGACTGCATAATGATTTCTTAATTGTGGCTTAGGGTTCATTCTTGATTTCTTTGATAAAATTATTACCAAACGCGATTCTGTTCCCGGATTAAAAAAAAATTATCGTTACCAAACGCAATTCTGTTCCCAAGAAGGAAACAAAATTTGCATCTCATCCCATCTCACTGCATGTGATGGGCACGAAATGGTTACCAAACGCCACTGTATAGTTTTTTTCCTTATATAATTATATTTTGTTTGTTGTTGTATACATGTTTAAATAATTATATATATACTTTTTGTTTGTGAGTGTATGGAGGTGTATATAATTATTATTTTTGTTTGTAAATACATAAAGGTTTCTATAATTATATTTTTATTTATTGGTGTATAAACATTGATATAATTTTATTTTTGTTTGCGGTTGTATAAAGGTATATATATAATTATATTTTTTGGGGGGGTTTGTAGAGGTATATATATATATATGTTGGTGAAAAAAAAAACTAAGGACTACGTGAACGAGTCTCGTTCTTTATATCGACTATAAGAAGCCTTTTCAACTCATCCGGGGGTTCCTCAAGGAAATGCATTTATGTTCCACTTTATGTTCTCATACTGACTAGATAATCCGCACATCTATTGTTTATCCTTCTAATTCGCTTGGATCAAGAAATCGAGAGGTTTGTAGAGGTATATATATAATTATACTTTTTGTTTGTGAGATTTGATAATTTAATATCATTTTTACGTAAATGATGTAATTTAATAAAGGAATTTTTAATATGGGCCGCAAGGCCCAACACTAATTCCACTATATCCCTACTACTCATTTTAATTTAGGAAAAACCCCATTTCTATTAATGTGGGCTCAATCCTTGAAAAGGCACGTGAGTAGATAGGCGACTTTTTTTTTTCTCTCTCTCTCTTATGGGCCCCACATCCCCCCTTTCTCTCTCCATTTTATTTAGGGGTGGTCATGAGCCCGGGGCCCGCCCAGCCCGAACGGCCTAACCCTATTTTTTTAGGACTTGGATTTTGGCTTTGAGCCCATGGGCAGGGCTTTGGCCTAAATGTTAGGGACCGATCAATTTTAGGGTCGGGCTTGGACAAGGCTAAAATATTTTAGGGCCGAGAATAATTAAAAAAAAATTATATATATACACACACACACACACACACATTCAACCATGGAGCTTTGGGCTTAGATTTTTTTTTTTTTAGGACTTTGGGCTTAAGTTTTTTCAGGGTTTTGGACTTATTTTTCTAGAATTTTAGGCTTATTTTTCTAGGACTTAGGTTTTTTGTATAGCGGTTTTGGGTTTAGGGTTTTTTTATAGGATCGGACTTAGACATGGAATTAAGGCCCCACTATAGGGTCAGGCTGGGTTCGAGCCTAACAATTTTATGTAATACCCTAATCTAAGTCCGACCCGAGCTCGGTCCGACCCGGCCCATAACCACCCCTAATTTTATTCTCTATTTCACACACACTCTCTCTCCTATCTCTCTATCTCTATATATATTTTCTTGTTCTTTTTTTTTTCTTCTTTTTTCCCTTTTTTTCTATTATTTTATTTTTATATTTTTTTTTCAAAATAAAATAAAAATAATATAAATTGTAATATAAAAATAAAATTTTATGAGGAAAACGATCAAAATACAGAGTCTACAAATTGTATTAATGAGATTGATTTTGCAAAAACTTAGATTTGAAATTTGCTTCATTAATAGAGAAAATGTGTTTTTACTACTTATATAACAAATGTTACTGCATAACAATTATCATCGCGTTCAATATGTAATACATACTAAACAACAATAATCGTATTAGAATGATTAATTATTGTGCAACAATAACAATATTTTATAGGATTGATTTTGATTTTGTTTCAAAAATGAGTTTTGATTTTGCTTCATTGATAACAAAAATGTGTTTTTACTACCTATAGAACATATGGTACTGATGAGGGTATTTTTGGGCACCTCTTAATTATCATTTGGAACCCAGTCACGTGTCAACCTTCGCAATGATAGGAATGCATTTCAAAATTCACAACGCCACGCTGGAGCATACGCCGATTACGGCTCCTCCCTGGAATCTCATTTATACCCTGGGAGGAGTGAGGAGCCCCGCAAGGACGTGTCGCTCTGAGCTCTACGCCGTGCCCTCGGCGATCAGTTTTAAGGACTTAGCCGTTCACCTCTATCGGCTCCCATTTTTACCTTTTCTTCTCCAAGACTCCACGGATCTCCTCTCTCTTCCACCAGCTCACCGCCGCAGGCCTAACAAAGGCTCGCGAGCTTCGCCAAATGGGCCCAAAAGCCAACACCCAACGATTATCTCCTAAACGCTTCGAATTATCGGCTAAACACAGGGTTTCGACTAATTAATCATGTTTACGCTCGACTAATCATCTCCAACGCCTATACATATCGGGGGCTATGTAAGCCCGAGGTATGCTTGAATATACTTATACTACGCGCGAGTTCATTTATTTACTTGTCATATTCTGTATCTTTTCTCTCTGAGAACTGATTACCAAGCCGGAGGGGCTTCACCGGGATAAACCTCGGTCTGAATCTTCTGTAGATACACTTCCTGAGGAGTAGGACTCTGAATACAGCAGATCAGTCCTCCCAAGACCCAGCACAGCTCACGCGGTGACTTTTCAACCGACGACTCCACCTTAGTAAGAGGACCCACTTGTCATCTGACTGGACCATACTCGAGGTGTGTATCAGTTTTATGCACCAACATGTACTAATCACTTCACGAAAGTTATTGTACAGTAACTATTAATATTTTGTATTCAATTTTTGTGTGAAACCAATAATTATTTACGATTGATTACTTCACAACAACAATTGTAATGAAGAATTGATTTTGCAGAAAAATTAGATTTGAATTTTGCTTCATTGATAGCGAAAATGTACTTTTACAATCTACAAAACCAATGTTACTGCATAGCAACTAATACCAAATTTGTCACCACAAAACTTATTGTACATTAATTATTAATATTTGAGTCCAATTTTTGTGTAAAGTAATATAATTATTTGTGATTAATTATTGTACATCAACAATAGAAATAAAGAATTGATTTTGTAAAAAAAATAGATTTGTATGTTTAATCACATAATGTTTGTTGTATAACAAAATTTTTAAAGAGTTTGCGTAAAATGTTACTGTACAATAATAATTGGTAAAATAACACAGTATATGTAGAAACATGTTTTGCATGTAAAATGACATTGATAGTGTTACTCGTGTTTTGGAACTTTTCTATGCTGTAATTTTTAGGGAAAAAGACATTTTTGGTCCCTGAAAGATGGCGAAAGTGTCCAATTGGCCCCTAAAATTTGAAACTCGACACATTTGATCTCAACATTTCAAAATCGTTCCAAATTGGCCCTTGGGTCTGGTTTGGGTCGGGTTCTGTTAATAAAATTTGGGAGAATTAGATGGAAAAAATCAAGTGACAAACACATAACGTTTGGCCAAGGGTACATGCGTCATTTCATTCTTATTAATTTAGTGGGGTCTATTTGCATATGTTGTTAAACTAAGGGAGTCAAAATGTTTTTTCCCAAACCATTTTCTTCTCTTTTTGTTCTCTTTTTTTTTTTTTTTTTTTTTTTGTCTTGTTGGCTCCTCATACCCTCCGTTTCCCTGCACCACCGAGCACCACCACGCCACCACACAATCGCCTCTACCATCGTCGTCTGCTTCTTCTTCGCCATCCTCTATCGTCTGCTTCTTCTCCATCCTGCATCGTCGTCGTCTGCTTCTTCTACATCCTCCATCGCCTTCGTCTGCTTCTTCTCCGTCCTCCGTCGCCGTCGCCGTCATCCGCTTCTTCTCCATCTTCCATCGCTTCAACTGTCATCATCTTCTTTGTCTGCTTAGTATTGAAATCGAAAACGATTTCAATTTCGAAATGGAAACTAGGCTTTCGATTTCGATTTCGTTTTTGAAATCGAAAGGTTTTCGATTGATTTCAATTTCGTTTTTGAAATAGAAATCCAATCGTAGGTTTGATTTCGAAAACGAAATCGAAATGGAAACTAGGCTTTTGATTTCGAAATCAAAATGTTGATTTCGAAATCTTTCGATTTCAATTTCGTTTTCGTTCGAAAGGGTTTCGAAACCTCAGGTTCGATTTTGAAAAGTCAAACCAGATGCGGCGGTTATGGCGGCAACAACCGACGGAAAGTCGAAGAAGGTAAATGCGTTGTTTAAGCTTGCGACGGCTCCCATGTTTCTGTTTCTGCTTCTGTTTCCCATATTTCAGTTTCAGTTTCTGTCTCTTTTGACAATATCTGTTTCCCATGTTTTTGTTTCTGCTTCTTTGGTGGAAGCTGCGGTGTTGGTTCGTTTGGTGGTCATTTGGTGGGGGTGTTGTGTTGTTTGGTTTCATGGTAGAATCAGCGGTGGTGTTCGGCGGTGGAGGGTGTTCGACGGTGGAGGGTGTTTGGCTCGGTGGTGTAGGGACAAAAAAGAAAAACTGAAAGAAATAAAGGAAAAAAACATTTTGACCCCTAGAAGTTTAGATGACTTCTCAAATTAACCCCTTTGAATAAAAAGACTAAAATACCCTTAATGAAACGTTGACCGTCAGTTAACTTAACGGAATCTACTTCAGGGGCCAATTTGGAACGATTTTAAAATGTTGAGATCAAATGTGTCGAGTTTCAAATCTTAGGGGCCAATTGTACACTTTCTCCATCTTTCAGGGACCAAAAAAGGTCTTTTTTCCTAAATTTTATGAAAAATTACTGTATATTAATATTTGGTAAAAAGGTTAATGTACAGTAAAATTTTCTATAAAATCAATCCTTCATTACCATTATTATTGTACATTAATTAATCATAAATAATTGTATGTTTTACATAAAAATTAAACTCAAATATTAATAGCTACTATACAATAACTTTTGATAATTATTGTATGATTATTATTGTACAATAAGTATTAAACATTGAACGCAAATAAAATTGCTATGTAATAATATTTGTTATATATGTAATAAAGATACATTTTCACTATCAATAAAGTACTACAAAATCAGTCACATCAATACGATTTATAGATACAAT
This sequence comes from Eucommia ulmoides, assembly GCA_016647705.1. Classification (NCBI taxonomy): domain Eukaryota; kingdom Viridiplantae; phylum Streptophyta; class Magnoliopsida; order Garryales; family Eucommiaceae; genus Eucommia; species Eucommia ulmoides. The sequence continues at coordinate 7,005,960 of CM028336.1, forward strand.
ATTTTGACTATTTTCCTCACAAAATTTTAATTTTATATTGAAATTTACATTAGTTATTTTATTTTACTTTTAAAAAAATAATAATATAAAAACAGAAAGAAAATGGAAGAAAAAGAAGGAAGGAAAAAAAAAGAATAAATAAATAAATAAAACTATATATATTATATAAACATGACGATTTTTTAGCTAATTAGGATAAACTTATGACTAGGACAAAAAAATATGACTAGGACAAATAAAATTGCTGACTAAGACAAACTAAATGCTAATTAGGATATTTTAAGACATAAATTTAGGACGTGTAAGGAAATTAGATTTGTCAAACAGAAAATCAATTTAATGTAAATGGAAATCAAATTAATATAGTATTGAATAATTAATTAGACAAATGTTTATTAGGATAAACAAATTTGCTGACTAGGATATTTTCAAGATATAAGTTTAGGGACATAAAAGGAAATTGAAATTTAATTTGGGACAAAAAATGTTGGGATACATATATGGTCTTAAATTAACATTAATTAGTAAAGATAATGCCTAAAATAACATCAATGCCTAAATTTTGTCCTAATCACATTAAATTTTTCAATTAATTAATTTTAGGGTCAAAATTAATATATTAAGTTTAGAGCCAAAAGTTTAGCCATTAATATTATTTTAAGTAACAATTTATCCATTTTTCTCTAATTAAATTACTAATTAATTAATTAATTTAGACATTGATTCATCCAATTTTTCTTAATTAAACTACTAATTATGATTCAATTTAATTAACCCTTCTTTCAGCTCTTTCTCTCCCCAATTGCAGTGCGTTTTTCTCTCTTTTCTGCAGTTACTCACCCTTCAAGTAATTAAAGAACACATCCTATTTGTGAGCACGTGATCAACTATTTACTATTAAAAATGTTCATATTTTGTAATTTATGCTGACTTTGAAATCTTTTGTCTTTACCTCTTTATTTTGCTAAATTTTAGTTCGTTATATGTTCATCAGATCTGAAATATTCATTTCATGTGATTGTCAGTTAACTTTTAAAATCATATTTTAAAATATTAATTAAACCTATCATATTTAAAAATCATAATCGCATGTTCATCGAATTATTTATCATTTTTAGCACAAAGAATAAAGAAAATCTCTTTAAATGCGTTGTTTTGTCATCATTTTTGGTAATTGCTTGAAGGTTTGTGCACTACACACACATACATGTGTGCGCGCAAGTGCGCACGCATCCACACACACATATATAAGATAATATATATTGAGGTTTCAGGAAAATGTGATTTTTTTTGTGAGCTTATTTTATTTTAATTCCAACGTAAATAGTTTGTCAAGATTACATGTTATTCTTTATTTTTTTAAGTTATACATTGATTTTATCCGAATAGGAGGTAAGGTCATATTATTATTGATTTCCCTTGCAATGTGTATGTTCATTTGAAATTCATTTTACGAAATTAATTATTATCATAAGAAATTGGTTTTTGAATGCGTTTTATGGGTTTTTCTTATTTGGCTAGGATTTTTCTTAAAAATATTTTTTAAGTGTTTGTATTTATAATAAGATTGTTTCGTAATGAAGCATAATAGTACTTTTGGGCTTTCTTAATGAAGCATAATAGTACTTTTAGGCACGCGTTATGCACTAACTATTCGGTACCATTATTTTGATTGGATAATTTCATTATTGTTATTATTTTTATTTTAATTGGTTTGTAACTTACTTTGAAGATTAAATTATATATAAACCCGTAGAATATCATTGGATTTTTTATATTGTTGAATTTTTTTATATCAGTACAAGTTTTAGTCTCGATTGTTAATTACAATTGATGTTCTATTGTTAATTATTATCGATGTTCAAATGAATAGGTGTATTATGTTTGTCTTGATTATTTTATTATTAATATTCAAATATAATAGATGTAGAATATTGTATAATAGATAAAATTATATCAATTTTTTTTTGTTTGGTTATTCTACACTCGTGCCTTCAGGCACGGGTTATAGAGAGAGAGAGGGATAGGAGAGTGAGAAATGAGAGAGAAATGGAGATGGAGCCCACTGGGAAGAGAGGAAAGAGTGTGAGAGAGATAATAAAGTGGAGAGAAATGAGATAATGAGATAATGAGATAATAGTACAATAAAAAGACACATATACCCATAAACAAACCTAATACATTAACATTTAACCATTCACTCACTCTCACTTTATTCTCTCTCTATAAACTAGTTGGACCATACCAACTCTCTATCTTCTCTCTCACTCTAAACTATAGATATCATTTTCTCTCAAGTTTGATGTTCTCTCTCTAGTTTGTGGACTTACGACGGTGAAGACGAAACAACGAAGAGCTTGCGGCGGCCTTGTGGTCTTATGATGGCAAAGAGCTTGCGTCGGCCTTGCGGTCTTACGACGACGAAGACGAACAACAAAGAACTTTGTGACGGACTTGTGGTCTTGCGACGGTGAAGACGAACAACGAAGAAACCAAATCTCTCTCTCTTTCTCTCTATTTAGAATTTTAGATCTGGTTTTCTAGATTTGAAAAATCAGATCTGGAGTTTCCAGATCTGGAAACCCAAAAGAGCTTGGGGTAGTGGGTTTATTTTTTTACGATCTCTACTTTGTTTCTAGCATTTGGGTCTTGCCATTGAACTTGATGGGTCTTTACTTCAAGATATGTGTATGTTGTGTTTTTTCATTGCTACACACACCTTTCTTTGGCCCTGCAATTTGGGTTAGCGGGTTTGCTTTTTCTATGGTCTCTCTCTCTTTCTCTCTAAAACAAAATACATTGAAGGATTGAAGAACAGTTGGTCTTGAGATTTGGGGTAGTGGGTTTGCTTTTTCCTATGGTCTTTACTTTGTTTCTAGTATCTAGGTCTTTTTGGGGAGAGTTGTCATTGAAATCGGTAGGTCGTTTTGGTGGTATTCTTTGGCGGTGTTGATATTCGATTTGGCAGGTGTTGTTGGCAGTGTTGATGTTCGTTTCGGACCATCGGCTACCACTAGCCAGATCCGGCAACCACCGTCGGCCATCATCCAAATTCGGACCTCCCCCACTCGCTCTTCCTATCTAGTTCATGGTTTTATTATTTTTTTCCTAGTTTTGATGTTATCACACAAAAATGTGCATTAACATTAACGCAACAAAATGTGCATTAAAGTTAAAGCAAACTCACCCAAATGCATTAACGTTAATGCATATAAAACAAATAAGAAAAGAGACGGTAATGTGAAACACAAAAAAAAAATAAAAAAAATACATTAACGTTAACACACACACAGACGGATAAGATACGTTAACATTAACGCAATTACAACCCAGCATATGAAACTTAATTGCATTAACATTAATGCAATTACAATCCCAACCCCAATAATTAATTGCGTTAACGTTAACGCAATTACAACCCAACATATGTAACTTACTTGCGTTAACATTAATACAATTACACCCTCAACCCAATAACTAATTGCGTTAACATTAACGCATTTAATCTTTCTCTGGAACAACGTGAATGTGTTAACATTAACACAGAGAAACCCCCCAAAATGTGCATTAACATTAATGCAACACGATCCCAACACACATTCTGATCTGAATTGAAAATTTCTTATGATTTATTTGGTTCTTAGTTTTTTTTTTTTTTTTGAGATTTTTCAGATTTGAATTAGAATATTTCAGTTTTGAATTTGATTTTTGTTGTGGCTATGAATGAGGGTGGAAATGGAGGAGGTATTAATTTTTACGTTAACGTTAGTATTGTGAGTGATTTTATTTCATATATTTTCTGGACAATATTAAATGCATTACCGTTTAACACAGAGAGAGGTAACAAAATGTGCATTAAAGTTAACGCAAACTTACCCAAATGCGTTAACGTTAATGCACATAAAATAAATAAGAAAAAAGGCGGTAATGTGAAACACAAAAAAAAAAAAAAAATGCATTAACGTTAACACACACACAGACGTACAAGATGCATTAACGTTAACGCAATTACAACCCAGCATATGTAACTTAATTGCATTTAACGTTAACGCAATTACAACTTCAACCTCAATAACTAAATACGTTAACGTTAACGCAATTACAACTCAGCACATGTAACTTACTTGCGTTAACGTTAACGCATTTACAGTGTAGCCTATTTAACTTACTTGCGTTAACATTAACACAATTAGTTATTTACATTTATTGTGACAATTCAGCATTAACATTAGCACAAAAAGAGACACAAAAAAGGTGCATTTTTAACGTTAACGTCAATATTTTTCTTTTTTGACCTCTCACACAAAATGAGAGTAATGTTAACGCACTCAAAAATGAGTTGAAGCACACCAAAAAAATAACAAAAAAAATATAAGGGATGGTGTATTGTTAAAAATGAGAACTGAGTTAACATTAACGTCATGTATTACTAAAAATAAGTAAATGTTAACACACACAAATGAATTCAAGTTATTTGCATTTTTTTTTTTTTTTACTCTTCCTCACATGTTTTGTGTGTGTTATGTTAACGTTTTGGGTAGGGGTATTGCTTGAAATTTTTTACATTAACGTTAACATACTTATTGTCTAATTTTGTCTTGTTGCATAAGATAAAATGACAGTTTCGTAAATATAAGTGAACAGAGTGCTCAAAATACAATGATTTTTTTCTAAACATTTGAGGGGGCTAAAAACTTAATTCCATGTGTCAGGGAGTCTGATTACTGTTAAACCAATAGAGGACTAAAAAAAAAAAAAAACCCATGAATAAATGAGCCCTTTGCATTTAATTGGAAGAATAAACATTGAACAAAGATATATACATATGCTGTCATGGCTTTTTACGATTGTTTGTGATATAAAATAATTAATTGCCAAAATAGCATCATTAGTTTGTCATTGGAGCTAATAAGTAAAAAATATATAAGCATTTTTAAGATATTATTACAAATAGAATAAATTTTATATTTTCATTTTTACTACCAATTGAAATAATTTTTACCCATCGAAATAATATTTTTTTTAATTCTCTATAGATCCTAAGATTTATCAAATTATATATTTGATTTCTCGAATTTCACATTTGTTTCAGTCCCCTAAAAAAAAAACGTTTTTAATAATTTTGAATGAAAAAATAATTGTGGTCAACACCTAATCATTTTTATTTTTTATTTTTTTGTTTTGGTTATACGGTAAAGTGTGTCCGGGTCAACTTACTCACATCTTGACTAATTATCTTATCGGATAATTTTAAGGACACACTCTCCTCACATCGACCTGGTGTATCAGGATTAAATTCAAGATTTAAATCCTAAAGTACTATTCAGGATTGTCGAACCCGAGTTAATACCTAATCTTTCAAAAATCATAATTTCATCATTTTATCACACCTATTTCTTTAAATGTTGTGATCTACCATGAGAAGTTTTACACACATATAGAGAGAGAGAGATATAGAGAGAGAGTAGAGTTGTGTTTTCCTGTAGATGGAGAGAGAGAGAGAGAGAATGGATACTAGAGAGAGAATGAGAGTAGTAATGTTTCCATCGATAGCCCATGGTCACATATCTCCCTACCTAGAGATGGCCAAGAGACTCAACCAGAGAAACATCGAAACCTACCTGTGTTCAACCCCGACCAATCTTAACTCAATCAAGAACAACTCTCATTCACTCCTACAACTTGTTGAGCTTCACCTTCAGTCCACACCTGAGCTTCCTCCGGCGTACCACACCTCCAACGGCCTCCCTCGCCACCTCATGTTCTCCCTCAAGGCCCACTTAGAAACCGCCGCCCCACCCAAGTTCTCCGACGTGCTCGAAACCCTTAAACCGGACTTGGTGTTTTATGATTTTAATTTGCCATGGGTCGCATCTGCGACCCACAAAATCCCGGCTGTTCAGTTCCTAGTCTTCGGAGCGGTGATGGCTTCTTTCGCCCTCCACATGCTGGTGAAACCGGCGGACGAAAAGTACCCATTTCCGGCAACAACTCTGTCGAAGTCACAAACTCACAGAATGCGCAAAAAATTGGAAGAATCAGTGAATGGGGTCACCGACCAAGACTCCGGGAGGGCGTCGAACGTTCTCAAGACATTATTCTGATCAAATCCTCAAGAGAAATCGAGAGTTACTACCTGAATTATCTCTCGGCGCTAGCCGGAAATAAGAAGATTGTTCCGGTGGGCCAACTTGTACAGCAAGTCGATGATCAAAGACATGATTTTAACAATAATGACCCGATCATCAAATGGCTGGACAAAAAGGAGAAAGCTAATTCAGTTGTGCTTGTTTCATTCGGTTCAGAAACTTATTTATCAAAGGAGGAGATTCAAGAACTGGGTCATGGTTTAGAGCTAAGCAAAGTTGGTTTCATCTGGGTCGTTAGATACCCAGTTGGGGACAAAACCAGGGTTCTGGAAGTTGAACTTCCGGAAGGGTTTAGAGAGAGAGTACTCGGAGAGAGAGGGATGGTGGTGGAGGGATGGGCTCCACAGCGTGAAATACTAGGTCATCCAAACCTAGGTGGGTTTATGAGCCATTGTGGGTGGAGCTCGGTGATGGAGATCTTGCAAATGGGCGTGCCGATCATAGCGTTGCCAATGGGGAGTGATGCTCCGTTGAATTGTAGGGTGGTGGAGCATGCCGGCGTCGGGGTGGAGGTTAAGAGAGACAGCGATGGAAAATTAAACGGTGAAGTGATTGGGGAGGCGATAAGGAGGGTGGTGGTGGAGATGGGCGGCGAGGGAGTGAGGAAGAAAGCAAAGGAGTTGGGTGAGAGGCTGAGGGAAATAGGAGAGATAGAGATGGAGGAGGCGGTGGAGGAGATCTTGCAATTCCGTTGCAAGAAATAATAAGTTGTCAGTTGTTGTTTTGTTTTATTTATTTATTTATTTTTTTTATTTTTATTTTTTTGCGTGATGTTAAGGTTGTGTTTCGATGGACGTAACTGAAGGGTATGGAAGTCATGAACAATTTTTTAATACAATGGTTTTGTTTTTCTTTTTTTACCATTGGGTGATTTAAATTATTTAAAGGAAAAATTGGTGATTAGTCTTATTTTTAGAGTCTAATCTTCAATTAATCTTTTTTATTATTAAATTTTGATTTAGTTCTTTAAGTTAGATTTCACTTGAGTTTTAGTCCCGTATAGTAGGGATTGTAGAGACATTACATATATTATAGTGAGAACTTAGTAAGTAAATTTGGTTTTATAGTAAATATTAGTTGTGTGTAACGAATATTAATTACAATTTAATAATTATTATATTTTTACATATATTTGTATATTTTTTGTTATATATACTTATATGATATTAGTTACATGTTACAATTACATATATTTGTGATATTTAATAAATATTGGACATATAAATTAGTTTAATATAGTTACATATATTTGTATACATTTAGTTATATTTTACTAATTACTTGTATTTTATGTGATATTTGTTACATTTAACAAAATTTTACACAGAAAGTTGTTACATGTTATACAATACAGTAATATTTATAATATGTAACAAAATTTTACACACAACGTTATTACGTGTAACCGCGCATGTGTAGAGTTTCCATTTTTTTAAAATAGGTGGGACTAAAACAAAAAAAAAATCCGCCTCTGAGACTTTTTACAAATTAAGGGTGAAATAAGGGATTTCCCACCGAATGTCTACTTTGTAAAAGGTCCAGAATTCAATTCTCTCCCTAACATATTTATCAAAAAAATAAAATATCAAAATATGGCAATTCGCCCTTGATTAATTATACAATAATACAAATTAAAGAACAACCTAGCAAGCACCACGGGACTCAGTTTGGCTCAGATGTGACCTTTCAAAAGAAACTGTTAAAAAATTATTTAAAAAATATGTTATTAATTAAGAGTTAATTAAGTGAAATTTAGGGGTCATGTGGAATTACGTCAATTGTTTTTAAATTTAGGGATTTATATACGATTAGATGTAATTGCTATATCATAGTTAGATTAAAGGAAGAGGTTTTTATTATTTACTCCTTAATTAAGAGATTATTTAGAAAAAAAATTATTTTCAACGGTTTATGTAGAAATCAGACCTCAAGGTACAACTAATTAAGTTTTTTATCTTTGGACAGACAAAGTAAGAGGTAAAAAGACACATGTAATTCTGAATAACCATAATACATTAACATTTTCTGGTCAATGTTCACTCATCTCACTTTATTGTCTCTCTCTCTAAATTGGTTGGACCAAACCAACGTCCGCTCTCTATCATCTCTCTCACTCTACATCATAATCTCTCTCTCACTTATCCGTTCGCATTCCAAACTTACTCAGGCCACTACCGTTGTGTCGTTCCCCATCCAAACTCACTCAAGCCCACCACCGTTGTGCATCGTTGTGTCATTCACCGTGTCGTCGCCGAAACCCTAATCACCACAACGCTGGACGGCGACGGTTGCACGATGAGGGCTTTGACAGCGTTGAATCGACGACGGTTGAACAGATTTGAGTTGTCGTTCGTCTGAAACCCTAATCACGACGACGTTGGACGGCGTCTGGACAATGACGACTTTGACAGCGTTGAATCAATGACGATTGAACAGATCTAAGTCGCCATTCGTCCGCAAGCCTTGTTGTTCGGTTAAAGTATTCTTTTGCGCAGTCCAAATGGATCGTATTTGGTTTTTGGGCCTCGACTCTTGAAGGTAAGAAATGTTGCCGCCGCCGCTGTTGAAGTTGAAGTTACGGTCAACCATCGTCATAGAAGTTCCAAATTTAAAATTTTTGTCGTCGCCGGCCACACAAAACACCATTCCTCGTTTGAAATTTATGCATCGCTGGCCATAGAAAGCACCGCCTCAAACATGTACAGACCCACAAAAGACAATTTTACACTTCATACCCCTGAGGTTTGGTCACTTTTTCACACGTACACCCTCTAGAGTTTGGGATCAAGCTTTGATGTTTCTTGATTTCTTCGATGTTATTGATTTCATTTTGTGCAAATTTGTGTTTGATGCATTTATGTTTTTTGAGATTTGTTTTTTGATGGTAGTGAAATGAATGGTGGTGAAGGTGGGGATCTCTCTCTCATCGCACAATGGAGGTTTTTTCCCTGAAGAAGATAATGAAGATGATGGTGTTATAATTACATTTTCACCTCCATAATTTAGTTCTAGTTTTGATTTTTTACTTTTTTCTATAAATTAACATGGATGCGTTAACGTTAACATATGGTGTGAAAATGTTCATTAACGTTAATGTCAGTGTGTACTTTTTGATTTCTCACATATAAGTTTCTAGACAACACGAATGTCACACCCCACCCCGGACCCCCGTCATGTGAGGCCGGCGTAACGTAGACATGATACTGTCCAATTGACTAGACAACCTCAATACGCTCATAACAAAATTGTAAAACTATACGACACATATAATAGTCTCATCCGATAGAGATATACCGTCCCGGAATATAAATGCAATCAAACAAATCCTCTAAATCTCACTTAGATTTCATTTCTGATATCTCGTCTCCAAAATTTGTCTCGAATGACTCCTTTGCGTGACCCGCATAACTCTATCTAGCGCCAGTAGGGGACCGACCGACTCCTAGCTATTTTACCTGCGAGTGTACTACCTTCTTAGTGAAAATATTTTTAAGATAATAATTCATTCTACAACATCTAAATGAATCAAGCGTAAGTATGTAAACAACGCGTAACTAGTAAAATTCTTCATGATATAAGCAGTGGAAATAAACACATAAGTATAAGTTTCATCCACATTCAATTAATATAAAATCATACCAATCACCAGAGTAAATAATAAATTACCCACTATAAGTAAAATACGACATCTCAAATACACATTTCAAACACACACCTCAAACACACACACTAGCCAGCCCTAGTGATCGTTTTAACCTCATGATCGGGAGTTTGCAACGGTACCGTACCATCCGTAGGATATGCCTTCCTACGAACACCAATCACTCCGCCGAAGCGGATAATCACTGCGCAGTATAAACGTCTAACATCACTCTGCCGAAGCAAATAAACATCACTCCGCCGAAACGGATAACATCACTCCGCCGAAGCGGATAACCCCACTCTACCGAAACAGATAAATACTATGGCATCGTCAAATCAAATACAGCATCATCGAATCACAACTCAATAAATATCGTCCACTCAACCTCGTTAAATCACCACGTCTATCTCTTTTTCTCAAAACCAACTTTTAAATCCAAAAATCATATTTCACACTTTCTTTTTAAAGAAAACGTCTGATTTTATCAAAACCACTTTTTCATCCTTTATTTTTAGAAAACCATGTATTTCTAGAAAACAAATGTTTTCTATTTTCTTTTAAAAACACCGTCTGATTTCACCAAATCCAACAAAAAATCATTTTCAATTTCATTTCGAAAACCACCAAAATCTTCCGAAAATCCAGTTTACCAACTCTCCCACATCCTGCTTGATCCATATAATTTATAAAATTGTATGGTTTAAGTAAACAAATATTTCATCATATATATATACAAAAATAATTTGGCAAGAAGACAGTACACTCACCTCGTTATCCGTTCTCCAAAACCTTCACCGACCACACTTTATCGAGACACCGGTGCCTGCGAGCCTAATAGTAACAGAGCCGAAATTAATATCTTATCTAAAACATCTGAATCATGCAATGCAGACCCTATTTTCCGAATCGTTATTATCTTATGTACCACGCAATTAGAATTAATTAATCCTTACGGAATTATTACATTTTTTGGATTCGTAACGCTAAATAAAATTTAATTTAACGAAAATTAATAGTCGATTGAAATTTCACTTGTTCCTGAATCTGTTGCCGACCACGAGATGGGTTTTTGATTTCCAGTAGGGTGGTTTGTGTAATTCCCTTTTTCTTTTCTTTTTTTCCTTTTTCCTCTTTTTCTTCCTTTTTTTTTTTTCACCGTTTCTATTTTCCTGTTTGCACTCTCGGCCGACGTCTCTCTCCTTCTCCCCCCAACTCCAACGATCTTATACACACACACACACCTCGCCGCACGACAACACCATCGGCCGAACAACACATGCACACACAGGCACACCCGACAACACACACACACACACTCCGGATGAGAAGAACACCCACATGCCTGCTCCAAAACTGTCGGCAACACAAACACATACATGCGCCGGCACCGGACAACGAGCAGCAACCCACACGACCCACACACAACACATACCCACGGCAGCACCACACCACCCGATCACCATCCCCGCCGATGACCCACACCGAAACACACCCACACACGTAACACTGTAACCAAACAGAGCACACACCCAACCGTCGGTGAACAGTAACGCACACCCACATTCGCACAATTGAATACCCACGCACACCCAACACCCACAAACACACACAAATCAGACCGAACGGACCGCCACCACCCACGCCGGACTGCACCCCACCGCCGGCGAACCTCTCTCTCTCTCTTCGTTTTCTCTCTCTTCCTTCTTTGTTTTGCGGTTCCTGTTTTGAGAATTGTTTTTGTGATCATTACATGCATGAATCAACATTTATATGCATGTAGCTAGTGGTCTAAGCGTTAAGCTCCTCCTGCCACGTCGCTGTTCATTCTCTGCTTCCGGCCGGTGGCTCCCGATCACACACATATATATATAAATAAATCTTTGTGAAATTACCCTTTTCTCCCCTTAACTTCTTAAAATCTTCATTTTAGTTTAAATCCACTTTTTAAGATTTTCTTAAATTGCAATTGCACCCCCAAAAGTTTTAATTTTAAGTTAAATGTCAATTTACCTCCCAAGGTTTGGATTTAATGTTTCTAAATTTGCGTATTGACCCCTAGATTTTTAATTTGAATTTTTATTGAACCAATTTCATCCCGAATTTTTTTAATTACTCTAAAATGCAACTAAAATGACGTACATGCTACGATTGAGGTCTTACAACGAATGTGTTAACGTTAACACATGAGTCCCTAGAAAAATATGTATTAACGTTAACGCAAACCAAGAAAAATGTGTATTTACGTTAACGTTAGTGTTTTGTATAATTTTTTCACATATATTTTTCTGGACAACATAAATGTGTTAACGTTAACACAGAAAGAGACCTTCCAAAATGTACATTTAACGTTAACATTAGTATTTGCTTTTAATTTTCTCACATATAGGTTTCCAAACAAAATGAATTTGTTAACGTTAACACAAAAGACTCCTAGAAAAAATATGTATTAACGTTAACGCAAACCAAACTCAAATACACATTAAGCTTAAAAAAACAAAATACCACATATGGTAGTTAATGTTACTGCGCATAAGACAAAAGTATGTGGTAGGACGTTAACGTAAATATTCAAACAAAATACGTTAACACACATAACCCTCAAAAAATAAAATATGTTAACGTTAAAACCCCACAACCTGATGGTAAAAAATACGTTAACGTTTAATGCACACAAACAGATGAGGAAAGATGCAATAATATGAAACACACAAAAAATATATGAAAAATGCGTTAACATTAACGTGAATTTCAATTTGTAGTTTTGTAACATAGTCAAGATTTGACCAAAAAAAGGTGTATTGTTGAAAATGAATAAACGTTAACGCACACAAAAATAAGTTAATGTTAATATAATACACACAAAATATATGAGTAAGAGTAAAAAAAAAATGTAAATAACGTTAATGTGAATTCAAAATATAATTTTGTAATAAAGGTAAGCGATATTACTTGAAATTTTTTACGTTAACGTTAACACCCCTGCTGTCCAATTTTGTTTAGTTGCATAGGACAAAATAATAGATTTGTAAATACTTGTGAACAAAGTAGTTAAAATGCAAGAATTTTTTCCTAAAAGAATCTTGGGTTCTAAAAATTTAATTATAGTTGTCAGGGGATCTGAATCCTCAATAGGCTATGAAGAGATGACTAAATAATAAAATTCTCTTAAAAGAAAACCGAAAACATTGTATAAAAGATTTATAATAAAATTTTATTTTAGCTAGAAAGCAGATTTAATTTATTTTCTATAATATTTTATTTCAAAGTTATTTCCAAAAAATAATTTTAAAATTACTAAACAAATATAAAAATTAATAATTTATTTTCTTTACGTACTTTCTTGTAATTCTCTATTTTTCATTTTATTTTTTATCAAAATATGTTGTAATAATAGGAGAAGACAAAGCAAGTAAGCAATTTAACATTTTTTTTACACTATGTATTAAATATAAAATCAAAAAATATCAAAATCTGTTGTAATAATAGGAGAAGACAAAGCAAGTAAGCAATTTAACATTTTTTTTTACAATTCCATAATATGTATTAAATATAAAATCAAAAAAAAAAATCAATTGTACGTCATGTGTAATATTAAAATAAAAAATATAAATTAATATTTTTTTTTTCTAAACCCGTATAATATAAAGGTCTAAAACTAGTACATATAAATTTTGCATCAAAATAATCCCAAGTTAAAAACACATTTGGGTATTCATAGAAAAATTTACGTCGACGCTAATCTCTTAAAAATCATTGAGGTAGTGTTTGATCACACAGAATTGAAATTATAATTCTATGGAATTAAAATATTAAAATTATAATTTCATGGCGTTAGAATTTCATTGTTTGGTAGTAGGTTGAAATTCAATTATAATTTCATGGTATTCAAAATTTATTATTTGGTAGTATGTTGAAATTCAGTTATAACTTCATGATAATTTTAATTCTATCATTTAGATTATCAAATCAACCATTTCTAATTCCATTGTAATTAACATTATTATTTTAATTATAAAATGTAATAAAATTTGATAAGAAAAATAATACATTGCACACATTTTTTTTATTTAATTTTTACACCAAAAATAATTTAAAAAAATTATAAATAAAAAAAAATCAATTTTTTCGTGCTTGTAAACCTCGATGTTTTCATTAAACAAAAAACTATTTGTCTCATGAATATATTTTTGTACTCAATTTTTAAAGAACTAAATTTCCAATTCTTCACTTGGATTATGAAATTCAAGTTAAATTAAAAAATTGCGCTCCACAGAATTATAAATGAAAACCAAATTCTAGACCAACTAATGATCCAAACAAAAGAATCAAAATTAAGCATTCCAATTCCAATTTCGTGGCCCAAATCCATGACATCAAACACACCCTGAGCAAATATAAGTTTTTCAAAAAATTATTTAAAAAAAAAACAGAATCGGTTTTCTATAAATTATTCAATTTTTTTACATTTAAATTTGTTTAATTTCACCTTAATATTTTTATTTCCAAGACTTTGCCTCACTATAAAATCAACTTCGTTACATATTTAAGGAATATTGCAAATGATCCAATTTTTATTTTTATTATTTTTTTTAACAAAAGGTTGGGCAGAGAATTTTAAATACTACACCTCTCACTAAAAAGACACACTAGATAATTACTAAATCAATTACAAATGACCGAAACATACTATAAACTAAATTAACAAAAAATTTGAAGCTCTAATTTAAAAGGATTTAACAAATCAAACTTAAAACATAAATAACCTCTTCAATCTAATGTTACATATTAACAACCTCAAACAAATCAACAAAGCCACCTCTCATCTTTATTTTAAAAAAAAAAAAACAATTTTAAGCTAGTTTAGTTGCATATCAGATATTAGAAACAATAATCCTATGTTGTAAGAAATTATTATTTCAATGATCAAAAGCAGGGTAATTTTTCCATTGACAACAGGAAGTTGCAGGTCGAATATATGGAAGCGGCCGCAGCCCTAACCGCCAAATCCATCTCCGGGTTATCGGCTTTCTCTAATCTACCAATTCAAAAAATAAAAAATTAAATAAATATATAAATTGCACAAATTATAGACTAATAAAACGTTGCACCCCTTAAGTTCCCCGATGTCTCAATTTACCTATAACAGGTTCGACCATTTTAATTGTTAGAGCAATAACACGTGCATCATTCATGTTGTTGTTTTCCCCCTAAATTTTCCTTCAGTTGTGATGCACATATTGTTTCTTTGAAATTTAAGATGGTTAACCGTGTAGATTTTACCAATTAGAGGCAAAACTCAAAGTTCAGGGAGTATATTGCGAAAATTAAAACATCAGGGGCACATTGAGATTGCACTAAAACTTCAGGAGTGCAAAGTGCAATTTAGCAAATTATAAACAAATAAGCACAACTTATTCTATATTTTTATGCGAAAGGAGAGTTGGCTCATTTTCTTGTCAAGCAAGATTCGACTTTCCTGGTGAACACTCCAAGAATTAAATATTAAATTTAATCCTGAATGCACCAAACCGATGTAGAGGAGTGCGTCCTTAATATTACCCGGAAAGGTGATTAATCAAGGTGCACATAAGCTGGACACACCTTATCGTATGGTCAAAAAAAAAACTAAGAAGAAGATTTAACGGCATGTTTGATTGGACGGAATGGAATGAGGGTGGAATGGAATGAAAGAAGTAATGGAATGAGAGAAGGAATGGAATGGAATTGTGAATGGAATCACTATTCCATTCTCTTGTTTGGTTGGTATGGAATGAAAAAAAGAATGGAATAGTGAAATATAGTAAAATTTTCGTTTTGCCCTTATAAAATTATTATTCCATTCTCTTCTTGGTTGATTATAATAAAATTTTATTATATTTCACTATTCTATTCCTTTCCTCATTTTATTATATTTCACTATTCAACTCAATTTTAAGTTTTTGTTTTCTAATTTCTATTTTTGTCTCAATTTTCAGTTTCTATTCTTTAATTTCTGTTTTTGTTCTCAATTTTTAGTTTCCTTTTTCAATTTTCCGTTCTCTAATTTTTTATTTTTTGTTCTCAATTTTCAGTTTATATTCTTAAGGTTTTGTTTTTGTTCTCAATTTTCTGTTTTTATTCTCAATTTTCGGTTTCCATTCTCAATTTTCTATTATCTAATTTTATGTTTTGTTCTCAATTTTCTATTTTTGTTCTCAATTTTCTGTTTCTATTATCTAATTTTATGTTTTTGTTCTCAATTTTCAATTTTCGTTCTCAATTTTTCGTTCTCTAATTTTATATTTTTATTCTCAATTTTTAGTTTATGTTCTCAATTTTCAGTTTTTGTTCTCAATTTTCTGTTCTTTAATTTTATGTTTTTGTTCTCAATTTTTAGTTTATGTTCTCAATTTTTTGTTCTCTAATTTTCTATTTTTGTTCTCAATTTTCGGTTTATATTCTTAATTTTCTGTTTCTATTTTCAATTTTCAGTTTCTATTCTCAATTTTCTAGTTCTGTTCTCAATTTTCTATTTATATTCTCAACTTTCTGTTTTCTAATTTCAATTTATGTTCTCTAATTTCTGTTTTTGTTCTCAATTTTCAAGGCCTTAATTAGAAGGGCTATTATGTATTTAAGATATTAATTCCATTGGGATTCCATCCCATCTCAAATGGAATCCCATTCCATCTAATTTCATTCCAATGGAATCACAAAAGTGATTCCATTGGAGAACCAAACAATGGAATAGGAATCGAGGGCGGAATGCGATTCCATTCCGCCCTCGATTCCATCCAACCAAACATGACGTAAGGGTCTGTTTGGTTTAGTTTTTAAAAAACATACCTTCCATCATTTCCCCATGAAGCCATGTTTGAATTAAGATGCAGAAGGCCCTTTTCACAGTGCAACTGCATTTCCTTTACTTGGTTCAACCAATTTTCCTGAAAGTAATATTGAAAAAACTAAACAAACACTACCTTATTCATACTCAGATTTCAAGAACTTATATTTGAATTCTCAACCAAATACAGCCTCAGTGTTTCTATTCTCAGATTTCACTTCCGTTCCCCGGAAGTCTCTGAGAACTGAAACAAATTTCAGGAAACCAAACAAACTTGTTTCCTGAATTCTGTTTTATGTCCCAAGGTTTCTTGGGAACAAAAACACTAAACAAACACCACCTGTTTTGGCTATACTCAGATTTCAAGAACTTATATCGTGTTTGGTTGGAAATAATTAATTGAATTTCAATGGAAAGATATCAAAATTTGAATGGATTTCCATTCAAAATTCGATTCCATTCAATCACGATTCAATTCCATTACCTTCAACCAAACACCACCTTAGTATAAACCTTAAAAAAACATTCTTAAACTAAACATACCAGTTGTCTCTCTTCTTCAAGAAGTGCACTATCCATCTGCCCAAACAGAGAATTCCATCTAGTCCTATGAGCATAAGCAGAACCATTATCAGAACTCTCTTGATTAGAAGAGAATTCTCTTGACATAATGCACGGTAATTCCGTAAGCATTACTGCACGAACTCTCTTCTTACTACGTCGAAGAGCTGCAAATTCAATGAAAAAAATAATAATTTAATTACTTTTGACTTATTCTTACAAAACTAATTGACAAAAAATAGTTATTACCGGTGAGTCGGCCTTTGATGTCTTGAGTAAGAAGTTCCAACCATTGGGAGGCTACATTTGCAGCTGAAAATTTGAAAAAAGAGTAAAAATATGTAAGGATTAAGAACAAAACAGCAAACAGAGATTCTGGGGAGGTTTGATTTCCTTAAGGGCGAGTTTGGATGAGATATTTTATGAAGGAGAAATGAGATTTGTAGAACTTCAAAATCAAAATTCATTCTTTTTGGATAATACAAAGAATTCCCAAAATCGCTCCCCGGATGAAAATGAGGGTGAACCTTGAGTACAATTGTAAGGTTGCTCCATTGTGACCTGGAGGTCCCAAATTCAAATCTTGGAAATAGTCTTTCTATATACGGGGTAAGGCTACGTACATCAAACCCTCCTCAGGCTCCGCAATGGTGGGAGCCTCCGTGCACTAGACTGTCCTTTTTTTTGCTCCACAGATGAAAATCTCTCTCCTTTTCTTATGGAAAATACAAAAATTCCCCAAAATTGCTCCCCGGATGAGAAATCTCTATCTCTGTCTCTCTCCTCGACCATTCCCCTCTCTTACAATTTCTCACAAGCCCATTAGCTAAAATGAGGAAATTTTTTAAAATCAAAACGAGGAACAAGAAAAGCGATTCTAAAATCCCATCAATTTTAAAAAATTCATTATTTTATCAAATCTCTTATCCAACTGTATATATACTTCCAACATAAGAGATTTCTCTCCTAAAAAAATCATCTTCATGCATCAAACATAAAGATCAAGATAAAGCAATGAACCATTCAAAATCCAAAAAAAAAAACTGACCTTTAACCGAAAGAGAAGTAACACTCGTCAGATTAGCAGCGTTATCTGTCACATTGCTCATAGAAGACGACAACTTCAACGCAAGTCCATCATCCTCTCCCAAAGCAATCCCCGAATTTAACGGCAGAGATTTATTGATACAAAGATTGGATTTTTCCTTCTTCTTATCACCAAATTCTCGATATCCATTTTCCTTTCTCTCTGTTTGGCAATTTTCAAGCTTTTCCGACCTGACAATAGCCTCTATAATCGCATGAACCTGCTTACTGTTTCTAACATGGTTTATGATCCCAGGGTTCAACCCATTGAGAAGTCCACTCGGGGCAGCAATTTTAGCAAACCGATCAACTTGCTCTTTCTTCGCGAGATCTATTTTTTTCTTCAAATCATGATTTTTTCCTCTCTTAGCCCTTATTTTAGGAATTGGCACACCCCCATGTGAGGAAGATAAGTACCCGTTTTGCTTCATCTCTTTCCAAACAAGCATCGGATCTTTCCCCTGCGTGGGACCTACTGAACTCGCGCACTCGGATTCGTCTCTTGATTTAGGGTTTTGATAGTTTTTGTCAGGATTAATTGGGTTGCGGGTGAAATTGAATGAGCTTGAAGTGTCTTCCAAGTTGAGATCAAAATCCCTTCTCCGATTTGAAGAGGATTTGTTGGGGTCGATTTCCGATTTTTTGGAAGATATAATCACATTTGCATTGAGATCAATTGGTGGATGTAATGGTTCTTCCCCTTTGCTTCCTCCTCCTGGTTGACAAATAACTTTATTTTTTTTAATAATTAATTTGGAAACTAAGAGCATTTTCTTCATAAAACAAGAACATGAAAAGATGGAACTTCTTACATGGTACCACAAAAAAATCTAGGAAAAATTACTTGGCACAGTTACAACCTGACCATGAACCCCTTCCACATACGATATGGGATAAACTCAACAATTTCTACTACCGATTTCAAACCCTAATTGTGTTCAAACTCAAACCCTAATAATTGCAATACTGGAATCTAAACGTCTACTGTTGTATTCATTAAACCCTCAAAAGATTTTCTGTTCAGACATCGTCCGATGTTGATCTCTCTCTCTCTCTCTCTCTCTCTCTCTCTCACACACACACACACACACAGAGACACACACAAACAGATGTATAAACAGAGTAAAGTTCAAACGCCAAGACCACATACCTTCAGAACGAAAGACAGATTCAAGATCTCGCATTTTCACTCTTTTACCGCCGGATTCCGATATCTCTTCAACGTCATCGCAATCCCTATTCTCCCTCAAAATCACCTGTTCAAAATCAAAATCCCAGCAAAAAAAAAAAAAATCAACCGCGAATTCAATCAAATTAAAAAGGGACCTTGATGTAATCTAAATCCATGGAGGGGAGAAGCCAAACCTTAGAATCGGATCTGGGTATCTCCAGAATCCGACCCGAAACGCTTCCTGAATCACAACCAGCCTCCATTGATAAGCACGAAGGAGAAAGGAGAGCGAATCTGAGAATTCAAATTTTCCGCCACTAAACCTTTTAAAAAAAAACCCGAAAGCTTAGCAGATTCAAAATGAGTAAATTCGAATTCAAAACCAGTTTGTCGGATAGATATGCGTACTCATATATAAGGAGGGAAAGGCATTCATATGACAAAGTTAAATTACCCAAATATCCTTTTAACCTTTGGAAGATTTTATAGTCAACTAACCCTACCTTTTCAATCATAAAATAAATAACAATAATTAAAAATTGGGTCAGGCAATAAAAATGATAAAAAAAAAAAAAAAAAAAGGATGAATTTCCTTTTACGGTTTTATCCCGTTTTATTTTATCTAATTGTCACTTTATCTTTCTCAACTTAAAAAAAATTATACTTTATTTATTTTTATTACTTTTTATTATTTTTATTATTATATTATACTGGAAGATATGTTCAGGTCAACTTACGTGTACCTCAACTAATTATCTCTCGAGACGATTTAAGAGTGCACTCCCCATATATTAATTGGAGTGCTTCTCAGGAGAATTGACCCTTAGTTAACAAAGAAATTTGGTATTTTCCCTTATCAATCAGACTAACACTTCTTAGGTATCTATTTTTATTTTTTAATAAAGTGAGAAACCAACTTTTTTCCTTTTAAATTAATAGTATATGCTTAAAAATTCATGGAAGTAAATTTTTCATCCAATTTTTTTATAAAATAGACGAAATTATCCATTTATTTTAATTTTGATTTATTCTTTATCATAAGTATTTTTAAAAACAAATTAAAAATAAAATAAATGAACAATGTCATTTATTTCATCCAAAAATTAGGTAAAAATTTTAATTTTATCAATTTTTAAGCATAATCCATTAATTCAAAAATAGAAATAGGTAAAGTAAGGTTTTTTAAAGTAGAAGAGGGTAAAATGATAATTAGATAAAGTTAAAAAGAAGTAAAAAAAAATTACCCTAAAAAATCCCTATTTATTTGCATCAATAAAGCTATAACTTTTTAAATTTTAAAAGTAGAATTACAAATTGCATTCCAATTTTCAAATTTGCTACCTAGAAATGGCACCTTAAAAAGCTAACATATTAAATAAAAAAATAGAATGTATAAGAGATTATAAACAATAGGGTTAATTACACTTTACTCCCTATAGTTAGACCGTTTTGCACTTCATCTCATGTAGTATTTTCATCACTAGTTTGCTCCCATGTACTTAGGTTTTGTTGCACTTTACCCATGGATGTAGATAGGGATAAAGTACTGATAAGGGAAGTAAAGTGCAACAATGACTTAACTATCGGGGGCAAAATGATTACGCGAATACCGTAGGAGAACAAAGTGCAAAACGGTCTAATCACATTGGAATAAAGTATAATTAACCTAAACAATATGTAAGGACAAAAATAAAATAAGATTAATTAATTGAAAATATTTTTTTGCCATCCGATTAAAATTTAGAATAATTTCAATTTAAAACATACGGCTAACATTCTATCCTAATAACAAAAAAATAAGAGTTAACATTTGTTATTGTACTTTTCGTTATTTGAACTCAATAAAAAAAAAAATATTGTTACAAAAAAAATATTTTTTTTTTATTAACAAAACTATATTTTTTATACTAAAATTGTTTTTGAATATTTTTTATAAAAAAATTAAAATTAAACAAACATTTGTTAATCAACCAACATTTGTATAAATGTTATTATACGAAGTCATAATTTAACGGTTGAAGATATTAAATATTATTTTTGGTGGTATTATACTTACACTATCATTAATTTATATTAATCTCAATAAATATGTTTTTTTATATTAATTTTTGAAGTAGAATAATATTGTTAATTTGTATAAAATTATAGAAATTTTTTAACATTTGCTGTCAGTATATCCTGTTGTGCTCATTTAAATCTAATGCACAAAAAGCAAATTAGTAGTTTGGGCATTTAATATCAGCCTCATCATACTCATATTTAGTTTTATTCACCTCACGTGAATTTACGGCTTCCTAGGTATATAGGGATCATTCTTAATAACACAGCACGCCTTATAATTAGTGGCTTGGAAGAATGTAATTATTCTAACTTTCCAGAATACATAGTTGTCTCCTATAAACAATGGTGGCTTGTGCATGGATTGGCCATCAGGTAAATTGAATCCAATTATACCCTAAAAGGGAGGAGCGAATTGGGTATTGCAAATAAACCAATTTTAGTCACTTTTAAATTTGTTATTTAGACAACACTTATTAGATATTTTATATGGTACAGGTGTCAAAAAGTGTAACGAATAACACTACAAAGTAAAAGCATGTGGATACACAAGAGATGGAGAAAGAGACAATATGGACACAAGAAGTTATAATAATTTGGTAAGACCCTTCTTAGTCTATGTCTGATCCCCTGAACTCCTTCGGAGATTTTTAATTCACAAAAATTCGGATCTTCTTCCTCGGTGAAGTCCAAACCATTACACTCTCAGAGAACAAGTTCGTTTATGTTCTACTACAAGTTATCACTAGACAATGTTGTTTATGCCTAGCTACACTTTAAGTTCGTTTATGCCTTGTTATAACTCTTAAAAGTCAAACTCATTTATGTCTTGGCACTAGATAAGCTCGTTTATGCCTAGCTATAATCTCGCTTAGGACAACATCCTGGTCTATGTTACAACTCACACCCTTACAGTAAGAAATTATCTTTTGTTAGTTTTAACGAGTCTAACCCTCGAAACTTCTATCAATCACATACAATTTCAATACACCCTACAAAATCAGAGTGATGAGTGCCTGATTTTGCATGGTCCAGACTTGATATTCTGGATTGATTATTGTGGTCAATCCAGAGGAGTTAATGACTAGGAGGACAAGAACAAGATCCATCAACAAATCCTAGAAGCGAGTAGGTGTGCAGAATCGTAGAACTTTGATATTTCCAAAGAACAAAATTCGTAACTTCACGTTTGAATGGAATCAAGTTTGAAATATTAGGAAGAAATTGATGAAGAAGAAGACAGATCCAAGGAAGCCATATGATACCATAAAGAATCAAAGAGTAACGAAGAGAGAGAAAGAGAGAAGATTATGATTCCAATACAAGAGAGATGAAATGATTTTCAGTACATACAAGCACAGACAATGCCAAGACTATACAAGAGAAAACAAAATGAAAATGTTAACTAATTAAGATAATCAAGAAAAAAATAATTTCAACTGGTTATGAGCGGAGAAGAAGTAGAAGAATATGAGGAAGTTTGGGAGATCGCGGCAAGGGAAGGCGATGCAAAGGGGGTGGGGGATCGGTGGGTGCTAGGTGGGTTAGGGAAACCGGCGTGGTGTGGGTAGGGGGGTCGGGGTGACAAGCATGGTGGGCGGGAGGCCGAGAGAGGAGATGTTTCGGGAAGGTAAAAAAAGAAAAAAATATTTTATAAGCATAAAAGAATAATTTCAAAATCATTTTGATTTTTTCTACTGGGGTGTACGTATAGAATTATTTTTTTATATTATTTTATTTTTTCTCATAATCTAATCTAGTAGTTTAATTTAAGTCATAATTAGTATTATAAATATAATTTATCATACTAGTACCATTTTTATGTAATTCTTTTATTTCCTTAAAAAGGTAAAACGTTAATCAAAAAGACATGAAAGAGTCATCTTGTGAAACCCCTCAAGCGACATTTCTCTCTATACTTTATATTGTCTATTGGAGTATCACACATTTTTATAAATATTTTAATTTATTTAGTTTAATAAGGATTTATTTTAATTTCTTGGGAAACATTTTAATAAAATAAAATAAAAAAAATACAAATAAAGAGAGGTAGTTTACAATAATAATTTCAATCACATTAGTCAAATCACTGTGTGTTATTTAGGATTATCTGTAGCAATATTTAAATTTTTGGATGTTTTGTTATTAATTATCATCGAAATTATTTATTTTTGCATACTTCGTGTTAAGGATTTGTGGTTGAGGAGTAAATATGACTAATAAACACAAATAAAAAAAAGACTTTAATAAACTAGACATGTATTGGGGTGTCATAGAGAATTAAAAATTTAACTTTCGTCATATACATAGTAGGATAATGATGTTGCCAAAAATTCTTAACACGTGCGAAAGATCTTCACAACCTTCTACTATAACTAGCAAAATCGATTAACTCAAAGGAATACTGGTGTGGTGTCGGCCAAAGAACATCCGACGTGAGAATAAATTAGTTTGCTTTTAAGAGAGAGATCAAGTACTTGAAAGTTAAAATTATATGTTGATACTTTTAATTTATATAAACTTCTCAATTTGTGCCTTTTTGTTGGTGAGGTCGCCCTCTTCACGATCTTCTCCTAATTGCATGGGATTTGACGGTGGTCTCGCCCACAAACTATTGGTTTGTTACAATTCTCATAACATGGGAGTCGAGGGAGTTCTTGGGCTTACCTCTAATTGGCCTTCCATTGTGGGCTTTATTTACCCTTGATTTGACCTCTTTATAGAGCCTTCTTTTATTCATGTATTGGGCCGCTTATTATGAATTGACCTCATTCTCAGTGGGCTAGTGTGTTCAGCTCAAAATGACCACCGGGTTACTTCTTCCGGGTTGGATTATTAACCCGACCCATCCAATCAAGGCTTTCACGCTTCTATTAATTGTGGGCGGGAACTTTTGCATTTTGTTTCGGAAGGCCTGTGCCTTTCTCCGATGTGAGAATAAGTTAGTCTGTTTTTGAAAGAGAGATCAAGTACTTGAAAGTTAAATTTACATGTTTATACTTTTCATTTATATAGACTTCTCAATTTATGTCGTTTTGTTGGTAAAGTCGTCATCTCCACGATTCTCTCCTAATTGCATGGGACTTGATGGTGATCTCGCCCACAAATGGTTGGTTTGTTACGGTTCTTCTCATGGCGTGGGGGTCTTGGAAGTTCTTGGGCTTACCTCTAATTTGCCTTCCATTGTGGGCTTTATTTACCCTTGATTGAGTCTCTCTATAAGGCCTTCTTTTTCATGTATTGAGCCGCTTATTATGAGCTAATCTCATTCTCGGTGGGTTAGTGTGTTCAGCCTAAAATGACCACCGAGTTACTTCTTCAGGGTCGGATTATTAACCCGACCCGACCTATCAAGGCTTTCACGCTTCTATTAATCGTGGGAGAGAATTTCTCCTACATCAGATAATATTCAATATTTTCAAAATTTAAAGGTAATATAAATAAACTACGTATTAGAAAACACAAAAAGATGAAACCGTCCACACACTCATTCACTTCTAAAACCCTGAACATGCACCCCTTATAAGATAAAATTGACAATTATTACTCTTAATTTTTTTATTTAGTATTATATATATATATATATATATAAATTATCACAATGATTTTTTTACCCTTAATATAAATAATTTTTAAATTAAAACAAAATAATTATTTCAATTGAGTATATTATGCGTTATCCACCGATTGCTTCCCTCCATAGATTAATTGTTTATAGTTTTTTATTTCTTACAATATAATAGTTAATTTTTGGAAAAAAAAAAATATTTTCCATCATTTGTGTATGCTTTTATCCCTTTATGCATTTAATATTTTCATGTAATGATTGATTTGTGAAATTTTTTGATAGTCGAAATGATATTGATTATAATAAAAAAATATATATAAAAAATAATAATATCTGTATCTTAATTTTTGTAAATATTTTGTATCTCCATATCATACTTGTCTTGGACACAACACACTTGTGTCCGTTCTTCATAAATCATTTACGCTTGCTAACCAAATAAAAAAGGACTTATAAAATATTCTCTTTATTTTTTTTTATGATTTGATTTTTAAATGCAATCAAATTGCGTGAGCATTCAAAACCTCCTAAAGAAGGGTAGGTAAAGCTTGTGGTTATGAAATGGAACACGTGGATAGTTTCACTAGCCTTAAAAATTAAAATGGACTGTCTAATTAATATTTTTAATCCATTTCCATTTTTTTTAATTCAGCCACAACTAACAAGAGGTCGCATAATTCTTTACCTAATAAATATTAAAAAAAAAAATTACCTAACGCAGGCTCTTTTTAATATATTTATAAGAATAAGATAAATCAATTGGAGTTAGACCGATTTTAAAAAATCGGCCAAACCCAACCATTTTTTTAGGTGCAAGGAAAATTGGCTCTGTAGGAGCCAATTTTCCTGCCCGTTGTGGCCTGCCATTGCCACAGCAGGCTAGTCCTACCCACGTAGGTTGACCTACTCTGGTAGGCCATGCTCCATTAGGGATTTTAATTTCCCTAGGAGTTGTGACCCCACATGGTCAATAAGCGGGTTGAAGCCATGTACTAAACATATGGCTCCAGCCTCCAGGCTATCAGGTAATCAAGGAACCACCCGGTACCGAAGAGACCAATGAAGGTCTAATGGGCCGAATTTAACATACCCATGCACCATCTTTACTCTGTAGGCCTACAATCCAGTACCCGAGGACGAGAGTGTGCACCATATTTACTCAATAGGCCTACAATCTTGTCCCTGAGGATGAGACCGGACATATCGTCTCGAGCCGTGATCCGAGTTGGGATTCTCTACAAATGTCCACTACACAAAAAGAAAGAATGGCTATATTTAGGGCAACAACTATTAACCCCATAATCCCACAGAATCTAGAACATTAATAAAAATTTACCACGAATCATGAAAAAACTTGCTTAAGAAGTTTTTCGTCACCTATAAATACTACACAAATGGTCTAGCCAAGTAAGCACACATTCTCCTAGTTAATATTCTGCCCAATATTTACCAAAAAAATCTCATTGATTCTCACACCGAAAGTACAATTCCGATAGACTCATCCGCAGTATATTGTTTTGTAGGAATCAGGATTAAATTTCAAATCTCAATGATCATATCTGATGAACTAATTTTGAACATCATCCACAGGTAAACATTTTGTCGATAAAATCTTATTTATTTTTTATTATTTATAACAATAATAACAACAACTAAGCATTTGTTCTAGTTATATACAGTCGGCTACATGAACTTTATATTCAAAATATAAAATAGGGAGAAAGTAAGGTAGAAGGACCACAAGCAGCACAAGCTTAACTTACTCTCCCTCCTACCTACCACCTTTGAGGAAGATACATCCCTTGGGGTGGTAGTTACAATTTAATCACTTAAAAAAAAATAAAAAATTGAGGGAATTTATATTAACAATCCAAAAATATCCATTTGTACTCCAAATTTAATATTATTTTTTGAAGAATAGTTTATTTGGAGTGCCATTGGATATCTGGGGAGTGGAAATAGCATTTCTTGGTGGGTGTTCAAATAACACACTCTTCTCTATCCCCCAAACACACACACAATCACAAGCTTTACACGGTATCCATTAAACTTCTTTTTCTTCTCTTCAGGTTTTCTTTCTCCCCCATCAAGATTTACAGTAAGCCCTCTCTCTCATATATATGAACTGATTTTCCTTTTCCTTTCCATGCGCATATGAATTGTGTTGTTTTTCTTGTGTTTGGCAGTGGGTAGTAAAATGGTAATGGTTGATGAAATTCCATTTCCTCCGGAGATCAACACCACCAAGCCCTTGTCTCTACTTGGACATGGTTAGCCAATCTCTCTCTCTCTCTCACACACACACACAATTCTAAAAATCATTTATTATGTGCCTTTTGATTAGTGTTAATGTTTCTGTTTTTCTTTTCTCACGAAAAGTGTTGGGTTTATGGGTCAGTTGTCATGATATGAGTGTGAACTAATTTTTGGGGTTAAGAGATGGTCAAGAACATTTTAGATATCAGAGTTTAAGTTATAACAATTCTATCTTAATAATTACAAAGAGAAAAATTGGTTAAGAGTTAGCCGAGCAAAAACTTCAACGTGTGACGGAGAGATTATTGAGTTTACCTTATATCAGATGTGAAATGAACTGGTGATCAAGTTATAAGCGTGAGAAAAAATCTCACCTCTTGAGTTAAGTTTTGTGATCAAGAGAGATTCAAGACCACCTTATAAAAAGTAGGAACAAGAAAAAAAAAACTTACCTTTTTTGATAAATTTCTTGAACCACTTTTTTGTAAAAAAAAATTACATAAATAGAAAACAAAAACAAACATCACCTTCTTTTTTGGTTTTTTCACATACAGTTTGGATGAGAGTTTTAAACACTAAATCTCTTAATATAAAAATACACTAAATAATCTAACTAAATAATCGTTAGATTATGAGTCTTGGGTCACTACTTCGTAATATTAACATTGAAAGGGTGATGTTGGACAGGAATTACGGACATTGAGATACATTTTCTCCAAATAAAATTCACTGCAATTGGGGTCTATATAGACCCCCAAGTCGTGACACATTTGGAAAAATGGAAGGGCAAAACAGGAAATGAGCTAGCTCAAGATGATGACTTCTTTGAGGCCCTGGTTTCTGGTAAAACAAACTTTACATTCATTCCAGCTATATCTTTTTGTTTCAATTACATTTTTGTCCCTAAGCTTAGCTCAGTTTTCATTTTAGTCCCTAAGGTGGCATTTGGTTAGTGTTTCTGTTTTTACTTTCAATAAACTGAGATGGGATAGGATAAAAATTATGTTTCCGTTCTGGAGTATTCTAGAAATAGAAACATGTTTGGTAACTTTTGGGGTTGAAAGATGACTAAAATCACCCTACATTGGTATCAGAACCCAAGTTACAACAATTCTAACCCAATAGTCACAGCAGGAGAGACTAGTTAAAGGTTAATCGACCAATGGTGTGTGAGGGGAAGATTGTTATATTTATCCCACAACGGACGTGGAAGGGCTGGTGATCAAGTTATAAGTGTGAAAAAAATTTTCACCCCATGAGTTAGTTTTTAAAGTTGAGAGAGGTCCAAGACCACCCTACAGGTGGTGGGAATAGTTTTGTGT
Organism: Eucommia ulmoides; assembly: GCA_016647705.1. Classification (NCBI taxonomy): domain Eukaryota; kingdom Viridiplantae; phylum Streptophyta; class Magnoliopsida; order Garryales; family Eucommiaceae; genus Eucommia; species Eucommia ulmoides. The sequence goes on from CM028336.1 coordinate 7,034,597, forward strand.
GAGTGAATAAGAATCGACATTTTTTTGTTTCTCAGTCTCAAAACGCGTTTCTATATATTAATCACATATTTTTTAGAGCGGAAACAGGAATCAGGAAACAAAAACAGTCACCAAATAAGGCCTAAATTCTCTCTCTCTCTCTCTAAATGATCAACAATCTTCAGAACATGATTCATGATGGATTGTAAAATTGCAGCCCCAGTTGAAAATTTTGTAAGAGTTGTGGTGATTAAGGAGATCAAGGGCTCACAGTACGGGGTGCAACTAGAGAACGCTGTGAGGGATCGATTGGCAGCCGTCGATCTGTATGAAGATGAGGAGGAAGCTGCCCTTGAACAAGTCATCGAGTTCTTTCAATCCAAATATTTCAAGAAAGATTCAATCATCACTTTCAGTTTTGCTGCTGATTCTAACACAGCTGAGGTATCTACTAACCACTTATCTCGAGGGTGCAAAGTGTAATTTTATATTTTTTTTTATTGGGATAATATACAAAAATAAATAAATAAAACAATAAGAACTAGAGCGTTTTGCACTTTGTACCCCTAAAGTTTCATAGAAGATTTCACTTTAGCTCCTGTTCTTTCAATTTGAATACATTAAACTCTATAGTATCCAAATCGTATCGAGTCGGTCCAAATCGGTAAGTCGGCTATGTTTTATAACGGAAATCAGTCACGTGTCAGACACGGAATCACCCACGTGGATGAATTTTGTCATAAAAGCTAGAGTTTTTTGCACTTTGCACCCATTGAAGTTTCAGAGAAAATCTCACATTAGCCCTATTCTTTCAATGGTGAACACATTAAATCCTAAAATATTCAAATTGTCTCAAGTCAGTCATTCCGTCATTTTTTATGACAAAATTCCCAGGTGGGTGATTTTGTTTCTAACACGTGACTGATTTTCGTTATAAAAAAATAACGGATTTATCTATTTAGACTAACTTCACATGTTTTGGATAGTTCAGAATTTAATGTATTTAAATTGAAAATACAGAGAGAATCTTCAAGGTGCAAAGTGAAAAAACTAATAGAGTCTATAAATTAAAGTACAAGGTAAAACTATAGCAAATCGCTAGATTGTAACTCTAAAATAAAAATATATTTTTTTAATTATAAATGTATCAGATCATATCGAAATATAACGTTTACTCGAGAAATTAATGGGTTAAATCAACTTAAAAACTCAATCGAGTTTTTTTTTTTTTTTCAATTATTATGAATTCATTGTGGTTAATTAAATTTGATGATAATTGAACAGATTGGATTCACAAGTGAGGGAAAAGAGGAATCAAAGATGAAGGTAGAGAATGGAAATGTTGTGAAGATGATGAAGAAATGGTACTTGGGAGGAACAAGGGGAGTTTCTCCAACAACCATTTCCTCTTTGGCCACCACTCTCTCTACTTTGCTCTCCAAATAATTGATATTTTATAAATCTTGTTCAACTTGTCTTTGCTATTTTGTGTTTTAATCTGTCTTATTACAATAAATTAATTTTTTTTTTTTTAAATGATTGTGTTAGTAATTATGCTATTATTCCAATAAATTATAAAATAGATGTTTGTTGGTACTGCTTTCATCAATTTGATATGAAACTGGAATTAAGATTTTTTTAAAGGAGAGTTACTGGGAGCTTCAATTTGAGATGGAAACTACCAACTTATTCCAATATTTTTCCGAGATTTATTCCACACTTTTTTTTCCTATATATATATATATATTCGGACATATTTGACCTTATTTATTGCCCTATACATTCCTCAAAAAACGATTACATATTTACCCAAAATAAATATACCACAAAAAAATATGGGCAAATACCTACGGTGGGCAGTAGGTGGAGTGGGTCAAATCCGCAGGCCAAATCAAAGCTATTCAGGTTGGGCAAGTTTTAATTGTGGGCCGTCCATATTGTGCGGGTTGGGCTAATTTCAACCATGGACTACCCAAGTATATTAGGTTGGGCTAATTAGAACTGTGAGTTGTCCAAATATTTTTGGATTGGGCTTTGAAATGTAATAAAAATGGCTAAAAATTGCAAAAAATTTTCTAAAAGGAAAAAATTGCTAAAAATTTACAATACTGAAAAAAAAAAAATTAATTTTGTAATTACTTCACACTTCACACAAAAATAAGAAAAAAAAAAAAACTATAATGTATTTTGTAAACTATCACATAAAAAGAAAAAGAAAAAAAAAAACAATTACAAACATAAATAACAAAATCTAAACCTGAAAACTTACTATTACAATCTAAATAATAATTGACTAAACAACCAAACATAAGCACAGAATAAAAAAAAGAAAAATATGAAACACAAAGAATACAAAGACAAGCTAAAATAATGAAAGACAAACTGAAATAGTATGAGTTTTGAAGAATCCTTGTAATTGTAGACTTGTAGTAACCTAAAAATTTACCACGTCCCAATAAATCGTTAGTGCTTGATCTGCCTTATGGATGGATAGATAAATGTTTGGACTTTTGTTATTATTTTTTAATGGGAATTGCTGAATATCAAAGCTTATTAAACTGAATCCGATTTTCTTAGAACGAGTTGAAGGGGTAGGCATTATTGGCGGAGTAAAAACAATAAATTGGGGTTTATCAAGACCAATGTTACAAGCTTCTGGAATATAACGGGATCTCCGTAAAGTGGTTCATTGTGAGTGTTATGACGAGTTTGATTGAGAGGTTGAATAGCAAAAAAAGGGAGATTCATTAGCTCGTTATTTAGAATGACTTGATGAAATGACTGAATCCGTCAAAATTATTCAACAGGTCCTGGAAGGAATTTCAGGGAGACCTCATGAGAATTTAGAAATACAACACGTTGATAAAGTCAAAGATGTCGAATGGTATGAGTTTGAATATCGATTCATTAGTAAAAAAAAAAAATTTCCAACTTTTGAATTGTCGAAATAAGAACTTTATGTAAGAGTCGAAGCTCCAAAAGGAGATTTGGTAATTTTTACACTTGTTAAATCAATTTAAAAAAAAAAATCTTTAAATTATTAAATATAGATCCAGTCATTCATTCAGTGAATATTTAGTTAACAATTTTAAAAATAAAACATTTCTCATAATTTACTTGCAATTGGTCAAATCTGAAATCAATCATTCAGCCAGATTTGATTTATTCATTTAGTCATCAATAAATATTGCATTAAAAATTGTCTCTTATTTAGTCAGTAATACTGACTAAATAATTTAAAGATCAAAATTGTTATCGGAAACACTAACGAACCACCAACTGCGATTTCGCGACCCCCGATCTTCGCGACCCCCAGCTGCGATTTCGCGAACCACCCATCTCTGTACCCCATCTCGAGCAAACAAGTCCATTGCTCTTTATACTCTGCTTACGACCAAACCCTACAGCCATTAGTCCGACATCATTGCAGGCAGCCATCTCGCTTCTGCCCCTGTTGCCAATTGCGGATTGTTCTCCAGTTGTTGGTATTCCGGCTGTTCTAAATACATGGCCACCTCTTTGATTTCCTGAATGATTGGGTAACTCTGTCTCAAGTTCGCTTCTCAAATTGTGCCTTCTCTCTCCGGAGCCAGATCAGTCTTCCATAGCATTTTGTCTGTGTATTTCATTGCTACGGACTCATCACATCTGTATTCATGGCATCCGGAAGAGAAGGTGACGTCCTATCTCGGACCGCTCATGCTCCACAGTTATCCGCCCGCTTGGATTCTACTCGTGCCCCCGAGGCCACGGTCCAACGTGTTACCACCGTCTTACTTAATGGAGCGAATTTCCCTGCCTGGTCTCGCTCTCTCCGTCTCTACCTTGGTGAAAAACGTAAGACCGGATGGCTCAACGGCACTGAGCCAAAGCCAGATATCAACGATCCCAAGTTTGCTCAATGAGACGCTGATAATTGTATCATCCTCGGGTGGATCTTCAACTCTATGGAGGAACGGATCTGTAACATCTTCATGTTTCACGAGACGGTCAATGGATTATGGTCTGCTCTTACGAAGATGTATGCTCATTCTCACAATGAATCACGAATTTTTGAGCTCTACCGTGAGATTTCCCACGCCTCCTAGGCATCCTTGGGACTTTCAGTTGCAGATTACTTTGGTTACCTTCAATCTCGGTGGAAGAGTAAGAAGCAATCCGTCGTTTCCCGATCTTCTGTCGAAGTTGAGTATCGCGCTATGGCTCAAGGAACATGTAAACTCCTTTGGCTTCGTTCCCTTTTGACCGAGTTAGGACTTCCCGTTGGAAACTCATCTAAGTTGTTCTGTGACAACAAGTCTACCATAATGTTATCCTCAGATTTAGTTCTTCATGAAAGAACGAAACACATTGAGGTGGATATCCACTTCATTCATGAAAAAGTCCAATCGGGAATCATCACACCAACCTTCGTCCCATCTTCAGAACAGGCTGCTGATATGTTCACCAAGTCTATAGGACCATCTCTTCTTCAGTTAGCTATTAGTAAGTTAGGGCTCATCAATATTTTTGCCCCAGCTTGAGGGAAAGTATTGAAATATTATATTTATGCGTTAATTTATATTTTTGGTATCTTTATTGTAGGGCTTTATTAAGCCCATTTATTTCAATAATATTCTTCCTAATTTAGTCTGCTCCTGCGGCTATATAATTAGAAGAATAAGACTCATTCTGAATGTACAAAATTATCAATATAATTTTCTTCTTTCCCTATATCCTTTAAAAAGTAGGGAGCCAAACTAAAACTTAATGTGTTTGATTTCAAGCACCCCAAAAAATTTCAATATTAAATGAGCCCATGATATTTCATTTACAGTTATTTTGACCCTTAAAATTAGAAAATCAATTTTAATGTTAAAACTGACATCACAGATACAATTGAGTTAAAATATTAATAGGTCGAAAAATGAAGTTACTAGGGCAAGTATATATTTTTTTAGCAGTTACCAAGAAATCTTTATATGAGGACAAAACTACTAAATACATTTTTTTTTTTTTAAAACATGTTACAAAATAGTCTTTTTGTGACGATTTTACCCATCGCGTTGAATATAATATGGACTCGTATTATATTCAATACGATCTCATATTTAATATAACAAGAGATCGTGTTATATTCTATTTTCATTGCCGTTCAAATTCTACCAAGTCGTCTTACCCATTCCATCTCACCAAAATAACTATACAATATACCCAACATAAGTTCCATTCCACCAGGTGCATAGATCAAGTCCATTCTCTCTCTCTCTCTCTCTCAGAGCGACGAGTTCGGGGCCACCATCATCGTGTTATATTTCAATTTTTCATTCAAATTGATAATTCTCTCTCTACATTCATATACTTAATTTTTTCAATACAAACCAAATCAATACAACCAAGAACCCTAAATTCCATATAAAAATAGTCATCTTCAAGCACCCCATAAAAGATTGTCACATGTCTATAAATTTCCAGCAAGACTCATTCTTATTAATGACAAGTATGGAGATTTTGCCGACCAGGGGCACGACTTAGCTCAGGCCGGTCACCCCAAGAGATCATCTATGTTAACCTTCGGGAAAGGCCACCGTCGGGATAGGGAAACCCCTCCCCATCTCGGTCGTGTTCTCAGGTTGGCACTGCCAATCTTGGAATTCGACTCCACAAGCTCCTCAACGAAATCATCCCCTGCCCGTCTTCGGCGATCCGGGAAGAGTAGGGATGGGAACTTCATGCCCGGCGGGTCATGAGAAAAGTTTGTCTGGCATCATGGGTCGGGTTATCCTTCTACTTGTGTACACTTACCACCCATGGGCTCCAATAAGAAGGCCAAAAGCCCAAGGCCACCGGTTTAATCTCCCCATGTGCCCACACGATGGTCACATGCCCAGATCAGGATGTTAATCCTTGCTAAGGCCGCTAATCCTCCAAATGCTAATCAGCCCATTGCCTATATGAGGAAAGGTGGCAGTGTAGTAAAAATGAGATGCATACTTGCTTTCTAAATACTCCAAGCATTTTATCATTTTCTCCTGAGCTCTTACTCTCACACCGGAGGAGACACGCTAGGCCCACCCTAGCAAATCCTTTGTACAGGTGATAGCTTGGAGCCCAGCTCAAGATGGATAGATGCCCTTTTCAGACAAGGACTCTTCTCGGCATATCTCAGGTTGCTTGATTATCCAAGATCTATCTCAGACTTCTCAAACTCCACCTCATCACAGATAAAGACCAAAATATCATGACCACACCATACAGTTGATGTTGACCAAGATTTGACATCAGCAATATCAAATTCACAATTCAATCCAAACAAATCAAGCAAATTAATCGAAAGTCGGAATAAGATATTGATTCGAACTAGTCATATGCTTCGAGACTATGAACCCTAACCTCTCCAAATCGACGTATCCTGACGAGTTCCCTGTCGTTCTAAAGCCCTCAATTGACGCCATGAAAATCGTCGTCGACGTCGCCGGAATTGACCCTAGCCGTACAATAATTAATCCGCCTAAAACGTTATGAATCGTTCAGATCTGGTCGTCGCGGCAGATTCGTGGATAGCGATGGACGGCGGGGATGGTGAACGGCTGTGCGAGGACGACGAATATGTTAAGCATCAGATTCATGAAATCATCACAAACAAATCGAATTAGAACAAATCATAGCAAGTGAAAAATAAAGTTGATCGAACACTAAATTTCTCTATAGATCAATAAAGAATCACAAACAATAGAAAATGATATTCCAAAAATTTCAAAAAAAAAAAAACCACTTCTTAATCGATTCCACGAATAATCAATCAATCTAAGAATGAAAACAAAAAAAATACGTGAATCTGATATATATAAATAAATGAAGAGAACCACATGCTTAGATACCGAGAACAAAGAGGAATACAAGTTTCAAATGATTTGGCAACCATTTTGAAGAAGAACTCTCTTTCATCGATTAGCTAGTTTGAGAATACAAGGAAGGAAGAAGAGAAGGGTAAAATCGACAATTCAAAATATTTAGGACTATCATGTGTAAACCAACACTTTTTAAAAGACTATTTGGTGTAAAAAAAATAATGGGGCCATCTTGTAAATTTAATTTTTTAAGTAGACTATTTTGTATTTTTTCCTATTTTTTAAAATAGACTCTAGCATCATCAATTAAAAAATTATATACTTTTAAATTTATTTACCACACTTTTAGTTATACCGAAGTGATGGAAAAATAGTGTTTCCCTTTGGTAAATTAATGTTGCATTTTCACATTAGACCTTGTACCATAGCTGGTACTTAGCATGTACTCGTGAAAGAAGAAAAAATAGTGGCTCAAATAAAATGAAGAAAGAAAAGTTATGCTAATAGACTATTGAAGATGTTCAAGTATCAAATTTGACTTCCTCCATCACAAGTCTCCATCCATAGTGTTCCTTTGCTCACTAGAAAACTTCTAAATTCTACGATCTTTGCATTTGGAGCTAAATCTTAGGAAAATATGTCATTTGAAGTACCAAAAAGGTGGTTTTTAATTTTGCTTTTGTATAAAACTATACTTGTACCTTTGAATTTTACATTTAATTGTGTTTACCACCCTAAACATTCATTTACATCACATTTCACTTTAATATTTATAAATTTTGTTGGTATATCAGTTAAGTATGAGAGAAAATCTCATCTCATCAGTTAATTTTTTAGGTTGAGATAAGCTCAAGACCAACTTATTTTGTATCAAAGTCCAGATTATAACAACTCTAATCAATAGCTACAAATGGGAGAGACTGATCAATGATTAGTCGACCCAATGCCCTATGTGTGAGGGAGAGATTGTTGATTTTATCCCACATCAGATGTGGAGTGGACTGGTGATCAAGTTATAGGTGTGAAGAAAGATCTCATTTTATGAACTAATTTTTAGAGTTGAAAGAGCCCAAGATCACCCTACGATATCAAATTTCAAAATTTCATACTATTTTCATATAAGATTTTCTCCATAGTTGGCCAAATATGAATTTTGGATACAATTTATTTACTTCTACAAAAAAAAAAAAAAAAAGAAGTGCAATATTTTAAAATTATAAATTTAAGTGTATAAAGTGTAATTTAATACTTGTTCTTAGTATACGGTATGCATTAGGCCCACAAATTTAAAAGAGAGCCCAAGATTACATTCTATGAGCACAACATAGTGATTCCTTGTGCACCATATGCTTCTTTCACCATTTGCTTGTCACATCAAAGCAAGCCACATGGAAAAAGTTGATCAAATACCATGAATTTTAGCTATTAATAGCTTGACCAAAATATAAAATGTTTGATTTTCAATTCGAAGATGATTTTAATGTTGAAACAAAAATAATACTTAACAATGTAATTTTTAATTTTTAAATATTAAATTTTTAGGCAACCGATGTTAAAAATATTTTGAAAATAATATCAAATTATATTAAAATGGTTATATATTTCTGATGCATCAAAATTGGTCTCTATTTTTTTTTTTTTTTTTTATGTTTTTTAATATAAATCTTGATTGCTTTGGTTTATTTTTGTTCATTCAAATTTCACCCCTTTTGATTGTAAAAAGTAAATATAACACATTAAATAAATGAAAATGCAAGAAAAGATAGATTGAATCTCATTGCTTAAAAAAATTAAAAAAAAAATGTTTGGACAATTAAGTGCATTAGGTTAGTGTTTCTATTTTTTGTTTCTATTTCAGAATTTTGTTTTCGTTTTAGAGTATTCCGAGAATAAAAATATGATTGGTAACGACCATTGTCTTTAAATTATTTATTTTAATTTATGAGAATAGAAACAAGAAACATGTTTCATTGCAACCCTTTTTTTTTTTTTTTTTTTTTTTTTTAATGTATGGTGGCTACTTGGCCGGCATGGTGGTGCCTTAGTGGTGATGACTGGTGGGCTGATGGTGGCCCATGGAGTGATGGTAGTCGGGGGTGGGGGTGGGGGTGGCCACCGGGGTAATGGTGGGAATAGTTTTATAGGAGTAAATAAAAATTTATAATTTTTTTTTTGTTTGTTTCTTAGAATCTAAAAGAATTTAACAATTATTTTTAAAATTTTGGGAATAGAATTATATTTATCAAGCGTCTTTCTACATATTAATCTTAAAATGTTAAAAGTAGAAATAGGAATCACATAACATAAACAATAATAAAAGGAGACACTTTTTGGCTATTTAGGTCCTAGAAAACTTATCATTTGGCACTTAAAAAATACAAGTGACCACATCAAAACCATGCATTCAAATCATTATATGGGAATCAGAACATTTTGAACTCATATTGGGTGCCAATAAACAAAAGGCAAAACTAATAATAATAATTAAAAAAATAAAATAAAAAAAAACAAATGGAATTTATTCAAAGCTCATTTTACACTCTTTCAGGAAGGCACCATCTTACCAGTCCACCATTCCATAACACCACAAAAGCCCTCCAAGCCTGTGTTCAAATGCACATTAAAAAAACAAAAAAACAGAAGTAATTTCTTTAATATATAATAAAAAACATTATTAAATTTTATCAATTTAATAATTAGTTAAGGTCGACCAAAATTTTTTATAAGGATTAATTGCATTTTGCACCTCATAGTTAGGTCAAATTACACTTTGTACCTTATGGTATTTCTATTACCATTTACACTCCCTATGCTTAATATTTAAGCACAACAGTTAAAAATTTAACAAAACCGAAAGTATTTTCGTTATTTCACTTAAAAAATGAGTTTTTTTGTTTTTTTGTTTTTTTTTTTAAGAGTAACGAAATAGTTAACATTAATTAATGGATTTCCTTTGACTTTCAATTTTTGATAGTTAAAGTTAATAGAATATTTAATTGTTACACTTAAATTTTAAGCACAGAGAGTGTAAGTGTGATGAAACTACCACAGGGAAACAAGATAAAATTCGAGTGAATTTAACCCATATAATAATTAGTTAATATTACTTGTAGAACTAAAAGTTTATTCATGACCACCCAAAAAAAAACGAATATATATATATTATTGTGGAAAATAGAGGGTGAAAGAAGGACAATGCACTACAATTTTCAATTAAAAATCTACAAAAATATATTCCTCTACGCATAATTACAGTAGGAAAAAAAAAAAAAAACCTTAATATTTGATTTAATATTTTTTTTTTGGGTGTGTGTTCGTGTAGACATGGAAGCTACAATTAACCCACCTCTTCAACAGCTCCGCCGGCCACATCACTGTGCTCGCCTGATGCATTTCCCGGCGGTCTCACACCGGATTCCGTCTCCGCCGCATCGTTATTCGCCGGAGGTTCAATCAACGACTGTCGGCAGGTCGGGCAGGACGAATGCGAAGCCAGCCATATGTCTATGCACTTCACGTGGAAGCCATGGTGGCACTTGGGCAGAACCCTAACCTTCTCCCCGTCTGCGAATTCTCCCAGGCATATCGGACAATCCGTAGCCGGAATCTCGATCTCCGATCCGTAGACAGCCACCGGAATCCGCCGTAGCGCGCTCTTCTTAAGCCCGGTCGCCGCCAGCCGCGCGGCGGCCTCGTCCGCCGTCTCAAACGCCAGCCTCCTGCTGCATCTCAGCGCGCACCGCACGATAGAATTCAGCCCCAAGGCGCATATTAGCGCGCAGAGAAGCGCCGCCAGGATTATCACCATATTGGTGTCGAAATTCGCCTCTCCCGCGTAATCACCGCCGTGTGTTCTGCTCCCGTTCCCCGCCGCCCCCGCCGCATCTTGTATGTCGAGGAGCGACCTGTGCGGCCGGTGATGAAGATTCTTCATTAGCCGATTTTCCAGAAAGCAGACCTGAAGAACAAACAGGTAAACTCAAAAATTCAAAAAGTACTCAAACAATTCTACTTTCGAATTAGGGCTTCTAGATTTGCTAATCCATGGAATTCAAATTGACACTAATTCTACACTCAACCTTATCCTGTTGATTCCACCTTCAATTTCGATATGGGGTTTCTCTGCATCGCTATACTGAAATTGAACTAAATTCAAAAAGCCAAAACCCTAAAAGATTTGCTGCTTCTAGAGATAAAATTGAAGCTGAAACTTCTGTTTTTTTGCTTTTTCACTGTTTCAATCCTATCTGTTTAGACTACTGAAATATGGTAATGTTTGTCAAGATTCCAACTAGATAAAGACACAAAAGAGAAAGCATATTGGTCCCTAGGGATAAAGCAGGGTTAAACAGCAATAATCACCTGAATTTGAGAGCTTGAACAAACAGTTATTTCTTGAATAATTGAGCCCTTCTCTCCACCAATTTTCCCCGGAAACCGGCGAAAATTGCCGGAGATTTGCAATCTGAAAACTGTTTTCCGGCAACCTCAAAGCTAAATTAGCTCATCAATGAAGAAAAAAACAGTTCTTGATGCAAAGAAAAGCGGTAGTAATGCTCATATCTTCTTCTTCTTCTGGTGCAGGATTTGTGGAGTGTTTTTGTTTAAGGGAACTTGGAGGTGGCAAAGGACACTAACAGATATACCAAAATGAAAGTAAGTTTATATGTGTGTTAGGTGTCCTATTCATGTATCATTAATGTTTGAGAGAATTGACATATATAAAATAAAAATTCATTAATCAAAAATTTTGGTACTTGATTCTTACTAAGGACAATTAGCTTATTAAAGGGAGGTGCTTATTCTAAGCACCAAATCCTTTTTCCACTGCTGCACTCTTGTTTGTTTGTTTATTTATTTATTTATTTATTTTGTAAAAGGGTGAAGTAATTCCTTTGTTTTCGAAGTGGCTAAAGCTTAAACCTTGCTTGTCAACAATCAACATTTTTGTTCTTCAATTTCTAACAATATTATCTTTTAGTAGTTCTTTAAGTGATATCCAAGTTATCTTATTTTGTATAAAAAAAATGTAAATTTAAGTGGTCCCTTATCTTTTGTCTTTTGAAAATTATTGTGATAAGTTTAATTCGGAGTCTTTCTGTTAATATCAACTAGTTGTTATGTCCATTTACTTGATATTTACAATAGCAACAATTAAACTTTTGTTCTAATTAAGTAGGGTCGGCTTCATGAATCCATTTACACTTGGGTCATTCTTTCAGTCAGATTTAATGTCATAAAATCAATTCTAACAGTCTCGTTTCAAGTCTTCTTAGGCCTACCTCTCTTTCTAGTAGTCCCCTGCACTTGAACTAAATCGATGGGTGTTATTCCTATACACATGTTCAAACCATCAAACAATTTTTCTCAACTTCTCTTGAATGGGTGTTATTCCTAAATTCTATCTAATTTTTTCATTTTTAATTTTATCCATTCTCGTCATCCCACTTATCCACCGTAGCATCCGTATTTCTATTACACCAATTTTTTGGATATATTTCGTGTTTACTACCCAACATTCTGAACCATATAGAATCACTAGTCTTATTGCAATAGAAATTTTCTTTGAATTTCAACGGTACCCTAAGATCACATGTTACTCCAATTGCATTTCTCAACTTTAACTATCCTACCTTGACTAGAATATTCTTCTCGATTTCGCTATTGTGCTAAAATATTGAACCTAGATATCAAGTACTTGTTAAAATTATTAATTTTATCATTTCACTTCCTAACCTTTTTTTTTCCCAAAGATAGAAAGGTGAAAATAATAGTAAAGCTAGTGTATCATAATAATAGTGAAATTCAACTAGAAGTAGAATTTCTACCTATCATCATATAGAGACTTGATTATGTGGAATTCCTATCATGTTTATCTTCGTTTTATTTTTGAAAGGGACAAGGAAAATCTAGTGGAGATATACATATAAACATTAAATGAGGCGGTGTTATTGGCGTGTGAAGAGGAGAGTGGCTCATGCGATGGGAGAGGTAACCTGTGGCTCAGGCAAACACTTCCATGGAGGTCCACAATAAGTCCCATCTATTTCACACCCTGGTGGAACCCACGCCCACACACACATTACACACACTAATTCAATTTTCCATTAGCGAAAAAGACCTTTTTGGCTCCTGACAAATGACTCGGTGTCTAATTGACCCATATTATTTGCAACTCGACACATTTGCCCATGACATTTTAAAATCGCTCCAAATTGGTCTCTGAGGCAGACGTCGTTAGTGAAATTTTGGGAAATTGGACGGAAACAGTCACGTGACAAGCACATGACTATTTGGCTAAAGGTACATGCGTCATATCAATCTCATTAATTTAATGGGGTCGATTTGCATATGTTGTGAAACTAAGGGGTCAAAATATTTTTTTCCCACCTTTACTTGTTTTTTTCTTTTACTTTTTTTTGGCTCCTCCGTCCTCTCCTTCTTTGTTTTTCCGCACCACCACACAACTGCCTCCACCATAGCCAAACCAAAGACCACCTCCACCACCGTCTCCACCATCGCCGAACCAAACACGATCTGCAAACCCATATCCCTAAAGACCCCAAACCAAAACACCATCGCCGAACACCACCACCGAACCAAACATCACCACCGTCGAACAACACCACCGAACCAAAAAATAGTCAAATGAAGAAAAGAGAGAGAGATAAGCTTTACCTAAGAAGAAAACCCTAATTGATCTCCATCGCCGCCCCATTTCCCATCGCCGACCACCCTCCACCGTTGTCATCGTCGCCAACTCCAACCAGATCTCTCTCGATTTGGCCAGATTCCCACCGAACTCTCTCTCTATCTCTCTCTCTCTCTCTCTCTATGTTCCTCTCGCAATTTCCCTGTGAAATCCACCTCGATTTGGCCAGATCTGCCAAATCGAAGATCTCCACCGAACGCTATCTCTCTCACTCTATGTTCGTTTCAGTGGTGTTTTTCCTCGGTGGTGGTGTTCGGTGATGTTGTTCGTTTCGGTGGTGTTTTTTGGCGGTGGTATTGTTCGTTTCGGTGGTGTTTTTCGGCTGTGTTGATGTTCGTTTTGGTGGTATTTTTCCTCGGTGGCGGTGTTCGGTGGTGTTGTTCGTTTTGATGATGTTTTTCAGTGGTGGTGGTGTTCCTTTCGGTGGTGTTTTTCGGCAGTGTTGATGTTTGTTTTGGTGGTGTTTTTCCTCGGTGGCAGTGTTCGCCGGTGGTGTTCATTTTGGTGGTATTTTTCGGCGGTGTTGTTCGTTTCAATGGTGTTTTTTGGTAGTGTTGATGTTCGTTTTGGTGGTGTTTTTCCTCAGTGGTGGTGTTCGGCGGTGTTGTTCCTCTGTGTTTTTCCTCTCTCATCAATACTGTCTCAAACATGTCCCATTTCTACCCCATAAACTCGAGTGTAACAACAGATTGTGATGTTCAGCTTCTGCAAAACTCGTCGGAAACGAAATGTCCCGTAGGTCGTGAGGATGGCGGTTCTGGAGTTGGTGGTGGTGGTTGTTTGCGGCGGCCATGTACCAATCATCTTCTTCGGCTTCAAGTATCGATTTAAACGTGGAGAGAGAACCCATCTCGTCTTTGGTTTCAAGCATCTATTTTCTCTCTCTCAATTGAGAAATAAAGGCATGCAGGGAAAATAGAAAAAAAATATTTTGATCCCAGAAGTTTAGATGATTTTTCAAATTAACCCTATTGAATAAAAAGATCAAAATACCCTTAATGAAACGTTGATTGTTAGTTTGACTTAACAGAATCTATTTCAGAGGACAATTTAAAACGATTTTGAAATGTCAAGGACAAATATGTCGAGTTACAAATAATAGGGGTCAATTGGACACCTGAATTATTTGTTAGGGACCAAAAATGTCTTTTTCCCTTTCCATTACAACTTCCATCAATTTTGTGATGTGTTGTTCACCTACCATGCTAATTACACAATCAATCCATGCCTTGTGTTAGGTGAAACCTTGAAAGTGATCAAGATTTAGTAGCATGTATATATATATATGTGTGTGTGTGTGTGTTTATACGGTTGAATCTCACATTTATATTGACCCCCCGACATCCGTTTTCAGTTGTTTGGTAAAGTTCACCCAGGGCGTGTTGAATTCCACATCGCTTGTGTTACTTGATCCTGAGTTATATATAAAGTTTAGGGCAATCCTCATCTTTGAAGGCGTTTTTTTGAGAGTGAGTTAGGCCCATGAAATTTCTACATGATATCAGAGTTAAGCCTATTGCCTGATGTTGAGCGTGTTGAATCCCACATCAATGGTGGGTCCCCTGATATCCATTTGCAGTGGTTGGTCAAAGTCCACCCTATGCGTGAAGAGGCGTGTGTTGAATCTCGCATCGCTCGTGTTACTTGATCCTGAATTATATATAAGTTTAAAGTAAATCTTCTTCGGTCTATTGAATTTCTACTTATATACATTGAATTTCTACTTATATACATATGCTAAGTGCTAGGTGGATTTATTGCTTCCTACTTAAATGTGGCTAGTGTGGGGGTAAGAGTAACGAACCAAAGTTAAGTTGCCTTGTGATTGTAAAATTATTTTCTATTTTATTTTTAAATAATTTTCCAATTTTTCTAAATTGATATATTTCTCAAGCAAGTTTATAGGGTTTATATTATTCACTTTTCCTATCATTTTGCACTAAATTAGATATTTTCGCTGTCATTTTACAAATATCAGTCAATCCACTTGTCATTTTAGTAAAAAACAATGTACCTCTTTTATAGATTTAAAAGGCAAAAATGCTCTTTTATATAAAATATATATATATATATATATATATATATATATTTATTTATTTTTATAAAAATTCATTAACACCCCTTTATTTTTAAAATTATAATTTTTATCTTTAATTTTTTAAATAATTATATTTACCTTCCACTCATAGCCACCGCCCACCACCATCGTGGGAGAGAGAGAGAGAGAGAGAGAGAGAGAGAGAGAGAGAGAGAGAGAGAGAGAGGTGTTGGGGAGAGAGAGAGGGGAGAGGAAGATGTTTTTTATTTATTTTATATTTTGTTATTTTGTTTAATAAAATGGTTAAAATATTATATATATATATATATATATATATATATATATATATATATATATATATATATATATATATATATATATATTATTTTATTTTTATTTTTTATTTATTTTTAAATGGGGATGTTAGTGTAAAAAAATAAAAGATAAAAAAATATATATAACAAATTTAAAGGGTTATTTATGTATTTTATTTGTTAATTATTTAATCATTTTTAAATTGTTAAGGGTAAAATTGTCATTACAATAATTTTTTATTATTAATTTTTTATTTATAAAGGAGGTAAGTGATCTTTAACCAAAATAACAAGGGGATTGACTGGTATTTGTAAAACGACAGGATGTATTTGAATATCTAGTTTAATGCAAAATGACAGGGGAGATGAATGATATTATCTTTCTAGGTTACAAATCGAAGCTTCCCTATTTATACATATAGTTGAATTATTTATTAGAATTCTCTTTTGTTTTCTTAATTTTAATTGAAAAAATAATTGAAAAATAAAAAAGCAAGTACAAAGATGAGTAATAACTCCCAATAGAGATTGGTACGATTCAATTAAACATTTTGTTCGTTAGGGTTTGATTGTGTAATAACAATATAATTTGGATTAGGTTTATCGTTGGATAAACTGCATTGCAGATATTGACAAAAAAAAAAAAAAGGTAGGTAGAGCCAGGCCGCGAACAACCAACCATCATACTGTAAAGATTGGATAGGTTCGATCTATAGTCATTAGGGTCTCCTAAAAAGATTTACTAAATTCCGAAGAATATGTGAGTGATTCATACACAACATCTTTTTCTTTATCAACGATTCTATTAGTTCTCATAGCAAGGCTTAGACTGGATGAGGCTAGGGCGTGGCCCTTAATTATTCCATCATTAGGACTAGTCCAAATAACTAGAACTTCAAAATAAATAAATAAATAATAAAAAGGGGAATAATATTATTGAATCGTCAGAACGACTTCGATATCTCTTTTTTCGTTTCTATCCCCATAGTTTTTATGAATCCATACGTCTTTGGTTCTTCATTTTCTTTGTTCTAACTTGTTCTTTGAATTATTCGGGCTTTTTCTTGAATTTCATCAATTTATTCATTCAACTCATAATCTAAGCCTGTGCCGGTTTATGAAGATGCGTTGTTAGGTACTATAGACAATCATTGCTAGGAGCAGAGCAAGGATTATATAAATCATTTTGATCCCAAAAGGTCATTTCTTTCTTTCAAGACAGCCAAGGAGCTCGTTAAAGTTTCCAATGCACAACTCAAACGTAGTGCAGTAATTCTCCATATGGATTCTTACTATAACACGAGAAATACCCTTCATTTGATGAAGGTAGGGATTCCCTATGACATGCCTCAAACGTGAGGTTTTTTTTAGGACCGCAATAGCATGGACACTGCCAAAGCAAAGGTGCATGCAATCTACTTAGCAAAAGCCTATTCAACGACAACTTGGGTATTGTCTGGAGGATTGATGCTCGAACGCCTAGCATTCCCTTTCTCTAGGATATTATTCCACGACCTTGCTTGTCGCTTTTCTACTAAACAAATACTAGAAAATTTCCTAGAAACGGTAGAACTGTGGATGATAAGTAACAACTTGCTAGGCCTTTTGGTAGAAAAAATGGGTCAACCCCCAGAGGTTATAGCGAACCACATGCAAATGGATCTATTTATGAATGTAAAAAAGGCATATCCTAAAAATAATAATGCTTTCAAAAAAACATGCGTAATTAACTGAAATAAAGCACTTCGATAAGATCCCATACTTAAATCTAACATCATATAGCTCAGTTGAGACATTATAAAATAGACTAAACTCTTCTTAAGGATTTTTTAATTAGCAAGAGGTAAAGTAGCTCCTAATGATATTGTTACCATCCCTACCAAAGAGATGAAATTCATTATATTTTTGTCAGTAAGATGTCTCCAGATAAGTTTACGCACACCTTGACTAATCATCTTATCAGGCGATCTTAGCACTTCCCCACAAGACACATCAACTTGCTGTGTACAGGATTGAATTCAAGATTTAATTCTTATAGTTCTCCCTAGGAGAAAATGAACCTTGGTTGATAAGGAAATTTGATATTTTCCCTTGCAATCGAACTAGCAACCTCTTGGTCCCTATTTATTTATATTTAGGACAAAATATATTTAAAACCCTCTAATTATTGACACATTTCTAAATAGTCCTCTTAAGTTTAGGAATTTCATTTTGAACTCTCCATACATGAACACAGTTTTAAAAGACATTTTTGTTATATTTTTCGTCATATCTATCAGACTTGAGGGACAAAATGATCTTTTACTATTTTTTTTTTTAATTTTCCTTCTTTTCTTTGTTTTTTTTTTCTTTTTTCTTTTTCACTTCTCTCGCTCTCTCCTGCTCAACTCTCTCTTTCTTCCTCCCTCCTTTTTCCTCTCTCTCTTCCTCTCCCTGCCGAAAACCACCCTTGTTACGGGCCCGTAACGAGGGTGGTTTTCGGTGGGGAGAGAGATCGAGAGGGAGGGAGGAAGAGAGAGAGTTAAGCGGGAAAGGGAGAGAGAAGTGAAGAAGAAAAAGAAAAATGGAAAGAAAAAGTAAAGAAAAGAAGAAAAATTAATTAAAAAAATAGTAAAAGACAGTTTTGTCTCTCAAGTCTATTAGATTTGATGAAAAATCTAATAAAAGGGTCTTTTAAAACTGTGTTTATATGTGGAACGTTTTAAATAAAACGCTTAAACTTAGGAAGACTATTTGAAAAGGGTTTATACCAAAGACCTCCCCCGTTTTTTAGTCTTATACCTCAAATCTCCTCTGTCATTTGACAAATACCAATCATCCCCCTATAGTTTTACAATTGAAACCACTTACTTCCCCTGTCAATTAATAGTTGCTGACACCATATTATTACTAACAAAAATACCCTCAAACTCATTTAACTTCAATAAAATGACATAAATGCCCTTTCTAATTTCATTTTTTTTTGACAAATATACCCCTTGATTCTCTTCCTCCTTTTCCCCTTTTCCCTGCATTTTTCTATTTTCCTTGATAGATTTTTCTTGTTCTTTTTTTCATCTTGTTGACAGTACATTCCCACTTTTTTTTTCAAGCACAAAAAAAAAAAAAAGGAAAAAAAAAAAACCTTAAAAACAGAACATAAATCACCCTAAAAACTATAATAATTGCAAGAAACAAAGAGGCAAACAAAGGCCAAAAACACTAAAAAATAAAATACAAACCATCCAAAAAAAATGCAAACGATTATTTCCAGAATATGGGAACAAATGTGAAAAATGCAAAAAATCAAATGCAAATCAAATGTGAAAAATGCATTTGATTTTCCAGCAGAAAAGAAGTGTAAGTAATGTAATACAATTATAGTTTGAACATTCCATTTTTGAGACACTGTGTTACAGAAAGGTAAGTGGTGATGCTACCGGAGCAAGATCATGGTTTAGTCTAAATGGGCAGTGCATCAGAGAATTGCCATGACCACGCTGCAGAGGAAGGGGCTAAAAATATGATGAAATTTGAAGTCGATCGGAGGAGAAAGCTCACCCTATGTACTTCTTCTTCTTCTTCAATCTTTCAATTCCTGTTATTAAAAATTTGAAGTTGCTTAATTATAAAACCTAGTACCGCCACATATTCTTTTACAGTTCGCCGCTAAAAGTTAAGGAAGACGATGAAGTGGACAATTTAGACATTAAGCTCGATTCAAAGAGAAAATCGAAGCGTGTATCAACCTCCAACTCTCAAAGTTGGTTTAAAGATCAGCAGATCATTAAAAGTTAGTTTTTTTTTTTTTTAATATATATATATATTTCAGCAGATAAGAGGTGAAAAATGCAACAGATAAGAGTTCGGAAATCGGAGAAAAAAAAAAGGGTTTTCGGATTTCGGAGAATTTACCTGCCATAACAATCGATTAATTAGAGATTTGAAGAAGAAATTCTTCAAGAGCTTCACGATCGAACGGCTTGTTCTCCGACGAACGACTGAACAAAGGGTCTTCTCTCTCTCTCTCTCTCTCTCTCTCTCTCTCGACGAATCGGCTAAACAGTGGCCCTTCTTCTTCCAACGAACGACTTCTTCGATGATCGAACGACCTTCCTTTGACGAGCTTCAAAGTCAGCAACCAAGCAGCATCCTTCGACGAGCTTTCTCCGACGACCCCGATGATGTTTCCACTCTTTGACGACGACGACGACGAAACCAAGCAATCTCTGACGACCTTCAACGGCTCCGGCGGTCTCTCTTCCTCTCTCTCTAACGCAATGCACATACGGTGGAAATGGAAATGCAAATGGAAATGGAAATGGAAATGAAAATGAGATGAAGAAATTATCTGTGCACCATTGGTTTCTAGCCAAAAAAAACAAGAGGGTAAATCAGTAATTGTACTTAGAATTTTTTTAATTGTATAATATCTCAAGAGAAGCAAGGGGTAAAATGATCTTTTCATACAAAAATATTAGTCAATGGAGTTGATTGGTATTTATCAAATGACAGAGAAAGTCTTTGGTATAAACTCATTTAAAAATGTGTCAATAATTAGAGAGTTTAAAATATATTTTGTCCATATATTTATTAGGTATTTGATGAAATGAGCTGTGAACGCAATTTTTCATTCCAATTTCGTCCTTTTGATTCTTGCTCGAGCCGGATGATGAAAAATTATCATGTCCGGTTCCTTCGGGTATGTTTTTATAAGAATTCATCTATCCAATAACAAATTTCTGATGAATAGGCCCATATGTTCATGCTCCTCCCCCGGCCCACAACCGAAATTCATTGGGCTTAATACTCACTTGGCCCAATCATTCTCCCCCCAAAGTCCCAGATCGGAGTTTAAGGGCCGGTTTGGTTAATAATAAAAACATGTTTCTATTTTTCATTTGTTTTACTACCCAATCAAATAGATTTTCTTTCTAGGAAAAACTTATATTAAAAAAAAAATTAACAAAATATGTCCGGGCTTATTTTGTTGGAGGTAGCCAACTAGGGATGTTCATGGGCAGGTTAGGCCAGATTCAGGTGGGGCCAACCTAATACTTTACAAGAATTTGTAGGGGTCGGATTAGGACCAAACATCGGGCCCTATTTCCAAAGCCAAGTCCGACTCTCTCTCTATATATTTTAAATAATTTTTAAATAAATTATATAAATTTTTATAAACAAAATATAATCTATACAACTATTCTAAAGAAGAGAAAAATTTTGAGCATTAGACCTCTAACTTAAAAGTTTATTAAATAACCTTTAGATTACAAGCTTTATACATCAATTTATCATACGTTATAATTTATTTATTTTATGTATAATTTTTTTTTTTTTGATTGGATGGGTGGATTCGACCCTAAATATGAAATAGGCCTAAAAAATGGCCGGGTCTAATTTTTGGGACTCTGCTCCTATCGGTTTGAAATTCAAGCTCAACCCTTAAAAAATAGGCAAGGCGGTGCGTCGTCAGTACTATAATTTTGCATATTATAATTTATTTTTATTTTAAAAAATATATATATTAGTGACTTAATAGGGCCAATAGTTTTATTATTATGTTTTTTTTTTTTTTTTTTTCAATTTTCTTTTTGTTTTTGGAACTTAGTAGTCATTAATTTATGATTAATGTAATAATTTGGGGTAATAATCGATTAATATAAGTTTTATTGATGCTACCGAATGGATAGCGAAGTTCCAAAAACTACCAACGAATAACAAACTTTCTTATTAATATCAACTTTGCAATTAATTACTTAATCAATTAATCACAATTTCTTCCCCAAAAGTTTAGGTCTAATTTCGTTTTCCTACATTACTATTTAATCTTTTCATATTGCTCCTTTAGGTAGTGTTTTGTGTATTATTACCCCAACGTATTTTAATTACTTCTGTCTTGGTTAGAGATGCCAATGATTCAGTTTGAGGTGATTTCACTAGAAACGAAAACAAAAATTGTTAGGCATTTTCAAAAGCAAAATCAAAATCAAAACTGTCAGTATTTTTGAAACAGTTTTAAAATTGAATCATTTAATTTTATGCAAAACCAAATTCAACTGCAAAATCGCGAACATGTGTTTTTTTATATATAAACACAAATATAACTTAAATATCGGAAGAAATTATAAAAACATTAAAATTAATCCGTTCAATTCTACAAAATACACACACATATACTAGGGGTTAAATTATAAATAAATAAAAATTGAGAGTAATATTATAATTTGATATATCTAAAATATTAGTTACGTGATTTGGTTTTGAGGTTACTATCCTAAAACCAAAACCAAAACCAAAATAAAAACCGCTTTAATTTTTAATTCTGAAACAAAAATCGTAACCAAAATTATTTAATTGATTTTAAAACTGAATCGTTTGTTCAATTTGGTTGCTTGTCGGTTTGGATTGAATTGTCATCCTACGTGAAACTAAGAGTCTGGTCTCATGGTCACATCCATTTTCCAAGGACAAAATGGTTGGAAATTTTAAAAAATAAAAATAAGTGGGAGTAAAATAAAATCTCACCTAAACTTCAGGGTGCAAAGTGATATAATCCATTAATTAAACGAGTAGACACTTTGCTTGCACAGACACGCCTTTCAAATCTCTCTCACTCCTCACTCTCTCCATGCGACTCAGATAAACGCAAGACCTTCAGTGGACCTCCGAGGCACACACTTGAAATGCAAGATCCGTCGAATCCGAACGCGAAGCCGCCGTTCGCGAACGTAGGGAGCTCGTTCCGGACAGCTCACCATCGGCGAGCACACTCAGAGGTGAATTTTCGGCTGCCGGAGGACCTAGATCTGGTTTCAGAGCCCTTCGATGGGCAGTCCGGGAGCTTCGAGGAGGCCGGATCGGAGGATGATCTGTTCTCCACCTACATGGACATTGAGAAGCTCGGCGGATCCAACCCCGGCGACGGCGTTCTGGACTCGAGGATCGACAATGCCGGCGGAGGGGGCGTCAATGGCGGTGGAGCCGAAGCCGGTGGTGACGGAGATAAGAGTGTGATGAGGCCTCGGCATCGACACAGCAATTCCGTTGATAGTTCGAGTTTGTTTAGTGAGAGTGCTATTGAAGCGAAGAAAGCTATGGCTCCTGAGAAGCTAGCTGAGTTATGGACTATCGATCCAAAGCGAGCAAAGAGGTACTACTACTTTGAAACTAATATTATTACTTCCTGTTTGCACGATTGCGAACAATATTGATTTGAAGTAGGTAAACATTATGAGTTTAGTAATTTATAGTTTATCAATGTTTTCCCATTGATTTGTTATTTTAAAAAATGCCAGTGGATTTCTACTGATTTTTGTATCATAATTCAGAAACTAATACCAAATGAATCAGATCTCTAAATCTGTAGTTCAGTCATCATTCTTTCTAGTCACCAATTAGCTTGTATGCAAGTAACTTGCTTGTGATGTAAATCTTTTGCGAGTGGATGGGTTATTTTCCAGTCAACTTTAGTTTCCATAGGTTCCCCCCCGGCATCTTTCTAAATCTCAATTCTAGTTTACATACTTCCACTTAAAGGAAAATCTAGTTTCCATGAATGGATCAGTGAATTATATAATTGCGAATAACATCTAACGGTTCAATTATGCTTTTGGTGTTGGCTTCACTTTTTTAATTAGATTTAGGATTACCCTTTCCATTTTCAGTTTGATATATGGCGGCAATTAAAAGGAGCACGACTATTGTGTTTTATTGAATTACTCAATCTCGTATGCAAGCTCTATAGATTTTGATCTCATTTTCAACATGTTGACTGAATGTGGCTAGTCAGTGACAGTGTCAAATTACTTGGTTTGTACTGGAAATTGTTCTTCTCAAGCTTTTACTTTTGGAAACTTTTATGTTTTTTCAAATCCCTCTGTGTGCTCAGAATCCAGATAGTTCTCTTTCTTTAAGACATGTATTTATTAGTCTTGAGATGATTTCCTTGCTGCCACTCCACATAAGTGGAGTTGGATCTGAAGACAGTGACGGTCACCTTGGAATGACCTCCACCAATAAGTCGGTTATGGCTTCAGTGCTTGAAATTATCTGACCTGTTATATGTGATATACAGGATATTGGCTAATCGGCAATCTGCTGCCCGTTCAAAGGAGAGAAAAGCACGATATATATCTGAACTTGAGAGAAAAGTTCAGACCCTTCAAACGGAAGCAACCACTCTTTCTGCACAGCTTACCCTTTTCCAGGTAAATTTTACAGATTTGCATAGACCAGAATCAGTATTTTACGTATAAGTTGCTTGATAGGCCATATGATACTTGTGTTACATGGAAAGAGTTCATGGTTTCTGTTGAATCCCACATTGTTTGTGTTATCTCATCCTAACCTGTATATAAAGCCTAGGGCAATCCTCCTCTCTCAAGACATATTTTGAGAGTTAGTTAGGTCCTTTGGGTTCTTACATGTTGTCAAGGCCATGCCTATTGTTTGAAGTTGGCGGTGTTGAATTCCACATCAATGTTGGGTCCCCCAGTATCCGTTCGCAGTGGTTCGGTAAAGTCCACCGGTGAGGGGGTGTGCTGAATCACAACATATATGTTGGGCCTCCCGATATCCGTTCGCAGTAGTTTGGCAAAGTTCACACTATGTGTGTGGGGGCGTGTAGAATCCTACATTACTTGTGTTACCAGATCCTAAGCTATATATAAAGCCTACGACAGTCCTCCTGTTTCAAAGCGTCTTTTGAGAGTGAGTTCCCATTGGGTTGCTACATGGTATCAGAGTCATGCCTCTTGTCTGATGTTGGATCCCCCAATATCTGTTCGCAATGGTTTGGCAAAGTTCACTCTGCGCATGAGGGAGTGTATTGAATCCCCCCGATATCTGTCCGTAGTAGTTTGATAAAGTTCACCCTGCACGTGAAAGGATTGTTGAATCCTCCCGATATCCATTTGAAGTTGTTTGACAAAGTCCACTTTGCTCGTGAGGGCAATCCTTCTCTCAATGCATCCTTTTGTGAGTGAGTGAGGCCCATTGAGTTCCTACACTTTCACCCCATGAATTTGATGAAAAAACTAGCCATCTTGGTTTTCGGTCAAGCATTTGATTTTTATTTTTATTTTATAATATTCTTTCTCTGCTTAAGGTGGTTTAATTGTCTTCATAACCATCTGTTAGTTGGAACTCGGAACATCTTATAACAAAGCAACTTCAGAGTGGTTATGCACTTATGCTGGTTCACACGTTTCTTCCAACAACACCTCATCAGAAAGATGCATGTTACTATTAGTTTCAATTGACAAGTATAGGGTCTATCCAAATAGTCGTGTTATTTGCAATTTCTTGAAAAGGTTTACCACTACCTGGGGACCAACGAACGTGTCTTAGGTTTCCTTTTGTGCACGTGTTAAGCCTCAAGTTTGGTTCACCTATTCTAGAAGATGGGGAAGGGAAAATAGTGTTGTTATGTTTGTTGTGCCGTTATTCTATTATGTTTTAGATTCTGTTTAGAGTTGGTTATGGTGAGAAGGATATAAGGAGAGGGATGACACTGTTTTTATCAGGAAAATTGTTGTGAATTGAGCTCAGCTCATTTGGAGAGTTCGCAAGCCTCTCGAATGCTTGCATTACCTTTGTAATCGTCAATTGTTAAATAAAATACTTAGCTATTGTATTGGTTCCTATCACATTGGTATCAGAGCACGTGCCTGGGAAGGTGGTAGTCAAAAATATTGCTTAACGTATGGATGAGATGGAGGAGGTTGTCGGCACTGTGCAAAAGGAATTTCACCTGGAAATTGGAACTTTGAAGAAGGAGGTGCAGAGCATGAACAAACAACTGGATTTGCTACTTAAGCTTCAAGAAGAATCAACTTGAATCGCTTCGTCGTCGTCGTTTGGCCGAGTGACGGAGGCCATGGTTCTCAGTCCGATGGTAGGAGGATCGCATGCAGTTGACGGCAACCACAATCTTCATGGTTCACGCCATAATTTCCGATTTTGGAAATTGGAGATGCCTATGTTTGACGGTACGAATCCCGACGGCTGGATCTTGAAGGCCGAACGATACTTTGCTCTCCACCAGTTCACGAATAAAGAGGAGCTTGAGGCGGCGGTTATCGGCTTCGAAGGAGATGCTTTACTATGGTATCAGTGGGAAAACAAGTGTCGATCCATCGTTTTGTAGGAGGAGATAAAGATCTTGCTTTTGAAACAATTTCGCTCTACTCAGATGGGGTCGCTCCATGAACAGTGGCTCGCTCTGATACAGGACGATGGTGGTCATGATTATCGCCGAAGGTTTATCGAACTCGCGCCGCCGCTGGAGGATGTGTCGAAGGAAGTGGCTCTGGGGAAATTCATCAAAGGGTTGAAGCCAGACATTCGGGCTGAGAGATGGGTCATGGAGCCTAGCAACTTGGGCTGAGCTATGGATTTCGCCCAGAAAATCGAAGAAAAGCTTCTGGGGGCCCATTTGTTCAAGCCCAGCAACTTGGACCAACCCACTGCCTCATCAAGCCCAGAGGAAAAAAATCAGGTTGCTAAATTTTTTTTTGGCTCAGAAAAAAGAAGAAAAAACTTGGGCCAGACCATGGATAATTCTGATTCTAGCAATGTGAGTTGTTTTTCACAAATTGGGACATTTACTTGATTGATCTTGGATGGTTCTAAAATAGTATACACTGGTAATCCTTGCTTTGCTTCTCGCAGTGCATCGCTCAAAGCTCACAAAGATCTCCATGATCGGTCTAAAAGAATGAAGTGGGATCCCGGAATTATTTTGAAGCAACTGGGGAGCATTTTCACATGATTCAAAGGCAGTTTCCTGAATTTCACATTGAGAACAAGGTGAATGTTTGGGCGGGGGTAATGTTAGGCCTCAAGTTTGGTTCACCTATTCTAGAAGGAAGGGTAAGATGGGGAAGGGAAAATAGTGTTGTTATGTTTGTTGTGCTGTTATTCTATTCTGTTTTAGATTTTGTTTAGAGTTGGTTATGGTGAGAAGGATATAAGGAGATGGATAACACTGTTGAGGGTATCAGGAAAATTGTTGTGAATTGAGCTCAGCTCATTTGGAGAGTTCCCAAGCCTCTTGAATGCTTGGATTACCTTTGTAACCGTCAGTTGTTAAATAAAATACTTAGCTATTGGTTCCTATTAGCACGTCTCATGTTAATAGAGCACAAGATCAAATCAGGCTGATTCAACGCGCCTCATTTAGCAGTTCACCTTGGTAGAAACCCAATGGACCTAACTCACTCTCAAAAGACGCCTTAAAAGAGGATAATTAACCCTAGATTTATTTATAGTTTAGGATTAGGTAACACAAGCGATGTGGGATTCAACACGTTGCCTCACGCGCAAGGTGAACTTTAACAAAACACTACAAATGGATATCAGGAGGTCAAACATCAATGTGGGATTCAACATGCCCCTCACGCTCAAGGTTTGATAAACCACTGCAAACAGATATCGGGGGCTCATCATTGATGTGGGATTCAACATGCGTTACGCGCCCAACATCAGACAAAAGCCTGGCTTTGATACCATGTGAAAACCCAATGGGCCTAACTTATCCTTAAAAGACCCCTTGAAAGAGGAGAATTACCCCTACATTTATATATAGCTCAGGATTAGGTAACACAAGCGATGTGGGATTCAACAGCCTCCAAGCGAGCGCTAATTAGTTATATTCTTTTTGGATGAGTTTTCGCTTTTCCGAAATGAGTTTGAACATATTCTTGGGACATTTCAGAATTCAGGAAAACGTTTTTGGGCTGTTTGTTTCAGTTTTTCAGTGTTTTTTTCTACTTCAAAAAACACAAAATACAACTTTTTTCTATGTTGACAACACAACTTAAATACTCAATCTATCACATTTATACTTTTATTGTTTTATAAATTTCATTTTAACTTTTTTTTTTTGGCTATATCTTTTTTTTTTTTATTTGTTTGCAATTTTTTTACCACATATTCACCCAACAAACTCTCTTTTCAAACTTATATTTCAATCAATCATATATATTTTACTTTTCAAATTTTTATCACATTATTAATACTTTTACTTTTCAGAATTTTAACACATTATTAATAAGTAATTTTTTTTCCATAATATTTTTATATCTAAACTAAACAACTTCACACAATTTTTCGTTTTTAGTCAACCCATTTTCTTTTGCAAAATTTTCCCTGTGACATTTTCATATTATCAGGTATAAAATGGAGATAAAAACTGTCAAAGGAATAAAACAACTTGCTTTGTCGTGCAAATGGGTGCAAATGGGTAATCGGCTCATCATTCTATTTAGAATAGGATTATAATTATAGCAATCAGCATGCAAGCTGAATACAATATATGTTAATTACTCACGAGTAAAATTAAAATAAAAAACAAAGTATCCAAAAACTATATAAATGAATGGGTAGTTGAGATATAAAAGGATAAGGGCATAATTGTAATTTTGATACTCTTTTTCAAACTTCAACCATTTTCCATCCATTTTCATCTCAAATTTGAGAAGACATAATAATAATAGTAGTAGTAGTAGGGGGAAGAGCTTTTTTCCATCTCTTTTTCCTTTTCCATCCTATTTTTCTTGACAAACAAGTTTTTTTTTTCATTTTCACTCCTTTTACTTTTTTATTTTCCCATCCACCCTTTTTTCCACTCAACTAAACACAACATTAATATTTGTTGATGCTATGAAATTTAAGCCTTGCGATGTTCTGGTTTCTTTTCAGTTCTCCATTCTTTTGATAATGCAACACTCCATACCCCTATTGACTTTTTGCTTTCATTTTCAGAGAGATACAACGGGATTGGCTAGTGAAAACACAGAGCTCAAGCTCCGGTTACAAGCGATGGAACAACAAGCCCAATTACGTGACGGTACGTTGCATGCAAAATCCCACCCTGAAAAAAAAATCCATATCATGTTTATAAATATTTTTGATTTCCATGTCTTTTTTTTCTTCTACAAATATTTAATATGATGGAGACAGATGCAAGCATGTTTGTGCACTTATTATCTAGATATGTATATTGTGAAACTGTAGGGTGGTCTTGGCCTCTCTTGACCCTAAAAGATACCTCATGAGGTGAGGTTTTCCCTCACACTTATAATTTGACCACCAACTCCTTCCACATCCGATATAGAATAAATCCAACGATCTCCTCTTCACATATTAGGCCTTTGGTCGGCTAACTCTTGACCAGTCTCTCCCTTTGTGGCTATTAGGTGAGAATTATTGTAACTTGGGCTCTAATACTAGTGTAGGGTGGTTTTGAGCCTCTCTCCCCACCCCTTCCACATCCGATGTGGGATAAACCCAACAACATGTTTTTAGCTTTAAATGTTGGAGTCTCAACCCAAAGGCGAAACCAGACACCCAAATTTAGGGGGGGCCATTTTATACTTGTAGGGATTTCATGTGTAATGCCCCCCCCCCCCCCCCCCCCCCAACACACACACAAATATATATATCTCCTTCTCTCCATGCTCCAATTTGTGATTATTTATTTATTTTTATTTTGATGTTTGTGGAAAACAGCCCTGAATGAAGCACTGAAGCAGGAAGTAGAAAGGCTGAGAGTTGCTACAGGAGAGATGTCAGCCTCTTCAGATACCTACAGTTTGGCAATGCACCATGTCCCTTACACCCAATCCGCATTCTTTTCTCAGCAGCCACAACAAGCAGGGCCAAACGACTCCCAAAACATGTTCCACCACTTCCACCCGACTGACTCGAACCACCAGCAGCAGCATTTGCTTGGGCCTTCCCCATTCCAGCAGGATCCATTAGGCCGTTTTCAAGGGCTGGATATCGGTAGCAGAGGATCACACCCCGTGAAATCTGAAGGCTCCTCTATTTCCGCCAGTGAAAGCAGCAGTACATTTTGATTTGAGCATTTTGTCAAACTTGTCCATAGACTGACACACCTCGTTTAACATCTAGAAACTTCCACTTTTCTTCCTTTGAAAAAATTTACTTCATTTTATCTCACTCGGGGTCTTAGGTTTTCTTTAGCCTTTTACAGTTCTTTCTGATATTGTTATTTCCATTGTGGTGGTGATGGTCCTTTCTTTTTTTCATAATTCGGGTCCTCCTCTTCGTGCCTATTGTTTTAGGAAATCATTTCTCGTGAAGTGGTTGTTTGAGAATTAAAGGTAAGTTCTCATGGGGCTGAAATTTGCGTTTTTCACGCAATGCTTCTCATTTATTTGTTTTTTTTGCTGTTGTTGATCGAGCTCCATTTCTCAGTGGAGTAGGGGAAATTCTTACTCTCTTTTCCTTTTTGTTTTCGTGGTATTGGGGCTGATGTATTCTTTATTTATATTTCAATCTTCCTTTGAACCCGTGTTGTATTTTTTTTTTTATTTTGTAATGTTAAACTCTCTTTCTCGATCTTACTTATTTCCATTGATTAAGGCTGTAGAAATGTGCTATAAAGCTGGTATTATGCTTCTTTTTCGCCTTTATATTTATGGCTGTGCACCCCCATTCATGGTGAAAATTTAGTTCTTGCCTTGATATTATTAACAAACATGAGTTATGGCTGCTTGTAAGAATCTAATTCCTTGATTGTTTTGTTACTCTTATTTCTTTGCAGCCTGTACTCAGCTAGGAAGGAGTGAAAGAGCCTCGAAAATCCGGGAATGGCTCAAAAAAAGAAAAAAAAAAAAAATCATTTTGTTGAATCCAACATTGATGTTGGACCCCTGATATTTGTTTGTAGTGGTTTGGCAAAGTCCACCCTCCGCATGAGGGGCGTGTTGAATCTCACATCACTTATGTTACTTGATTGTGAGCTATATATAAAGTCTAGGGTAATCCTCCTCCTTCAAGGCGTCTTTTGACACTGAGTTAATCTATTGGATTTCTAC
Organism: Eucommia ulmoides; assembly: GCA_016647705.1. Taxonomy (NCBI): domain Eukaryota; kingdom Viridiplantae; phylum Streptophyta; class Magnoliopsida; order Garryales; family Eucommiaceae; genus Eucommia; species Eucommia ulmoides. Next base: position 7,065,298 of record CM028336.1, read on the forward strand.
ACATTCAAGGTTGAAAGTAAGTATTTCTTTTTTAACTCCTTGATTTAAATGTGAAATCTTCTGATTCGGTTTCTTAGTCATTTCAAAGTGGTTGCAGCAATTAAAAAAAAAATGATACATGTTCTCACTTCAACATGAAGACATGATTGTGCATTCATTTAAGTTAGAAATTTGACATTTTCTGCTGTGAGGAACATTGAACCTGCAGCATTCCCCCAATATTAAATCACTTGTAACCTAGCCTTGAGGCCATTGGGTGCCCTACCACCTAATCTGACCAGTACATGTTTTTAGGTGAAATTTGTTTATTGTTTCTGTTCCTAGAAATTTTGGAGCGAAATTAAAAATTCAGGAACAATTTTGTTCTGTTCCCAGAAATTTACCCAAAATATGGGTTTAAAAAAAAAGGAGTTTTTTTTGTTCCCATATATTTGTTTCCGTTCCAAACATACATTTAGAAATAAAAACACCAAACATGGCCTAATAGTGTTCTTAAACAGAAACAAACAAGCACACACATATATATGTATATATGCGTTTGGGAATAGATGAAAATTATTCCATCATTTCTGTTTTTTACCTAGTTTATTGGGAACAAAAACACTATGAAAACACCACTTTAGGGGCTGTTGGTTGTCTAAATTATTCTATTTTATTTATTATCTTATTTTTAATGAATGGATTTGTGTGTTTCTCTACATATGATTTAATCAAATATACATATTATTTGTTCGAATAAAGAAACATACAACATTTTTTAGTTTAGTTAAAATTTTAAGCTATATTTCGCTCCAATTGTACAAAAAAAAAAAAACATATGAACTAGAACTAAAATAGCTAGTTAACTAATTTAAGTGTTTTTAATCATAAATTGATTAATTGAAAAATAGTATAATTTGTGAATTGATAGGCAACCAAACGGGCCCTTAGTTGTCAGACCAGGTGGATCACAATCAACTCGAGGTTAATTTTAGAGGGGGATTTGGTGAACAGTCTATAATAATTTTTTCAAAAGTCTGAAAGTACTTCAATGCATGAAAAGTCATGACAATTTTTTCATGTAAAAAATTGTAATGATTTTTCTGTCTTCCAGTGATTTTGAATTTTTGACAGAATTATTAGATTGGGTAAATAGTGAGTTTAGATACATGGTAAAAATCCTAATTTTAGTACAATATAATATCAGCACGTCGCATGGTGGACCGTTGAAAGACGTTGGGAGTTAGAACCCCCCCAATCCACACACGAGTTGGACCACCCTGGGGGGGCTCTCTATGTGGGGTTCTATTGTGGTGCCTATTTGGGGCAATTATATTTAATGACCAGTTGAATGTAACTAGTCAGGACCCTTGTTTGTTTGCGGTCCCAGGCCATGTTGCTGGTTATTAGTTTGTTATTGGACATAGGTCATAGAGAGACAAACCCTTGTGGACGGCACTTTCATTGGTTCCCAACAGACAACAATTTGGATAAATTCCACATGCCCTTTTTGTGGATGTTATTCCAAGTTTTTGTCACTCCTGACCCTATTCAAAAGTTTCCCTTTCTTATTTAGGACTTTTTGATCCACAAGTTCTCGACACATTACATACTCATGCAAAAAAAAAAAAATCTAGGAAAAAATGAACTCAATCTCTCTCTCTCTCTAATTTTATTTTTAAATTGTACCTTTTCGTGTAGTATTAATTGTAAAACAAGAAACATGTTCAAAAAATTGGTGTGACAAAATGAGAATATTATGATAAGTGAAAAATTGAGAATTGATAAAATTAAAAATGAAACTATTAGATAGAATTTAAGAATAACACCCATTGAAGGGAAGAGATAAAATTGTTTACGATAATTTTGACATGTGCATAGAAGATTCATAAAAATATCAGTGAAAAAATACGATTTAGTTCAAGTGTGGGAGTTAGTAGAGGGAGAGGTAGATCTAAGAAGACTGGGGACAACATTATTAGAATTGATTTGATAGTATTAAATCTGATTAAGATGATGACTTTTGATCGATCACTATAACGTAAACAAATTTATGTAGTTGATCCTATCTCAGTGAGACAAAAATTTAATTGTTGCTGTAGTATCTTTCTAGCATTCCATGTTAAAAATCTTGACTCGCAGCTACATGTTTTCAAGAAGTTATCACAAAAATCTAAAAATAAAATAAGAACATTTTTTTCCATTCTCTCTCCTCCCCCCTCTCTCTATAGTTTGAAGAGTGAAAATATCCCCTACTAATGGCTCAAATTGCATATGCTTGGGACATACATGTTCATATTGACAAGAACATATCATTGCATGTTGTTCCCCAATTTTTTTTATTTATTTTAATAAATCTAACATTTGATAGGTTCATTGTGCAAATGTATCTATGCAAGTCCAAAACATTGTTAATAGGGGATGTTCACAATTTTCGTTTCATGTTGGTAATTGCTTGCGTTTGTTTAGTGTTTCTATTTTTGTTTTTAAAAATTTTAAGATTAAACTAAAAAGAGGAAAAAGAAATATTATAAATCCATACTAATTCAAATATTATACAAAAAAATAAATAATTTAAAAATAAAAATAAAGGGGGGGGGGTCAGGAATAAAGATCAATAGGAGATATGATATATCACATAGAGATTGGTGATTCTATAAATCTTGAAGGGCTATAAAAATAAGTTCCTCAAATATTCTAATTCACATGAGACAAATTTGAAGATTTAGTTTGAGAAGCTTGTCTTTTGTTGCAAGTACGGACATTTCTCAACTCAAATTCCAATTTTTTTTACCCTTCAATAAAAAATATTTAAAAAAAAAAAAACAATATTAAATAAAAAAAAAAACAGAAAAAATTGAGATCCACAAAAAAAAAATGCAATATAATCATCTTCCCCTTTCTTAATGGTAGCCCACAAGTCAAAATCCACTTTTTCTTCATTTTTGGGAAAACCCACTTTCTATATGTTTTATCCTCTTCTTGAAATGCACAAATAATAATAATAATAATTATTATTATTATTATACATCATTGTTATGATATAGAATTGAAAATGACAATTATCGGCACAAAATTAACACTTAATGAAAGTTTTGCAATGCTATTCACGTCTAAGCAAAATTACTCAATTTGTATTAATAATTATTAATCCCAAATTTACACCTAATTATCTATATGACTCGAGCAAAATAATAAGATATCAAGTTTGATCACATTCAATCTTTTATTACCTCTTAGTAAATTTTCATGTTGGTGTTTCAGTATCTTATACTAATAGATTGAGATTCACTATTGTTAAAGAAAGACCTTTGGATCAAGCTAAATTAGATTTTTGAAAACTCGTTTTCAACAATCCAATATTGATTAGTAATAATTTAGTTTCATATATATCGTTTATAAAAAATCATTAAGACTGTTTCGTTTCAAATATAGATTACGAAAACAAAACAAAAAAACTCAAACCAAACTCGAAAGACCAAATACAATTAAACACCCTCTCTACTGAAATATTTTTTTAAGTTAAACAATCTAAGAAACCCCAATGCGTATACTACAAACGAAAAATATCGATCTACAAGCGAATAAATATGACATTAACCTGCAATTTTCTTGCAAAATTGTTCTTTTCTATTGTCGACTTCGAATTTTGAAAATATAAAAATTAGGAGTGTTCATTGGATTAGGTTGATTTATTTGGCTCATATCCGAGACCCGACCAGAACACATCGAGTCAAGGGTTTCTGGACCCGTTTTCAACCCTTGTAAAAGGGAAACCGTTGTTTTTGGGTGAGGTTTGGTCGGTTTAGGCACAGTCGTATCCGAGGCGAAAAATCAATCAAACATGAAGAAGAAGCAACAATCAAATTCAACAATCAAACATGAAAAAGAGAAGCGGAAACAACAATCAAACTCAATAAAAGAAACAACAGTCAAATTCGACTTTCAAACATGACAAAGACAAACATAAAAAATAATCAAACTCAACAAAAGAAACAACAATCAATTTCGACACACCGAAGGGAATGTAAGAGGCAGTAGGTGCCTCTAACGAGGAGAGATCTCCAAATCCAATGGTGGGGACAAGTTCGTACTGAGTGAGACTAGCCGAATGGAAGGTGAAGGTCAGAAGATAACAGAAAGATGGCAGTTAAACTCTCTCTCTACCTTACTATAGTCAAAACCGTACTATTCACTTCCTTCACCAGCATCTGAACCCTTGATCTGGAAAAGAAGGCTTTCAATCTCGATATCTGATCTTGGTTACTGGATGATTGGATAAATGAGAAAATGGCAAGACTTCACTCTATTCCACGCTTTCACCTTTTTGATGGCCCGACATACCTTGTGTCTATATTGATAAGTCGAATGTTAATGTTATACAACAAATATGGGTATTGAATAGGGGCAAAGTTCAAGAACTTCCTCCAGAACAAGCGTTAGGGAGGGCCCATGAAAAGGTCCAAGTTAAGTTGCATTACAAAGTGGTTGATGTTTACACTAACAATCTGTCCAGCACAACCCGTGCGATTTACCGATTCAACTGAGGGCCCTTCCCTATAAGGTCCTACTATCGGGGCATAAGCACTATCTTGCTACCGCAGGATCCCATGGACTTCTGCAAATGTTGTATCTTTGATCCCTAGAGGAGATCTATTCAATTCCACTTGACAACACCATTGCCTTCTCTTATGACCACATTTAATTCGATGTAATGTGAAGAACTGTATAAAGGCTTGACATGTCACGAATCCACTTGAAAGAGAGGGGTGCCTTCGGGAACGCAGACATATATGGTGCATGGTTATCATCAACTCGTGCCATAAGGTGTTGGGCATACCCAACTTGCCCCCAGCCGATACCTTTTCCAAGTAGTTGGCTTGGACCTATGCATCGTTCAAACCATGAACAAGAACTCTCTGTGAAATAATGGTTCATGGAGTCGATTGCATTGCGTACCCGCTTTCCTAGACGCATTAAGTGATAGAGTGCCCTAAGCGCACGGTTTGTCTTTCTTTTTGATATACCAAATGACTCAGAGGTCTTGTCCTTCTTAGAAAGTCTGAGAGCACCCTGTCATCTCAAAAAGGCTTTGATGACTCAAGGTTCATATGTTGGAAAGGAGAGTGACATTTGGGACTCAGCCCGATTATCTAAGTCGCTCCAACAAACAGGCATGTGGTTCTTTAGTCAAAGCAACTTCCTCACTTTCATGTACCCATCGGACAATAGTCCTTTCAAGGGTTCCTTAGGGATTGATTCACTCTACGTAGATTGACTGAACGCTGAAAAAAAATCAAATTTATAAACATTGCAGCTTGATATAAGCAAAAACTAGCAGATCCAATCACAGATTGAATTTAGAATAGAAACTGAAACACATTTTAGAAAATTTGAATAGAAACGGAAATAGATTCCTGCTCATCGTCAGGTATTGTCATTCATCACTGGCGCCGCCTCACATTATCACTGTTGTGGCGTTGTCATTCACCATCGTCACAGGCATAACATCTAGATGATTTAGATAATTAGGATTCTCATGATACTAGATCTAGATGGGAATCGAAGAAATAAAAAATTTATTGGGAAGAGGAAAACAAATCAAAGAAGATGACAAATCACAAAATATGAGAATCGAAGAAGAAGAGGATTGAAGAAGACGACGAATTGAACAAGAAGCAAAATCGAAAAAGAAAAGGCGAAAAACAAAGCATGAAAGGGATTGGGATGAAATCTAAAGAAGTGAAATAAGTAGTAATTGTTGATTGATTAGAGTTTTTGGGGTGTAGATGTTGATTGACTAGAGCTTTTGGGGGTGTTCTACAGGCAGATCGGGTGGACTCAGGTGGGTGTCAAAAAAATTCGAGGACTGACCCACAATCAGTATGAACTGGCAAACCTTGAATTTTGACCCAGAAATCAAAAAAATCGATCGGGTCGCTCGAATCCCGGTGGGTGGGTTGGGTCCACCGGATTTATGAACACCCCTAATAAAAATTGAAGAGGGAATGCCAAAATTTAAATTTGCATGCACAAAAAAGAGATAATGGAAAATTAACCAAAATACAACTTAATCTAACCACCGTTTTCCGTTGATAACTTCTGTAATTTGGGCAAAGGTAAGATTTTCTAGTCATTAATGTAAAATAACTGTCAACAACTAAATACTGAACGCAATTAACAAAGGGTTATTCTAATCACAATATGTCAAATGAGGTTATTTTTTTTATTATAGTAACTCTAAATATTGAACAAAATAACAAAAAACTCTATAAAAAAAATAAAAATAGATAAGATTTATGACAAGGATGTTAGATGAGCAAAGCGAGCGCAATGGCCGGGACTGGCATGTGCTCCTAACATGGGTAGGGTCTTTCACCAAATCTTCCCCTCAAACCTCCTTTTCAACTAAATCTCCTACTACATGCTTAATGCTTCTACCTAATTATAACATTATTATAATATCACTTTTTATTATAACTTTTTTTCTTGCACCTAAAACTTATGGTTTCAACCATTTTCTAAGCTAAATAACAACCACTAATTTGTCAATTAGGCCTTTTATATAAAAAAATTAAAATTTTAAGGTGCAATGTGTTATCATTTAGAAATTTAGGATGCAAGTACAATTAATTATGAACTTTAGGGGACAAAGTGTAATTAAGTATTTGTACTTGTTTGCCTTTGTAGTTTCATGTAATAATAATAATAATAAGGAGCATGTCATTTAGTTCCAAAATATAAAAGAAATTATTAATTACTCTCATCACTTTTTTTTTTTTTTGAACCAATAAGTCATTTTGTCTTTTTCTGACCAAAATTCTCCCCATATGGATGTTGAATGTAACATCAAAATTATTAAATTTTTTATTTTTTATTTTTTTTATACAATTTTTTTCTGACCAAAATATCCCTCATGTGGATGTTGAATGTAACATCAATTGTTTATTTATTTAATTTTTTTTTATTATGCTATTTTTTTTTTAATGATGCTATTTTTTTCTGACCAAAATACCCCTCATGTGGATATTGAATGTAACATCCATTATTTTCTTATTTTTGTATATAGAGTAAAATGCATATGATATTACATTGAACACATGTGGATATTACATTCAACACTTGTAAATGTTGAATATAACATCAATTGTTCTTTTATTTTACGTTACGTTTAGTAACGATTTTATCCTAAAATCAAGATTTTTTTTTTTTGAACATATAAAAAGTGACAAAAAATAAATAATTTGGGGAAAAAGCTGTAATTTATGGCGACCGGCGGCGACGGCTGACAGCGGTGATGTACCAGTTTGACGACTTTCCTTCTCGATGTGAAACTCACGGGAGGGCATTTCGGTAAACTCAATCCTCACCATTTTTGAAAACGAGATTAATTGGTGCAAGAAAAAGTGTTGATGGGACTAATTGGTGCAAGAAAAAAGTATTGATAGGACTAATCGGTGCAAATAAAAATCGATGAGAGTAGGTGGTAAATAATTTTTTTTTTGGGATTAATAGGTAATTTTCCCTAATAATAATAACCGACAATTGATTGATTGATTGTAGATAAACCTATTCAAACTTAAAGTCATGTACTTTGTTCCACGTCTTGTCTGCGAATAACAAAAAGGGTTTTAAGCTTATCAACTGAAAACTAATCCATGTAGTTGTAATTAGTGGCCAAACCGCCGCCCCTCCGGTCGGTGCTTCTCAGGAATTCTCTATATACGTTGTTTTTGTTGTATATTGTATGATTTATCGATTTCACGTCGAAGAAGAATTGGTAGTCAAGTTATAAATGTGAAGAAAAGTTTTACTTCTTGAGATAGTTTTTGAGATGAGAGAAGTTCAAGATCACCCTACACTAGTATTAAAACTCAAGTTATAACAATTCTACCTCAATAGTCACAAAGAGAGAGAGTAGTCGAGAGTTAATCGACAAAAGACCAGATATGTGAGGGGAAGATTATTGGGTTTATCACATATTTATTACAACAAAAACTACATATTATGATACTATTTTTAAAGACAATTTGTAAATATTGTCTTTTTAAATACTTATGGAGACACTTAATAATAATATATTTATAATATTTATTTAATAAGACACTTTTTATCTTAATGTGTCTCAAAATTATATATGTTAGGACAAAATTATTTATTGTGACAAATTTTTAATGGACACATTTTAATTATTTCAATTTTAATGTGTCCCAAAATTATAAATGTTATGACACATTTATTGTTCTTAAAAGTGAATTTTGTTGTAGTGATCAGATGTGAAAAGAATTGGTGGTCAGGTTATAAGTGTAAGGAAAAATTTTACCTCTTAAATTAGTTTTTAAGATGAGAGATTTAAAACCACCTATATATATATATATATATATGTATATATATATAAAGTTATAATTATGCTAAGCACGTTGAAGTTAAAAAACGGATCTCAAGGCTATAAATATTTGACTTTAATTACAAGTTAAAAATCTTAATATATATATATATATATATATATATATATATATATATATATATATATATATATACAGGAAACATGGACTCTTAATTTCAGATGCTCATTGTTTTTTGCACGTTAATTACTTTCTTTCTCCAACAACGAGTTGTTCTTCATTGACTTTAAGTTAACTACATTTGACCAATTTTGTTGAGAAAGTCTCATATATATATGTGTGTATGTATGTGTGTGTGCATATATTCCTGAATTTAAGACATTATTTTATATGATTCATTTTTATTTCTTTTAATATAATCATATATGATTAATTCATTATATAGTTAAAATCAAGAGTTCGACCATATGAGGAGAGAGAGTTTAATCAACGAAAAAAAAAAAATTTAATAAATCGGGGGGAGGGGAGGAGAGCGTTGTTATTTTTTTAAGACTTTAATTGATTTTTTTGTTTAAATAAATAAAAAAAACACTATTAAAAAAAGAAAAAAAGAGGTGGGACTTTGATCGCTTCCTCTCAACATGTAGATTCGTAGTTGGCCTGAACAAGAAGAAGAATATGGATTTACTCTCACAAGTAGAGTTTATTCGCACGATACATGCAAATTGTCTTGGTTCCACTCCTTGATCTGTTTTAACCATACAATGTAATCAGTGTGCACAAACTCGTATTAAGTTCACGAAGTCGAAGATCTTGAAAAAGGAAAATGACTGATTGGACTTATTAGTTGATCCATTCTACCCATTTATCCAATGCTTTTTTAACTGAACTGATTAAACATAAATACTAATCCATTACACTGTCTAGTCTCAGTTTTAAAACCGACCCAAATTCAGTGACAATAATGTCCCCAAAAATTCGAAATAATATATTTGACAAATTCTCTTTCTATATTGAGTTGAATTCAGCTCAATGGAGAATAATTCATTTTTTAACTGACCATGTTGAATTTTAGGAATCAAACTTTCCTATTTAACTGACCATATTGAATTTTACATTTTTTTTTTTGGCTGAAGTAGTTGATTGAGATGTCATTTTAAAACTATTTTTTCATGAATGCGTTTATGTTTAAAGCATGTAACATTATTAAATGATGACAAACTTTTTTAATTAAGTGACTATTGAATTCCACACAAATTATTGAATTCAACACAATCATAAATAACTAAATTCAAAATTCATAAATAACTTAACATGTTGAATTCAATAATAATTATACTTTTTTCATCCAAAAAAATATAATTGAGATGTCATTTTGAAACTCTAAAACAAACGATCACTATGGTATAATTTAATCATGTAAAAAATAAAATAAAATAAATTTATTGTGTGATTACTTTCAGGAGCTTTTAGTATAATTAGTAAATGCTTCTTATTTTTCAGAATAAATATTTCGAGAATAACGAAGCGGTCAATATGAAATGTAATGACTATTAAACGAGCGTAAATCTATCAAAATTTTACAAAAAATTTAGAATATTCAATAAAAATACTACCATCATTTGGTAATTTTAGTAGCAACATTCATTATCGCCGCTCATTTAAATCATTAGTGGATGGATAACAGAGATACCCCAAATCCCCCCAATGATAAGATTCAATCAATCATCCATTTTGTCTACATTTCTATGCATATCAGAGTGAAATTTTGTAGGCATGTTAATATATAAAGATTATTTTATTTTAAAAAAATAAAAATAGTAATTAAAAATTAGAAAAAATAAATAAATGAAGAAAACGGTTAAGAAATGCATGTGCTTGTGGGGTCAATGACCGTAGCAGTTGCCCTGGTGGTTCAATTGGAACATTTGCATGTGCACCTCAAATGTATGCTTTGCTTTGGTAGGTGCTATTTATTATTATTATTTTTATTTATTTATTTATTATTTTGGGTTTCCTTCTTATTATTTTTTTATTTATTATTGTGGGTTCTTTTTCTTTTTTTTCTTTTTTTTTTTTAGAAAAAAAAATTATATGAAAAATAAAATTATGTAAAAAATATTTGTTTGTTTTTACAGTAAGGTGTATCTGAGTCAGTTTACACGCATCTCGACCAATCACTTGAACGAGCAATCTTAAAGATGCACTCTCTCCCATAGACATGATGCATTTAAGATTAAATTCAATATTTAATTTTCGAAAGTTCTTCAAAGGAGAATCGAATTCTGATTGACAAGAAAATCAACACCTCCCCTAGCCACATAATACTTTAAGCAAAAAAATACAAATGACACAAGTAGACATCATTATGTTCGAGGAGACATAATGAGACATTTTTACAATAAATAATAGAAATAAATTAAATTAAGTTAAATTAGTTTAGAAAACAAATGAAAAGAGTCACGGGCAAACGGGCATATACGAGAACAAGCACTGGACAAACTTAGATTGTGACATTCTCCTGCGAGAGCAGTCGCCGTCGTCTTGGTATTTTAATATTTTGTTCTATTGTTATAAAAGATTATTCTAAAATCTTCAAAATAAACAGAAACAACTTTTTTTTTTCCACGTTCTTATTTTTATTCTCAATTTTTTTTTTTTTTTTTTTTTATGAATAATGAAACAAACATCACACTGTAGTAGCCTCGCGTTTCCTATATAAATGAAGCCCGCGCTCCCTTTTTCATGTACTAAGCTCTCAACACTTCACTCTCTCTCTACCTTCCAAGCTCATCCCCATCTCTCTCTCTCTCTCTCAATGGCGATTCCATCATTCTCCATTGCTACTCTCTCCTTCTTCTTCCTCTTAAATGTATATTACCACGGTGCATATGCCCAGTACGGCGGCTGGGAAGGTGCCCATGCCACTTTCTACGGCGGCGGCGATGCCTCCGGCACAATGGGTATGTCACCAAACTCTCTCTGAAAAAAATGAACTTTTTCAATTGCAAATTTAACGAGAAAATGACATTTTTATGATTTTGATTTATATTAGGGGGTGCTTGTGGATATGGAAATTTATATAGCCAAGGGTATGGGACGAACACGGCAGCACTAAGCACAGCGCTGTTCAACAATGGTCTGAGCTGCGGCTCTTGCTACGAGGTCAAATGCAACGACGACCCAAAATGGTGTCTCCCCGGCATCATCACCATCACCGCCACCAATTTCTGCCCGCCGAACCCCGGCCTCTCCAACGACAACGGCGGCTGGTGCAACCCCCCTCTCCAGCACTTCGACATGGCTGAGCCCGCCTTCCTGCAGATTGCTCAGTACCGGGCTGGGATTGTTCCTGTTTCCTTCAGAAGGTAAAAAAATTATATTTTCTACTGAACTGAAATGTCATGTCAATAATGAAATTTAAAGTGAACTCCAGCCTTGGGGTGATCTTGGTCCCTCTCAGTTCCAAAAATTAACTCATGACATAAAGCTCTCTTTCACAGTTATAATCTGACCACTAGTCTTTTCCACATCCGATATGGAATAAATCAACCACTCATTAACTAAACATGGTTTTTTATTTCTCTTTTTGTTCTTCAGGGTGTCATGTGCGAAAAAGGGAGGAATAAGGTTCACAATCAACGGCCACTCCTACTTCAATCTGGTGTTGATCACTAACGTGGGGGGCGCAGGGGACGTGCATTCAGTGTCCATCAAGGGTTCCAAAACCGGATGGCAATCCATGTCAAGAAACTGGGGTCAGAACTGGCAGAGCAACTCTTACATGAACGGCCAGAGCCTCTCTTTTCAAGTGACCACCAGCGACGGAAGAACCTTGACGAGCAACGACGTGGCGCCTGCTAATTGGCAATTCGGACAGACATTTCAGGGCAGTCAATTTTAATAACAGGAAGAAAAATTAAGGGTTGGAAGTTTTGGCTCTATTGCAGTGGTTGCTTGGTAACGGTAGCACCCGCTTAGGCCTATATATATAATATATATATATATTGTGATTGGGGTTGTTTTGGGGTTTATCAAAGAATTGGTATTCAATTGAGAGCCTTATATTTTATAATGTAAAAGGCCAGATGATATGTATATCTTGTTATGAAGCTTGTAGATTTTTAATCTCCATCTCATCAAAATGATGAGTTGGGGTCATCTTAATATATAATTGATTTTGATTTTTGATCACTTGTTTATCATGATTCTCAATCCTCATTTTCATATGAAATGTTTAGGACGTTCCAATTTCAAACCATATGGTATCGGAATAATTCCTTTGACTTATATAGTATTTTGCGAAACCTTAAGTGATCAATGCGAGACTAAAAACTAACATATGCTCTTAAATGCAACTGTCTGATTTGCATGGATAATTTGACTAAGAGATAATAAAAGGTAAATTCTTATAACCTTAACCCTAATACCATATTAAGAGATTTCAATTTAAAGTCATATGGTATCAAGTAAAATAACTCATTTGACTTACAAAGTGATTTTAAAACTCTTAACTAAACAGCAATTTAACATGAAAAATATCATAATTGTGGTTGACTTAAAAATGAAAAAGAAAAAGAAATCACTTGTATGATTGTTTTTGTACATTGCGCAAAGTATCCAATTAATGCACCATTTGAAGATACAAACCCTTATATATGGTAGCATTTGCCCACTATTTTTGTTCTCAAAAAGTTCTAAAACATACATAGAAATTTAGAAAGGACTCTTTTCTGCTTTCAAAAATTTGTTTATAACCATTTTTTTTTCCTGTTATGTTCTCAATTTTTGTGAAAACAAGAATAAACCACCTAAACAAAAATGAGCTTGGTAGTACCTAGATAGGAGACTTTGAGAATTAATTTTAAGATCTTTAGAATTGATTTTTTTAAATGGAATATAAACTTAGAACAAACACCATCAAAATTAATCTTACCCCTCGCCCTTTCATTCGATATAAAACCAACAATGTAATCTTTACAAGAGCAATAATGTTAGACTTGTAAATAATTCCAAAAAAAAAAACCTTAATCAGTCACATATTTAAAAAAAAATGCAGCTACAAACCATGAAACAAAACAAAAAACGCTGTCAAATGAGAAAAAGGAAATTAAATGAAAAAAAAAAAAAAATCCAAAAAAATATCACATTTTTCACAAGAAAAAAAATTACACAAGAATGCTTGTTTGTTCTGGTTCCTAAATGTCAATAGGATTCAAATCACAGAAATACAACCAACACATGATCATGACAAAAGCTTACAAAAGAAATTGCATTATTTTGCTACTCGGGAATTGAAGCAACTACCTTGTTGTGGTGTGTCGTTGTTTTTTCACTTTTTTTTTTTTTACAAATCTTTGTCCTTCGCCAAACTCCTTGGGATTCGGCTCATAACACTCTCGTCCACTATTTTGTAGTGTTTTGAAAATTTTTGGTGGATTGCACCAGCGCACCTATCGACATGGTCTTCGTATTTGTTGTACAGAGCAGGAACTGTAATGAATAAGATGGTACCTGTTTACATGTTTCGAAAAAAGAAAATGTATGAGGAACAAAGGTCAATAGCAAGAAAAATCAAACCGAAAACATAAGGGTAGTGTTTGGCTGCAATAGAAATAAACGAATTCAAATTCTGATGCTCTAATTTTGAGTTTCTAAACGTTACCAAAAAGTTTGTCCATCGCATAGTTATCATCAAAATGTGCCTTCTACGGTCATTATTGAGGTCGGGTAATCGAGTAATAGAAGGCATATTTTCAGTCCATAATGGATGCATCCCAATATTGGATTAAAGCCCGTTACGCAACCACTTGATAACGTTTTGTATAGTACCTTTTTGTTTTTAAGAGCAAATTATTATGGCATCGTATGTTAACATTTTCTTAAGTACTTTTCCATTTTTATCGTTTGTTTTCCACTAAAAAAATATTTAAAAAAATAAAAATATAATTTTAAGCACTTTTTTCAACAAGCAAAAAATAGTTGCGTTTTTGTTTTTTCGACTTTTATATTATCAAAGATCAATAGACCAGAACCACTCCCCTGACATTATTTCAAACATTTTTTTAAAATTTTTTTTTGAATTAAGAATTCCTTTATAGGGATACTACTAATAATCCCTACACTATCAAACATGCTTTTAATTTTTTGCTTTTGTTGTTTAGTAAAAGTATTTCTTTTTCTGAAAAATTAACTACTTTGCTTTTAAAAAGTACTTAAATACAATGTTACCAAACTGTGCCTAACTTTTTTTTATTTTAAAAAGCACTCGAAAAAACAAAAGTTACCTTAGCTATTTTGGCGGGCCCTGTATATAGTAATATCTCAATAACATAGAGTTTGAGTAGGGAACAAAAAGGGTTATTTTTAAAATGCATATAATGCTGTAGTAAAAAAATGAGAAATTGAGCTTTTCAAGGAGGGGAAAAAAAGAAGTTAGGGATTGAAGTGCATACCAATATATGCAAGGGTGAAGAAAGAAACTAGGCTACCAATAACAGACAAGAGCCACAAAGCAATCACCACCTGCCAATTTGACCAAGTTTAGTAAGATCATTTTAGATAAGCAGGAGGGACATCTAGGCCCCGTTTGGTTACTATTTCCGTTCCCTAATTTTTGTTCCCGCTCCCAAAATTTTGGGATTAACGTACAGATACGCGTTTGGTAAACACATTTCTGTTCCCAAATATTCCCAAAATTTTAGGAGTATTTCTTGAATTAAGAAACAAAAAATGTTGATTCTTATTCACTACCACAAAACTATTCGCAATCTATTTCGTAAGAGTAAATGTCGAAAATCACCACCACGCCGACCACCAGCACTACCATACCGGTTAAGAAATATGTATATTTATCGTCATACATTTAAAGAAATAAAAAAAACAAATGTTGCAACTAAATGTGTTTCTTTGTTTGTGTTCTTATAAATTAAAAGAAACAATTTCAGGACAGTGGTCATTACCAAACATGTTTGTATTCCCAAAATACTCCAGAACAAAAATAGAATTCCTACCCCAGTTTATTGGAAGTAGAAACAGAAAAAGCAAAATCACTAACCAAACACCACCGTGGGTTACAATATTAAGAATAGGACCCAATGTTAATAATATCCACATATGATGCATGAGGCAGGCATAGAAGCATTTCTCTGTGCACCCGCCATTATGAATGTGTACAGGTTTTGTTTGGTTTAATTTTCAAAAACTATTTAATGTATTAAAAAATAGAAAAGTAAAAGTAATGTGATTGAGCGAATATGATGTTCAAAAAAGAGAGAATAACGATATTTGTTGGGTGAATGTATGGTAGAGAGAATATAGAGAAATCAAAAATAAAGATAGAAAGGAAAAGGTTAAAATTAAATTTATAAAAAAATAAAAATATAAGCTACTTTCCTTTTTAAAAAGTTTACTTCATTACTTTTCCTAAAATTCTCTTCTCAACTATACATTCAAATTTCAAAAAGTTTCACCATTTTAACAACATTCCCAATAAAGGCAATATGACAAAGTAAAAAAATCTTCAAACACTAAACTTTCAGAAAATAAAACCAAACAGGTCCATAAATTTTTTTACTCTGCAACCCAAACCCGCGAGCACCAAAAATTACCTGAGGGTCGTTCTAATTTGCCAGTTGCAAGGCTCCCTACAGTCATTTGCCAGTCAGCAGTTTTAGTCCTCATATAGCATCTATTTCTTTTTTTCCTTTTTTTGGGGGGGTTGGGTTTGGGGTGGGGGGGGGGGGGGGGTAGTCTTTCTGTTTTTCTATTTCTACTTCCATAAAACTGAGATGGGATGGGAATTCTGCTTCCGTTCTGGAGTATTCCGCAAATAGAAACATGTTAACGACCATTGTCCTGAAATTGTTTTAATTTATGAGAACAGAAACAAGAAACACGTTTGGTTGCAACATTTGTTCTTTTTTTTTCTTTAAATTAATGTGTGGTGGCTAGCTGGGTGGCGCTGGTTGGCGGGCGGTGGTGACCGGCAGAATGGTAGTGGGAAGAGTTTTGTTGGAGTGAATAAGAATCAAAATATTTTTCTTTATCAGATTCTTAAGGAATTCAGGAAATAATCTCAAATTACTCCCAAAAGTTTGGGAACAGAAACGTGTTTACCAAACACATTTCTTTACATTAATCTAAAATTTTGGGAGTGGGAACAGGAATCGGGGAACAGAAACAGTGACCAAAGGGGGCCAATGCCTCGGATTTTAAAGTCTAATTAACAAAAAAAGTCATAATTTTCGCGTTGTTATGAAGATAACTAACCTTGAAAAAGAGTTTGAAATCTTTCCCAAGAGTGATATCATGAGCCATAAGAAGCACATAATTGACTTTAACTCGAAATGATGCTGCAGCATTATTGACCATTTCTTCAGACAGGACTAGCTCAGGTAACGATTGAAGTTGTCTGTGCAAATAGAAATCAGAAGCTATTTCAAAACTGCTACAAACAGGGAGCACGACACTTATAAACATAAAGTGATAAAATTATCATACTTATTTCTGAAAGTGGCATAGTTAGCCCGGAGAAAGAGCATCACAATCAAAATCAGCAATACATCCGCCGAAATTGATAAGAATGATAGTCCTGACCGCTCATATAGGAGCCATGCAACAGTAGCAACAATAATTATGCCACATGGAATATGTCGCTGTCTCCACAATATAACATCAGCAGCTGAGAAGAATGAGAACCACAGATGAATACCAGTAAGATTCATGAAAAAAAATCAAGCATAAATGAGCAAAAAATAAATAAATCAATAAATCATGAAAATTCAAGAAAAAAGAGTTCTTGCTAAAATTCAAAGAGCAATATTCACATCAAGACATCCACCATGACAAGATGTCATCAATCAGAAACAAGTAGAATTAGATGTAGAGGTCATTTATATTTCTCAAAATCTATCTAAAGGGTACTTCGAGAGGGAATCTCAGTCTGTTTGCCTGCCCATGGATCCAGCAGCAGTTCGAAAGGTTAATAGGATTTCCCTAATCCTCCCTTCCCGAAAGGAAGAGCGTAAAAGAATGCTTTCCTTCACGAAGATCTCAAAGAAGAGGCGCCATCCAAAAGAAAGAGTAGCTACTTTGGAATCTGAGTCTTTTTTTGGAACTTACATTTCAAGTTTTTGTTTGTTCCAAGAGTCATGTCATTACCAAGTCTATTCAATACCAGTTCTATCGCTTCCAAGTTCCAATAAATTTCTAGGATATAAATGGAAATGACAAAAGAACTTGCGCCATTAATCAGACATCCTTCAATATTTTTCCATTTGATTTCTATCTATTTTTCCAGACTAGTACAATATTTCGCAGTGCATAAGAAGCTCTGGTAGCCAATGAGCAGTAGACAAGACAACACGCTAGAAAAACACTGTCACAACCATAAAGCCATGGCGAAATGCACCATGCAAATGCAGTTGCAATAAAGTTACACATGATGC
This sequence comes from Eucommia ulmoides, assembly GCA_016647705.1. Classification (NCBI taxonomy): domain Eukaryota; kingdom Viridiplantae; phylum Streptophyta; class Magnoliopsida; order Garryales; family Eucommiaceae; genus Eucommia; species Eucommia ulmoides. Next base: position 7,083,071 of record CM028336.1, read on the forward strand.
TCTTCTCTATGTACAAGCATCCTACTTGAACCTGCTGAACAATGAAGATCGCACAACTGAACTAAAATTGGACGAATAACTTGGAAATGGTTGCTAGATGCTAACTAACCATTAATCTTGCCAAACTCCGACTATTTCAACATCCTCCATCAAATCACAGTATCATATAGTAGAATGCCAAAAGAGTTACCGTGCATGATTATTCTAGTTATTAAATTCATCAGCAAGGAACAGGAAGGACCGATCTTACCTGTGCCTCCGCCCATGATTTGATGAACTGAATTTTTCCGGCCGAACAACCTGTACGACGGACTCGCCGACGTCGATGCATCGCAAGACATGTTTCTTCCATCTCCGTTGCTCGTCGCACCACAAATGTCTTTTGAATCATCCATCAAAACTTCAACTCCAGTATCCAAACACAAAACACAACCAAGCCGGTTCTGAATTCCAGAACAACAAAAAGAATTAGTTTCGCATAACAGAATACAAAATCGACTTCGAATTGTAAGTCGCAACCCTAGAAAAACAAGAAAAAAAACATAATTAACGAACCGATTTCAATGGCGAATCGTTTGAATCAGAAAATCAGAACGCAGTAACTTCACAAGCAAATATGATGAAGATCAATTAAAGAGAGTCTCGATCGGTGTCGTTGATCTGAGAAGTTGAAGGCGGTTTGACTGCGAAGAATCATCGGGGAATCAGTCGCTGATTTCTCGCGGAGAAAACCATTATTGTCTGCAATGTGTTTCATCCAGCATACGCCGTCGTTTCCTTCGTTGACGTTGCTGACAGTTGCTCATGGCCTTACAGGGAATAGTCGACAGCGTGTGGTGTGGTTAAGTCGTGACGGTTTACATAATTTTGGGTTTTTAAAAAGGGTGTTTAGATCCCTTATTTTATTTTTAATTTTAAAACAATTTCATATCCAATTACAATTTTGTTTTAGTCTCGTGCATTAAAAACATGCAAAAAGTTCAATACTCTCGAGGAAGAAGAGAGGATGAAAAAACAAAAAAAAGAAACTCATAGCAGAAATGAAATCTCAAGTAAATCACTTTATCAATACATCAAATACAAAGTGTGCACAATATTATTTATAGAATATACCAATTGTAGGAATAATACAAAGGAGAATTGGAGAAGAAATTATGTTACAAACAAATTCAAAAACTGTCTAACAACTTAACAACTTGAGCTGGAATCTTCTAGGGCTTTCGGATCACATACACTCACAATGCATGTTTTTTTCTTCCTCTTCTTGTGCTGCATGTGTGTCTTCTATTGCTTCTTGTATGGTGTTGTTGTTATCAGCCCCCTGCAAACTCATGATTGAATTGTCAATTATGAGTTTGTGTCGGAGAAACAAGAATTGATTTGTAGTGAGAACTTTGGTTAAGATATCAACAATTTGTTCCTGAGAACTAACATAATCAACTTGAATTGCACCATTAAGAACCTTTTCTCTGATAAAATGATAATTCACTTCAATATGTTTGGTTCGAGCATGAAACACTGGATTAGCTGCTAAAGACAAGGCTGACTGATTATCATACCACAGAGTAGGGGTAGAATTTAGCTGCACTTTAAAGTCCTTAAGTAAGAAGGTGAGCCAAGTCAGTTCAGAGGCTGTTTGTGCCATAACTCGATATTCAGCCTCAGTAGAGGATCTAGAAACAGTAGGTTGTTTCTTGGAAGACCATGAAATGAGATTTGATCCTAAGAACACCTAGTAGCCCCCTGTAGACCTTCTAGCAATGGGACAACCAGCCCAATCAGAGTCTGAATAAACATTCAACTCAAATGTACCAGGAGTAAACTGAAGACCTGTGTAGTCGTTCCTTTTAGATACCTAATGATCATTTTGACAATTGTGAAGGCTTTGTTGCTTGGATGATGCATTTGTTGACAAACATTGTTGGCAGCATAAGTAATGTCTGGACTAGTGTATGTCAGCACTGTAATTCCCCAACAATTCCCCGAAAATGAGTAGGGTCTTCATATGCTTGTTCATAAAAAAATGTGGAAGTAGTGTACTTGGTAGAAGTAGGAGTAGGAGATGGTTTACAACTTGACATACCAGCCTTGTTAAGAATGTCTGTGCAATACTTGCTTTGGTGTAAGAGAAGTCCATTTGTATTGTGTGCAACCTCAAGACCTAGGAAAGAAGACAACTTCCCTAGATCTTTTATAGCAAACATAATACTCACGTCCTTGATAAACTGAGAAACCTGGTGAGGATCATTGCCAGTAATGAGAATATCATCAACATAGACTAAGAGAAAAATCATACTCTGATCAACTTGTTGAATAAACAAAGAAGTGTCTGCCTTGCTAGCCTGAAAGCCTTTTAAACTGAGATAAGAAGACAACATTGAGAACCAATTTCTTGGTGTCTGCTTGAGTCCATAAAGAGACTTATTCAGTTTACAGACATGAGAAGGAAAATCAGGGTGAACAAAGTCCTGAGGCTGAACTATATAAACTTCTTCCTCTAGAGCTCCATGTAGAAAAGCATTAGATACATCCAATTGTTTGATATCCCACTGATGATGTAGAGCTAATGAGAGCAATACTTTAATGGTAGGATGTCTGGCAACAGGGCTAAAAGTTTTAGAATAATCAATGTCAAACTGTTGATGAAATCATTTAGCTACTAACCGAGATTTATATCTTCCTATAGTTCCATCTGAGGCTCTTTTTATTTTGTACACCCATTTACACCCTATGGGTTTTCTGCCTTGTGGTAAAGGAACCAATGTCCAGGTTCTTTGTTTAAGTAGAGCATTGTGCTCACTGGTCATTGCATCATTCCACTGTGAATACTGAGCAGCCTCATTATAGGTGGTTGGTTCACAATCAAGGTTACAAAAGGATGCAAGATTTGCATACTTAGAATTAGGCATATTGTAAGACCCCAATTTTTGTATACAAACAATTTTAGTCGCATATTAAGATATCTCAAAAATATCGGGGTGGATTGCGATATTAATTGTGTGATTTAAAATTTTAAGGGTTGAATTGTAATTTTCAAATGCATTGAAAGTAGAATATGAGTTCAATTAATATCCTAACTAAAAAGAAAGGGGGGTAGTGTAATTATAAAAAAAGATATTTTGTATATCTCTCTCTCTCTCTCTATATGTGTGTGTGTGTGTGTGATCGTGCATGTGTCAGGAGAGGAGTCGAAGGATCGAGAAGAACGGAGAGGGAGTCGAGTCGGTGAGCATTGTCTATATATATATATGTGTGTGTGTGTGTGTGTGTGTGTGTGTGTGTGTGTGTGTGATCGTGCGTGAGAAGGAGTTGAGTCGGTGAGCATTGTCTATATATGTGTGTGTGTGTGTGTGTGATCGTGCGTATGTCGGAAGAGGGGCCGAAGGATTGAGAAGAACGGAGAGAGAGTCGAGTCGGTGAGCATTGTCTATATATATATACAGTTATACATCTATATAGATGGAGAGAGAGATGAAGAATCGAGAAACAAATCAAAAGAGAAAAAGAAAGAGAGAGAAAGAAGGAAGTGGCCGGTGGTGTCGCCGTTCGGCTATGAGGAAACCGAAGAGAGAGAGAGAGAGGTTTAGGTGGTTGTCCGGCGGTGTTCGATCGGCCATTCCGCATGTGTGTGAGCGTGGGAGTGCTCTCCGTTGATTGCCGGAGTCGTCGCTGGTGGTAGGTTAGAGAGAGAGGATGGTTCATCGACGATTTCAGGTGGGCGGTGTATGGGTGCCGCTATGTAAGTGTGAGTGTTCTGTTCGGCAGCAAGTGAGTGTGTGTTGCTGCTCGTCGTCCGGTGTTGGTGTAGGAGGGAGGTTTGGTCCGACAGTGGTTCGGACGTGGTGTGTGAGGGTGTCGCTCAGCCGTCGTCGTTGGACCGCCGTGAGTGTTTAGTTGTAGGTATGGATGGAGGTTGTTCATATATTGTATGTGTATAGTGGTGTGGGGTGTCTCCGGAGTAGAGTGTAGATAGAGAGAGAGAGAGAAGTGGGTATGTGTGAAACTGTCGGGGTGTGTGTGCGCTCCTCTATTTGGTCTGCATTTGTATGTGTGTGTGTGTGTAGTTGTAAGTGGTTGTGGTTGGTTGTAGATGGCCGGCAGGCGGTGGCGTGATCGGAGGGTGGTTGGCCGGGGCTGTAATAGGAACCGAAACAACAAACAAAATAGGAAGAAGAGGAAACGTGGGAAAATGAAGGAGAAAAAGAAAAGAAAAATAGGGGAAAAAAAAGGAGAATTCGCACAAACCACCTCACTAAAATTAATGATTCAATCTAGCGGCCCTTGAAAATTTTTGGAAAATGTAGAATTTCGAACTTTCTTAATATATGTATTTAAATGTCTAAATTGAAAAATGGCGATAGGAATAGATCGATATAGTAAATTTTATATTAAAGCACGGGGAATAGGAAATTACGAAATTTGGAGTCTACAATTTTTGATTTAGTTATGTTTACATAAAATATTAATTTAGGCCTGCCCCTATTAGGTTCGCAGGCACAGAAGTACCGGTAAAGGATAGTGGGTAAGAGTTTACGGAAATTGACATCCAGGTGAGTGTACTGTCTTCTTGCCAAACTATTTTCTATGTATGTATATGATGATATATGTGTTTACTTACACTGTACGGTTTCATAAAGGATATGGATCAAGCAGGTTTTTGGAGTGAGTTGGTAAAAGGAATTTCCGGGGAATTGTGTTGGTTTTTAAAAAGAAAGATTAAAAATAATTTTCGTTGGATATGGATGGTTTTAAAAAGAGAGTGAAAAATATATGGTTTTCTAAAAATGCTTTGTTTTCTAAAAACAAAGGTGGAAAAAAAAAAACAGTTTTACTGAAATTGGTGGTATTTTTAAAAAGGAAAGTGAAAAACGTGATTTTGGAAATTCTCCCCGAAAGGGGTGTGGTTTATATTCTCCCCATAAGAGGTGTGAATTTTTGACAATGTGGTGTGATAATATATTTCTTCCCGTAAGGGATGTGGATTTTTAATTATACTGATGATTTTTTTACGATGCCATAGTTGTTCTCCCCGAAAGGGATGTGGATTATATTTCTCCCCGTAAGGGGTATGGATTCTTCCCATGGGATATGGATATTTCTCCCCGTAAGGTTTGTGAATTATATTTCTCCCCAAAAGGGGTGTGAATATTTCGTAGGAAGGCATTCCTACGGATGTTACGGTACCGTTGCAACTCCCGATCGTGAGGTTAAAACGATCACTATGGCTAGCCAGTGTGTGTTGTGGTGGAATGGTGTTTGGAGATATGGTGTTTTACTTATATTGGGTGATTTATTATTTATTATGGTGATTGGTATGATTTTTATACTGGACGGTTTTGAAATGGAACTTATATATATTGCTTTATTTTCACTGCATATATTATGAAGATTTTTACAAGTTATGTGATGTTTATATACTTACGCTTGATTCATTTAGATGTTGTAGAATGAATTATTATTTTAAAAATATTTTTTACTAAGAAGGCAGTATACACGCAGGTGGAGCAGATAGGAGTTGGTCGATCCCCTACTAGTACTAGATAGAGTTATCTAGGTCATGCGTTGGAGTCGTCTGAGTAAAATTTGAGATGAGCTATCAGAAGTGAACCTAAGGGAGGTTCATGAGTTTTAGTTTATTGTTCCTATTGTTGAAGCGGGAATATCCTTATAGTTGAAAAATTATGTATGTTGTATAGAATTTAATTTGGTATATCTGATGTATTTTTGGTTGATATAGTTGGATAGGTGATGTCATGTCAACGTCACGCCGGCCTAGTGGTGATGGATGTCCGGGGTGGGGTGTGACACTTATAGACTCCCACATTGGATCTAGTAGCATTGGATGATTAGAAGATGTGAGATTTGGTAAGGAAATAGAAAATGAAGTTGAATATGATAATGGTGTGAATGACTCATTCTGTAGTATTTGAGTAACTATCTTTGTGGGACTGGATGGAGAAGTTAATGGTGCAGGAGTGGTTGATAAAGAGGATAAATGAATAGGAGTGATGAGTGGAGATTGTGTGGATGAGTGGGACAGAAAATTGGATGAAAACATGGACTCAGTAGGTTGAATAGAGAAATATTGTGATTGAGGTGTAGGCTGATGAAGAGGAAAGACATGTTCATAAAATTTTACATGTCTTGAGACATAGACCCTGTGTGTTTTTATATCCAAGCATCTATACCCCTTGGTGGTGGAGCAGTAACCAAGGAAAATGCACTCAGTTGATCTGGGTTGGAGTTTATGAGACTGATATTATCATGACCCGTCTCGAAATCCCGACATCCCGGGCTGGCATGACGACATCATGACATCACCGAAAACAACCAACCAACCATCTATTACACGACAATATGCATATATATATAAATAAACCATCATCTATACGAAGTTATACATATTTCTGTTATGGGAACACACCCGTTCCCCAAATATACTAACAGCAAAATATAATACCATGAACCCCTCACAAGTTTGCCTCAGAAAGCTCATCTCAACCCTCTACACGACTCCATCGTAGGACTCTACCTAGCGCCAATAGGAGACCGACTCCTAACTGCTTCACCTGCGAGTGAATTGCCTTCTTAGTAAAAATATCTTTAATAATAAAAACTCATTCTACAATATTTAAATGGATCAAGCGTAAGTTTATAAATACAACATAGCTCGTAAAATCTCTATAATATAAGCAATGAAAATAAATCAATAAGTATAAGTTCCATCCAAACCCATCTAGCATAAAATAATACCAATCACCATAAGAAATAATAAATCACCCAGTATAAGTAAAACACCACATTTCAAACATACATCTCAAACCACCACTCTACTACGACATACACTGGCTAGCCATAGTGATCGTTTTAACCTCACAATCGGGAGTTGCAATGGTACGGTAACATCCGTAGGAATGCCTTCTTACAAAATATCCACACCCTTTTTGGGGAGAAATATAATCCATACCCCTTACGGGGAGAAATATAATCCACACCCCTGTCGAGGAGAACAACTATAACATCGTCAAAATCATCAGTATAGTTAAAAATCCACATCCTTTATGGGAAGAAATACATTTTCACACCACATCATCAAAAATCCACACTCTTATGGGGGGAATATAAACCACACCCCTTTCGGGGAGAATTTCCAAAATCACGTTTTTCACTATCCTTTTTAAAAGTACCACCAATTTCAGTAAAACCCATTTTTCCACCTTTGTACCACCGATTTCAATAAAAACTATTTCTCCCACCTTTGTTTTTAGAAAACCAAACATTTTTAGAAAACCAGATATTTTCTACTCTCTTTTAAAACCACCAAATCTAACGAAATTCATTTTCCAACTTTCTTTTTGGAAACCAACACAATACCCCGAAAATTCATTTTACCAACTCACCCAAATACCTACTTGATCTATATCATTTGTAAAATCGTACATTTTAAGTAAACCCATATTTCATCATATATATATATAGTTTGGTAAGAAGACAGTACACTCATTTGGCTATCCGGTCCCAAAACTTTCACCGATTACTCCTTACCGAGACTCCGGTGCCTGCGAACCTAATAGTGACAGGGCCTAAATTAATATTTTATGCAAAAATAACCTAATCATGTAATGCAGGCCCTAGTTCCGTAATTTTCCATTCCCCACATTTTATTTATAACAATTATTATTTGATAAATTTCATTCCGTTAATTACCGCATAAAATTTAATAATACGACAACCCCAAATTTATTATTGCGGTTACAAAATTTTGTTGCTAATTTAACAAAACTAAAATAAACTTAACGAAAAACGTTATTCGTTCCGAATCGTTCACGGGCCGCGAGATGAATTTTTGGTTTTTATCGGGGTTATTTGTGAAATTTTTCTTTTTCTTCCTTTTTCCTTTTTTTCTTCTTCTCTCTTTTTCTGGTTCTGTTTGGTTTTAGCTGCCGGTCACCGACGACATTCACTCGCTGCCAATCAACACACACAAACACTATCGTTTCTGCTTCAGCTGGTCCCCTCACCGTCTCCCACCAACCACCGGCGACCTCACATCCACACACCGTCGCACAAACGCACATACCCAGATGAACACGCACTGACTGTTTACACACACATACACACACACATTGAACGGCGACGATCACACGCCACTGATGGAACGAAACAAAACAGCGTACCTATACACGCCGATCACTCCCACTGGCGACACACACACACCGTCGACGGCTATCTGAGCACTGAACACACACACAATACATGGATGATCAAAACAAAGCACACACATTCACACAGAGCAGTGATACCGGCACACACAGGTGGCGACAACACCGATCACCGATAATCATCGACGACAAACAAAACGCACACAGATACACACACATGATCGTCGTCGTCTGAACACCCCCACATACACAATCAAACACAACACACATACACACAATCTCAAAACACGCACACGCACACGCACACGACTACCTATACACACTCACCGAACGATGGCGACGATCCCACACCACCAATAATGAATCGAACTTACATACACCCCTGTAACCAAAACACACTGCTCGCCGGAGAACCCACCCCCGTCAGTGATCCCGAACAGCAACCATACACACCCTCACGTCTGAACACAACAACCATGATTACACCGTCTCACACCCACAATCGTTAGCTGATCAGAACAGAATCTCTTCCTACCGGCGATCACGAACACCCGACGACCCCCTTTTGATCCTCTCTCTCTCTCTAGATTTTCTGAAATTTCTTCAGATTTTCTCCTTTTAAGATTTTCATTCATGATGTTCGTGCATGGGTACTTATATACACGAAATAAGTTGAAGGATGTTTGATCTAATCTTGTCACGTCGTTGGTCTCTCTCTGTTTCGGTTCACAGTTCGGCCGACAAACACACACACACATATGCATATGTTATATATGTGTTTAAAAAAAATCTTTTATTTTATTACTCTTTTCTCTCCCTAACTTCTTTACATCCTTATTTTAGCCCAATGTACTATTTACAAATTTCTTAAATCGCAATTTGAACCCTTAAAATTTTTAGTTTAGAATTTAAGTGACAGTTTGAATCCCAAAATTTAGAATAAATGTTTCTAAATTTTCAATTGACCCAAAAACTTTTAATTAGGTTTTCAATTAACTCAATTTTTACCCCGTAATTTTCTAAATGCTCTAAAATGAAAATAAAATGACATATGTGGGAAATCGAGGTCTTACAGATATGGTCTTAACCATGGAAAAAACAATGATTCAAAAGTTTTGAGATGATGATAGGAGGGAGGAGATTTGTAGAGACATTGGTATGGAGACTGAAATTGTAGAATTAGTTTAGGAAGCCTATTGATTAGATAATTTGTAGTTAACAAAGCATCTACCCAATAGGTAGAAGAAAGATTAGCTTGTTGTAACAATGTTATGGTTGTCTTAACAAGATGTCTATGTTTTCTTTCAACCAATCCATTTTGTTCAGGTGTATGGGGACATAATTTTTTATGCTCAGTTCCTTGAGAAGAAAGATAGTCTGCAAATTCAAAACTTAGGTATTCCCCTCCATTATCAATTCTAAATTTCTGAACTTTATTTTTAAACTTAGTTTTGATCATGGTAGTAAAGTGAACATAGGATTTGTAGGCCTCAGATTTCTATTTAAGAGGATAAAGCCATGTAAACCTTGAGAATCATCTATGAACACAATATAATATCTAAAACCTTTGAATGATGGGATTGGAAAAGGACCCCATACATCTGAATTCACAAGTTCAAATTCATGATTTGTTTTAGATATTGAAATTGGGAATGGCAGCTTGTGGCACTTTGCAATTGCACAAGGCACACATACACATTTTTTGGAAATAACTAGAAATTAAAGAGACTTTGCTAAGTTGTTGTAGACTTCAACAGAGGGATGGCCTAATCTTAGATGCCATAGTGGTGGATTAGGCTCTTGAAACATCATAGCAGTGGCTCCAACTTTATTTGAGTGGAATGGTGTGTTTGGCTTGGTGTTGAGTGACTGTAGTGGATAAAGACCATGCCTAGAGGGGCCCTGAAACAGAAGCTTCTTGGTGGAATTGTCCAAAATTTGAAATCCCTTGGAATGAAAAAGAATGGAATAGTTATTATCAGTAGTGAATTTATGTACTGACATTAGATTAGAAGCAATAGATGGAACATGAAGTATATGATTGAGAATAAAATCATGTCTAGAGGTGTGAAGTTTACCAGATCCAGAGTTTTGTATAGATAAACATTTCCCATTGCCAACATGAACCTGATTTGGACTTTGATAAGGTTGAACCAATTGCAAATTAGCCAATTCACTGGTAATGTGATTGTTTGCTCCTGAATCAAGAAGCCATTCCCCTGAACAATTTTTTGTGTTGATTTGTTCAACAGTGGCAGCATTGTTTGCTTAAGGCCAAAACAAAATCCTCTCAGGTTGTGAGGTTGAATTCTCCTAAGTTTTAGTGTTCTTATAGCTGTGATCATGCTTGTATCAGCAATCTAAGGCACTGTGATTAGGTTTACCACAAATTTGACATATGTGGGAGTAAACTTTTGGTGCTGATGATTATATCCTCCTCTATGCAAATTGTGGTTCTGATGGTTGTATCATCCTCCACTATTTCTCTCTTCTCTACCCCTATTATTTAAATACCTTTATCTTCATCTTTGATTGTCAATCCTTCCCCTATTATTCTGATAATAAGCTTGACAAGCAGTGAATTGTTCCTCAACAAAACTTGCTATTATGAGGGGTTGAACATGATCCTCTTCATCTAATAGCCTAGAATTGACTTGATCAATGGTTAGAGGCTTCTTTTTAGACCTAATATAGGTTTTAATGGAATCATACTCCTTAGGTAATGGGAGTATAATATATTAGGTCTGAATCATCAAGGGCTATAGATTTGATAGACAAAATGCTCTCTGCTATGTTCTTGATTTTAGTAATGTACTCAAGCATGGTTGAAGTACCTTTGGTTACTGTTTGAAGTCTAAGTTGTAAGACCCAAATTTTTAGCACGCGCATATTTTGAGTTGCATTCTAGGGCATGTAGAAAATAATGGGTAGATTATTCTAAATAATATTCAATCTAAATTTTTAAGGGTCAAAGGGGATTGAGTTAATCCTTGGTCATGAATCTGAAAGGAAAAAAATAATCAGAAAAGTAGAGAAAACAGAGAGAGAGGAGAAGGTTTGGTCGTCGCCGGCGGTGTGTTCAGTCCGGTCGTGTGTGGGTGTGCGTTGCTGTCGTTGTGTGGGGGGTGAGGTCGCTGGCAGTCAGCAACAATAAGGGAGAGAGAGAGAAGTCGCTGGCGATCGGCTGAACCAGGAATCAAAAACAGAAAAAGAAAGAAGAAACAGAGGAGAGAAAAAGGTTGGTCCGGCAGTTCGGGGATGGTTCGTCGGCGGTGAGTGTTTCGGTCGGCCGTTCAGCGTGTGTGTATGTGTATGTGAGTTCGGTTCATCGTCGGTTGTGGGTTGCCGGTGTGGGGTATCGGTAGTTCGCTTCGGAGGTGCGGGATCGTCGCCGACGTTCGGTGAGTGGGAGCGTATTGTCGTGTGTGCTTTGGCGGTATGTGGGTATGTGTCGTGTTTATGGACGCGATCGGTGTAGGGTGGCCGGCGATGGCGTGAGTGATCATTGAGGGTGGTCGGATGGCGAGGAGAGAGAGAGAAGGGCGGCCGAGCAGAATCAAAACAGAAAAATGGGAAAAAAAATAAGAAAATCACATAAAAATAAAAAATTTGGAAATATAATTTCTCGGCCTACGAGCGATTCGCAAACAAGTAAAATTTTAATCGGGTATTATTTTTGTTAAATTAAATTGTTAGTATTAAAAATTTCACAATCGTGAAAGAAATTTTCATAATCCTAGTAATATTTTATTAATCGCCAATCTAAATAAATTGGTGCGGTGAATATCAACATAACGAAACGGACAAAATAATAATTTTTCACAATGAAATCTTGGAAATGGGGAATTATGAAATTTAGGGCTTGCATTGCATGTTAAGTCATTTGAAATAAAATATTAATTTAGCTCCTATCGCTATTAAGTTCGCAAGCGTCAGCGTCCTGGTAGGATTTGGACGGTGATAGTTTTGCAGCGCGGGAATCGAGGTGAGTGTACTGTTTTCTATATAAATTTACAAATTTTATTTTCATATAAATTGTGAAAAATGTACCTATTTAAAAATGGATGATTTTGTAACGTATTGGGATCAAGTTAGTTTTAAAAGTGAAAAATGTGTTTTTTTATCAAGTCGGGTGTTAACGGTGGAAAATGAATTTGTGATCAAATTTGTTTTAAAAGTGAAAAAATGATTTTTGGATTGATGGGTTGGTTTTAAAGGTGGGGAAAGAATTTTTGGATCGAGTCGGTTTGTAAGATGGAGAGTGATGTTTGGTCCGACTATACCATAGTTTCTTCTCGTAAAGGATGTGAATATCTTCCCGTAAGGGATGTGGATTTTCTTCCCGCAAGGGATGTGAATTTTCTTCCCGTAAGGGATGTGGATTTACCCGTCAGGGAGTGCAAACCCTACGGATGGTACGATACCGTTGTAACTCCCGATCGTGAGGTAAAAAAGATCATATGGCTAGTAGGAAAGGGGTGTGGAATATTTTACTATATACTCTCTGGGTTGATTCGTTTTGAATATATTACCGTAAAATGGATTGACGTATATATATTATTTTTGGTTGTACTGACTGATTTAAAATATTTGGATTGATTGATCTAAAATAATCGAATTGGTCGATTTTAAATGTCTGAATTGGGTATTTTATAATATATATATATATATTAGTTTATTTCATTGATGACAGAGAAACTGAATTTTTCCGTACGGTATGTGATTATATCATATTTGTATTGGGTGTTTTAAATACATTACTTCTTTATATTGATGATAGTGGGAAACGGATTCCGAATATGGTGTGTGATATAAGGTATTATTGTTATATTGTTTCATTTCATTGGTGGCAGTGGAACCGGGTATGTGATTATATAATATTATATTTCGAAACATGGTGTTTATTATTTATACTTAATCCATAAAATATTTTTATAATGAAGACAATACATTGATAGAAAATTTTTGATTTCAGGTACTGAGGCTAGGAATTGGTTCACTACTGGCACTAGGGAGAGTCCGGAGGTAATGTCGTGTTGGAGGTGAGTCGATCAGACGTGAACCCTGGAAGGTTCAGGTATTTTGATATTTTTGGTTGTGGATATTCGGAACAGGTATATGTACCTTTGAAGAAAAAAAATTACAGTAGCGCGAGTGTGTGTGTATGTATGTATGTTTGTTTGGACATTCGTTGATTGGTCCGGTAATGTCAGGTCGATGTCACGCTCGGCCTCGGGTGACAGGTGCCCGGGGTGGGGTGTGATATTTGTGGTATCAGAGTCTAGGTTATAAGTTCTATAGACATGTCAGTTTGTCGAGTCAGTGGGGGACCATGAGATAGGATGTTGATAGATGGTATCGAGCCAGTAGTGGACCATGAGATAGGGTGTCGATAGGTGAGTTCGGCACGTGAGTGATAGTATTGCATTGCATTAGAGAGTACATTGGTATCATGCATTGTTATTTGTTTTGTTGGCAATTAGTGGGTGCGACGAAGTGGTGATACTACTAGTTAGTGGATTGGGTGGTGCTGTCGGTAGTAGTGATAGATGGATTATGTTCGTGGGGGTGCTAGTGGTTTAAAATATTAAATTATAACTGATAAACAATCATATTCGTATTACTTAACGTTGGGATCCAGTATCAGTAGCACTTGATGTTTTAATTGTTTAAACCAACAGTGTGACAGAGCACACTTAAGTTGGATTGTTAAACAACATCCAAGGGTGTGTATAAAACTGCCTTCTAGGCAATACTAGGGAAACCTTGTAATTCAGTGGGAAGGGGAGTTCACATTATTGAAACATGAAAAGATAATTGTTTTGTAGTATGAAATGAAATTCAACGTCTAGTCCCGATTTGCTTCGGATTTGGTGAAAATGAAAGAGACCAGATGTAGACGATTCCACAAAATATTTAATTTAGTAGTACTTTCCAGGTTGACGGGCAGGCAGATCAAAAAGTTATGTAGAATTAATAAACGCAGCGAAATTAATAGAGGATGTTGTGTAATAAGTAGCCGAGAACTGTGAGTTGGTGTTGCGTATAAATATAGTTCGATTCGTATTGGTGACAGGGAATTGTCGGTGGATCTATTACCCTTGAATATTCACGATTTTGATGTGATACTGAGTATGGATTTGCTATCCTGTTATCATGCCATGGTAGATTGTTTTTTTTAAAAAAAATTACTTTCCGAATCTTAGGTGAGACAGAGTTTGTATTTTTGGGGGATAGAACCATTACCTCCAATCAGTTTGATTTTAATCTTGGAGGCCAAGGAGTTATGAAAGAAGGGATGTCAGTGATATTTTGTGCACGTGATTGACACCAGGCAAAATGAAGTTCAGGTAGTAGATGTTTTAGTGGTCAGGGATTTTCCCGATGTGTTTTAGGAAAATTGCCAAGGTTGCCAATGGATAGGGAGATGGAATTCACTATTGCGTTACTTCCCTGAACTGCTCCGATATCAATCCCACCCTATCGTATGGTGCCTACCAAGCTAAAGGAATTGAAGATTCAGTTGCAAGATCTGTTAGATCGTAGGTTTATCAGACCTAATGTTTCTCTGTAGGGAGCTCTTGTGTTATTTGTGAAAAAAAAAGGACGGCACGCTGATGATGTGTGTTGATTACCAACAGTTGAATAAGGTGACGGTTCGTAATAAATACTCGTTGCCTAGAATTGATGATCTGTTCGACCAACTGCAGAAGGCCAGGGTGTTTTCTAAAATAGACCTTCAATCAGGATATCACCAGTTGAAAGTCAGAGACATTGATGTGACAAAGATGGCGTTATGGACGAGGTTTGGGCATTATAAATTCTTAGTTATGTCATTTGGATGGGATCGAGTAGTATTCTTAGGGTATGTTATCTCAGGAGATGGTATGCAAGTGGATCCAAAGAAAGTCGAAGCCGTGGTGCGATGGGAAAGACCGAAAAGTGTGACCGAAGTTTGAAGCTTTTTGGGATTGGCATGTTATTATCGTAGGTTTGTGCAGGGATTTTTTGTTATAGCTGCCACGTTGACTTGATAACCCGCAAGGAATCCAAATTCGAGTAGACTGACAAATGTGAGCAGAGTTTCCAGAAACTGAAGAGTAGACTGATATCGGTGCCAATATTTTCTCTTCTGATAGAATGTGGTGGCTTTGTGATCTACAGTAATGCGTCACACCAAGGCTAGGGTGTGTTGATGTAACATGGGCACGTGATTACATATGCCTCTCGGCGATTAAAGAATCATGAGCGTAACTATCCGACGCATGAGTTGGAGTTGGCAGCAATTGCGTTTGCCTTGAAAATTTGGAGACATTACCCGTATGGCGAGACGTGTGAGATATATACCGACCACTAGGGTTTGAAATACTTGTTTACCCAGAAAAAATTAAATCCAAGGCAGAGATGTTGGATAAGAACTTATCAGGGACTATATTTGTACAATCCATTACCATCCTAAAAGGGCCAATATTGTAGCGGATGCGTTGAGTTGGAAATCGACAGACTTGGGTACACAGATTCAAGTTGTTCATATTAATCTGTATTTCGAGTTGGGATCATTGTGAGTCTAGTTGGCGATTGGTTAGACGTCAGCATTGCTTGTGACTTTAACTTTGAGATCGATATTGCTCGACCGTATTATAGAAGCACAGAAGTCGGATCGGATGCCCAATTGGGGAAGATCATAGATGAAGTGAAAAATTGTCACAGAGTTGACTATCGTGTCAAGGATAACGATGAGGCTTTGTTGGTAGGGAATGGACTGTGTGTGCCTGATAACGTCAATTTGAAGAAGGATATATTGGGAGAAGTCCATATCTCAGCATACGCAATGCACCCAGGCAGTACTAAAATGTATCGGGATCTGCGGGAACACTACTGGTGGAATGAAATGAAGCAGGAAATTGCCGAATTTGTCACCAGGTGTCTTATTTGTCAACAAGTCAAGATCGAGGCACTAATATCCTGGTGGGTTATTGCAGCCTCTACCTATACTAGAGTTGTAAGACCTTGATTTTTTCTTTTTTAAGTCGTATCTTAAATGTTTCAAAAATAACGGGGTAGGTAGCGTAATTTATTATTTGATTTAAAAAGTTTTGGGGTCAATTTGTAAATTTAGAAAACATCCAATCCAAAATTGGTATTTAACTTTTGAATTAAAATTTTGTTGGGGTGGAATTACAATTTAAGAAAGTATTAAATGTAAAATTGAACCGAAAATGAGATTTTAAGAAAATTGGGGGAGGAAATGATATTTTGATTAAAAGAATTTTTTATAATATATATATATATATATATATATATATATGCATGGCTGGGTTTTGATTATTTCGCGCCACATCACCCATTCCCGATCGCTTGTGTGCTGTGAAGGCCGCCGGAGACAGGGGAATCGGGAATGGGTGATGTGGCGCGAAATAATCAAAACCCAGCCATGCATATATATATATATATATATATATATATATATATATATATATATGTACATGCATGTAATTCCTTACGGGAGCACCTCAAAAGAAGAAATCAGAAAATCGAGAGAGAGAGGAGAAGGTTCGGGACGGTGGGTTCGGATCATCGTCGTTGCTCCGGCATGGGTGTTGTGCGTGTGTCGTCGCCGTCGATCAACCAGAGATTAACAGCTTGTGTGAGGGTGTCTCGTTGTGTGTGGGTGATCAGCTAAGGGTGTGTGTGTGTGTGCCGGTGGTTTCCAAACAAAAGCAGAGAAAAGATAGAGAAAGGTTCGCCGGCAAGGGGGTGCAGTCCTGCGTGGGTGGTGGCCCTGATCAAATTATGGGTATGTGATCGCCGTCGTTCGGTGAGTGGATGCATGCCGTTCGCCGTCGTGGATGCAGGGGGTGATCGAAATTGGCCGATTGGAAAGTTAGAGAGAAAGAAGGTGGGTTCGGTTTGGTGGAGATATGTTCCGGCGTGGGTGTGTGTTGCCATGCTGGATGAACCAGAGAAGAAACAGAAACGACGGTGGCTATAGTGTGTGTGTGTGTGTGTTGATCGGCGGCGAATGAAGGTCGTCGGCGACCGGCAGCTGAAACCAAATAAAACCGGGAAAAACAAAAAGAAGAAGAAAGAAAGAAGAAGGAAGAAAAGAGAAAAAAGAAAAAAAATTGGGAAATTTGCAGAAACCACCCCAGGAAAATCCAAAATCCATCTCGTGATCGTAAGAAGATTCGGAAACAGGTGAAATTTCAATCGATTGTTAATTTTCGTTAAATTAAATTTTATTTAGCGTTACAAATCCTAAAATCGTAATAATTTCGTAACGATTAATTACGTGGTACATAAAATAGTAACGATTCGAAATATAGAGTCTGTATTGCATGATTAGGATATTTTAGATAAGATATTAATTTAGGCTCTGTCACTATTAGTTTCGCAGGCACCGACGTCCAGATAGAGTGTGGTCAGTGTCCGTTTTGCAAACCAGATATCGAGGTGAGTGTACTGTCCTCTTGCCAATCTATTTTCCTATATATATAAATAATATGGGTCAAGTAGGATTTGGGTGAGCTGGTAAACTGGATTTTCGAAAGATTCCGCTGGTCTTCGAAAAGAAGTGGAAAATAAATTTTCGTTGGATAGGTGAAATCAGACGGTGTTTTTAAAAAAGAATAGAGAATATCTATTTTTCAAATAAAAAAAATGTCTGATTTTCTAAAAATAAAAGGTGGAAAAGTGATTTTGGTAAAATCAGACGTTTTCTTTAAAGAAAATGTGAACTATGTTTTTGGATTTAAAAGTTGGTTTTGAAGAAAAGAGATAGACGTGGTGATTCGACGATGTGGTGTGAAAATGTATTTCTTCCCGTAAGGGATGTGGATTTTTAACTATACTGATGATTTTGACGATGCCATAGTTGTTCTCCCCGAAAGGAGTGTGGATTATATTTCTACCCGTAAGGGGTATGGATTCTTCCCAAGGGATGTGGATATTTCTCCCCGTAAGGGATGTGGATTATATTTCTCCCCAAAAAAGGGTGTGGATATTTCGTAGGAAGACATTCCTACGGATGTTACAGTACCATTGCAACTCCCGATCGTGAGGTTAAAATGATCACTAGGGCTGGCCAGCGTGTGTATTTGAGATGTGGTGTTTTACGTATTTTGGCTGATTTGATATTTATTAGCAGGGTGATTAGTATAATTTTTATATTAGTTGGATGTGAATGGAACTTAATTATGTTACTTTATTTTCCCTGCTTCTATATTGGAGTTTTTACGAGTTATGTTGTATTTAAGTACTTCCGCTTGATCCTATTTGGATGTTGTAGAATAAGCTTTATTATAAAAAAATATTTTTACTAAGAAGGCAGTACACTCGCAGGTGGAATAGCTGGTAGTCGGTCGGTCCCCTACTGGTGCTAGATAGAGTTATGCGGGTCATGCAAAGGAGTCTTGAGACGAGATATCAGAGATGAAATCTAAATGAGGTTTAGGGGATTTGTTTGTTTGTTTTTATATTAGGGACGGTGTATCCCTATCAGATGAAATTACTGTATGTGTTGTATAGATTTACAATGTTGTTTAGTGACGTATTGAGATTGGCTAGTCAATTGGGTGGTGTCATGTCTACGTCACGCCGGTCTCTCATAATGGGTGTCCGGGGTGGGGTGGGGTGTGACAAGAGTGAAAATGGGAGCATAACATGATGGATTCTGTTTCGGGGTTACCTCGTACTCAGAAGGGGCATGATTCCATCTGGGTGATCGTTGATATGCTTACTAGATCTGCTCATTTTCTGGCCATAAAGACGACATACTCTCTGCTTAAGTATGCCCAATGGTATATTGGTGAGATTGGTTGATTGCATGGTGCACCGATTTCTATAGTGTCGAACAGAGATCCGAGATTTACTTCAAAGTTCTAGCCGAGTCTCCAAACTGCTCTAGGTACCAACCTGAAATTCAGTACCACCTTTCATCCTCAGACTGACGGCAAATTAGAGCGTACAATTTAGACGTTGGAGGATATGCTGAGGGGTTGTGTTATGAAATTTCCTAGTAGATGGGATGATCGTTTAACATTGATGGAATTTGCCTACAATAACAGCTACCATTCGACAATCGAGATGACATCATATAAAGCGTTGTATGGCAGGAGATGTAGGATTCCAGTCCAACAGACTGAATTGAAGTGGGTGAAAGAAAATTGTTGATGCCGGATATCGCTTAAATAACAGCAGATAAGGTAAAGGTGATTCAGGAAAGATTGAGGATTGCTCAAAGTCGACAAAAGAGTTATGCTGACAAGCGTAGGCCGGAGTTGAAATTTGAAGTGAATAACCATGTATTTCTGTGTATATCTCCGTGGAAGGGCATAATAGGTTCAGGAAGAAAGGAAAGTTAAATTCGAGATATATCGGGCCATACAAGATTTTAGAACGGGTTGGTACAACAGTTTATCAACTTGCCTTATCACCAGGATATATCCAGATTGCACGACATTTTCCACATGTCGATACTTAAGAAATATGCGTCAGATCTTTCGCATGTGTCGACTTCTCAACCAATTGAGTTGGAAGAAGATTTGACATACGTTGAGGAGCTAGTTCGGATTTTGAGTCGTAAAGATCAAGTGTTGCGGACGAAAATGATTTCACTAGTAAAAGTGTTATGGTGCAGTCATTCCACAGAGGAAGCGATGTGGGAGCGACAAGACGAGATGAGAGATAAATATCCGCATGTGTTCGGTTAAGGTAACTAAAATTTTGGGACGAAATTTCTTTTAGTAGGGAAAGATTGTAAGACCCAAATTTTTAGCGCGTGCATATTTTGAGCTGCATTTTAGGACATGTAGAAAATAATGGGGTAGATTATGCTAAATAATATTCAATGGAAATTTTTAAGGGTCAAATAGCAATTTTAGAAATACTAAATTTTAAATCGGACTTAAACAATAACTTAAAGAAATCAAGGGGGGATTAATGTAAATTGGGAAAAAACATTAATATATATATATATATATATATATATATATATATATGCAGTAAGTGAAAAGATCAAAGGAAAAATAGGGGATAACGTGGCACGCAAAAGGGATTGAGTTAATCCTTGGTCATGAATCTGAAAGGAAAAAAAACATAAAAATAGATAAAAAAAAGAGAGAGAGGAGAAGGTTTGGTCGTTGCCGACGGTGTGTTCAGTCCGGTCGTGTGTGGGTGTGCGTTGCTATCGTTGTGTGGGGGGTGAGGTCGCCGGCAGTCGGCGACAATAAGGGAGAGAAAAAGAAGTCGTCGACGGTCGGCTGAACCAGGAATCAAAAACAGAAAAAGAAAGAAGAAACAGAGGAGAGAGAAAGGTTGGTCCGACAGTCCGGGGATGGTTCGTCGGCGGTGAGCGTTTCGGTCGGCCGTTCAGCGTGTGTGTGTGTGTGTGTGTGTGTGTGTGTGTGAGTTCGGTTCATCATCGGTTGTGCGTTGCCGGCGTGGGTTATCGGTAGTTCACTTCAGAGGTGTGGGATCGTCGTCGTCCGTCACCGACGTTCGGTGAGTGGGTGTGTATTGTCGTGTGTGCTTCGGCGGTATGTGGGTGTGTGTTGTGTTTATGGACGTGATCGGTGTAGGGTGGCCGGCGGTGGCATAAGTGATCGTTGAGGGTGGTCGGATAGCGAGGAGAGAGAGAGGGGCGGCCGAGCAGAATCAAAACAGAAAAATGGGAAAAAGAAGAAGAAAATCACATAAAAATAAAAAATTCAGAAATCTAATTTCTTGGCCTGTAAGGGATTCGGAAACATGTAAAATTTTAATCGGGTATTATTTTTGTTAAATTAAATTGTTAGTATTAAAAATTTCGCAATTGTGAAAGAAATTTTCATAATCGTAGTAATATTTTATTAATTCTCAATCTAAATAAATTAGTGCAGTGAATATCAACGTAACGAAACGGACAAAATAATAATTTTTCACAATGAAATCTGAGAAATGGAGAATTATGAAATTTAGGGTCTGCATTGCATGTTAGGTCATTTGAAATAAAATATTAATTTAGGTCCTATCGCTATTAAGTTCGCAGGCGCCAGCGTCCCGATAGGATTTAGACGATGATAGTTTTGCAACGCGGGAATTGAGGTGAGTGTACTATTTTCTATATAAATTTATAAATTTTATTTTCATATAAATTGCAGAAAATGTGCCTATTTAAAAATGGATGATTTTGTAATGTATTGGGATCGAGTTGATTTTAAAAGTGAAAAATGTGTTTTTTTATCAAGTCGGGTTTTAACGGTGGAAAATGAATTTGGGATCAAATTTGTTTTAAAAGTGAAAAAATGATTTTTGGATCGATGGGTTGGTTTTAAAGATGGGGAAAGGATTTTTGGATCGAGTCGGTTTGTAAGGTGGAGAGTGATGTTTGGTCCAACTATGCCATAGTTTCTTCCCGCAAGGAATGTGGATATTCTTCCCGCAAAGGATGTGAATTTTCTTCCCTCAAGGGATGTGGATATTCTTCCCGCAAGGAATGTGGATTTTCTTCCTATATGGGATGTGGATATTCTTCCTGTAAGGGATGTGAATTTTCTTTCCGTAAGGGATGTAGATTGACCCGTCAGGGAGTGCAAACTCTACGGGTGGTACGGTACAGTTACAACTCCCGATCGTGAGGTAAAAACGATCCTATGGCTAGTAGGAAAGGGGTGTGGTGTATTTTAAGATGAACTGTCTGAATTGATTCGGTTTGGATATATTACTGTAAAATGGATTGACGTGTATATATTATTTTTGGTTGCACTGGTTGATTTAAAATATTTGGATTGATTGATCTAAAATAATTGAGTTGGTCAATTTTAAATGTTTGTATTGGGTATTTTAAATATATATATATATATATATATATATTGGTTTATTTCATTGGTGACAGAGAAATTGGATTTCCGTACGGTATGTAATTATATCATATTTGTATTAGGTGTTTTAAATACATTATTTCTTCATATTGATGATAGTGGGAAACATGTTTCGAATATGGTGTATGATATAAGGTATTATTGTTATATTGCTTCATTTCATTGGTGGCAGTGGAATCGAGTATGTGATTATATAATATTATATTTCGAAACGTGATGTTTATTATTTATACTTGATTTATAAAATATTTTTATTATGAAGACAGTAAACCGATAAAAAAAAATTAGTTTCAGGTACCGCGGCTAGGAGTTAGTCCACTACTGGCACTAGGGAGAGTCCGGAGGTAGTATCGTATTGGAGGTGAGTCGGTAGGACGTAAACCGAGGAAGGTTCAGGTATTTTGGTGTTTTTGGTTGTGGATATTCGGAATAGGTATATGTACCTTTGAAGAAAAAAAATTACAGTAGCGCGAGTGTGTATGTAAGTATGTTTGTTTGGACATTCGTGGATTGGTCCGGTAATGTCAGGTCAATGTCATTCCTGGCCTCGGTGACGAGTGCCCGGGGTGGGGTGTGACATAAGTGTTAGATGATGCACATGTGTTATGGAGACTGGATTAAACCTCTTTTCTAGGATTTGCAGAACATCCACAATGTGAGGCAGCTTTCTGACTAGTGGAAGAACTGCTCCCGAGATTGTACTCATGATGTAGGTCCTTAGATGTTTATCCACCATAATCCATTTTGCATATTCTGGATTATCTACTGTTAGACCTTCAATGTTCTTCACTTATGGTTCTGGACAGGGTTTCTTTCCAGTAACAAGCTCAAGAAGATTGTTGGTGTCTAAGGCATTCATCACTTGTGACTCCCACATAACAAAGTTGCTGGTGTCTAACTTAACATTGATAAGAGAACTTAGATTTGAGGCCAGAAAACTAAGTTCTGGAGGAATGTTTGCCGTGTTGATTTGCTGAGAATTAGTAATTAATTTTTGTTGTGTATTGAGCAGGTTTCAGCAGCGAAAAACATTCATGGATCAAAGCTCAATGACGAGTCATGAGCTCTGATACCATCTTAAGGAAGAAGAAAGGATGAAGAAACAAGAAGAAGAAGCTCATGGCAGAAATGAAATCTCAGGTAAATCACTTTATCAATACATCAAATGCAAAGTGTGCACAATGGTATTTATAGAATATACCAACTGTAGGAATAATACAAAGAAGAATTGGAGAAGAAATTCTATTACAAACAAATTCAAAAATTGTCTAACAACTTAACAACTTGAGCTGGAATCTTCTAGGGCTTTCGGATCACATACACTCACAGTGCATGCTTTTTCCTTCCTCTTCTTATGCTGCATGTGTGCCTTCTATTGCTTCTCGTATGGTGGTGTTATTATCAAATACACACTTACACTCTCGTAATTACGTATATCTAATTTGTATGTAAAATATTTATTAAATATAACAAATATTACACAATTACATATAATTAATATTATATATATATATATATATATATATACACACACACACACACACACTATAGTTACATGTGATTTGCAATCAGATTATAACTAATTTTAATTATATATAACTAATATTTACTATAATACAAATTTACCCAAACTTTTTTTGTCCTCCATGCGCAATGTGCGAACATATGCAAAACTTATACGGAATCAAAAATTACTAAATCTAAACTTATATTTTAAGTAAGACAAATAATATATTACACTCGATATTTGGGACTGATCGCCAATTATGCCTTTTAAAAATATCATCAATAAACTAATTTACATTTTCTTAGCCAAATCAACACAACAATTAACTATTTTTAACTCTAATGGGAACCCCTAAAATTTGATCATTATTTCACTTTGATTCCTATATTTTTAATTTGAACATGTGATCTTTTACTTGAAGAATAAGGGTTATCTCACTTAACACTTATGATCGGGTACCTAGAGATTTTTTTCGTAGTAGGTGCTAGAAAATAAACAGGTAATCAATATGTATATTGAGATAATTAAGAGTATGTATGAAAGTATAGTCACTATTGTTCGAACAGAAGAAGGCAACACTTGTGCATTTTCTATTAATATCTGCTTACATCAATGATTATCTTTAAGTCCTTATCTCTTCGTTCTAGTGATGGATGAGCTTACAAAACATATTCAAAATAGAGTACCTTGAAGTATGTTGTTTGCGAATGACATAGTACTAGTTGATAAAAATAGTTTAATACTAAGTTAGAAAGATAGAAAAAAATCTTAAAGTCTAAAGGTTCGAAGGTTAGCAGAAATAAGACGGAATACATGCATTGCAATTTTAGTAATGCCCGAAGAGATGATGGTGTGGTCAAAATTAAAAATGAGAAAGTTCCAAAAGGTTGATCATTTTAGATATTTAGATTTAATGATTCTTTACAATGACGAAATCGAGGAGGATATTACTTATATTGCTAAAGCAAGATGGTTGAAGTGGAAAAATGCAGTTGTGATAATATGTGATTGTAAGATACCGTTGAAACTCAAAAGAAAATTCTACAAAAGTACAATAAGATAGACACTTCTATATGGTTCAGAATGTTGAGTAGAAAAAACAAAACGTGTCTAGAAAATTGGTGTGACCAAAATGAGGATGGTACGGTAGATGAGTGGGAAGACGAAAATAGATAAATTAAGAATAAAACTATTAAAAAAATTAGGAATAATACCAATCGAATAGAAGATGACAGAAAATCGTTTATGGGAAGTATCAGTGAGAAAATGTGATTTAGTTCAAGTGCAGGGGGCTACTAGAGAGAGAGGGGTAGGCCTAAGAAGACTTGGGATGAGACTATTAAATTGATTTGATGACATTAAATCTGACTGAAGGGAATGATCCTTGATCAATCATTATGGCGTAAACAGATTTTGTAGCCAACCCTACTTAAATGGGACAAAGACTTAGTTGTTGTATATATATATTCTACTTTTTAATAAATGGCCGGACTGAGTTGGGTTGGGCCTAAACAAAAATGGTTATGCCCAAGCCCGATCCTAAAAATGAACCGGCCTAAATTTTGAGGCCCTACCCTTGCCTATGGGCTCAAAAATCAAGCCCAAATCCTAAAAAATATATATAGGCTGGGGGTTGGGCGAACTCTCGGGCCCGTGACCACCCCTATCGAGAGGTAAGGCTCATCCCACGGATGCGCAAAAGCTCAACTGGTGACTTGATGATTATGCCCGGTGCCCGTTGGGCAGACGCTGATTTCTCGCGAAGAAAACCATTATTGTCTGCAATGTGTTTCATCCAGCATACGCCGTCGTTTCCTTCATTGAAGTTGACTGACAGTTGGTCATGGCCTTACAAGTAAGGATGTCAACGGTCCGGGTTCGGCTCGATTTCATACTAAACCGTTTAACATATATAAAACCAAAACCAAAATCTCTAGTTTTTTTAAACGGTTTTAAAATCGGACCATTTAATTTTAACTAAAACCAAAAGCAAAACCACAAAATCGTGAAACCATTTAAGATTTTTAAGTTTATAAAAAACTAAAACCAAAACCACGGACCATTGTTTCTCATATATGAACAAAAACATAATTAAAATATAAAACATAAATTTCAAAAACAAAAATCAAACCACAAAACTATTAATTGTAGACATTCCTAATGATAAATAAAATACAACAGTAAAATCTTAGATGGTAATCACAAATAATACAAACAGTCTCCAAATATATATACTAAGGTTATAGTATAAAAGAGGTAAAAGTGTAAATAAATAAAAAATAATATATATATATATATATATATATATACTCGGACCACGCGGTTCGGTTACGCGGTTACTATCTCAAAACCAAAATAAAAACCGCTTCGGTTGCTAAATTTAAAACCAAAACCAAAATCATTTAGTCGAATTCTACTCGGACCATTTGGTTCGATTTCTCTCGGTTACTAGTCGGTTCGATTTTTTTTGCCATCCCTACTTACAGGGAATAGTCAACAGTGCATGGTTAAGTCGTGATAGTTTACATAATTTGGGTTTTTAAAAAGGATAATTGGCTATTAGTCTTAAATAACAAACTTAATTTTTAAAAAGTCTCGCTTAAAATTTAAGTTTTTATTTAGATCCTTAAGTTGGGTTTTACTTGAGTTTTAGTTCTGTATATGCAGATATTGCAGGGATTGTAGAAAGAACTTTGGTGAGTGAATTCGTATTATAGTAAATATTAGTTACACGTTATAAATTACATGTATTTATATAGGTATAATTTAATAATAATTATTATATATTACATATATTTGTGTATTTTTTGTTATATGTATTTATGTAATATTAATTACATGTTATAAATTATATGTATTTGTATAATATTTGTGACATTTAATAAATATTACACACATAAATTAATTTAATATTAGTTACATGTATTTGTGTACATTTCGTTACATTTAACTAATTACATGTATTTTGTATAATTTTTATTACATCTAACAAATTTTTACACACAAATTAGTTACATGTTACAAAATACAGTAATATTTGTTACATCTAACAAAAATTTACGCATAAAATAGTTACATGTAACTACGATTGTGTAAGCGCGTGTATTAGGCTTCCGCATTTTTTAAATAGGCAGGACTAAAACATAAGTTCATTTCGCCTCTGGGACTTTTTAAAAATTAAGAGTGAAATAAGGGATTTGCCACCGAATGCCCTTTTTTAAAAAGAGTGTTTCGGTGTCAACTCTTTTATTTTATCCTTAATTTAAAAACAAAAACAAAAAAAAGGAAGTCTCATATTTAATTGCACCTTGTGTTTTAATCACGTGTCTTAGAAAAAATCAAAAGGCTCAATACACACACTTACACTCTCGTAATTATTTATATCTAATTTGTATGTAAAATATTTGTTAGATATAACAAATATTACACAAATACATGTAAATAATATTACACAAATATGTAACATAATTACATGTGATTTGTAATGATTAGTTGTAACTAATTTTAGTTATATATAACTATCAACATAATGTAACTTAAGTGGTAAGGCTCGCTTAAGTTAAATCAATTGAGGGGTCTCTGCAAAAAGGTCAGGGGTCCAAACTTGCAGAAAAGCACTTGTTGGGAGGAACAACCATGTACCTTGAATGAGATTAATCTCACACTCTGTGAGTATGGGGACACTCGGTGGTATACAAAAAACAATTATATGTGACTATTATTTATTATAATACAAATTTATTCACTAAGTTCTCTATGCCTTCCACGCACAATATGTAAGCATATGCGGGACTAATACGAAATCAAAAATCAGTTTAAGGAACTAAATTTAAACTTATGTTTTAAGTAAGATAAATAACATATTACACCCCCTATTTGGAACTAATCGTCAATTATCCCTTTTAAAACTATGATCAATAAACTAATTTACATATGCCTGGCAAAATCAACACAACAATTAACTATTATTAACTCTAAGGGGTTTTGACACTTTGCACCCCTAAAATTTGATCATTATTTCACTATGATCCCTATATTTTTTATTTGAACATGTGATCTTTTGCTTGAAGAATAAGAGTTATCTGTAATATTCTGGAAATTTATATTTTTGAAAAATATTATTTTAGATAAGTTTGACATTTTTTGATACGGTTTTGTAAATTTGTGGTATAACTATATACTTTATAATTTTTGTAGAGTAAATGTTAAATTTATATTTTTGATAATTTTTGAAATTAAATGTTAAATTATTTTATATAAGTGTAATATTTATGGATTGTTTTGTATATTGTGAAAATTTATAATAAATATTTGATAATTTTAGGGGGAAAAATGTAATTACTGGGTCTAATATGAATTACTTTAAAATTATGGGGGTATCAAATATAATTTGTGAAAACTTAGTTGAGAAACAACCCCTTTTGGTCGTGAATTAAAAAAAATAAAAAATAAAATAATAAAATAAAAGAGAAGAGCAGGAAAATTTCGGCCACGTGGATTAACACACACACACATATATATAGAGTGATATATGAAACAAGTTATAAGGGATCATTACACGTGTAATAAGTATTATACAATAATACTAATAATAAAAAGGAGGATTCTTATTCCCATCACAACCGCAACATTAGAATGGATAATATATGGGTGTATGTATGCTAATAACGGTTACAATAAGGGATTTGGGAAGTTTTTTTAGCAAGATTAATATTTCGGTTCGGATTCGGCTTCAGATTTTAGGTAGAATTTCTAACTCTTTTAATATTTGTATTTAATCTGTCTATTGGGTGATTTACGTTATTATTGTCGGTGAATTTATCATTGTTAGTTCGCATGAAATAATTATGACTATGTGAAAATTATGTAGAAATCATGGCAATGTGTTTTAATTGTCGCATTAGCTAAATACACATATTAAAGGGATTGAAGTTCTACTGAGCGTTGGCTCACAACCCCACAGTCTTGATTGCAAGGCCGGTGAGATAGAAAAGGCACTGAGAATTTTATTTGGATTCCTATTAAAATTGTAATAGTTGTAATTATTGTTGTAAAATCAATGCGATAAATCGATATTAATTATCGAAATAAATTCCCAAATAAAATATCGGATATTTGTTATTTATGAATCCAATATATAGGTTTGGGATTGATATTTAATATTGCTAAAATATTGATAAAAGGAATTAGTTTCTAGTTGAGCCATTGCATTTGCAATTGCAACTGTTTACCACAATAAATATTGTTGAAAAAAAAAATTAAAAAAAAATCGCAGTGTTTATGGCTAGGAGGGATATCAATTACATAATATCAACATATTATGGCTAGGGTTGGTCATGGGCCGGGCTCTAGGTAGGGTATTACAAAAATATATCAGACCCTAGCCCGGTCCGGCCCTGAGATTGGGCTTTATTTTCATTCCCAAGCCCGACCATATCAAAATAATTAGGGCCCAAGCCCAGCCCTATAATTTATTTATTTTTTAATTTAAAAATTAAACATAAACAAAAACACCAGACCATTCATTTTTACAAAAAAAAAAAAAAAATGATTCCCTATCACCGAACAAGTGTAGGTATCAGTGAAAGAGATTTAAATTACAAATGAGGACTTAAATGGAGATGGTTAAATGACCCATGAGGACACATGTTAGGAAAAACTACAAAATTGCCATCAAACTTATCTTTTATAATCTCAAGATAAGATAGATAGATAGATATAATAAAATAAAAAATAAAAATAATAATACTCGAGCCCGGCCCTATAAAATTTGGCCTAGTCCAAGCCCGACCCTAGATTTAGTCGGGCCTCAAAACTTGATCCCAAACCCTGTCCATGGGCTCAAAGCTTACGCCAAAGCCCTAAAAATATAGGGCCGGACTGGGCGGGCTTAGTGGGCCCCCAAGCCCATGACCATCCCTAATTATGGCTAGTGTTAGACCCTAACAATGCTGGAGGACCAAACGGCACCAACTTGGTGCGATTTGCTACCGGACATGGTGCATGCGGCATGGATGGGTTCGTTGGCAGAAAGGGCACCAGATTGGTGCCTATCGGTGGGCAGCAGCGTTGTTACACAACACCGGCGGGTGTTGGGCAGTGTGGAAGACCTCGGTGCGGGACCGAGGCAAAATGGTGCAACGTAGGTGCAACGCTACGTTATAAACGGTGCCTTGGACGCAGCAACATGCGTTGGAGGAGCAGGGAGGTGCTGGACCAAGCTGTTGGGCAGGCATTGGAAAAACGATACGCTGTTGGGCAATATGGACGCACGTTGGCGGCGTTAGCAGAGGTTACTGATAATGGGGTTCTCGTTGGGGAGTGACGGGACCAAAGGAAGATCGCGGTGCGGTACCGAGGCAAAATGGTGCAACGGATGCACAACGATACGTGGTAAACAGTGTCATGTGGCCAGCATGACGGACTGTTGGGAACGACGGTGCATTTTGGTGCAAAAAATGCATACAGCGTTGGGACATCGTTGGGCAGAACGATGCAACAAAATAGAACGTAGGCACAACGCTACGTTCTGGGCTGAGTCATGTAGCAGCATGACGCACCGTTGGGCGACGGTGCATTCTGGTGCGGAAATAGCACACAGAACGTTGGCAGTCGTTGGGCGCAACGACACATTCCGGCCATGCAGCGGCGTGGAAAAACGTTAGGGAACGTTGGCAGAATATGGGACGAGACGGCAACGGGCAGACGTTGGGACGGTACAAAAACACTGGAAGAATGCTACCTGGTGAGCTGATGGACTGGTGGTTTCCAGACATGTGCAGTGCATGTGTGAGCAGTTCTGGGCAGTTCTTGGGCAGTTTTGGTTGGTTTTCAGACAGGAAAACCAACTCCTGTGGTGCTGACAAGTGTAGGGACAGGTGTTGGTAGTCTGCCTATGCAGTTGGGGCTGTCAACTGCTGTCTTCTCCTATAAATACTGTTGTTTTGGTCTGTTTTGAAAGGTTGGAATGCTTGCCTGCGGATTTTACAGACTATGTGTTGTATTTGGTTCCTTGTAACCGGAGTTTATTAATACAAGATTGGGTTTTTCCGTAATACGTGTGTGTACTGTTGCGTGGGTGCATTTCGGTAGTATTTCGGTGTATTCCCATTGTATTTCGTTACAGGAACGTGTGTGCTTACAAATCTGTCGGTGTAATTCCGTTGTGAGGCAGTGCATTCGCCGTGGTTGACTGATTGTGCCAACGATCAGGCCATCACTCGGTTGAAATTGGTGCAAAAAATTTTGACCCTGTGACAGTGGGTATCAGAGCAGGGCTACGAGTGGGCTCTGCGTCGGTATACAAACGACCAACAACGTTGGAAGAACGGGCAAAGGCGTTGGACCAATCTATTGGGCGTTTGTCAACATTTTCGTGTTGGTGAACAGTAACGATCAGAGCAGGATGGCTCCTGCGACAGGTGTAAACAGTCGACTGGAAGCGTTAGAGGACTACGTCGGTGTGCCACCGACAGCCGGTGAAGTGAACCTGTCCGTGCAGAACGCTGAACCGAGGGTCGACCTTGTGAACCTGCGGAATTCTTTTGAGGAATTCAGTACCGATGCGACGGCCAGATTCTCGTCCATGGCGGAGGACGTGATTACGATGGCCGACGTTCTGAAAAGTAACCTCAAGAGCGTGGAGGATGAAGTTACTATTTTGAAGCAAAACGGTGCTGGACAGCGCACGTCAGGGGACGGACCAACACAGATGAAGGTGCCGGAACCAACGGCATTTTCAGGCACTCGAAGTGCCAAGGAGGTGGAGAACTTCCTATGGGACATGGAGCAATATTTTCAGATTGCTCATGTTTGTGACGGTGATCAAGTTTCCATGTCAACGATGTACATGGTGGGCGACGGAAAGCTGTGGTGGTGAACGCGTGTGGCTGACAGCACACGTCCGGCGGTAGCGACGTGGGCAGACTTGAAGAGGGAACTTAAGGAGCAGTTCCTACCAACGAACTTGAGTTGGGTGGCTCGGGATCAATTACGGCGACTCAAGCACACCGGATCGGTGCATGAGTACGTGAAGTAGTTCACATCCTTACTGTTGGATGTGAAAAATATGTCGGAAAAGGACAATCTCTTCAATTTTACTTCCGGCTTGCAACTGTGGGCGTAAGCAGAACTGCAACGGCAGGGCGTGCGTGACCTGCCTATTGCTGTGGCGGCGGCAAACAGCCTGACAGACTACAACCTGACACGAGACGGTAGTGGAGCAGACCGGAAGTCAGGTAGGAAAGGCAAGGAGAAAATGAACGAGGGCACGAAGGGGTGGAAAATCAGAGGCGTGCAGGCCGACGTTTCTGAGGGACCCCATTCAAAATCACAACCGACATCGGCTGCGGGTAAACGCCAGGGTTGTTTTATCTGCGACGGTCCTCACCGGATGAGGGACTGTCTGAAGAAAGAAATACTGACGGCGCTGGTTCGGGAGAAATCAGACGAGGAAGGCTTTGGACGGGAGACGGCGCGCGTCGGTGCAGCGTTGTTGGTGGACAACAATGAGCAGACCGGAGGCGGTCTGAAAACGGGTATGTAATGAACCTGTTTGGGATGTAGGATACCAGAAACAAACCTATGTCCCAAGTTGAAAAATAACCGGAGGAGGCTAGTTATTTATGGGTTTCCAAACAGGCGTCTGACTTCGTTGGAGGATGGGGAGTGTTGGACCAAGTCGTTGGACGAATGTTGACACTGCGTTGCTGGAGCGCAACAGACAGACTAGGAGCGGTCTGAAATTGGCTGCGTGCTGCCAATTTGCAAATGGACACCTTACACCGTTAGAGGAACGTCGGAGCGTTGGACCAAGTCGTTGGGTGCACGTTGAAAATACGTTATCAGTGGACAACAATTCTGACCGGGTACGGTCTGAAATCAGGTACACTGCGATTCCTGATTTGGGGCATGGGATTCCAAAAAACAACCTATGCCCGTGCTGAAAAATAACCGGCTGTGGCTGGTTACCGTTGAGACTTCCATACGGGGTTTGCTGCGTTAGCAGACTGGTGGACATTTTGGTCATGGACAGTGCTCTGTGGCCAACACGTTACAACAGATTGCAACGGACTGGTGGAGAAATACTGCTGGCAGAATGAGAAGGCTGTGGCAGTATCATCGGCATAGACGTATGCCAAATTCAGTTGATGCGGTAGTAACTGGGCTAGTGGTCAGTCCGGATCACGGATGGTGTTCTGTGATGAAAACATTGCAGTTAGGTGCAACGGACAGGGGTCAAGTCGACGGGCAGATTGTGAAGACTGTGGCTGACGAAATTGATGAACACGTTGTAGGGAGTTGCAACGGAATGGTGCAAGTCTGTGTGCAGAATTGTGTAGACTGTGACAGACGCAATTTGATAAACACGTTGTAAACGAATTACAACGGACCGGTGCGAGTCTGCGGGTAGAATGAGGAGACTATGGCGGACAAGATTAACAAACATGTTGCAACGGATTGCAACGAACGGTGAAAATGCTGTTGACAGAATAAGACGACTGTGGCAGAACGGGTGGCATCGGTGCATGCCAAATCCAGCAGATTATGCTGGGCACGATCCGACGAGGACGTAGGGTTCTTTTAGTGGGGGTGGTTTGTTAGACCCTAACAATGCTAGAGGACCAAACAGCACCAACTTGGTGCGATTTGCTACCGGACATGGTGCATGCGGCATGGATGGATTCGTTGGCAGAAAGGGCACCAGATTGGTGCCTATTGGTGGGCAGCAGCGTTGTTACACAACACCGACGGGTATTGGGCAGTGTGGAAGACCTCGGTGTGGGACCGAGGCAAAATGGTGCAACGTAGGTGCAACGCTACATTATAAATGGTGCCTTGGACGCGGCAACATGCGTTGGAGGAGCAGGGAGGTGCTGGACCAAGCTGTTGGGCAGGCATTGGAAAAACGATGCGCTGTCGGGCAACGTGGACGCACGTTGGCGGCGTTAGCAAAGGTTGCTGATAATGGGGTTCTCGTTGGGGAGTGACGGGACCAAAGGAAGATCGCGGTGCGGTACCGAGGCAAAATGGTGCAACGGATGCACAACGATACGTGGTAAACAGTGTCATGTGGGCGGCATGACGGACTGTTGGGAACGACGGTGCATTTTGGTGCGAAAAATACATACAGCGTTGGGACGTCGTTGGGCAGAACGATGTAACAAAACAGAACGTAGGCACAACGCTACGTTCTGGGCTGAGTCATGTAGCGGCATAACGCACCGTTGGGCGACGGTGCATTCTGGTGCAGAAATAGCACACGGAACATTGGCAATCGTTGGGCGCAACGACACATTCCGGCCATGCAGCGGCGTGGAAAAACGTTGGGGAACGTTGGCAGAATATGGGACGAGACGGCAACGGGCAGACGTTGGGACGATGCAAAAACGCTGGAAGAATGCTACCTGGTTAGCTGATGGACTGGTGGTTTCCAGACATGTGCAGTGCATGTGTGAGCAGTTCTGGGCAGTTCTTGGGCGGTTTTGGTTGGTTTTCAGACAGGAAAACCAACTCCTGTGGTGCTGACAAGTGTAGGGACAGGTGTTGGTAGTCTGCCTATGCAGTTGGGGCTGTCAACTGCTGTCTTCTCCTATAAATACTGTTGTTTTGGTCTGTTTTGAAAGGTTAGAATGCTTGCCTGCGGATTTTACAGACTATGTGTTGTATTTGGTTCCTTGTAACCGAAGTTTATTAATACAAGATTGAGTTTTCTCGTAATACGTGTGTGTACTGTTGCGTGGGTGCGTTTCGGTAGTATTTCGGTGTATTCCCATTGTATTTCGTTACAGGAACGTGTGTGCTTACAAATCTGTCGGTGTAATTCTGTTGTGAGGCAGTGCATTCGCCGTGGCTGACTGATTGTGCCAACGATCAGGCCATCACTCGGTTGAAATTGGTGCAGAAAATTTCGACCCTATGACAGCTAGTAACATAAAAGAAATTTCGCAATATTATCATAACTACCTCCACAATTTATATGGCTAATTAATATATGAATTTATTATATTATCATATATTATTTTATATTATCATATATAATCTAAATGATAATATAATGTAATAGTATATTGCGGTAATATATATTATTAAAATTAGAATTAATTAATATGTATCTATTATTTACGTTTAAAAATTAAATCAATAAATCGGCAAACTATAATTACTGTCGTCGCATTGCAAAAATTCTCAGATTTTTATTGAATAAAATATTGGTCGTTGGATTTTAATATTAATTCTCCTTAGGGAGAAATCGTGTAGCGGCCCTGGGAAACCGGATCGTTACATTATCTCACTTAACACTTATGATCGAATAAACAAATAAGTTTTGTAGTGAGTGTTAGAAAAGAAAGAGATTTCTAATATGTATATTTAGGTAATTAAGAGTATGTATGAAGGTATAGTCATTAGTGTTCAAGTAGGAGGAGACAAATACTTATGCATTTTCTATTAATATAAGTTTACATCAAGGATCATCTTTGAGTCTTTATCTCTTCTATCTAGTGACAGACGAGCTCACAAAATATATTCAATATGGGGTACCTTAGAGTGTGTTGTTTGCGGATGACATAGTACTATTTGATGAAATAGAATAGGTCTTAATATTAAGTTAGAAAGATGGAGAAAAGTCTTAGAGTCTAAATATTTGAAGGTTAGCAGAAGTAAAACAGAATGCAAATATTGCAATTTTAGTAATGCCCGAAGAGATAATGGTGTGGTCAAAATTGGAGATGAGAAAGTTCCAAAGGTTGATTATTTTAGATATTTAGGTTCAATTATTCATAACAATGACGAAATCGAGGAGGACATTACTTATAAAGCCAAAGCAGGATGCTTGAAGTGAAAAAGTACAGTTAGATAATAAATGATTGTAAGATACCATTGAAATTCAAAAGAAAATTCAACAAAAGTGCAATAAGACCGACTCAAGCTTTTATATGGTTCGAAATGTTGGATAGTAAAAACAAAACATGTATAGAAAATTGGTATGACGAAAATGAAGATGTTATGGTGGATGTGTGAGAAGACGAGAATAGATAGAATTAAGAATGAAATTATTAAAAAGAATTTAGGAATAATACCCATCGAAGAGAAAATAAGAGAAAATCGTTTACGATGGTTTGAACATGTGCATAGAAGACCCATAGAAACACCAGTGAGAAAATGTGATTTTGTTCAAGTGTAGGGGGCTAGCTATTAGAGGAAGAGGTAGACCTAAGAAGATTAAGGACAAGACTATTAGAATTGATTTGATAACATTATACCTAACTGAGGGGATGACCCTTGATCAATCATTATGGCATAAACGGATTCATGTAGCCAACCCTATTTAAGTAAAACACAAGCTTAGTTGTTGTTGTTGTGTGTGTGTATTAATAAATGGTCAAGTTAGGCTGGGTTGGACCTAAACAAAAATGGTTATGCCCAAGTCCGGTCCTAAATATGAACTGGTCTAAATTTTGAGGCCCTACCCTTCCCTACGGGTTCAAAAATCAAGCCCAAACCCTAAAAAGAAAAACAATAGGCTGGGGGGTTTGGCGGACCCTCAGGCCCATGACCACCCCTATCAGAAGATAAGGCTCATCACATGGATGTATAGGAGCTTAATTGGTGATCTGATGATTATGTTTGGTGCCCGTTGGGCAAAGGTCGGACTAGAGCATGCAGTGGTGAACGCCCTAGTTTTGGTCGCTAGGCGGTAGGCATGAACGAGAAAGTGCTCGACGGGTCGTTGTAAGGTGATCGGTCTGGGAAAGAATTTGGGGCAGTCCAGTCAACGAGGTTGGTGAACGCTGACTAGTCAAGCGGTCTCCTCAAGGTCCCCACCTTACCACATAGAGGGTTGTGAACGGTCAATGGTGGTCGGTGAAAATACCCCTCATCAAATATATTAGACTTTAAATGCATTTGAAGCCAGTTTTAATTTTTTATTTAGAGAAAATCTATAATACCCCGAAAATTTATATTTTTGAAAAATATTATTTTATATAAGTTTGATATCTTTGGAGACGGTTTTGTAAATTTATGATATAAATATATACTTGATAATTTTTTGAGTTAAATATTAAATTTATATTTTTGAAAATATTATTTTAAATTTTTTGGGTTTATTTTGCAAATTTATGTTATTAATAAATATTTAATAATTTTAAGGAAAATAAGTGTAATTATTGGGTTTAATATGAATTACTTAAGAATTTTGGGGTACTAAATATAATTTGGTATATCTTAACAATTAAGGACTCCATTTGTGGCCATGAAAAATTAAAGGCAAAATAAATAAATAATAATAATAATAATAGAAAAATGGAGACCACATGAATTCATCAAAAGGAGGTATGCTACACGTGCATGGATTATGGGATGTTTATGTAATAATAATAATTATAATAACAATAAGAATCTTCCTATTACTTCTACATGGATGGATGTGTCAAAACAGTGGGAGGAGGGATAAATATATACTATAAATTCTAATGCTTATCATCATATGGGGAGGGGAGTTGTTTTCATTGTTGTCAGCAAGGACTGGAGCGGCGGAATTGGAATTTGGAAAAGTAGTATGTACATATATACGATAAATATATAATCTGGATGATTTTTAGCGACAAAAAAAATATTTTGGTTTAGATTTCGGTTTCGAATTTCAAGTAGAATTTCTAACTCTTTTAATATATGTATTTAATTTTCTTATTGTGTGAGGTATATTCATATTGTTGTTGAATTTTAACTGTTAAATTTCATGAAATAATTATGATTATATAAAAATTATGTGAAAATCATGTTTATGTGTTTTATGTGTCATATTAATTAAATGCACGTATTAGAGGGATTAGAATTCTACTGAGCGTTGGCTCACAATCCTATAGTTTTGATTGCAGGACCGATGAGAACAAGACGGCGACAGGAATTGTAATTGAATTTCTGCTAAATTTGTAATAATTGTATTTGTAAATTATTATTTTCCATTGTAAAAATTGAATCGTTCAATTCGATAATTATAATTGTCACCGTCGTA
The DNA here is from genome assembly GCA_016647705.1 of Eucommia ulmoides. NCBI lineage: Eukaryota > Viridiplantae > Streptophyta > Magnoliopsida > Garryales > Eucommiaceae > Eucommia > Eucommia ulmoides. The sequence goes on from CM028336.1 coordinate 7,120,616, forward strand.
TTGTAAAAAAAAAATTGGATTTTTGTATAATAAATATTGGCGATCCGATTTTAGTTTGAATTCTCCTTAGGAAGAAACTAAGTAGCGGTTCTGAAAAATCGGGTCGTTACAAAATCATTTCTTGTAACATATTCAATTATTGTTTTTCGAAAAAATCTTTATATATGTATAGCTTGTTTGGATTATGTTCTCATGATGTATACCCGATTGTATGCGATTTATAATCATACTTTTTTCTTTTTTTAAATTAGTTCTTAGATTCAATTACTACTTTTTTCTTTTTAATTCTCTATTTTTTTTTGTTGTTTAAACTTATGATAACAAAACATCCTCTAATTCAAAATTACAATGGAATGTTTGTGCATTTTTTAATACAATTCTTTTACTTTAAGTTTATAGTCTTAGAATATTCACCGACCAACAAATATATTGTGTCGTGAATTAAAAAGAAAAATCAGATAGTATTATTGAAAATGTGATTTTTTTTCCAAAAAATAAAAATATTCAATTATAAATATGAAAATTATTAAAATAATTTAAATAAATTACTCATAAATTTCGCGCATTGTGTGGGCATGAATCTAGTAATAATTAAAAGCTAAAATTCTCTTCAATTCGGGAGAAGAGAGAGAAAGGAGATTCAAACTCAAACAGGTAGGAGATTGAACAAAATTTTAAGATATAGAAATAACTTAAAGGAGGCAATGGAGACCTAACCGAATTCAACCTCTATAAAGATTTTTGCTCCGTACCTTAGATTTTGCAGTCTTTTGTTCTTTTTCATTCCCATGTTGTTTTATTACTCTCTTTCTCTCGTCTTTGTTCTCAGATCTCTCTCTTAGAGATTGGTTAAGGTGGTTTCGATGCTCCGCGGTTTGACCTGAAATCGGGCGAGGAAGAGAGCACCTGTGGTGATGGTGGCAATCGAGGCGATTCTAAGGAGGGAGTGAAGACCAAATGTTCGCCAACGATCTGACAAATGAGGTGATCATGAGGGGGAATGAAGACCAATGGTGAAGAACAAAGAAGAAAAAAAGAAGAAAAAATAATATAAATATATGTGTGTGGTGTGTGTAAAATTATGCTTTTGTCGTTAATTCCATCCAATTTTGGCGGAAAAGCTAACAGGGAGACCGATTAAAACCAATTACATAGTTAAAGAGTTTAAACTGAAACGAAATAAACTTATTGGATTACATATAAATCTATCAATACTTAAAGAGTATAAAATGGAATTTGCCCTTTTTCCTTTTTATAAATGCATTAAGATTTGTTTTATTGTTTTTTCATAATTATTATTAAAACTAAAATTAAAAGAAATAATATTTAAATTGTGTGTAATAATCAAATGTTAAGTATCTACTAATATATATTTTATTTTAGCGGGTCTAATATTAGTATATAGAAAAACCATAACTTCCTGGTTTTTATTCTTAAAAAGATATTTTTATATGTACACCCCTTTTTGATAAATGTACACCCGTAATTTAAAAAAAAAAATCAATATTATTTTAAATTATTTTATGCCCTTTTTAAAACATCTTTCACTTTTTTCTTTTCTACTAATTAGTTTTCCTAAAAATACACTAACCCCCATTTTTACCCTATGTCTCCCCACCCCTACCTCTGCCAGCGCTGTCTTTCTTCTTATTCTTCTCTCATTTTCTTTCTTTTTCTTTCTCTTTATCTCCCCTCCCCCCCCACGCAGGTCCAACAATCTGCGCCAGATTTTTTCAAATCTGGAGGTTAGGGGGCTTGAGGGTGGGAACTGGGGGTAGAAAGAGGAGGGGCTGGAGAAGAGGGAGCAAAACGGGATTAGAGAGAGAGAGAGAGAGAGAATATTGTTGCCGATGGCAAACAGCGACTAGCCAACGGAGGTCGACAGTGGCACTCGCTGGAGAAGGTTGAGAGGAAAAATGAATGGAGATGAAAATATAGGGAAAACAAATTAAAAGGATATATCACATTATCATATCATATACTATATACCAACAAGCAGTTGAAGGGTTTCTGTAAAGTTAGGGGTTCGAGTCTGCCGAAAAATACTTGTTGGGATGGGTAGCCACGCACCCCGAATGAGCTAGTCTTTCACCCTGTGTGGGTAGGAGGACAATCGTGGGTATACTAAAAAAAATATATCATATACTATATGTTGCTCCCGAGATTTCGATGAACAATTAAATGTTGATATTTTTTATGAAACTAATATATTTGTTGAGTGTTTCAAAAAAAGAGTTACATTTATTGATTGTATTATGAAGAAAATATCAAGGGTGCAAAGATGGACAATAAAGAAATGAAGAGTGTTGATAATCTTGAAGAATTTAGGTAAATACAACTCAATACTCTTATACTCTTAATGCAACCCGAATTAGGATCACACACGACACTATTAAATGAGTTATATTTTTTGTTGTTGATATGATGAATTTTAGGATCCTAATTAGTGATTAAATATTTTCTCCTTTGTGAAATTAAAAAATGAAAATTGAATTAAGTGAAAATCATGTTTAAAGTTGAAGTTTATGGTCAATTTAGTCAACCGAGAAAAGAAATCGGTTAATCGAATCAAACGTTGAGTTTTAGAGTTGAAATTGGTAATAGAATTTACCAATCAATATCAATCGGTCAACTGATCAGAAAAGGATTGGTCAACTGATTGAAACAATAAGGTTTCAGAGCAAAAACTATAGAACCTGCGTTGATCGGTCAACCGACCAAGGAAAGATCGGTCAGCCGATGGGCATAGTAGAATGGCAGGTGAACTCTCTGAACCAATCGATCAACCGATTGGTAGGCAATCGGTCAATCGATTTGTGATGAAAATGGTAGGAAAACCTCTCTGAACCAATCGGTTAATCAACTGAAGAGAAATTGGTCAACTGACTGGGTGTTTCGTTTGGCCTGGCTTACATGTTGTATCAATCGGTCAACCGACAAGCCTAGGATCGGTCAACCGACTGTTTTGGTTGAGATTTTGATGATCTTGGTCTTCTAGTAAAAAACTAGCCATTTTTTATGATTCCAAGGGAGAAATTTGGGGGATCTAATCTTATTGAAGATATGGTCAATATATTTTAAACGTATAATGATTTGGTTCATATATTTAATGATTCTCTCAATTTGGTTAGTTAAATAATTCTTATCTTTGTGGTTGATAATTGAGAAATATTTTATGGACTTATTTGAGAGTTTTGAAAGTTATTTTTAAATGAAATATCTCAGAATTGAAAGGGTTTCTTATATAGGGTCTAAGAGTGCTTTTTAAAAGTATATTTTTTTTAAAAGTAACAGTTGGAAGGCTTGATATTGGTATATATATTTAGACCTGCGGAATTGAGATGAATAACATAAAGAACATCAGTTCCTAAGCTTTTTTAAGAGTCATAATTCTATTGAGATTCATTCGAGAGAGATGTTGTGTTATGTTCTTGATCTAAAGTGCTGATTGTTTTGGCATCACCGATTTATGCAATCTTGTAATTCTATTTACATTATTCGGTGTTATCCCGATGAGATTTTTCCAAACTATTATTCCTTATTGTGATTTCATATTATTATATTTGCTTGGTTGTTAAGATCATTGAAAAATTGTTTTCAAATTTAAGAGCATAAAAATCTTTTTAAAACGATTTTGTGTGTTTATTTGATTATATGTTTTATTTTGTGCTACTCACACTTATTTATAATAAGATATTAATTTGCTTCACATTGTATCTATCACGTAGTAAATTTTGGGACATTAATCAAGTATATCTATTTTGAGGTGGTAGAAATTCCCTATGGGAAGAAACTCAAATTTTTGTGCATTTGTAAGTTTGAGCGGATTAGACACGGTTATGCTGGTGTTTGGTAAGGGTAGTTAGGTTTCAATCTTTTCTGGTAAAAAAAAATTAGGGTTTGGTCTTTTCCTAAGTATAAAAAGGTTAAGTTATTCGTTTCACTTGAAAAGAACTACGTTTTGATTCTCCCTGAATTGAATTGAGTGAATTGTGAAAGTTTCATCCTTACATGTGAAAATGATACTTTTGAGAGTTGTGAGGTTTGATTTTTAACCTGTAAAAGAATTAAATTTGATCTTTAGCTTGTAAAAAGATTAGGTGTTGATTTTTCCTGTAATAGAATTAGGTTAGTCTTTAACCTGGTAAAAAGATAAGGTTATTCCTTAGCCTTGGAAAAAAGGAAAATTGTAAGAACTTGGTTCCTACTTGATAAAGAGATAAAGAGTTTAGTGGTTGCGAATCTCCGTGGAGCTCGAAGAACTGGATTAAGCAAGACTAGCTTGCTAAACCAGGATATATCTTGATGTGCTGCTTTATTATTATTATTTTTAGGGAAAAACACATTTTAAACTCTCTAAGTATTGGCACATTTCTAAATGGTCCATTTCCGTTTGAGCGTTTCATTTTAAACCCTCTATGTATCATCATGTTTTTAAATGGTTATTCTATCAAAAAATATGTCAAAACTAACTGAATGTAGGGACAAAACAATATTTTTACTTCTTTTTAATTTTTTTAATGATTTTTCTTTTTATTTTATTTATTTTTCTTCATTTCTCTCTCTCTCTTTCCCGCTTAACTTTCTCTCTTCCTTTCTCCCCCTCCCTCGCTCCCTTCTTCTCTCTTCCCGCCAGTTATAATCATTCCCCGTAATAGGGGTGGTTCCACCCCATGTTACAGGGTGAAACACTCTCGTAACAGGGGGTGGTTCCACTTCCTATAACAGGGGGGGTGCTGCGGTGGTGATGTTTCTCAATTGTTGGAAGCATTCTGATCCGCTGTAAGTGCACAGATTTCTCAAAATCCTTGTTGTGTTTATCCGCAACAATGGTGTCTTCAATGCTTCGATGAGCTTCTCGTTGACTTTCAATTTCAATATCCGGTGATAGTTACTCTTGCTTTCCAGCGCCAGCATTGCCAGAGCTTTTCCAGCGGCAATTCTGACGTGGTTCTAGTTTTCCGACATGTTTTCCTTAAAGAAAATGTTGAATAATTCCTTCAGAACTCCGCTGGTACTACCAATCCTCTCCATCGCGTCTTTTTCAAAGACTAGGCTGGTAAGAATCTCGATTCCAAGGGGTTTGAAGAACATGGTGTTTTTCGCTGTGCCGGAGTATGTCTCTGATATTACTGATGGTGAAAACCAGCTCTGCAATATTTTTTAGGAGCTGTTTTCCAATGGCTCCCGTCGTGCTGGCGTGCATCTTCACCAACTGAAGTGATCGTTTCACGGTGAGAATCTGTGACAGCATGACTCGCTTGTCCTTCAACACTCTCTCTTCGGCATGCGTGAAATCAATGATTTTGGGAAGTAGGTCCTTGGTGTTGCTGATCTTCCCGCAATTATCATGATTACTAGCGAGCTTTTTTAGGATGAGAAGACCCAGATGATTAAACGCCCAAAATCCATAATTTTCATCATCAAAACCCATTTTCTTCTCTAATATTTTTTCAGTGGAGCAGCCGGTGCTCCGGCTGATATGAAGCAGAGATGATATAGATTCCATCGCCTTTGATATACCCACCACCTAGAGAGAATTCTATTTTTTTCCACCGAGTTTCGACAGAATCTCGGCCGCCGAATGTCTGATCTCTTTTTCTTGTGGGTCTTTCCAATTCAGCGTCTCCACCAACCTTTCCATTGCTGAGAACGTTATTTCGATCTTCTAGAGAGTATCATCAAAAAACCTTGGATTTATGGCGAATTATTGTAAAATCCAAGCTCCGATGAGTTGTTCGTCAGACGAGTTCGAGGCCAATAGATCCATAGCGAAGGAAACTATATCCATCTTTAAACCCTCGAAGATGCTGCCATTAACGCACCTTGAATAAGCATCGTAAAAAAACCTCCTGATCGAAACCCTACCGGAGGGACCCAACTCACACTCCTTGTTAACCTCATCCAAGAGTTTATAGTAGACACAATGACTAATAAGTTTTTTCTAAGAGATAAAACAAGGCCTTCGCCAACTTCAAGGAATAGAAGATGAATAATGCCCCTGAAAACAGGGGGCGTTCACCCCCCATAACAGGGGTGAAACACCCCCTGTTGCCACCCTCCATAACAGGGGGTGGTTCCGACTGGCAGGGAGAGGGAGGGAGGGAGGGAGGGAAGAAGGGAGAGAGAGAGAGAGGAAGAGAGAGTCTTGAGCGAGAGAGAGGTCAAACAATAAAAGAAAATGAAAATGAAAATAAGAAAAAGAAAAATTATTAAAAAATTAAAAAAAAAAATGTAAAATTACGATTTTGCCTTCAAAATTTTGTTAGTTTGGATGAAATTTTTTACGGAATGATCAAATAAAAATGTACTTATACCTAGAGGGTTTAAAATGAAACGCTCAAACGGAAAGAGACCATTTAGAAATGTGTCGATACTTAGAACTCAGAAGATTTAAAATGTACTTTTTCCTTATTTTTATTATATTCTGTTTGGGTTTGCATTTAGAATATAAACACTTATTCGCTGCGTATTAAAGATAATAATTGATTTAGGATAAATTGATTATTTAATAATTTAAGAGTTGAAAGATTTAATTGTTTAAATTTTTTATAACTACTCAATTCACCCCCCTTCTTAGGTAACTCACTGGGCCAACACTATATATTAAAAATGGATGTTAAAACTAAGAATGAACCATAACTCAAAACAAGACATCTCTTCAATTTCTTTATTCCTACCAAATCAATGGTCAATATCTTCTTTTACAGATCTTAAATCTTCTATGAACTAATCGCCTCTAATTTTTTAAAAATATACATTTTCACCCCTTCATTTTTAAGAAAAATCAATCACTATATTTAAAATTTCATATATTGGTCCTCTAATTTATATAAATTTCAAGTGAACCCATAAAAAAAATTATCTTTTAAAACTGCTCTATGTTTTCTCTTAATCAAAATTATTATATCAAATTATTCAAATTAAAAATGTATATTAATATATTTTTTTAAACCAGCGTATTAGCAGGTCTAAAACTAGTGTATTAATAATTTAAAGAGTAAAGTAATAATTAACCTAAATAATTTTTATTTGTTTTTTTAAGGAGTATAGGACTATTAAAGAAGATGAAAAAACTGCTCTTTCTTAAAAACTTAAAAATATAAAAGTCGTTAGGATTGGGTTGCTTTAGTGGCGTTTGGTTAGTGTTTCTGCTTTTCTGTTTCTACTTTCGATAAATTAGGATGTAAATTCTATTTCCGCCCTGAAGTATTTCGAGAATGAAAACATGTTTAATAACGACAATTGATCTGAACTTGTTTCCTTTAATTTATAAGGAAAAAAAATACGTTTCATTGTAATATTTATTTTTTGCACTTTAAATGTATGGTGGTTGATTGGATGATAGTGCTATAGTTTTGTAGGTATAGTTAAAAATTAATATTTTTTTGTTTTTCTTAAAGAATTCAAGGACTATTTTTAAAATTTTAAAAATAAAAATATATTTACTGAAAACTTTTCTCTATATTAATATCAAAATTTTGAGAGGGAGACACAAATGAAAGGTAAACGATAACCAAACGGGGCCTTTTTGTCTCATCCCTTTCGAAAAATCGGATCACAAAGCTACAGATGAAAATGCGTGAAATGAAATGACAGCATATTTTGCCCTAAATTCAAGCGGAAAAATCTCAAAATTCCGTGAAGATCGTGGTAGTTATTCAGTGTTAATTGAAGATTGCCACACCATCTGCTGTTACTGCCCGCGAAGAAGATCATACTGTGAGTCTTCCCGCCGATATTTGTGTTCTCATTGTGTTTATGCTCGTTAAATGTTTCTGCTCCCCTTCTTCTTCTTAATTCAGCTGGTTTTCATACTTCTCTCGCGAATATCTGAAGTTGATGAATTTTAGTTGAACTTGTTTACGAATTCGCTATACATTATGTTTTTTCCCCTTCTGATTTTGTTGTGAAAATTTTGGGCTACGATCTGAATCAAAGAGGCTAGGCTAAGAGCAAGTGATCTATTGGGCGTTGAGTCTGTGAATTTCAGCATTTATTCTGATCCATTACGACCAGGGTTTTAATATGAAATCTTCTTTCAGTGATTCCAGGATTGATTATTTAATGGAAGTTTCATATTTTAGTTTATATGTTGTCCTGATAAATTAACTGATAACAGTTAGATACAGAACTAGATGCACACAGATAATGTTAATTGTATTGGCATGTAATACAAACTTATTTCATGCTACATGTGAATTACTTTAGCTCAGAGCATTAACTTGACTATTAGATATCAGAATACCAAGGAAATTAGTATATTTTCAAGATAGTTATCAAGTGAGGAGATTTGTTTCCAAATCAATCTTGTGACATTCTGTAGCCTGAGTTAGTTCCTTCGCCCTCCTTGCCTCATGAACCCAATCAGTATAAACCAGAGTGTAGAACATCATGCACATGCACGCTGCTTGTGCTGCTGCTAGCCCAAACCAAAGTCCCACAAAACCCATCTTGAATTTGAAGGCCAATATTGCAGCAACTGGCAAACCAATGAGATAGAACGATCCGAAATTTATGTAGCAACCCATCTTCGGCCTGGCAGAACCCATCAGTACCCCACATGCAGTTGTCTGGGGACAGTTCCCTAACTCACAAAATCCTACTATAGGAAGAGCGATGGATGTCAAATTAAGGATGTTCGGATCAAATGTGTACAGTTTTCCCCAAGCATCTCTTACTGCAATGGTAAAACCTAAGGCCAAAAATCCCCAAACAACTGCCACACCAAGCCCAATAATGGTTGTTTGTTGTGCTCGTCCTGGATGATCTGCTCCTAATTCATGCCCTACTAGTGTGGACAAGCTTGAACTCAATGAGGAAGGAAATACATATAGCAAACTAGTTGTTTGTATGAGGATGCCCATTGCAGCCACGTTTGCCTCTGGGTTGCTCAATAAGCCACACAATAACAACATTATCTCGTACCACCACCACTCCAAACACACAGACAACATGCTTGGGCCTGCGAGAGCAAGCAACGCTTTCCAGCCTTGAGAGGAGTTGTTTGCTGCTGTCCTTTCCCATGGTTTGAGGGATGCTTTTGATACAAGAAGGTAAATTATCAACCCTATGTTTATGTTGAAAGTGTACCAAGCAGAGGCTAGGGCAACTCCGCTTACTCCCCAATTCAAATATACAACGAGGAAGTAGTTGATTGGGATGTGGAGGATCATGGCACATGTTGCAGATATGGTGATGGGTCTGTTTAAGTTTTGTGTTCTTAAGAAGGTCCTCAGAGGATAGAAGTGGGCTTGAGCAAGCAAGTCAGGAATGGAGTATGCTATAAATATTTTGGCAACCGATACGATATTTGTATCCTGACCTAGAACTAGAAGGATGGGCTCCAAGTTTAACCAAAGTAGGGAGATCGGAATGGCTGAGAGCAACAGGAGACCAAGGGTCTTTCTGTAGGTTTGGCTAAGAATCTCCCATTTCTTTGCTCCATAAGCTTGGTAACATATGGGCTCCATTGCAGTGGCAAGTCCTTTGAGAACAGAGTAACCTGTAATATTTGCGAAACTAATCGATAAAGAACCCCCTGCTAATTCGACATCCCCAAGTTGTCCCAAGAAGAGCATAGAGATGATGGACTTGGAATATAGAAGTAGTCCTGTCATCACTATGGGGAATGCAATTTTGCCCAAGGACATCAATTTCTCTGCTACCTGCATCAAAATCAATCAACTAGGATTAGTCAAGAGAAAAAATGCACCAAAATATGTGAAATGAACTTGCATATGGAGGATGATCGATTACCATAACACTGGAAAACATGATGAACACAAAAGAAGATTGTGCAATTGGCAAATGCCTATTATTCTAGTCCCTATTTTGTAAGAATAGGCTGGAGGCCTGCAAATTTATCTGCTTTCCCACCTTCAAGCTGATCAGGATTTAGGACCATGTTCAGCTAACCATGAAGTGGTTTGTATCCTATATAAAGTTAGTTCATGAATACTTGAAATGGCTTTATATAGAAGATGAAAGAGGGGCCTCCCCAAATTACACCAGCATGTATGGGACACGTACGTTGATGCATTTCTCTTGATGTTCTTTGTTTCTCGCGATAAATAGGAGGAATTCCAAAAGCTCACGAAATTTCATTTACCAACTTTGTATTAATGGATGACTAAGATTTTCTATCTTGTCAAAAGAGTTTTCCTCAATTTTCTTTCCTTGTATAAATGCTTCACTTTTTAATTGTCGGTCGCTGCTTTGTAATTAATTGCAGTGGATTTGCTTTGAAATATTATCTGAATTCCCGGGAAGAAAGAAAGTACTTATGACTTTTGCTGGTCACATTCATGGTCAATTGTTATCCTGATAGTGCATTGCCGAATGTGAAGTGCCCTACAATTAAGGTGGAGTTACAAACTACTTAATTCTATTTCTTTAGTACAAGTAAACTCTAGACAGCAAAAAGATTGGCTAGAAGCTGAAAATGCATGAGTTTCTCCACCTTGAACTCCTTTTCATTAAAATCTGTTCAGGATTCAATGGTGATCTTCCTGTTTTCCGGTCCCTTGTCTATTCATTTAAAGCATTCGGTGTGGGACTTAGACAAAATTCATGGTTTGCAAATAAATATCATTTGGATTTCATTCAAGCTTCCGGTAATTTCAATGTGTGAATTGAATGAAGCCCTTCAAGTCAAGTTGAAAAAGAACGAATTTGAGTATTTGACAAAGATGGCCTGCTAGTTGGACCTTTTCTTTTCACGAAATCTATTATTGATTTCATGTATGACTGCTATTGCAATCTTAGTTTGAATGCTTACAGATGCAATCAATATCTATTACTTGATTTTTCATGCTGAATGAATTTTACAACCTTGGTCAATTTGTAGTCACACGCAAACTTTAGTGCCAGAGTATTAGTAATTCTAAGTTAAATACATCGTTGGCCTACTCATTTTGCGAATATCTTTTATGGTTGATGGGACCCATGTTAATTAGATATTGTAATTAAGCGTGAACTTATGTTAATTTGATATTGTAATTAAGCGTGAACAAATGTTAATTAGATATTGTAATTAAACATGAACATAGACATGGAACTAAATCTAAGATATGTGCAACCTTAAATTTCTTTTCCTTAGTTACAGATTTTATTTGAGGGGAGAATAGGAAAAAAAGTAAATGGAATTAGAGAAGGAAATGAAGTGGAAAAAAATTAATTTCCTTGGCATATTTGGTATTTGAAAGAATCAATATCCTTACCAAGAACTGATCCTGGTAGAACCAGTGTTATTTCCAGCTATTTGATCTACATGATATCGACTTCAAATGTTATTTCTTCTCCATGCTTATATCGCCTATGTCGGTGTTATCTGTTGAATCCCACATCAATGTTGGGCCCTTCCCCCAATATCCGTTCGCAGTGATTTGTCAACAGTCTACCCTGTGCGTCAAGGGCGTGTTGAATCCCACATCGCTTGTGTTACTTGATCCTGAGCTCTATATAAAGCCTAGGGTAATCCTGATCTTACAGGGCGTCTTTTGAGAGTGAGTAAGGCCCATTTGGTTTCTACATTATCAAAGGCGCCCCTAGGTAAGCCCAAGCTCGTGCCTGTTGTGGTCTTAGGTTCATGTCTCAAGGCTTACACAAGGGTCGCCTAGTTAATATCACATAATCTCTTCGTTCCTAAATTATTGTCTTACTTGTGTAGATGTTACAAAACGCTTGTCCTATTTCCTCTTCAAGAAAGTAAGGCTAAGTTGTTTTATTATTATACCCTTTTTTGAAGACACTTAAGATTATTACAAACTTGTCTAGAAGTTTGTAATTATTTTTGTAATTAAGTTACATTTTGATTGATAATAGAATTTTCACATATAACTGAAATTGTGGGTATTTAATCAATTTATAATTCGATGCAGTTGATATTGTGGTTGCCTAATTGCTTAAAGGTTTCAATTCCTTGATTACTTATTTTGAATTGTTGCCTAATTTTTTCAATCTTTTTAATTATTTGATTTATTTAATTGAAATTTTTGTATGGTCTAAGTTCTAGCAAATGAAAATATAAAATCCAATGTGTAGCACGGAAAATCTCATACAAATGGGCTACTTTATTTGTTAATAGAATTGAATTTACTATGTGAATAAAGAATTTTAAATCCTTTTTATTTTCATTATGATACGTGCTAATGAGTTAAGATATCATAATATAATTAACAAGATAATGTCTCATTGTTTTCATTGCTTATGTTTTTCCATATATAACATATCAAGTTTTAATCTCTCTCTCTCTCCAATGTGGCAGCACATTAAGAAGATGTCATCATACTGACGTGGCATGGCAACATATCCGTGCTCCACATGGCATGACGTGATTGGAATCTCAGTCCACATCAGCATAGTGACGAGTGCTTCAATTCCTATTTCAAGACTCCAATTCCGCGGTATTAAATGTTGCCCTAAAGTTTCTACTTTGTTAAAAGTATGAAAACAGTGTTCTATTGACAAAAAAAATCAAAGCAGGCTGAGCCCAGTTCTGAGTACCTTGTCATTCACTATCCACCCAAGAAAACCAGCATCTTGATGAACCGCCATGGAAGTTGCATTCAGCGAGACATTCCCCATTGCATTGAGAAAAAGACGTACGCAATCACTATAAAGACTGCTAGGAATGTGGTTAAGCTTGTTTATGTTCTTATACTCTATTTTATGTATTAAAAATGTTGATTTAATTGAGGAACAACCTTAGTGTTTTCATGTGTTGGTTTGTCATCTTCGATCGGGTCTTAGGTTGATGTCTGGAGTTTTGGAAGTGAAGCTTTGGGAACTAAAGAAACAAGATAGAACAAGAAACAAGAGAAACTCCAAACCAAAACAAGTGTCTTGTCTTTCTTCTATTTTTGCTTGGCATAGCCCTAGTGTCCAAAACAACAACATCTACTCATGTTGTGACTTCCTCTGGGGTGACCAATTGTTATTGTAAAAAACAAAGCAGCACTCCAAAGTTTCAAAGGGAATATGCCCGTTAAAACGATTTTCTCCAGTGCACTTGACATTCAATGTACAATACTAACTGAACTTTGGGGTTGCACGGGGATGAGTTATCTCCCTTGTGGAGAAAATTGCGTTGTTGGTATTTTTTTTTTTACACTAGACGTCTAGACCTCCCACTAGGGAGGGCACTCTAGATAACCACTAGACCACTAGCCTTGGGTTGTTGGTATCACTGTCTAATCAGATGTATTATTGTATTAATGTGGATCATATATTTAGTAATTAGTGAGTATTGGAACGTACATGACTAAATTGAGTTATTTTATTGGAGAGTAATGGTGATGTGCATTTTATACTTGGTCATTTCGGGAATATTCAAGTAGAAAAGCGATAAGAATTCATGTTCACTGTGCTGGGTTTGCCCGATAGGTTTCACATCAGTAAATTTTCAAATCTATCAATTTTATTGCGACCCTAGTTAATTACTGTCCTCAATCAAAAATATTTATATTTCTTATATGAAATATTTGAGGATGTCTTCGGCTAAGTTTGGCCCCCTTTTTTGGGGGTGTTGCTCTTTTTTAAAAGAAGTTGAAATAAGTGTTTGGTAATCAACTTTAAAAAAAAAAAAAAAAAAAAAAAAAAAAAAAAAAAAAAAAAAAAGGTAAACGGAGGTGATTTTTTGGGGGGCTACTTTTAAAAGTAAAACGGCATGTTTGGTTGGATGGAATCGAGGGCGGAATGGAATCGCATTCCACCCTCGATTCTTATTCTGTTGTTTGGTTCTCCAATGGAATCACTTTTGTGATTCCATTGGAATGAAATTGAATGGAATGAGATTCTATTTGAAATGGGGTAGAATGAGATTCCAACCCAATGGAATCAATATCTTAAATTACATAATAACCCTTGTAATTAAACCCTTGAAAATTTAGAACAAAAACAGAAATTAGAGAACATAAATTGAAATTAGAGAACAGAAAGTTGAGAATAGAAATAGAAAATTAAGAACAAAAAATTGAGAACAGAACTAGAAAATTGAGAACAGAAACTGAAAATTGAGAATAGAAACAGAAAATTGAGAACAAAAATAGAAAATTGAGAACATAAACAGAAAATTGAGAACATAAACTGAAAATTGAGAACAAAAATATAAAATTAGAGAACGAAAAATTGAGAATGAAAACTGAAAATTGAGAACAAAAACAGAAAATTGAGAACAAAAATATAAAATTAAATAATAGAAAATTGAGAACAAAAACAAAAAATTGAGAACATAAACTGAAAATTGAGAATAAAAAATAGAAAATGAGAGAACGGAAAATTGAGAACAAAAATATAAAATAAAGAATAGAAATTAAAAATTGAGAACAAAAATAGAAATTAGAGAACAAAAATTTAAAATTGAGTTGAATAATGAAATATAATAAAATGAGGAAAGAAATATAATAGTGAAATATAATAAAATTTTACTATAACCAACCAAGAAGAGAATGAAATAATAATTTTATAAGGGTAAAATAGAAATTTTACTATATTTCATTATTCCATTCTTTCTTTCATTCCATACCAACTAAATAAGAGAATGGAATAGTGATTCCATTCACGATTCCATTCCATTCCTTCTCTCATTCCATTACTTCTTCCATTCCATTCCACCTTCATTCCATTCCATTCAACCAAACATGCCGTAAGTGCTTTTAAAAACTAAAATGAGCGTTTTTAAAGGAGCTTCCGTACGTGCACCTCTTTTTACTAAATATAAATCTCTTTCTGAAAACTTAATCAAAATTGTTTTAAAATTATCTTTTTACTCTTATTAACAATGTTATATTTTACCCATAAATGTTTATGAATATACGCTTATTCCCCCATCTACCCCCTGTTTCTTCCCCCCTATCCCCTATCTTCTTCAGTGACAGTGGACTCTCTCTCTCTTTCCCCCCCCCCCCAAAAAAAAAAAAAATTGTCGTCCTTTCCCCTACCTCCATCTTTCCCGCCATTCTGCCATCGACCTTCCCTATCGTTTCCTCACCCCTCTGTTCTTCCTACTACCACCACATCGTCCTCATCTTTTTCTTTCTCAACCTTTTTTTGTGTGTATATATATCTAGAGAGAGAGGGGCTTGGATATGCCGATTCGAGCTGCTCTCTCTCTCTCTCTCTCTCTCTATATATATATATATGAATATTTATATTTGTATTCACAGAGGGAGTGAGAACATGAAGAGGAGGGGGAGTGGGAAAGCGGGGAACGAGGGTGGGGGGATGACAAAGCTTGGAGAGAAAGCAAGAGAGATGACGACATCGTCGACAAGTCCACCAATGTTGATGTTGCCACCGGAAAAGATGGGGGAGGAAGAAGGAGGGGGGAGAAGTGTAAAAAAAATAAAAAAATTAAGGGATATATATGTTAGAAATTCAAAGGGTAAGTAATTTAATTATATAATTTTTATTTATTTTTTAAATGAGTGTATATTTAGTAAAAAAGGTTGTACATAGAGAAAACCTTGCTTTTTTTAATTGATGATTTTTTGTTTAATAAGATTACCCTTATTTTTATTTTCTCACTCGAAATTAAATTAAAATTTTCTTACTTAATTGTATTTTACATATTTATTTGAAATATGTAATATACTTCAAAAAAAAATATTTTATAATATTTTAACTTTTTATTTCAAACATATAAGATATTTTCAATTGTAAAATTTTATATTAGTCATAGATTTATATAAACAAATATTTTTTTATGTCTTCTTTTTTTATACTTAATTAATATTAGTGTTAGTGTCTAAAATTGGTTAATACCTCGAGTTGGTCTAATCAGAGTTTACATATGAATTTCTTGCTAAGATGGAGGTCCTGAGTTCAGAGTTCTTTGAATGTCCCGTGGTTAACAGTCAATTCTTTCAAAATTCGAGTTGAGATTCTAAGCTTGTACCTGTATAAAGACTCATCGGGGTTATGCCTGGTGAACTCCATCCAACTTGAGAGTAAGAACTCGGGAGAGAAAGGCTATACGATACTTTAAGGTAGTTGTTGAGCATTACCTAGAGCACTGAATAACTGAGTATTGACGCGCCCCGTTTTTCCGAAAGGAAAAAAATAATAATAAATAAGCTTAAGGAGAGAGGAGTTTTTAAAGCATCAGTTTTCTAAAAAAATATACTTAGGCCATTTTTTTTTAAAAAAAAAAAAAGGAGTCGCCACCTAGTATTGGGTTTAAATGGTGTGCGAGGTCATCAAATTTTTAGAAAAACAATTTAAAAGGCTTAAGTAAAAAATTGACTCCAAAAAACACGTTCAAACCAAAAATTCACTTAAAGGCTCGGGGGTTGGTTATGCTCGAAGAAGGTGTTAGGCACCCCAAGACGTCCGTTCGAAAACGGTACCTTATGTCCAATTAAGTCCAATTAGTTTAGTCCGAATATTTTATTTTATTTTATTTTAAAATCATTTCATTCTTATAAAATATTTTTTGGTATTTTCCACAAATAAGGTGAGACAAGTTTTTGGATTTTTGGAAATGTTCCCCCGGTATAACCTCTTATCGAATATTAAGGATTCGACAAGGATGGTCTCCGGGGGTTTTTTATGTATGTTTTCGAGAGACTTTTTTAATTTAAATAGGCAAACTAAAAATAGATAAATGAGATTTGAAAATATGAATGCAAAACTACATCTACATTTTTATTTTTATTTTTATTTTTTAGTGACTACATAAATAAATAAATAAATGATTTAATTTAATGAATGAAAAGTGTAAGTGATGAAAGTGTACTAAACATCCCGTTTAAATAGCGCAACGAGTAAACATGTTAGATGGATGCAAATAAAAAAAAAAATATATATTTTAAGGAAGTCTCAATTTTGAAATTCTCTCAAATTCTATGGATATGAGAATTAAGTTAGGTTTCGCGGAAACAATTTAGATGAAATTAATCTTCTTCTTTTTTATATATTCTTTTTTTATTTTTTCCTTTTTTTTTTTAGAGGGTTTTGATAAGAGAAATAAAATAAACAAAAATAAAAAAAATGCAGGAAAATAAAAAAATCAAATGCAACAACATGAATAATAAAACATCCTTCAACTCACGCTCGGGGTTAAGGGAAATCCGTCCCGGCGTTTTCATCGGATCATCGGACAACTTTTCTTTTTCTTTTTATTTTTATTTGTAAACAAAACAAAAAAATACAGAAATAAAATAAATAAAAAACAGTGGGTGTCCTCGTCTGAACGCTTAAAGGTTCAGATTGAAAATAGGGAACTCTTCCTGACGGTTTTCATCTAGTCATTGGACGACAATAAATAAATAAAATTTGCAAGAATTTAAACTATCTAGATATTTAAATAAACTGAAAAAAAACAAAAAAAAAACATACATGTTCTAGGCCAAAAATCTCGACGCTCGGGCTTTTCTCTAACACAGACAGCTTCCCGAAAAGGTTTTGAGAACCACTCTTCTAAAGGGGGTGGTTTCTCTCAATTTCTGAATGAATAAAGTGGGAGGAGGAGGATCATATTTATAGGAGAAGATTGGACATGAAAAAACACTTTAGGAAACCCTAAAATTAGGTTTGGCCGCCAAACTCAGTTCAAATTAGACTGAGAAAGGGTAAAATTGGAAATAAATACAAAAATGGGCCTCTAGGGTTGCGGGCGCGTGTAATCACACACCCAATCACCGCCTCAGCAAATCGACAACACGTGGCAACAGGCCACAGGTTCTTTTTCAATTTTTTTTTTTTTTTGTACATCAGCTGAAACAGGGGCCCCCCCGCAGCCCTCTCTCTTCTCTTCTCTCTCTCTCTCTCTCTCTCTCTCTCTCTCTCTTCCTCTCTATCTTTCTCTCTTCTCTCTTACGGTTTGGACCCCAAAGGGGGGTCCCACAATTTTTCTCTTTTCACAATTTTCCCTCTATTTTTCTCTTCTTTCAATTCTACCCCATTCCCTTATTTCGGATTTTCTCCTCTTTCACTTTACTCCCTTTATTTTGCATTCTTTTAATTTCAGTCCCATTTTTCTTCTTCCAATTTCACACTTTTTTTTATTTCATTTTGTTCTTTTTTTTTTTTTTTTTTTGTGTGTGTGGAACGGTCAAAATGTCGTGTCTACAGCTGTCCCTCTTTGTCATGCGAGTTCTACTTGCTTGACAAAAATAAAAGACCACATCATTTTGATCGTCCCATTTTTCAAAGTGAATTTTCAACAATAGAAAAAATAAAATAACTCATAACGATACTCATGACGAACAAATGTCCATTTAGATAATCGTTTAGTGTAATAAAAGAATGACTCATAACGACACTCATGACGAACAAGTGTCCATTTAGAGGATCGTTTATAGTAATAAAGAATTACTCATGACGAACAATTGTCCATTTAGATGATTGTTTAAAGTAATGGAAAAAAGAGACTCATGACGATACTTATGACGAACAATTGTCTGTTTAAATGATTGTTTAGAGTAATGAAAAAATGACTTATGACGATATTCATGACGAACAATTGTCCGTTTAGAAGATCGTTTAGAGTAATAGAAAAAAAAGACTCATGACGAACAATTGTCCGTTTAGATAATCGTTTAGAGTAATAAAAAATGACTCATGACGAACAATTGTTCGTTTAGAGGATCGTTTAGAGTAATGAAAAAATGACTCATGACGATATTCATGACGAACAATTGTCCATTTAGAGGATTGTTTAGAGTGATGAAACAAAAAAAAAAAAGACTCACGACGATACTCATGATGAACAATTGTCCGTTTAGAGATCGTTTAGAGTAATTAAAAATGACTCATAACGAACAAATGTCCGTTTAGATGATTGTTTAGAGTAATTAAAAAGGACTCATGATGATACTCATAACGAACAAGTGTCCGTTTAGAGGATCGTTTAGAGTAATCTAAAAATAACTCAATCCCCAAACCACTTGGCTGGGGACAAAAGAAGGTCCAAAAATATAAGATATGCCCCAGCTTGTGGCTGGGCAAAAATGAGAGCAAAGATATAAAATGTGCCCTAGCCTTTGGCTGGGGCCGCTCTTGGATGACCGAACCTTTACAGGTTGCCTACGTACCTTAGCATTACGCCGATGATCAGGTTTAGCGTAATTCACTGAATGCCCATTTCAGGGCAAAACGCATACCTGAATGCTCATTTAGAGCTTCTGAGTTTTCAGCAATAAGAGTCTCCAACTCGAGTTAAAAGGTAAGAAGTCCTAGTAATAGGAAAATCCATACTTCCAGTCCCTTTGAGATTCCTGTAACGGAAAAACATAAAAAATTAGTCTGAAATTTGTTACCTTTGACGACTTACAATTCCGTTCCCCCCTTTTTCGTCGCGATCATTTGACTAACAGTGCTTGACTTTCACAGGATAGTATCGGGAGATTCTTCCGTCTCATCTTTCCTTTAATTTTAGAGGTGCACCTTCTGGAGGTTCCTCTAGGCTACTAATGAAGTCTAGTTCTAGACAACCAACTTTTATTTCCCTACACTTGCCGATTCTCACTTCCTTTCTTTTGTCGGGCATCCTCAGTATTAGGAGAATCATATACTCCTACTTGTTTTGTATTTTTTTTTTTTTTTTAAATCCTGCAAAACTGATTTAGCTAAAATATGGAAAAATGTGCAAAACCTTACTAAAATAGATACTTTCATCACTAGATATATTGACTGCGAGATTTCAAGCTGGATTGTCTGACAAGTGTGATTTCAATACAAATTTGAGCCATATTTGATGTTCTTTTTCACAGATTCCAACTTTGCTCAAATCCATCAAGTTCCGAACACGAATTTTTTTTACGGTCAATGAAAGTCGGCCAAAGTGAAAATTCCGAAAATGGCCCCTGGAGCGATCTAACTTTTTTTTTTGGTCACGGTCTCTACATTCTTTTCATGGCGCTCTTTCGAGTTTTCACCATGTTCGAACTGTACCTTTTTTTTTTTTTAAGAAACAGATAATCACAAATCAAAATAAACTTACTTAGAAAATAAAGGTATTTATTAGGCAAAGTATTTCTTTACAGAATCTGAATTTAGAGGCATGGAAAATACATCACCATCCATTTCCTGGAGAATCAACGCTCCACTGCTCAAAGCCTTGTGAACAACAAAAGGACCTTCCCAATTTAGCGCGAACTTGCCCTTAGCTTTATCTTGGAAATGAAAAATTTTCTTTAATACCAACTCACCGACCTTAAAGACTCTGGGGCGTACTCGCTTATCATGAGCTCTGGAAATTCTCTGTCTGTAACATTGTCCATGGCATATCGATGTTAGCCTCTTTTCGTCGATTAAACAAAGTTGGTCCAACCTTTATTGTACCCATTCAGTTTTATCAAGCTCGACCTCTGTGAGCAATCACAGAGATGGAATTTTTACCTCAGCCGGTATCACCGCTTCTATGCCGTAGACCAAAGAGTAGGGGGTTGCCCCTGTCGAGGTCTGAACCGAAGTCCGATAAGCCATCAAAGCATATGGCAACATATCATCCCACTCTTTATAGTTATCAATCATCTTTTGGAGGATTTTCTTTATATTCTTATTGGTGGCTTCCACTACTCCATTCATTTTGGACGGTAAGGCACTGAGTTTCTGTGCTCGATCTTGAACTGCTGACATATTTCCTGTATTTCCAAGCCCTTCAAGTTTTTAGCATTGTCAGTTATCAGTGCTTGCGGCAAGCCGTATCTTGGCATAATATTTTCTTTGATGAACCGGGCTACTGTCCTTTGAGTCACTTGAGCCAAGGGGACAACCTCTACCCACTTGGTAAAATAATCAATTGCCACCAGAATAAAGCGATGACCACTCAGCGCCTTAGGGGTAACTTCTTCAATAACGTCCATACCCCACATTGAGAAGGGCCATGGGGCCGCCAAGCAATGAAGTTGTGAAGGTGGGATATGCATTTGATCGCCGTGAATCTGACACTTATGGCATCTTCGAACAAACTGCACAAAATTGCTTTCCATCGTTAGCAAAAAATGACCAGTCATCGGGATCTTCTTTGCAAGCATTAAGCCACTCATGTGGGGTCCACATATGCCACCATGGATCTCTTTCATCAACTAGATGGCCTCTTCGACTCCAACACATCTCAACAGGCCCATGTCAGGGGAGCGTTTGTACAGTGTCTCCCCCGCTTAGGAAGAATTGGCCAGCTAACCTCCGGAGAGTTTTCCGATCAACCCTTGATGCCCCTTCTGGATACTCCCAATTTTTTAGAAAGTCCTTTATGTCATGGTACCACGGGTCTTTTGCTGGTTCGGATTCAAGTTAGCAACAGTGGGACGGTCGGTGCTAAAATCGGATTGCCACCGGAATGATATCATCTTCCTCCCAAGTGATAGAGATCATAGACGCCAAGGTAGCTAAGGCATCGACAAAGTCATTCTTGAGCCTCGGTATGCTTTCAAATTCGATCATCGTAAATCGCTCGCGCAACTCCAGGAGGTGATTGTTGTATGCTATCAAGGTTAGATATCTCGTGGCATACTTATCCGTCACCTGATTGATTATTAACTCAGAATCCCCGAAAACTAGCAATTCCTTTATCTTCGTGTCGACAGCCAACTGGAGTCCCAAAATACATGCCTCGTACTCAGTTCGGTTATTAGTACTCTGGAACTTTAACTTAGAAGCCATCGGATAATGCTGCTTGCTCGGAAAAACCAGAACGACCCTGATTTTGGCCTCTCGAGAGTTCACGGTGCCATCGAAATACATTTTTCAAACTGTTTCCTTATCTTCTTCTTCCATCGCTTAAATCGACTCATCAGGGAATAGTATCTCAAGAGGCTGGTGATTCGTTTGAGCTGGACAACTAGCCAATTGATCTACTATCGCCTGATCCTTTACTGACTTTTGGGTCTTGTAGGTGATATCGAACTCCGTTAGCAGCATCTGCCATTTTGCAACTTTTCCTGACAGAATCGGCTTCTCGAAGATGTACTTTAAGGGATCCATCCTAACTATTAAGTAGGTAGTCAGTGGGAGCATATAATGGCGCAGTCTCTGAGCAGACCAAGCCAATGCACAACAGGTCCTCTCCAGCAAGGTGTAATTCTCCTCGTACTTCGTAAAGGGCTTGATGAGGTAGTAGATGGATTGTTCTTTCTTTCCAGATTTATCGAGCTGTCCAAGAATAGCTCCCATTGAAGAGTTAAGAACTGACAAATATAGCAACAACGGAATCACTTCCCGAGGCGGCACTAGAACTGGAGAGTTGGTTAGATAGGCTTTAATCTTCTCCAAGGCATTCTGACAATTCACATTCTATCGCTCGTCACTCTCCTTTCGAAGTAACTTGAAGATTGGCTCACAAGTGGCAGTGAGCTGGAAGATGAATCGAGCTATGAAATTCAATCGGCCTAGAAAACCTCGAATCTCCTTCTCATTTTTCGGTGGTGGCATTTTACAAATGGCCTTCGTCTTTGCAGGATCAATCTCGATTCCATAGCGGTTAACCATGAAACCAAGAAATTTTCTGGAAGTTACCCCGAAAGCGCATTTTGCCGGATTGAGCTTGAGTTAATATTTTCGAAGTCTGTCGAACATCTTTTTCAAATGGCAGAGATAATCCTCGTTCTCCTGAGATTTAACGATCATGTCATCCACATATACCTCCATCTCATTGTCCATCATATCATGAAAGAGGGTTGTCATTGCTCTTTGGTATGTTGCCCCGACATTTTTGAGACCGAAAGGCATCGCCGTATAGCAAAAGACTCCCTACGGTATAGTGAAGGTTGTCTTTTCTCGATCTTCCTTATCCATTAGAATATGATTATATCTAGAGAATCCATCGACGAAAGAATAGAGCTTTCGCCCCACAGTATTGTCAATGATGATATGAATGTTTGACAGTGGAAAATTATCTTTCGGACTTACCCAGTTGAGATCACGATAATCCACGTAGACTCTGATTTTTCCCGAAGACTTTGGTACTGGGACAACATTTGAGAGCCATTCATTGTAATTACAAACTTCGATGATTCGGGCATTGAACTGCTTCACGATCTCTTTTTTGACCTCAAGGCTGACAGTAGGCCTCAACTTCCTCAACTTCTGTTTGATCGACACACTCCCAGGCTTTAGCGGCAGCTTATAGGTTACGATACTTTTGTCTAGCCCTACCATGTCATCGTAGGACCAAGCAAAAATATCTTGATAGGTAACCAGGAGCATCGTCAATTCTTTATTTTCCAAAACGATGAGGGCTGATACAATCTTTACTTCTTTCAACTCCTCCGGGGTCCCCAAATTTATCAATTATGTTTCGTTAGAGCTAGGAATCGGCTTGTTTTCAAATTTTGCAAAGGATTTTCGGATCTCACCATCGTCTGGCTGGCAAGAGTCATCTTCTGTTTCCACTCTCATCAGATTATGACCCGCTTCTGTATTGAAATCATACTCATCGCATTCTAGCTTAGTTATATCGCATTCATCATACACTGGTAACTTAGGCAACCTGAAAGAGTAAAATTTCAACATTTTAGACCACAGATTGAATAAAACAGAATTGCATTAATTAAATTTCAAAGAAAGCCATTACAAAGCAAAATCCTTTCCATTTAGAAGGCTAGCTGAATGGAAGGGTCAGTACAGAAAATCTCCCCAATTTTACCGAAACGCCCGGTGAACCGGGAGGGAATAAGAATCTCAATTATGTAGTTTTTCACCCCTTTTGGTTCGAATATCGGACCCATGACTTGATCCTGCCTCCTTTCCCAAAATTACATTCACAACTTCCTCAATCAGCACTTTCTCAGGGTGTAACTCGAATCCTACAGTCTCCTCCCCATTATTGATGATTTCTGCCGGATAGGGGAAGGTGACCCGGATATGTGGAATTTTCATTGGCCGGTTGTCCGAGAATCCGTCCCTCTTCTTTTGGAAGAATTTCGCCCGGTCTGCTCTTGTCGACTCGTATCCCAACCCGAATCACCCCCTATTCTCCTTGACTTCTATCGGCTCTGTAATTCCATCCAGGTTTTTGCCCAGTCCTCTTCCGGGGATGCATCCCAAAGACCTCATCTCTTTAGCAACAAAGGCCACAGTGTTAGATAATGAAGGCGCCAACTCGTGTCTTCCTTCCTTCACGAAAGTAGCATTCACGACGTCGAACACATGATAAAAGGCTTCACTCTTCTCTTTCTCCTTTTTCTCATCTATTAATGGGACATATCGGCTTCTCGCTTGATGGGAGGGTACGATATCCGAATCGGCTTTGATCACATAAAGTGTGTCGTCAACGATGAACTTGATCTTCTGGTATAGGGATGCTTGATCTCGTCGCTGAAGAATGTCACTACTATGCTTGAGAGATCTCGATAGAACGACGGTGTCTAGATTGACTTAAATATCTCCAACTGAGTCTCCTCGCTCAGCCTAGGGACAACTTTGATAGCTTTTGTTCTCCAGCGAGCAGTATACCTTTGGAAGCTTTCATCTTTTCTCTTCAGTATCTGGTAAAAAGTATTATGGTCTGGTGCGGTATTTTTATTGTACACATACTGTTCACATAAGGCCTCTACCAGATCCTCGAACGTCTTAATATGTGCCAAGTCTAAGGTCATGTACCAACTGAGAGCCGATCATTTCAATAATCGCTGGAACATCTTCAGGTAAAGGTCTTCGTTCCGAGCATAAACCCCCAACTCCTCTTTGTAGATACTGACATGCCATTCTGGGGGGCCAGTGTCATCATACTTTGTGAACTCCGGAACTATGAAGTTTTTCGGATACACCACCCGGGGTGGTGCTGACAGCTCCTTGTACGCCGCTTTTCTATATGGTTTCTCCCTTTTTAGTTCTTTTATGGTTTTCTCTAATTCTTCTATTTTCAAAACCCAGGATGGAGGGGGGCCATCTTCTTTTCTGTTTGTGGTTTCAACGGCCGGGGCCAGTCGATTAGCATTCGGATCATTTAGTGGAGCAATGACCCTCTCATGGTGGATGAAGATCTGGGCTGCAGGAGGGGCCGAACCTTCGAGTGGATCCTAATAGATATGCCCCTGGCTGGGGTATACTGGTACTCTATAGACGAAAGGATAAGGGCCCATCTGGGGTCCATAATAGACTGATCCCGCAAAGTTCGGACCGACATGGTTCAAATTTGGCACGAAGTTCTCCATCTCGGCACTTGGAGGGTTTCCATTTGGTGATTCAGTCATGGGAGTTCCACTAGATGGGGGAACAGACACCTCCTGAGGCCGGCTAAGTTCGTTGATCCTTTCCCTCAACATGTCAATGGTTTCCTACATATGAGCCATCTGGGCCGCACGGGAAGATTCGGGATTGCTTTCTGATGTCATCTTGGAGTAAGTCTGGGCTCGGCTGCGAGTAAAGACTGGACTTCGGATGGGGGAACTAGAATTGCTTTTCTGGGATCAATTTTCCTATCTCGTCCTGTTCTGTTCTACAACAAGCCCATTTATTAGTCCACGTGGGTCTTAGGTAGCCTTAAGATCTATTCAAGTTCAAAGTTTTCAATTTCGATAATAACCGATCAAAAATGATTTATGAAAATTCTTTCATAGCTTAACCGGTATTGAAAACTTCGAACTCGTTTGGTTTTTAAGACTTCCTAATATATCATCAATCCATCAAGTGTGAAACCTCTGTCTTGTATCATAGAATCCCAAGGGGATAATATGGATACAAGACGACCGTACTTGTGTCGGAAGGTTTACAACAATATAAAAGTCCGAGAGAGAAGAAAGAAAGGAAAAGAAATAAACATCACAACTTATTTACAAAAAATAGAAAGAAAATATAATAAAATAAATTATAACATTCAAACATGGAATAGTTGGACTTATTTGGACATATTAGGCTCGACCCTCTAAACGTATTCCCCCGCGGAGTCGCCAGCTGATGCACCCCGTTTTTTCGAAAAGAAATAAAAATAAATAATAAATGAGCTTAAGGAGATAGGGGGTTTTAAAGCATCGGTTTTCTAAAAAAAAATATACTTAGGCCTTTTTTTTTAAAAAAAAATAAAGAGTCGCCACCTAGCATTGGATTTAAATGGTGTGCTAGGTCACCGAATTTTTAGAAAAATAATTTAAAAGACCTAAGTAAAAAAAATTGACTCCAAAAAATATGGTCTAACCAAAGATTTACTTAAAGGCTCGGGGGTCAGTTATGCTCAGGGAAGGTGTTAGGCACCCCAAGACGTCCGTCTGAAAATAGTACCTTATGTCCAATTAAGTCCAATTAGTTTAGTCCGAATATTTTATTTTATTTTAAAATCATTTCATTCTTATAAAATATTGTTTGGTATTTTCCACAAATAAGGTGAGACAAGTTTTTTTATTTTTGGGAATGTTCCCCCGGTATAACCTCTTATCGAATATTAAGGATTCGACAAGGATGGTCCCCGGGGGGTTTTTATGTATGTTTCCGAGGGACTTCTTTAATTTAAATAGGCAAACTAAAAATAGATAAATGAGATTTGAAAATATGAATGCAAAACTACATCTATATTTTTATTTTTAAGTAACTACATAAATAAATAAATAAATTATTTAATTTAATGAATGAAAAGTGTAAGTGGTGAAAGTGTATTAAACATGCCGTCTAAATAGCGCAACGAGTAAACATGCTAGATGGATGCAAAAAAAAAAAAAAATTTTAAGTTTGCCCGATTAATTTAAGGAAGTCTCGATTTTGAAATTCTTTCAAATTCTATGGATATGAGAATTAAGGGAGGTTTCGCGGAAACAATTTAGGTGAAATTAATCTTTTTTTATTTTTATTTATTCTTTTTTGATTTTCCCCCCTTTTTTTTTAGGGTTTTGATAAGAGAAATAAAATAAACAAAAATAAAAAAAAATGCAGGAAAATAAAAAAATCAAATGCAACAACATAAATAATAAAACATCCTTCACCTCATGCTCGGGGTTAAGAGAAACCCGTCCCGGCTTTTTCATCGGATCATCGGATGAATTTTCTTTTTCTTTTTCTTTTTATTTGTAAACGAAATAAAAAAATACATAAATAAAATAAATAAAAAACAGCGGGTGTCCTTATCTAAACGCTTAAAGGTTCAGATTGAGAATGGGGAATCTCGTCCTGACGTTTTTCATCGAGTCATTGGACGACAATAAATAAATAAAATTTGCAAGAATTTAAACTATCGAGATATTTAAATAAACTGAAAAAAATAAAAAATAAAAACATACATGTTCTAGGCCAAAAATCTCGACGCTCGGGCTTTTCTCTCACACGGATAGCTTTCCGAAAGAGTTTTGATAATCACTCTTCTGAAAAGGGTGACTCCTCTCAATTTCTGAATGAATAAAATGGGAGGAGGAGGGTCCTATTTATATAGGAGAAGATTGGACATAAAAAAAACACTTTAGGAAACCCTAAAACTAGGTTTGGCCTCCAAACCCAGTCCAAATTAGACTGGGAAAGGGTAAAATTGAAAATAAATACAAAAATAGGCTCTAGGGTTGTGGGCGCGTGTAATCACGTGTCCAATCACCGCCTCAGCAAGTCGGTGACACGTGGCAACAGGCCACTGGCTTTCAATTTTTATTTTTTTTGTGCATCAGCCGAAACAGGAGGCCTCCCGTAGCCCTCTTTCATTATTTCTCTCTCTCTTTGGCGTTGTGTAGAGACAATGGGCAAGTGAGCCCACTGCCGCCTCTCTCTCCTCTCTCTCTTCTCTCTCTCTCTCTTCCTCTCTCTCTTTCTCTCTTCTCTCTTACGGTTTGGACCCCAAAGGGGGGTCCCACAATTTTTTTCTATTCACAATTTTCCCCTCCATTTTTCTTTTCTTTCAATTCCACCCCATTCCCTTATTTCAGATTTTCTCCTCTTTCACTTCACTCTCTTTATTTTGCATTCTTTTAATTTCAGTCCCATTTTTCTTCTTCCAATTTCACATTTTTTTTTTTTGTGTGTGTGTGGGTGTGGGACGGTCAAAATGTCGTGTTTATAAGTATTTATAGGCGAAGAGCTCGATTAGCACCGCAAGATTAAGGTCCTGAGCATGGTCAATTATGATAACTTAGAGCATGGCCAATGAGCTGTGAGGTGATTCGGCCTTTGGGCTTCGCTTTTTGCCAACAACCGCTTTGATTCGTGGCCTCCATTTATCAATCTGTTCGTTTCCCTCTATCACATTCATTGTTTCCTCTTTATTCCACCATGTCAACAATTGTCATTTTCAAGCAGATCTAGCTTAAAACATGCCATCGCCGTCGCCGCCACCATATGCACTACCTTCACTACTGCCACCACCATGCTTGCTTCTGTTGCTTTACCACCATCCTTGAAGAGTGTGTACTATTGTTTTTGTGTTTTGATATTTATTTATTATTTTTAATTTTGTGTTTCGTTATCTTGATTTTATAATTTCTGAATTCAATAGATTTGGGTTCTTCAGTTTTGTTTTTCAATGCATTTATTCATGAGAATGTGGTAGGGTGATGACTTGGTTGATATTGGTTCGGTTTCTGAATTCTTCATTTTAGAATCTATATATTTTGGGTTCTATAATTTTTAGTGGATTTTCAGTTGATTTTTTTAGTGGATTTTCACTTAATTATTAAGTGGATTTATGTAAGTATTTTTTACTTTACTTGTTTGATTTTTTTATGAATATTTTATTTTTGAATTTTAGATTTGTAGATGATGATATATGAGTGTTTTTTTTTTTTTTAAAAAAAAAACAAGATTAGTAAAATTATTTTATTTTCTTATATTAAGTGGAATTTTTCATAGTATGTGGTATAAAATTTGAGTGGAATTGTTAGTATTAAGTGGAATTATAGAAATTCAGCGAAACGACGTCTATTGATTTTTGATAACTTTTTGGTAATTAGTTTGTTTATGAATATAATATTGCATTAATTTTTATTTTTATTTTAAATTAATAATTTTTATATTTTAAATTTTTAGTGAAATGTTATAAAATTAAAATTGAATAGAACACGTCGAAGTGTATTAATTTTTATTATAAAAATAACATAATTAGCAAAATAAAATGACATAACCTCAATTATTTTTATAACATCTCAAATAACCAACTTTATTTTTGTAATGAACACAACATAAACAAAAATAACCAATAAAAAATTTCAAGTATTTTGACATAATTCCCTTTGTTGATATAACACACTAATATTCAAAAGCTATTTTCAAATTAACAAAATCAATAATTGGACATAATCCCCTTTATTTATATAACATTTCAAACTCTCTAATTCTTATTTTTTAACACTACTTATTTTATAACACGACATTAACAACCAAACACAACAATAACTAACACAATCATATAATAAATAATAATTTTCTAATGAACAATAATACCATAATCTACGATATGAACTTATTCATCATCTGCAACGTCGACAACATTCGTTAATGATCAAAAACATGTTCATCCTTAACCTTCTTCATCATCTGCAACATCAACAATACAAAATTAAAAATATAACAACAAAAACAAACAAAAAACCATTTGAATCCCAAGAATCAAAAGGAAAATATGTGATTTGATATAAACATTTTGAGAATTTCGAAAAGAACATTTAGAGTTCTCACAAATAGAAGTATAAATATAAATTAAAAACTTAAAAATCGATCTACAAGATAAACATATATTAGACACAACCACATAAATTAAAGGGAATTTTTTTTAGATGTCTCAAGATTTCAAAAATCATTTTCTAGGTTCCATCTCATGTGTAAAAAAATTATTGTTATAGGATTCCATAAAATTGTGTTTTTATGGGATGAGACATTTGGGATAATTTCCCTAAATTAAAAACTATAAACAAAAACAAAATCAGGAATTAAGAAGAAAACATAAATCTTAAACGGATATTAGAAACGGAAAAATAAAATATAAACAAAACATTCAACAACTCCATCTTAATCTCAGAGCTGTTTAATTTCAAAATTGCAATAGACAAAGAGCTTTAAAACATAATACAATACTCGTCCCAAGTCAAGTTCTCAAATTTAGCATATAATTAGACAAATTATTACTCAAACTTTGCTAAGAGCACAAACCAACTTTTATTATAAAGTGGATTTTCAGTAAATTATTATATATTTTGAATAACAAATAAAATTCAGTAATTTTTTTTATTAAAAACTAAAATATAGGGGAATTAAAAAAAAATCAGTGGATATTGTTTTTTTTTATATATATATAAAGTAATGACACTTTTGAAATGAAATTATTTTTGTATTTTTGGTGTGAGTTTGATTTGCATTGTCTTTAAAAATGTGAGGTTGTGTTTGGATAAGTTAATTTAAGAAAGTATTTCATTCACGCAAGAGATTTCACAAATTTTGTTTAGAAAATTCTTTGTTTGGACCACATGTCATTTCTAAATATTTTGAAGAGGGAATTTGTTGTTTTTCAATTTCTCATTTATTTTACTTTAATCCCAATTTTTATTTTGTAATTATATGAATTTCAAAATTATTATTTCTCTGTATTTAATAAAATTTTAATTGTAAAATAGATATAAAAATCATATTATTAAAATAGTTATGTATAATTAAAATTATGTTATTAAAATTATATTACTAAAATAGTATAAACATTATATTACTAAATTTCATAAGTTAAATTACTAAATAAAAACTATATTATGAAATGTATTTTAATATTTTTTATTATTAAAATTTAATAATTTTTAAAATTTTACATATAAATACTTGTCTATATAAAGAAGAGAATTATTCAACCAAACAATCAAATTCTACATCTAAAAATGTTATCTAAATAAGAAATTTATAAATGATAAAATTTTAAAATTCAGAATTTAAAATCTTTTTATTGATAAATTCTATGGATTTATCAAATCTGTATTAATTATTTTGAATAAAATAATAACTAGCTTAAATAATTTTTTTTAATGAATGTAATGTTAGAGTAAAATTAAATATATGGGCTTATATGTTAAATAAATGTGAATTATAGACTATCAAATAAAGTTAGGCCAATAAAAATGATTAATTTAAATTTTGGGGTCTTAATTAATGTATTATAAAGTATGGGTATTAATATATAAAAACAAACGTAATTTCTATTTTTATGATGAGTTAAAATAGAAAATACGAACAGATGCGATTGTTTACGAATAGATGCGATTGTTTATAAACAGACTATAAACAGACACAATTGTTTATAAATAGGGATCATAGTCCACAAATCACACAACGTTTTTTATTTTTCTGATTCTCATTGTTAGAGAGAAATTTAAACATAAAACAAGTGTAGATCTGAAATATTATAAAGTCTTGGACTCGGATACTTCAATTTTCTTATTATGAATTCAGGTACGCTTCCACAAATTTAATATTTTAATTATTAATGATTCAATATGAATATTTTTGTTTGTGTGATGGTTTTCACATAATAAAATTATTCTTACATGTAAGGCTACCAAATAATTTAGTAACAATTTTTTTTTTTTATAATCATGAGTGTTCTCATATTTACACAGTGTAAGATTAATTTTGTTTGAAATACAAGGTTATCTCTTTTATATTTTTATCGGGTTTGAATTTCTAATTTTGTATTGTTTTACTTGGTAACATATATTTTTTTTCCTAAAAAATGACCCAATCGTGAGAGCGCCTCTGTATTCGTCTGCGTGATTGATTCGCAGTACATGTATATACCCTCCCATTTCTCTCTTCCATTTTCCACAGAATTATCTCCACTCAAATCAAAGAAATTTACAGAAGCGTAGCTATGGCTCTTCGAACCCTAGCCACCAGAAAATCCTTAGCCAGACTAGGTCTGGGGGTTCAGCACCAGCTCCGGGGACTACAGACCTTCTCGCTTCCAGATCTCGCGTACGACTATGGCGCTCTTGAGCCGGCCATCAGCGGAGAGATCATGCAGCACCACCACCAGAAGCACCACCAGACCTACATCACCAACTACAACAAGGCTCTGGAGCAGCTCGATGGTGCCATAGCCAAGGGAGATTCGTCGACCATCGTCAAATTGCAGAGTGCGATCAAGTTCAATGGTGGAGGTATTCTTTTTAAACGAATTTCACGCTCTGTCATTATTCTATTTTACGGCATTTTGTTCTGTATTTGCAAAATTACACATACATCGGCGCTTCTATGCATTGGCTCTTCTGGCGTCCTCCTAATAAGTAATAAATCATCGGATTGCCGTTGCTGTAGCTAAACCTAATGTGGCATGATTTAGGCACTCATGTAATTGTATATTAAGCTTTTGTGCCATCAGCATGTCTTATCTGTACAACACATTTTCTGCACATATATGATGATCGTCCAAAAGGGCAAAGCGAACTTTCGTTTGGCCACAGTCTTAAGTGTCAAGCCCATCGAAATTCTTCGTTTGGCATGTGATAAGTAAAGAGAGTTCCTTTGTTGAGTCGGGTGGTTGATTTGGGGAAGTTCCATTGTGTTCACACTTCTAACCTAACCACTAGTCTCTTCCACATCTGATTCGGGATAAACCCAACAATATCCCTTCACACATATCGGGTCTTTGGTCGGATAATCTCGTTTAGTCTCTCCCTTTGTGGCTATTGTGGTATATTTGTTGTACCTTGGGCTCTGATACCAGTGGGTGGTCTTGGACTTCTCTCAACCCCAAAAGTTAGCTCATTAAGTGAGATTTTCTTTCACACTTATAACTTGATCACTAGTCTCTTTCACATATGATGTGGGATAAAGTCAACAATCTCTCCCTCTCACATTGGGCCTAACTCTCAACTAGTCTCTCCCTTTGTGACTATTAGGTTAGAGTTGTAATCTAGGCTCCGATACCAATTTAGGGTAGTCTTGAGTCTCTCTCAATCCCAAAAGATAACTCAAGAGAGGTGAGGCTTTCCCTCACACTTATAACCTGACTACTATCCCCTTCCACATCCGATGTGGGATAAACCCAACAACTCAGAACAAGGAGGATTAAAAGATTCGTTTGATTTGATTGCTTTCTTTTTCCTTCTTTTTTCTTTTTTTTTTTTTTTTGTGTGTGTGTGTGTGTTTTAGTTTTCTTTGGATCATTGTATGTGTTTGATATGATATGAATTATGTCTGCAACAGGACATATTAATCACTCAATTTTCTGGAAGAATCTTGCTCCAGTTCGTGTAAGCTCATATTTTTGGCCTGTTTTACCTCTTATATTGTTTCATTTGCCTATATAAGCTCAACATGTCTTCTACAAACTTAATGCAGGAAGATGGTGGTGAGCCTCCGAAGGGTTCACTTGGTTGGGCTATTGACACACAGTTTGGCTCTTTGGAAGCATTGATTCAGAAGATGAATGCAGAAGGTGCTGCTTTACAGGGCTCTGGATGGGTGGTTAGTTCTATAGCCTGTTCTTTTCTCTTTTTCCATCCCTTCTGTTTTCCTTTTTGAAATTTATTTGGACTTCACAACTTATTCTTTTTTAATACTTCCTGAAGAACTTTTTCCCCTCTGATATTCATTTTCTATTTCCATTTGTCTATTATGTAGTGGCTTGGTTTGGATAAAGAGTTGAAGAGGCTCGTAATTGAAACAACTGGAAATCAGGTAATGCTATCTGGCTTTGCCATCAAGGGATGTTATTATTGGTCCTATGGTTTCAGCTCCCAGTACTTTTTAAGGGCCTGTTTGGTTGCACTTCAATTCGCAAATTATGTTTTTTTTCAATTGGTCAATTTATAAATTGCTATAGTTTAGTGTTTTGCTGTAGAAATTAAAAACATGTGAATTAGCGTGCTAACCATTTTAGTTTTACTTCATAGGCTATTTTCTCATGTAATTAAAGTGAATTATAGCTGAAAAAAACTAACTAAACAAAAACAATAATATGTTTCTTTTCGGAAAAAAATATAAAAAATTGATTTAATCATACGTTAATGGAGAAATATACAAATCAATTCATCAAAAAATAAGACAATTCATAGAATAAGATAGTTTAGACAACCAAACGGGCCTTGATAAGTTGTAATTGTATTGCCTCCATACTTGTTGATGAAGTCATCAAATTATATAATTAGCATCAATAAATGGGTGGCCATCAGCATGAGCATTTTTTCCAGTTCCAGATGTTTTTTAGCTACCTTACAGGCTTATAGATTTCAGCACCAACTTAGTAGGTTGTACTTTCATTTGTTCCTGAGATAGTCATGTATAGAGTAGTAGTGGCTATTGCAGAACAATGGCAAACTTCAGTATGTAGACAATATAACCCATACATATTGCCTGCTCCAGCATTCTCAGTTGATGAGCCGCGTGAGAAGAAGTGAGAAATCCTCTTTTTGACTTTAACTCTCCCAGCAATCGTTGCTTTTATTTTTGTTACTTCGAAAGTAACTGCTTCAGCTTCAACCACTCGAATTTTCGATATTCCCTTTTATTTCTCATCAAACGAATGGCATCTTCTTTTGGAAATCCTAGTTATTCTTAGCATGATATTAAGAAATCTCATTGCTATTACTCAAACAAGCATGAAGCATATGCTTGCATATTCGTCCATAGGTCAAATCGGATATGTTGAATCAATTTTTTTTTTTTTTTTGGAAAAAAGAATGGTGCTGAACATGCATACAATTTTATGTCTTTTCTTGGACTTTTTTTGTTGTTCTTTCTTCTTTGAGAAGAAAGACTTATCCTTGTATAATAACCTTATGACAGAAATTTCCTCTCTGTTACAGGATCCACTGGTTACTAAAGGACCCAGCTTGGTTCCCTTGCTTGGTATAGATGTCTGGGAACATGCGTACTACTTGCAGGTATGTCTCCACCTTTGTCTCCATTTTTTTCCCTGTGCATAAGAAAGCTTCTCTTGGTGATTTGTTCTACAGTGACATCGATTAGTATTGTCATATAAATAAAACTAACAGGTTCTTATGGCTTGAAAATCTGTTAGGCTTAGTTTTGCGAGCGGTTGAAAATGAGCTATTGAAAAAGAATTGTGAACTATTTTTGATGAATTTATCAGAAAGTAATTGTTGAAAAGGAGAAGCACGCAATACACATTTGATAAACATTTGTACAAAAATGTTAGAAGACTATTAAATTACTAAAATAGACATTTATTTATTTATTCTTAATATTAACCAAATATAAAAAACAAGATACATATAAAAGAAATATTTGCTTGTATTAACGAATAATATAAAAATTTATAAATGAAATGATCTTATATGTTTGAAATTAAAATTTTAATATTATAAAATAAAGAATCTGAGTTCTTTACCAAATAAATAGGATTTAAAAAAAAAAAAAATCTGAAAACGGGCCCGCCCTTTTCAACATTTTTACACAACACAGGCCACCCGGGATTACCAACCCGGGTTATTAAAAAACCCAAGTTTAGTATTCCCGGTGTTCACAATACCGGGTATACGGTATTAATTTTTTTTTTAAAGTTAGGCCCAGGGTTCGTAACCCCGGGTACAATTTCAAAATTCTGAATTTCTACTGCAATCTCATGCAACGTTAGATTTATTTTTTATTTTTTTTAAAAGTTAAACCCGGGGTTGTGAACACCGGGTTCTTTTGGCAATGGCGGACATTGAAGGCAATTTTAGACCGTTGAAAGAGGCTTCATTTCCCTGCTGACATCCTTATCAATGTTCATGGATCAAATGGTGCTTCTTTCAGGCAGAAGAGAGAGGAGAGAGAAAGAAGAGAGAGAGTACAGAGTAGAGATGAAGAAATGGGACACGTTAATCCAACAACAATTTCTACTACAAGACAAGAAAAAAGCTAAACTTTAGATCCCGATATTTTGGGACTAGTGTCAACTTAAATCTTGTAAGACAATTAAATACTTAAAATTAAATGTGTTAAGTACTTGTTAAATTAAATAAATTTGATAAAAAAAATTAAATAATCATTTAAAAATTGTAAAACACATATTATCAAACACATAAATTTTACAAACAAATTGCAACATCAAGGAACAAAACAAGACTACATCCAAACTCTAGGGGTGCAACTTGTAATTTAACCTTGCAAGAATACAATGTGTCAAGTTTAATTTTGACCCAAGTGGCAATCAAGGCCCCATTTTAACTTTCTCCAAAATGCAATCCCATGCATCAATAGTTTATTAAAAAAAAACAAAACACACGAACTACAAAAAAAAAAAAAATTAAGTCTAAAATTACTGTAATACATAAAAAATACTATAATTTTTCATGTAAAAAACGTTTGATATGCTGAAATGAAATAGAATGACAATAAGATTGAAATTAATATGATAATGAAAATAAAAATCACTTAAAAATTGTTTAAAATTTAAATTTTTAAATAATTTTTATTTTTAAACACATAAAATTTAAATTTTTAAATGATTTTTATTTTCAAACACATGAATTTTGAATAATCACTTAAAATTTTTTGATTAATCATTTTAAAAATTCAAATTAAATAATCGCTTAAAAAATCATTTAAAAATTGTTCAAAATTTAAATTTTTAAATGATTTTATTTTCAAACACATAAAAATTTAAAATTTTAAATGATTTTTATTTTCAAACACATGATTTTTAAAAATTTAAATTTTGAACAATTTTTAAGTGATTATTTTAAAAATCATTTAAAAATTGTTCAAAATTTATGTGTTTGAAAATAAAAATCATTTATGTGTTTGAAAATAAAATTTCATTTTTATTATTAAAAAAATCATAAATAAAAGTGTGAATTAAACGGATTCATGTAACCGACCTTGCATAAGTGGGACAAAGGCTTTGTTGTTGTTGTATAAATAAAAGTGTGAATATTCTCATTGTACAATGTAACCTATTGATTTAACAAAATTTAGATCAGTAACACTGAGAGAGTCGGTTGATATTCTAAAATGTCATTTTTTATCTGATTGTTTTGTGGACTCTCATTACAAATAATCAATTTAAAATTTGTGTTAACTTTCTTGGTATAGTTTAATAAAAAAATATATAGTAATTTTGGCGCATGATATATCTTATCTTCACATATTAGCTCCAAAATTGTATCGATTTGTGTAACTGACAAAATAAATATAAATGATAGAAATTTTTGCACCTAAAGTGTCAGAGAAATCTCACTTTAGCTGTACTCTTTTAATTTGAACATATTAAATATTGAAGTATCCAAATTGTGTTAAGTCAATATAAATCGATAATTTTGTTAATTTTTATGATAGAAATCAATCACATGTCAACTGCAGAATTACTCACGTGATTGAATTCAGTCCTTAAAAATAATAGAATGACTGATTTGACATGATTGATACTTCAGGTTTTAATGTGTTTAAATTAAAATAACAGGCAAAAATGATATTTCTCTGAAATTTTAGAGGTGCAAAAAAAAAAAAAAAAAAAAAAAAAAACGACTTTTTAAAATATGTTAACTCTGAATAGATTAGAAAACAATAATAATTATATTGTACTATGATCACTAAATATTTAAATTTTTTATTTTTTTGGATTTAATTTACCTTGTTCGAATGTGAAAGAAGCACCATTTAGTCCATGGCCATTGATGAGGATATCAGCAAGAAAAGGAAGTCTCTTTCCACGGTCTAAAATTGTCTTTAATGTCTGCCATTGCCAAAAGAACCCAGGGTTTAACTTTTTTAAAAATAAAAAATAAAAAAATCTAAAGCTTTAAGAGATTGCAGCTGAAATTCAGAATTTCGAAGTTGTACCCGGGGTTATGAACCCTGGGTCTGACTTTATTTTAAAAAAAAAAAAAAAAAAATTAATATTGTATACCTGGTGTTGTGAACATCGGGTATACTAAACTTGAATTTTTTAATACCGGGGGTTGTGTAAAAAAGTTAAAAAGGGTCCGTTTTCAATTTTTTTTTGGCAAAAAAATCCTATTTATTCGGTAAAGAACTCTAAAGAATCTAACTGTCTTATATCTTGCATATAAGACTTTCAAAAACTTCATTTTCTTGATTTTTTGCCAAAGAAGGAAAAGCCCGCTTGTTGCTTTTTAAAAAAAGTTAGATTACCAAACACACTTAGACGGGATCACTGCAAACTAAGCCTTAGTAGATGTCATGTCCATGTCATGCGTGGCGGAGCTATTAAGGATTTATAGGGACTTAAGCCCCCGCCCCCTCAACTTTTGAAAATTTGCACTATTACCCCTATACTTCCAGAAAAAATCAATTAAAATCTCTTAAAAATTTTCGTAAATTATAAAAATATGTAATAAATTCCCTAAAAACTTTTTTAGCTCCGTCAACTAAATTTATGGATCCGCCTCATAAATCATAAATTCCTTTATTTTCATATGTGACAATAGTAAGTATATATGAATGTTTTTTTTTTGGGTGATGGGCAGTATAAGAACGTGAGACCGGATTATCTGAAGAACATATGGAAAGTGATGAACTGGAAATACGCTGCTGAAATCTACGAAAAGGAGTCTTGAACCCTTGACGGAAACAAACACTTTGCGATGCCTCAAATGAACCGGTTACTTTATTACTGTTTGAGGTTGAGGTACTGATTAGGGAGCCCAATCTTTACAGAAAGAACATATGCTTCTTATTTATCCATGTAATCATAAAGGCCATCTCCTTTTTTCTTTGTGAATCTGTACTAGGGAGAGAGAGCTGGTACACCACCCACTCTTATATTATGTGTTGTGATGAGTTGAGTGATAATTTTCCCCTCCTTTGCCTGCTTGTGTGTTTCTCTTTTCTCATTTCGGGCTTGGAAAAGGTGGGGCAATGCAGTCATGGGCTGAGCGAGCTTTATGTCTTGGTTTAGTGAGGATAAATTTTTTGGTTTTTCTTTTCAGGGCTCTCAAATACCATAAAAACACTGGTTTTTCTAAATGGACACTCTTTTTTGTCAGCCCTAGACCTCTTAAAAAAAATATTTATTTGAGTCTAATAGTATTTTACCCTTCAAATTCTAACATGCATATCTCTCTTCTTCTTTTTTTTTAACACTTTTCTCCCTATTATCTTTTTTCCTTTTTGGCGAATACAACTGGTGAGGCTGCTGAAGATGGAATACTCTCTCTCTTAGTTTCTCTCTTTCATCCCCTAAACTCCATGTCCCCCCCTCTTACCCCCTAGCCCCTGGCCATACCATTCCCCTCCACCCATTCCGTGGCCCGCCCTCTCCCTCCTCTTCTTCTCACTCTCGAACTCCTCTCTCTATTACACTATGTATATGAAGAGAGTGATATATATATATATATATATATATTCAATTCCTTAAAGTCAGATTAAATGTTTAATGAATAACAACACAACGGTAGTTGCACATAGATAGCCATATGGATGGTGGGCGATGACAATGGTGAGCAATGGGCAAAAACAAGAAGTAAATCGGTAACATGAAATAGTTAAGAAGTTATTTGAATCCAATTGGCTACCATGAACAAATCATTTTTTAATTCGATTTCATTTCTCTTCCTCCACCTCTCTAAAAACCAAACAGTTGAAAATGCATAACTATTGCTCCATTTATCAAAATTCAAAAAAAAAAAAAAAAACCTAAAAATGAGTCAGTCGTTCAACACTTGCAGAGTTTTGGAAACTTGCAATCATTCAATTCTTGCGGCCAACTTCTAAGAGGATGGATCTTTGATTTTCTGAACTACTAAGCAAATCAAATCGATGAAAGCAACTAGCAAATCAGTAAATGGAATGGCTTTCATTTCAAATGATTAACGAGGATAACGCAACAGAAATGATACCCAACATTGGCAAGGCACTAGCTCAAATTGAACTCGAATATCTAACTAGATCAGAGTCAAATCCGTCCAATTCTAGTCAACTCTAGTACAAAGATGGCAGGTGGAGGTAGTGGCCATAGTGAGCCATGGTGGTGCAAAGAGCTAAAGATGAAGAACGTGATGGCAATGGTGGCCTGACCGCCCAGCGATGGTCTTGATGGCAGTGATGGTAGCAATGGCACTGCAATCGTGATGGTGATAGCAGCAGCCATATGTTGTGGCAACAATGGAGGTGGAGGTGTGGAGGGAGAGAGAGAGAGACAATTGAAGAAACAGAAACAAGAATGGATTCAAGTTAGGAACAATTTTGCCAATAAAAATTATTAAAGGGAATTAATACAATCTTTTTTTTTTTTTTTTTTTCTAAGATAAAACTTATGAACAATGTTTAATTGTGTTGGTCCCATAATTCAAATACAAAAAAAGTCAAAGTGAAGAATTTAGATCTCATGCATCAAGGACCAATTATCTGAAAATAGAGAGAATGCTGCAGATATGGCCATTTGTAGAGTTCATGTGCTCTTTAGGTTTTCCATCCATGGCTAACAGGAGACTCATGCAAATGCTTCCTATATTCAATGGTCATCATATTGGTATCTCCCACCAACACCTTGCCCCAAACATGGTGTTGCTGCATAATTCCAGCTCATGATATCAGGCGTTGGTTGCCCCAGATCTGTTCCCAATAATTTGTTCTGTTCCCAAAAATTCTGAGAACAGAAAGAACAGAAGCAGACATTCTAGTTCCCACATTTCTTTCTGAGAACAGAAACACACGGGGGCCTTAGTCATTGAGCAGTCTGTAGTTGCTTAGCGATTCTGATGCAATCAGCCATGGGGCAATCCGTCTTGATTGCGTTGGGAGAGATGTGTGATCGACTAGCTACATATCCCTCCTGTCCACAAAGCAAATGCATAAAGACACGTATAATAATTGCATCTACCCGATGTTCAACAAGAATCAAGCAGATTCATTAAACATAGAACCCTAAATTCAAAACTTCAGCCACTACCTCTAACATGGCGCTCATCATCATCTGCAGTGGAGGAGAATTAACTTTAGCACGACTCGCCACCTGAAACAATAATGCCCAAAAAATTCTTTTTTAGAGAAACTACTATAGAGCGGTCTTGGCCCTCTCGCAATCTCAAAAAGTAACTCATGAGGTGAGATTTTCCCTCACACTTATAACTTGACCACCAGTCCCTTCCACATTCGATGTGGGATAAAACCAACAATCTCTTCCTCGAACATTGGGCCTTTGGTCAGCTAACCCGTAACCAGTCTTACCCTTTGTGGTTATTGAGTCAGAGTTGTAACCTGGTCTCTGATACCAGTGTACGGTGGTCTAGGTCATCTCTCAATCCCAAAAGCTAATTCGTGAGATAAGGCTTTCTCTCACATTTATAACCTGACCACCAACCCATTCCACATCTGATGTGGGATAAACCCAACAACTACTTATACTCAACTTGTAATAAACAAGAGGAGGAAGAAGAAGAAGATGGCAGATTTACAAGAACCTCATCCAATTTGATGAACCCAAATGGCAATCTGGGTTCACTTTCATCAATCATTTGTTTCAACAGCTTTTCAAGATCTTTTCCCATGCCATTATCATTGTCAATCCACTCCCACTGTTCAGCTAAAGATAACATTCCTGTTAAATACGATTCGCTGTGAAGAGGTCCCGTCCAAAGGGGACCTGAAACAATGATCGAACCACGATCCTGCACAAAACCAACTAATAACATAGTCAAAAACAAAGTCCTAACCCTAGTTAAAACTACCCATTAACAAGAGAAAAAAATGGGTCATGGTAGAACAGACCAAGAAAGAGAGGCAAAGTTCAGACAAGAAACGAGAAGCCCTAACATTAAATTCACGTATTTTTTAGGCACTGTCTGGTAACACTTTTACCGAACAATGCCTGAAATAAATCCATGGGGCCATACATTTGTACTACAAGGGCAACCGATCCAACCAAGTTTCTCCCATTTAAATGCTTGAGAATGGCCACACCTAGTGCAATAGCCGATGAAACTGTAATGCCTGTTATAATAAACATCAGAACAGTAATAAAATCACCAATTCGTCGATAATATTCTTTGAAATCACAGCAAAATAAAAGCAACAATGGGTTACCTGCTATCAGGAAGCTTTCCTCGATTAAGTTGGAGCAAAACTCTAAAGACAGGGCCATGGTAAGAGTAGTAAGAGAAAAGTGGTATAACATGGTATCCAAGAACAGAAGCCTCCCGAAAGGCACCACCTATAAGCATTCGCAAACCAAGCTCATTTGCATATGGCATAGGACGAACATATGCTCCGTATGCGGCTAAAGAACTAATTCAAAAAAAAAAAAAAAAAAAACAATCATTCATCAAATTCACAAAAAACATTGCGTAATATTTTCACATCAATTACTTTTAATATTATATTTTTATTATTTTACAACTTTAATTGTAATATTTTCCCTATATCTTTAGCTTTTTAGTTCTCTACAATTCTCTCTACCACATATTCACCCAACATACATCATTATATCTCTCTTTTTAACATTATATTTCAATCAATCACATCACTTTTATTTTCCAATTTCAACCTATCATTAATGAAGATTCTCTTTTTAATAAGTTATTCAAAACTAAACCAAACAATCTCATAATTATCAAAAACTATTTTCAAAAGTTTCAAAAGCTGTTTTCGAAAACCAAACCAAACCAAACCAAACAAGCCCCATGTTATCATTAAATAATTCACTTATCATTTTTTTATCTCAATTTTATTTTTCTTTATTTTTTAGTTCTTTGATTAATATCAACTACATTGAATCCATCTAATTGATATTAAGTTATTACCTAGATCTTGAATTTGTATCTCATATCATATATCATAGTTGAAGTCAACTAAAATGTTGGTAAAGATTAAAAAGTAAGTTGATTAGGACTAAAAGATACGTTACTTTGTAAACATGACAAAAAAATAAAAAAGATAATATAACAAGAACCCCTATAAATAACTCTGTTGGCCAAGTTTTAGCAGCAATTGTCCCGTGGCGGAGGCTCGAGGGATGGGTCAAGTCACAATCAAATGCCGTGGGCGTTTGTGTGTGTTGCTGAATGCACTATAAGGCTAGAGTATGCGTCTTTCCAAACACCAATTAGTTTTAGGATGAGTGGTAGTGCCCGAGGTCCTACAAGTGGTATCAAAGTCAAGGTCACGGGTTCGATTTCCAGATAGAGCAATTGCTGAGGGGGAGATTGTTGGCCAGGTTTTGGCAACAGTTGTGTTGTGGCGGAGGCCTGGGGGATGGGTCTAGTCACGGTCCAATACCGTGGGCACTTGTGTGTGTTGTTGAATGCACTATAAGGCTAGAGTATGAGCCTTTCGTAACACCAATTGATTTTAGGATGAATGGTAGTGTCTGAGGTCCTACAAACTCATATCCAAATCGCTTGTTCAGTGAACTAATTAAGTTCAAAAATCAAAAGCGGCTTTTTTTTAAGCTTTATCGGGAAGAAACTATCCACCAATGGCATGACAATCACAAATTGTTCATTTGGTCAAGAGAAAAGAATTTTATAAATTTCGAGCTAGCGTTATTCTTACTATAATCATAGCATGTAATTCTGTTTCTTCTATTAGTATTCAAGAGAAGTTGCATCATGTTTAAAATGCTTCTTCAGTGAAGTGACTATCATTTACAGTTTCACCGCAGGTTATGCCTCAGTGTATAACTTAAAGAAACAAAACGTTTCGCTAGTGATAGTACCGTTCCTTGTCTAGTTATAGTACGGTTCCTTATTTCGTCTAGTTAAAACCAGTGTAGTTTCGCTAGTGGTACTACGGTTCCTTGTTTTGTCTGCTTAACTCAAAAGAATCATTAGGCATCATGTAGGAGATATTATCCATCAATCTCATGACAATCACAGCTTGTTCATTTGGTGAAGGGAAAAAAAAAAGTGGATAAATTTGGAGCTGAATCGATATTTGAACGGAGCTAGTCAGCTGAAAAATAATAATCATGAGATGCATAACTTACTGATGGGGTCGATGACCGCCGGAGGAGTAACCATCAGTAGATGTAATGTAAAGAAGTCCACCCAGTTTCACAGCACCAATGGCGGACCTCAAGAAACTCGAATCACTCCCAAAGGAATCGACATCGATTAGATCAAAGTAATCCCTCTTGAGATAGCATTCTGTCAGAACCCGATTCGCATCCGAGTGCGTGACCACCCATCTCCTTTCCTCCTCCGAACCTCTAGAAATTCGCGACAAATTCGAAACGATAACCCTTCTGCAATCATCATTTGCATCGTTCGCCATCACGAAATCGGCCTCCGCCTCCACCAGGTACCGGAGGGACCGAATCCCACAACCGCACATCGCGTCCAGAACTCGTAGATTGCCGTTGGATTTGCGGTAGAGGGCTGCGGAGAGTACGCCGAGGTCACGGCCGGTGGCGCTCTCGTGGCGGAAGAATGTGTCGCCGACATCGAATTGGATGCCTCTTTCGGTTTCAAGATGGGATTCGCAAATTGCGTTTGTCGAGAGAGGATTTTTGGTTAGTGTATGGAGGAAATTAGGGTTCGGTTTTTTGTGATGGGGGTTTAGGGTCGCCGGAAGGAAGGAGAAAGACGATAGGGTTTTAGGAAAAGCAGATATCATGGCGGGAATGGTTGGATTGGAATAGGCTTACAATTTTCCCAGGAAAATATATACATAATATGTGTATTTATCTAATTCCATTATATATTTCTCTTTCTTTGTAAATTTTGATTTAAATTTGTGATGATGTCCAAATATGGTCAGTTAGATATGATCCCGGTATCCGAATATCATCCTCTAGGGTATTAAGTTCCTGCAAAAGAATGTGTCACGGGC
Source organism: Eucommia ulmoides (assembly GCA_016647705.1). Taxonomy (NCBI): domain Eukaryota; kingdom Viridiplantae; phylum Streptophyta; class Magnoliopsida; order Garryales; family Eucommiaceae; genus Eucommia; species Eucommia ulmoides. The sequence goes on from CM028336.1 coordinate 7,165,178, forward strand.
CGAGCCTTTCAATGTTGAAAAACGGACCGTTTGACGCTAACTAGGATATTACGTAATAGCAAGTCAAAATATCAAAGAATCTAGAATAGCGGATTCGATTTTAATAGTAACGAATTTCACTACAACAACATATGCCGGTAATATAATGAAAAATACAATTATAATAACAACTTAATATCAAAGGCTATAAGATGTAAAAAAAACTTGAATGATTTCAAGAGCATGTCTTCTCACGTAGCATTTTAAGCAAAAAAATACAAGTGACTACAATAGACATCATTATGCACGAGGAGATATAATGAGTTTTTCTTTTCTGAATGAAATAAACTAAATTAAACTAAACTAATTTAGAAAACAAATGAAAAATATCAGGGACAAACGGTCATGTGCGAAAACAAACACTGGACAAACTAAGACCATGACACAATGCACTATGGGTGGACATACTCGTTTTGCGCCTCCATTGTAAAAATAAGTGGTGTCTGAGTAAATTTAGCATAGTAATGTTTGAGAAAATTAGAGCATAAAATCCCCTTTGTATGTATAGACATTGGGAGACTTATTCGCTTTGTGTCTCTCGAATCTCAATCAATTTTCATTAATGCCCGCGGAATTGAGAAGTTATGGATCGTTACAATAAGTATATGAGCTTATCGAGAAGAAAAAAAAAAGTATATGATTTTCTTCCATTGCGTAACGGATTCGCTAACCGGTTATCCCGAAACATTCATTATGAATGATTTGACAATATAGTTTAATTGTTGAAATTAGAAGTCAAATATTTAGTTGGGTGTTCACCTTTTTTAATATTCTCTTATCTAGTTGTGTGTTTATTTTCTTATCCCTTCAATTTTAATTTCTCTCTATCTCTCTTATTTTTTTTTTTTTTTTTTTTTTTTTAAATTATGTTATTTCAGTTCAATTATTGTATTCGACTAATTTAATTTATGTTCATTTGTTTAAAAAAATTATAATAAAAAGTATGAAGCAAATAAATTGATATTTATATAATTCAAATAAATTAAATAGATAACAAAATTTTAAAACATATAATTTCTTTTCCTAACATAAAAAAGGGAATTTTTTATACACGAAATAGCTATCTTATTGGTTAAAGAAATTACCAAAAAAAAAAAAAAGTGAAGAAAATTTATTTTATCGCCCAACACAGGACTACCATTCTTGTTTTTAATTTGATTTTTATTTTATTACCCAATGGTACTTTTGATGAAGAAGAATGCTATTCTTAAAAACACTATTAAAACTGACATTTTTAAGCAATAAAACACTATCCTAAATAGACTTTTCATTTCAAGTTTTTACCAGGAGCAATATCGAAGTTCTTCCTCAACGATCAATGTGTAATTATTATTTCATTTAATCAATGTGTAATTATTATTTAATTTTAATTTTCAACCAATCTCAAATGGGTATTTTTAAAGTTAAAAATCTCATTTAAAATTTAATAATTTTTTACATATAAATATACTATGTTGATATCCAAACAACGAGGAACGCATTGAAATATTGATCCTATTAATTTAAGGGATAATTGGTCATTACTCCCAAATAACAGATGTAATTTTAAAAAAGTCATGCTTAAAATATAAGTTTTAATTTAGTCTCTTAAGTTGAATTTTACATGAGTTTTAGTTCGCATGTGCAAGTATTACAAGAATTGTAAAGAGAACTTTTGTGAGTAAATTCGTATTATAGTGAATATTAATTACACGTGATTAATATTAATTACAACTTTATAATTAACATATATTACATATATTTGTGTAAATTTAGTTACATATACTTGTGTAATATTAGTTACACGTTATGAATTATATATATTTGTATAATATTTGTGACATTTAACAAATATTACACACAAAAATTAGTTTAATATTATTTACATGTATTTGTGTAAATTTAGTGATGTATTACAAATTACATGTATTTTTGTGTAATATTTGTTATATCTAACAAATTTTTATACACAAATCAGTTAAATGTTACAAAATACAATAATATTTGTTACATTTAACAAAAATTTACACACAAATTAATTACATCTCTGGGACTAAAACACAAATTACTTACGTTTCTGGGACTTTTTTAAAATTAAAAGTAAACTAAGAGATTTGTTACCGAATACCCCTTAATTTAATTAATAGATCCCATTTTAATTGCAAAAAAATTCTAATAACAAAATGTTGATGCATGCTTATCATAAATTATTCTCATATTTGGTATCAACAAGTAGACCGCTTCATAGTTCATATTAAAAAAAAATAATGACACTTTGGTCCCACTAGAAGAGTCAATCTACCAAAATATCCTATAACTTTTTATTCGAACCATTTAATTCTCAAATTCGCGTTAATCATTACCGTTTAGTCCCAATTTTAAATCTGAACCAAATAAAGTGACAATAATGCCCCTACAAATCCGGAATCATATATTTGATAATATCTTTCCATGTCATAAAAGTAGGAACAATTACCAAATTAAAACTAAACTAATTTTTTATTCTTAAAATAGCACATAATTGATTTATTTATTTTTCATATATCGTTTGCTTGATTTGATTATAGATTTATGATCGATGAGTCATAACTTGAAAACAACATCGTTTATATATACTTTGCTATATGAATTAATATTTTGTTGAATTTCACACGTTGATGAATTTTATGTTGAATTTAATACGAATATGAAAAATTGATTAAAAAAATGAACATGATATCATTGGATTTAAAGCAAATTTGAAAACTAATAAAAAAAATAATGAATGGAATATCATTTTGAAGATGTTATTTAGACAAATCTGAATATATAACTAAATCATAAAAAACATATATTATTAAAAATATTTTGATTTTAATAATATGATTGTGAATCTCTATTTTCTAGGAAGTTATATATCTGATTGTAGAGGCAAATTTGATTGAATAATCACAAAAGACTATTCGGTAACCAGCTTTAAAAAAAATTATTTGGTAGTTTTGACTCTTTAATAGGACCGGCTGATAACCGCAGTTATTAAAAATAAAAAAATAAAAAATCTCACATTTTCACTTGACTTTCTTTCCTCTACTATTTCTATCCATTTTTTTAACATCCTCCTAATCTTCATGAAAATTTTGCACTCAATCCAATAGATTTTAATAATTTCATTCAACAACAAACAACCAATGTCATTTTCATGTGGAAAGAAATTTATTTATTTATTATGTATAAATAAACATAGAGTGTATAGTCATTAGTCAAGCAGGCGGCTAAGACAATGTCATATACTTTAAAGCATGTCTAAGAATTTGAGATCTATACAAATAATTGTTAGACTTAAATAAGTATTTCAGATTTTAATTTTAAAATTCTTATTGTAAAAATTATTCAAAACTCATATTCCAACCGTTAATTAGGACTATACGAGCATTAAGTTTAATTATCAGTTAATTTATCTTAGAATTTTATACTACAATTTTTTATATGATAAATTAAATAAATGATACTACAAATGATAATTCTATCTATTTTTAAAAAATTTAAAGTGCAAATAAATTTGGCTGAACAAAATCAAGTGGAACAGAATTGTCATTTCACCTTCCATTCCGATTCTCTTGTTTGATTGTCAAATAGAATAAAAAAATTGACTCTATTAGAATGAAAATTGATGAATTAAATTCAATATCTCATAGGCTTGAATCAACCCAATCCATTGAAATCAAATAATGAAATTTAAAAAAAAAAAAAAAAATCATTCATTTTACCCTAAAAAGTCCATTCCTTTTAAGTTCAATTTCATAGATTTTTTATCTTGTCAATATGGACTAATATTTCGAGAGATAAATATGGACTAATATCTTGTTTATTTTTTAAATTTATTTTATTATTATTATTATTATTTATTTTAATCTTTTGGTTATTCATGTTTTATTCATTTTGTAAGTTTTTAATATGTCGTTATATTTATCTGTCGATAGATTTTGAATATTTTTCATATGAGATCGTGTATAGAGTATAAAAGTATTACTTGATTTTTGGGATTTGTATGGGCGTTTATGTCAAATTGATGGATTTGTAGGGTTACGGTTTGGGATTTGTAATACCGGAATATTGGGAGTTATGGGGGTGATGGGTTTCTATGTTTTGAAGAAGCTTTTTTTTTTTTTTTTTTTTGTGTGTGTGTGTGTGTATGCACAAATCTTGTAAGAACTTTTCTTATTCATCTCCCACTAGCAAGAGAACATCAGCTGATGCAATGTGGCTCTTCAGGTTGATTCTCTGCTCATGATTTTCTTGTATTGTTTTGAGTTAGTAACATGTGAGGGGATAATTAGTATATGTTCCCAGTAACGAGAAAGTAGGGAGAGAGGGCTAAGGTGAATCACAGGTCTTGCAAGCCCGATGTGAAATATGGCTAATATTAAAATAAGAAGTGGGACAAATTGGTGTTCAAGTTGGAGTTTTTGAAAACCATTTTTGCTAATGCAGTGTCTTTAAGCAGAGCCTTGGCATCATTTTCAATAGGGCCTCAGAAATTTGTTCTTAGTTTTGGTGTTTTTTAGCTCTCTTAGAAGTAAGATATATTAGTTGGTGTTTCTGTATGATTGTGTACTTGTAAGGTTCTTTGTATTGGTAAATGGCTGCGCCCTGGGCTTGCCCATGTGTTAGCATGTTGAGACTATAGGAGCTCCGTGAGGCGGGATAAGACTTTTGAATGCTTGTAATGGTTGCAGAGTCTTGCTATTTACATGGTAAGTTTTTTTGCAGTGTAGTAAAGGAGACTTTTCTCCTTAAATTTTAATATAATCAATTGCCTACCAAAAAAAACTTGGAGCTTGATATAATGCTCGAGTTCCTCCTCTACAATCAATATGAGATTGTTGTTCCATTTTAGTTTTCAACCGAACTCACGTGGGTATTTTGAGAGTTAAAAATCGCATTCAAAACTTAATAATTTTTTGCATATAAATATATTACGTGATCCCCAAAACAATGAGGAACACTTTGTAATACTAATCCAATCAATTTAATTAAGAGACGTTTACTGGAAGATCCCAAAAATGGTTGGAAACTATCGACTACACCCGCTATTTTTTTCATGAACCGAGCGGTCCTTTTGCTATTTTTGTGAAGAAAATGCCCCTAATTATTGCGCCTACATAATACATCCCTATTTTGTGGAGCTAATTTAGGTAATAGATAACCATTTATTAAAATGAAAATAACTATTGTTGTACATATTTTTTTTACAATATAATTATATATTTAGATTCGTTTAAACAAGATCTTCAAAACGATATCAAATTCACTATTTTTTTCCATTAGTTTTCAATTTTCACATTCATGTTACATTCCACATAGGTACTTCTAGACTTTTTTAGTTTTTTTACAAATTATAAGATGTTACATGTAACATCTATATGAAATACGATTCAACATAGACAATGTTACATTCTCACGCAAAAGAGAATATTTGTGTTGACAGTAAATAGGAAATGTTACAGGCAATGTTACATTCCACACTCAAAGAACATATTGCATGTGAAATGTAACATTGGCTTTGTTGAATTAGATATCGTAACGAGTGTGAATGTTACATATAATGTAAGACCCAGTTTAAAAAAAAAAAAAAAGGATGAAATGAGAAAAAATGAGAAATTGGGGGGGGGGGAGAAAAAGTATTTTGTTAAGATATTTTTTTAAACAAACAATTATATAATTATTTATATATATATATATATATATATATATATATATATATATATATATATATATATATATTTGAGGTTAGAAGGGCAACGATCATTTCTGGAAGAAACAAGAAAATGAGAGAGAGAGAAGTGAAGAGGAAGAAGAAGCCGTCAGAAGGGTTGCCGGAATCACTGGTGTAGGTTCAGGGTATTTTCCCAAGGCTAAGCATCGTTTGGGTTGTAGGGGTGTGCAAGGGTGACATATTCAGGGGTCATATGGAAGCAGGAATGTGTGGGTGAAGGATTGTGCCCTGTTTTTGCTGTTAGAGTTATAATCCATGGTTTGTGGTGTTATTTTAGTGGGTGTTTTAGCTAGAGTGAAGGGAATGAGGTTGGTATTTTTAGCGTAAACTTGGGACGGTTGATCGTGAAAGTGGAGTGAAGGATTTAAGGGCCGGAGTTGGGGACAAGAAGGAGAAAGAAGACTGGTTTGTTCTGTCAGGGACGAAGCCAGGACTACTTAGGCGGTGGAATATCGCCCAGGCGGTAAAACAACAGAGAGCCGAAAATTTCGTGATCGCTTAGGCGGTAAAACAACAGAGAACTGGAAATCGTGTGATCGCTTAGGCGGTGTAATACCGCTTAGGCGGTAAAACAACAGAGAGCCGAAAATTGTGTGATCGCTTAGGCGGTAAAACAATAGAAAGCCAGAATCGAGTGACCGCTTAGGCGGTGGAAGATTGCTCAGGCGGTAAAACAACAGAGAGCAAGAATCGTTTGTTCGCCTAGGCGGCGTATTTCCGCTTAGGCGGTGGGGAGCAGAAGCTTATTCTGGGAGGGGGGCTTGCGAGTTCAAATTTCCAAGTGAGTGTACTGTCCTTCTTGCCAAAATATTTTCCATATAAATATGATGAGATATGTGTTTATTTAACTGTATGAATTTTATAAATTATATGGATCAAGCCATGTTGTGGGTGAGTTGGATTAAATGGGTTTCCATTGAAAGGTTTGGGTTTAGAAAAGAAAGCCTTTATAAATAATCTGCTGGATTTGGTGTTTTAATTTAAAAATGGTGATTATTATTATGGTCTGTCCGGAAGGTGGTCCGGTAGAGGAAAATTTATTTCAGATTTGGTGATAATATTATCATTGAATTGACTAATGCCACAGTTTATATTATGATCTGTCCGGAGGGTGGTCCGACAGATGGATAGTTACTATAAGGTGATTGACGTCATATGGTGATTTATATTATTGGCCTTCGGAGACGTCCGGTTAGCGGTGATCTGCGCAGTTATGTCCATTAGGAAGGCATATCCTACGGATGGTTACAGTATCGTTGCAACTCCCGATCGTGAGGTTAAAACGATCACTATGGCTTAGCCGGTGGATGTAGGATTGAGATGTGTGTTTAAATTGGGGTGTTTTATAAATACTGGGTGACTTATTATTTATCGGGTGTTTTGGAAATTGAATTATACTGCTTTATATCCATTGTTTATTTGATATTAAAGGTTTTACTAAATCTGTGAGGTATTTATATTTATTTATGCTTGATCCATTTAAATGTTGGATTTTTATAAAATGTATTGTTGCTATGTTAAAAATAGTTTTTACTAAGAAGGCAGTACACTCGTAGGTGCTGTAGAGAAACGTCTGTCCCCTACTAGCAGTAGGTCGATTTCTGGAGGACCATAGCGGGGAGTATCTCGGTAGTGATTCTTTTTTGCTTTTGGTTGTAGATGTTGTTTTGTAAAAAGGAATGAATTAGTGGGGTTGTTGAAAGAGCAAGAGAGTCTCAAGAGTAGGAGTATGTGTATTTTGTTAATTATGGTAAATAATATTCTTTTTGTGTAAGGCATTTTAATTCGAGTTAGTCATTGCTGAAAAAGTAGCATTGTTGTCACATCAGCCCGCGATTACTATGATATCGGGATGGGTTGTGACATATAACATCCATGTAATAATAATATTACATGTACCATTAATGTTGAATGTAACATGAATACGAAACTAATAAAAAAAAAATATTGAAAGTGATATCATTTTGAAAATTTTATTGAGACGAATCTAAATATATAATTATATCGTAAAATAAATATGTACGATAAAAGTTATTTTGATTTGAATAAAATGATTTTGTGTGAAACCTTCAAATAAGGAAGTTATAAACGCAAGAATCATGCAGGAATAATTTTATCATATAATTTCTGCGTTTTTTAAAATTTGGTTTATTTTCAAACATGCGAATTTAATTGATAGTTTTACGTTAAAATTGAGATTGACTGGTAATTTTTCCATTAATTAATAAGTTACACTGTAATTGCCAAAAATTCTTATAACAAAATGTTGATGCTTACATAAATTATTCTCATATTTGATATCAACAAATATACCATTTCATATCAAAAAATGAAAAATATCACATTTTCACTTGACTTTTTTTCCTCTTTGTTTTTTTAAAAATACATGTATAAATAAACATAGAGTGTATAGTCATTAATGAAGCATTCGCCTAAGAAAAAGTCATATATTTTAAAACATGCGTCTAAAGAGTTGAATGGAACGGAATGTGTCTTAATTTTGAAGAATTTGAGATCTACCCAAAAGCGGAAGCAGTTTGTGTTTTAATCCCATCTATTAAAACAAATAGACATCTAAATACGCGTCTGCACTCGCGCAGTTACATATAATTAATTTGTATGTAAATTTTTGTTAGGTGTAACAAATATTACTGTATTTTGTAATATATAACTAATTTGTATGTAAAAATTTGTTAGATGTAATAAATATTATACAAAATATATGTAATTTGTAAGATGTTACTAAATTTACATAAATACCTGTAATTAATATTCAACTAATTTTTGTATGTAATATTTGTTGAATGTCACAGCCGTTAGATGTCTCTAGATATTTGTAGCCTTAGATCAAAAATCATTTCAGAAGTGAGTTTAAAAATGTCCTACTGTAACTACAATAACTTTTTGGGCGGGAAACATTTAAGGCCCTTGGATCTAACATCCGACGGTCCAGATCAAATAACCATTTGATTCTTTTTTTTGGAACTGATACCAGTGCCCTCTCATTCTCTCTCTCACTGTCACGGTCTCACTTCTCTCTATCGCTCCTCTCTCTCACTCACACTCCATCGCCGTCGCCGTCACCGCTATAGTTGGAGCACTGCGGTGCCCTCGCCGTCTCTCTAGCCCTCACCATCGCCAGATCCTCAACACTCCCAAGCGACATCGATTGATCAATCCTCTTCACTCAACCTTCGATCGATCACCACCGCCGTCGTCGCCATCACCAACGCTCTCTTCTCCACCCGTCAATCGAACTCACCACTGGCCAGGTAGCTTCGATTCCTCACCACCCGTCGCTACTCTTTCCATCTTCAAGGTTCGCTACTCTTTCTTCCTCTCTCTTTGCTGATCTGTTGAGTTGTTTCTTTCAATTTTGATTTGGTTTTTTCTGAATTAATTTTTGTTCATCTCATTTGATTTTCTATTCTCGATTTAGGTTTTCTTCGACTGTTTTTTTTTTTTTTTTGCGATTTTTCTTTTTCAATTTCAGATTCTCCAATTGATGCTTGGATGACGACCCCTGGAGCTGAAGCAATGTCGTTTCCTAATTATCATACCCCTTTTCAAGTATGTTTAACTAACCTTAACCTTAATTTCCAAAACCAGTCTACTCTCATGTTCTCTTTGATGGCGTTTGTTTAATGTTTATTTAGATGGCGTTTGTTTAGTGTTTCAGTTCTCAGAAAACTTGGAACAAGAATTCCAGCTGTTTGATAATGGGACTCTATGGTTTTGGAATTTGATTTTCAATTCATACTTTGGAGCTATGAAATGGGTTTTAATTTAATTCAACTTGATCAAACACTTAACAAACGCAACCTGAGGCGTTTGTTTTAGTTTTCTGCTTCAGTTTTTTTGTCCCAAAATTTATGTTTACTTTCTGCTTCTGTTCTAGAAAACATTTATGAGTTGCTGATAGAAATTTGTTCTAAAAATCTCTCAGAAAACACAACCTAAAAATTTTTTTTTTTTTGGTTCCCAAAAATTCCATTTCTGTTCCCAGTTTTCGGGAACAAAAGTACTAAACAAAAACACGCCTTTTGCTACCTTTTTGCTTATAATATTGTGTATTTCTTACCTGCCCATGTATAGTTTCTCTCTAAGAACAAAGTATGCTAGAATTGCAACTAATATTATCACCCCTGAGACCATTACTCCCTGCAAATAAGATGCATCGTTATTGACTGGTCATGGTACTGAATGTGGCATTTGTTTAGTGTTTCTGTTCCCAGATTACTGTTTATGTTCCCAAAACACTTGGAACTGAAACAGAAATCTGGGAAGAATTCTATATGTTCCCAGTTTCTGAAAATCTAGGAATCGAATAGGAAGATATTTTTTTGTTCCCATATCTCTGTTTCTGTTCCCATATCTAGACACTGTAATTTCTCCCTCTCTCTTTGGATTTTGGGTTTGATTGTCTCTGTTTTTCTATTTCGAAACCCTTAATAACGACGGTGCACAGGTGGTTGTCGGTGTTCGGCGAGGACGATGAAGTTCGCCGATGGTCGCATTTGGATGGTCGTCAGTCGCCCAAAGCTTCATAGGTACTCTTCTCTCTATATATATGTATCTGAAAATTAGATAACCAATGACACGTCTTGCTTATCAGAACTAATAAGGAGTATTGACTTCTTTCCAAGTAATTCCACTGCAGGGTGGTATTAAATGCAAGAGATAACAAGTGTTTGTTGAACTATAGGGAGTATTGATTTATCTCCTGCAGTAATTCCTCGGTTCATTTTCTATTTCAAAAGTTTTTTTACAGTTTTTTCAGCGTACAACTTATTAACGCATTGACTTCTTTCCAGGTAAGTCCACTCATTGCGTTTGAAATAGAAAGTGAAGCTGATGATGCTGTTAGGCTTCCCCCTATGTTTCAAGAGATGAAGCTGATGATGTTGTTGAGCTCCAGACGCCAATGATGTTTCGCTCTTGCTCTTTCACTCTCGCAACGACCTCAAGGTTTGTGGATCTCTCTCTGTATCTATTGCGAATGTTTAAATCAATGGGTTCTCATTGTCCGTCTCTATATTTCTTTTTGTGCAATAGTTGAGAATTGAATCTATTGTAGATGCGAAATCTATAGATTTTTGGTGCATTTTGAAGATTTCTTCCTTGCTATCGATTTAGTTACTTTTATATTTTATAATTCTTACGGTTTGGAATTGCTTATTTTATGTGCAATATTATTTTTTGATTTCTGTTTTTTAATTTTTTGATTTTGAGTCAATCTATAATATCAAAGAAGTTAAAAGCTAACTTTTCACAAACACAAAATTGAGTTTCTTTACAATTTTAAATTGCAATTTTCCTTTTCTTTTTTAGAATGCTCATGATCTGAGATAGAACTTGCAAAAATACACCATTTTAAGATCACGCATTTTACATGTTCAGTAAAACAGTTCGGTTAGTTTGTACTTGAACATTTGATTAGTTTTGCTGAAAATAGTTTGGTTTTGCATTCATATAATACTATTTTTATATTTGATTTCTTTCTCTGTTTTAATATTTTATTACAACCACATAGTTTTTAAGTTTTTATGTTATTTAAGCCTTTATGTTTTGTTTTATTTGAATTTATAATGATTCATTATAAATAACATTGTGGACTATTGATGGATTTTGATATAATTTCTAGGTATTTGATATTTGTCCGTCCTTCTCCGAAGAAAATTGAGGTGAGCATCTTTAAAACATGTTATCTGATTACAATAATAGGTAAGATGATAATGCACCCACTTTCTTTTGTTTCCAATCACATTTGCTTGATGTTAACTTGAATGTGAATTTTCCAAATTTCGTAGTTGTAAGGTAACGTTTGCTTAGTGTTTTTCGTTCTCAGATTTTTTTCCCCGGCAATGGAAACAGGAAAGGAATGGGTTTTTATTATGATCTCACTAATTTGTTTCTGTTTCATGTTTTTTGGAGAACAAAACCAGAAATTTAGGGAAAAAAACACTGAACAAACGCCACTAAACAGCTGTGAATTCCATTTTTGGTAGTTGTTTCATGGTCACATTCATTTAGTGTTTTTTGTCATAGATTTTTGTTTTCTTAATTTCTTTTGGGAACAGAAAAGGTTATACGGAAACCAAAAAAAAAATTGGGTTTTTGTTTTGGAACGAAAATATATGGGTTTTAGAATGTAATCATTTCTGGATTTCTGTTTTTTCTTCTTCCAAAAAAGGCAAAAACAGAACTCTCGGAACAGAAAAAAAATATAATTGTCTCTATACACCCAAAATTTAAAAATGAGTTTAAACGAAAAAAAAAATAAAAAAATAGTTAGTTATGGAGGGTTAAATTTTTATGCTGAATTTATACACCCAACAGTTGATTACCTTCGCTTTGATTTGTTGGGGTTTTTGATTGGAAAATATAAAATGTTGGGGGGTCTCAGTAAGCTTTCAGCATTCATAAATCAAATCCCTAAGTTTTCCAGTTAGGGATTTGATTCCGGTTCTGTTTGCGTTTCTGTTTCTGTTCCTGTTCCTGTTCCTGTTTCTGTTCTGTTCCTGTTCTGTTTCTGTTCTGTTCCTGTTTTTGTTTCTGTTTCTGTTCTGTATCTGTTCACTGTTTCTGTTGTGTTCATTTTTAAATTATGTTTGCGTCTGATGATCAATTTGATGATTAGTAGTATACTTTGTAATATGTGTTGATCTCCACCCCAATCTTTGCAATTTATAGTTGGATTGATATGATATGAGTTTGAATTGTGTTGTTCTGTTGGAATTGTGGAGTGGTACTATGATTGATTTAGTGTTGGTGTTAGTTGTTTGCAGAGTTAGGAATTAGTTGTTTTGATTGGGGTAGATGCTAACAAAATTCACAATGAAAAGTAAGAGTGAAGGTGCTGATTTTCCACAGAAGAGACCTTGAATCGTCACTTATCTTCTCAGTGGTGTGATCCAGTTATGGGACTATCAAATGGGAACACTCATTGACAACTTCGATGTGCGCGATGGACCTGTTTGTGGAGTTCATTTTTAAAAATCTCTACCGCTTTTTGTATTTGGAGATACGCATTATGCCAGTTTACATGAATTTCTTTTGATATTACTTTGTATTTTCAAGTAACTAATGAGATAGGTGAATTTGCATTAGCAAGTTATGAGTTTGTTTAAATCACTGGATCATTTTTCATTGATCTTCAGTTTTCTATATACTCTACTTAGAGTGTAAACCCAAACAAGTCTTATCCAAGTGTTAGTTGCACAAGCGCATTGGTATGATTAAACAATTTTAGGAGCACAATTAATTGCCAAATGGAATCTAAGAAGAATTTCAGAGAAAACAGGCATAAAGTTATATAGGTGGTGTTTGTTGGTGTTTTTGTTCAAAGTTAGATTTCTATTTTTGTTCTATGTGTGTTCCCAAATTTCTGTTCCCTGATTTTGGTGTCTGGTCTTATATTTATGTATTTTTTGGTCCTAGATTTCTAATGAGTCGGCTATGTAATCTGGATCGAGAGCAATAAATATATCTCAACCATTTTTGTCTTAGAATATGAAATAATGATTATTATTAGTTTAACCCGCATTTTCTATTTTATGATTTTGTTTTTTGGATTGTTTGTTATAGATTTAATTAGTTTTTTGTTTTATAATTATTTTATTTTTCGATTGCTTATTTTCTATGTAGTATTATTATTATTTTTTTATTGATCCAAGTTTTTTTTTTTTTTTTTTCGCATTTACAGGTTTAAATAAAAGAAGTTAAAGTGAAATTTCATTGGCCAAGACAAAACTGGGATCATAGAGAAAGTAATGCAAGTTTCTTTTTCATTTTAAATTGCAAAGTTTTTTTATTCTATTTTTATTTGTTTGATTTTTTTTTTTATTTTAGTCATTTCCCAAGAAACGATGTCTTGATATTTGAATTATTAATTATTTTAATTGTATATGCAAAATGTAACATTGAATAAATGAGATTTGAATAAGTAATGAACATTTTTTGCATTGATTTATTTCAATTTAACTTATGCCTAATTATTGTATTAAATGAATAGTTGAATATCTACGCTATTGAATGTTGATTGTGTTGTATTTGTAATATACATTATTAATTGGTGATGATATTTAAATGTTAATTATTGTTGATATTTTAATACAATAAGTGTAGAATGTTGTGTAAACAAAAGAAATTATATTAATTTTTTACGCCCGTGTCTTCAGGCACGGGTTATACGCTAGTATATATATATATATATATATATATATATATATATATAATATGTTAATTATTAAGTTGTAACTGATATTAGTTATAGGTAACTAATATTCATTATAATACAAATTTACTCACCAAAGTTCTTTCTACAATTTCTGCAATGCATGTAGATGAGGACTAAAACTCAAGCAAAAACTAACTTAAGGGATTAAATCAAAATTTATATTTTAAGCGGGACTTTTTTAAAATTACATCTATTATTTGGGATTAATGGATAATTATCCTTAAAGCTTATTCAAAACTCATATTCCAACCGCCAATTAGGACTATACGAACATTAAGTTTAATTATCAGTTAATTTTTTTTAAAAATTTTAATAATTTTTAAATTTTGTCATAGGTTAAAATACTTAGAGTTTGTTTGATAACGACTTAATTTTTAAGTGCTGAAAATTTAAGCGCTGAAAATTAAGTGCTGAAATTTTAAGTGCTGAAAATTTAAGAAAGTTGTTTGATAAAATTGTATTGAAAATTTAATTGCTGCATTTTTTTTATTTGTTTGATAAATACAAAATTTGTATGCTGAAAATTATTTAATTTACATAACTATTTTTTAATCAAGATAATGTAAAGAAAAAAAAAATTGAGAACAAAACAATAAAATCAGGGTGCCATTTAAAATATATATATATTAAAATTAAAAGTAGAAATTAATCCAAAAATATGTAAATATTATATATTTTTTTTTTATGTAATTTGATTGCTTAAATTAAATTATAACAATAATTTAAATATAAAATAAAATTAAAACCATAAAATAATCCAAAATTAATTCAATTTTCATTAATCCTAATTCTAATTAAACTCTCATAGGGAATTAAGGGTAAAATAGTCAAAACATAATTTTTTTTAAGTGAAAAATAATGGAGTGCATTAAACAAAATAAAATAAGTGAAGAGACTTTAACTTAATTTTTTACTCACATTTTGACTTAATTTTTAAGTTAACTTAATTAATTAAGTGATACTAATTATATTTATCAAACAAACTTAATTAATTAAGTACTTAATATAATCAGTTTTAAGTATTTAATTTTTTTATCAAACATGTCCTTAATTAAGGAGCGAAGGGAGTAAAAATAATAATAAGTAAAAAATTAGATAATTTTTTATAGAAAAAAAAAAATAGTATCCAATGAAATATTAACATGTAATTAAAAATAATTAAAACATTAATGAAGGTAAGACTTTTCATGCCTCTTATATTTCATTGGTTGGTAAAACCATTTTCAATGTAAAATGATAAATACCGAATGTTTTTTTCTTTTTCTTTTTTAAATATTTCTATTTTGAATTTGAAAATTTAGGCCCCGTTGGGTTAGTGTTCCCAACCAAACCCAACCCAAAAATTCTGAGTTTGATTTTTAGGAACGCATTTGGCAAATACAAAACTCAACCCAACCCAACCCAAAAAATAGGAATTGATTCTCAAAATGTTAAGAAAATGAGAAACAAAAAAACCTTTTTTTTTTTGTGCCCAAAAAACTCAATCTAAAGTTCTCAACTCTGGCCACCGTCTGACGACCACCAGCTGCCGCTGGTCACTGGCCGCCGCAGTCTGCCACAGTCGTTCGGCGACTGTCGCTGGCCACTTCCCGCGACCGTCTCTGGACACCATGCGTCGCCATCCGTCTGCCACCACCGGCCACCGTCTAGCCACCACCGCCGTCGCCGGCGTCCAGCCGTCCGGCCATCGTCTGACACCACTGCCGCCACCGCCAACCGCCGTCAAACACAAAAAAAAATTAAAAAATAAATAAATAGTTTTAGGATAAAATCGTTACCAAACACGATTTTGTTCTCAGCACAAAACAAAAATTGTCGTTACCAAACGCAATTATGTTCCCAAAATTCTCAACCTAACCCAATCTAACTCAACCCAATCCATTTCAGTTGGGTTCAGAAAAGTGGGAACACTAACCAAACGCCACCTTAAACTCCGTTTAAGAACCCAATTCAGCGCTTATTAATATATTAAATATTTATCAAGTATATTTGATAACAAAATAAAGCAAACAGTAACACTTAACATTATTCTCAATTTTAAGTAATTTGTGATTCACTTAATTTTTTGGCACATAAAACTTAAAAACATCAAACATCTATTTATTACAATTATCGCCATTCAACAATAATATTATAAAATAATTCTAAAAAAGCTATACACGAATAATTATAGGTAGAGAAAATTTAACATATATATACGTTCTTTAAAAAAAAAAAAAAAAAAATCCCTTTAAAAAGTTGATTTTTTTATTATTATTATTATTTAGCCCAAATTTCACTCTATCTTTTCTCAATGAGTCCTTTTAACAATAAAAAATATTATTATTTAATTTATCTCTTAGTATTTCGTCTTTTGACAGTTAAATATAATAATGAACAAACAATTATACCTCTATATTTAAAAAATATTATTATTTAATTTATCTCTTAGTATTTTGTCTTTTGACAGTTAAATATAATAATGAACAAACAATTATACCTCTATATTTATAGGAAACCCTAATCCCATTTTCAAACCCTCTCTCATATCCCCTTTCCCTCTCTTTTTTCCAGTCATCACCAAAGTCTAGATCAGTTCCTTTCTTTCTTTTTATATCCCCCGTGCACAGTTTAGGGATTGCGAAGCCATCACCAGACCAGTTCCTCTCTCCCTTTCTATCCCTCTCGTGCACAGTTTAGCGATTGCGAAGCCATCACCAGACCAGTTCCTCTCTCCCTTTCTATCCCTCTCGTGCACAGTTTAGTGATGGTGAACATAGTTCAGCGATGCCTCTCTCTTTTCCAGCCGCCGCATCTGGTCACCGTGTGTTCGCCATATGGTTGTATGTTCGCCTTTCGGTCACCATTTTCGCAACCATATGTTCGTCGTATGGTCAACGCAACCCTCTCCTTCTCTCCCTCTCTCTCCATTTTCAAATTTAGAAAATTCAAGATTTGGAAAATCACGGCGGTGGCGATGTCAATTACAGTGATGAACAGCGGTGATGATGGCAAACTGACGACGACGACAACCATGAGCACCGACAGCGTCGGCGAACGACGATGGCGATTTCGTGTTGTCTTAGATTTGAAAATTATTCTTTCGTTCATCTTTGTCGTTCACTCGTCTTTGTCATTTATCTTCTTCTTTGTTTTCACTGAATCAAGTTCTTCTTTTATCTAAAAATTTTCAAAATTGGAACAATCGCCGTCATGGTGAATGTCTACAAATAACATCTTTATTTGATCGTTTTGTGTTTGTGAATGTTTTATTCATGGTTGTATTTTTGTAAATGTTCATGTGGTTTTACTGAAATATTCATACCGATTTGTCTTTTCCTTGATCTTTTCCAATGATCTTGATTAGGTTTTTCGTGAATGGTCGCACCACCAGGGATTAGATATGTTTTGATTTTGTTGATTTTTGTAAAAAAAAATTGTTTAATCAATGTGAATGTTTTTTTTCGTTGATCTTGGATTTATTTCAATATTCTTGATTTTGTATTTTTGTGATTGTTCACGCGGGGTTTTAGATTTGTTTTGATTTATTTTTCGGGATGATTGTGAAATTTATGGTTGGTGAATGTTTATACCGATTTTGTTTTTGTTGACCTTAGGGGGTTTTTGATATTTTAATTTGTTGTTCGTTGGTGTTTTGAGGTGAACATTTATGTGGTTCGATGAAATGTTCACACTGATTTTTTTTTTTGTTGATCTTAGTATTTTTTTTTTTTGAGTTGTTTTGGTGAATATTCATACCGACATAATAAAAACGTAAATGTGTTCATATAAAGAATAATGAATATTCACAAAAACATAATCAAAGTTAAAATGTATTAAAATATTTAAAAATAGAAGAATAAGACATGAATGTTCATGCCTTCATTTTTTTAAAGAATAACATTATACGTAAATAATGAAAAAAAATATGATTAAAGAACATAGGACTATTTTTTTTTAAATCTATGCGGATTAAAAAATTTATTATGTTAGTGGGAGGTCCATTTTTCAATTTATACTAGTTTTAAACCCGCGCTAAGCGCAGGTTTTGAAATAATTTTCACTTGTGTTTTATTTGATTATTTAAATATAATTTTATATTTGTTGTTTTTGATAAAATATTTTGTATTAGTCAGTGGGGTTTGTTTTGTTTTTTTTGTTTTATTTTTATTTCAGTGGGTGAACTACGTATTATTTTGTAGTGTTTGATTTTTTTATTTTTTTTTCTATTTTGTAATATTTGTTTTCAATTAGCATTATGAATATTTTACTTTTGGGTGTTGAAATTAAAAGTATCGTTTAATGTTTGATGAAATGATGAAATTTTATTCAACATAATTTTAATTTTGAAGAAATGTGCGTGTTCAAATTATTTAAAATAAAATTAATTAACAAATATGCTTAATAATTTAAATATACTCAAAATGTTGAGAATTTATTTAGTAATAGTTTCACTCAGGTTCAAGAATCATGGGCTTGTAAATTTTATAGTTGTTATCTTTAACTCTTTATTATGTTTGTCATTTTTAAACTCATTTTGTATATGAAATTGGTTGCATAAAAAAAAATATTTTTAATTAAGCTTGTCAACACTTATATGAGAAAAAAATATAATTTTTTTTAAGGAAAATTATTTTTTAAAATAAAGAGTCTAACAATTGAATTATTTATATTTTTTTATTATTTATTGTAAAAAAACAAATATGTTATTTAAATGGAAAATCTCACTATTTGAAATACAAAAAAAATAAAAAATTCTTTGAACTCACTATAGTAATAATAAATAATAATTAAATTTACTAAATTTATTATATTAATGATAAATATTTAAAATTTATTTAAACAAAATAAAATGTTAAAAGAAAGAGAAATTAAGGAGAATTAAGAGAAAAAATTTTGTGAGCTATCATTCATTCTCAAGTGTATTCTTCCTAGTTTCTTATATAAATTTATGTAATACACTTTTAATTTTATTTTTTTCATTACTTTTAGAATCAAATGATGGTTGTTATATTTTCTTTGAGTATTTAAAAAGTATTTGATACTGTTTTTTTTTTAATTTTAAAATTATTATGAGAATTAAATATTATTAATTTACGTAATACAGTTTCAATTCTTCTATTTTATTACTTTTGAGATCAAATGATGTGTTTTACAGTTTTTTAGTATTTTAAAAGTATTTATTACTGAATTTTTAAAATTTAAAATTATTCTAAGAATTAAGTATTTCTTATTTATGAAATTTAGTTACTGTTTATATATAAATTGTTTCATTTAATTATTTTTTAATTGTTTATTGTTATTTTCAAGTAGGCTTGGAAATTTTTTAATTGTTATTTGCAACTCTTTATTTTGTTTGTCATTTTTAAACTCGTTTTGTATATAAAATTGGTTGCATAAAAAGGAAAACTATTTTTTTTCATTACGTCTTTCAACACTTGAGAAACAAAGAATATAAAAAAAAAAAAATTAAAAAGTCTAGCATAGTTTTTTGTCATTTATTTTAAAAAATATCTTTTATTAAAAAAAAAAAACTCATTATTTCAAATATAAAAAAATTAAAATTCATTGAATTCACTATATGAATAATAAATAATAATAAACCTCACTCAAATCACTATATTAATAGTAAATATAATATTTAAAACTCATTTAAATAAAATATTTAAAAAAAATCACGAAAAATCAAGAAAAAAGATTTTTTAAGCTCTAAGTATTCTAATTTTAGTTTCTTATATACATAATAATTATTGACATAGATAGATATATAATTAATGTGTCCCAACCCATTTGTTTTGTTTTTTTTTCGTTTGAAAAACAACCCACCTAAAATTGACTATACAATTTATTTATTTTTAAATTAAACCAACACTCTCATATATAATATAATATTGTTATTAAACCATTTAATTATACTTCTAACCTCAAAAGTTATCAAAATTATAAAATAATATTTTTATTATATCTATAAGTTATTAAATATTCACTTACAACGTAAAGGTTCCATAAAAATAAAATAACCATCAAGAAAATATAACATATTTTAAAAAATATAATTTTTCCCTGCAAGGAAAAGAAGAACACTTTAGAAACATCTTGGCTTGACCTGAAATATATATGTAAACAATTTTTGTAACATACATTTCAACCTTGAATATGAATGAATAATAAATCAACAGTAGGTGTGTTGATTCTATGTCCCTAGAAAGCTAATTTAACGTATCCAAAATAAATATCGATAAAAAAACTCTAAGCATTTAAAAGATCATAAGAGGTGTTAACTTCATGCATTTTCTCGATTTTTCACGTCTAAGTACAATTGTTATCTCCTATAAAACGATTCTAACTTACACCCCAATATTTATAATCAATTGAAGTCAATTATTACATGGGTAGACAAAGAATATTGAAAACTTTGTGTACAAATTCCAGACTTATAACGTAGCTCAACAAATTTATAAAAAAATTCAATAAAAATACAAACCCCTTTGTTTAGTATTTTTATTCACAGAAAATTAAAAACATAATGCAACTATTATAACACCTAAATTGGAAACTCATTGATCACTCCAAACTGAAAATCTTACGTGGCGGTTTAGTCAAAAACTCCACCACCACCTTTTCCAGCGGCAACTTGTTGCCGCAATAGTCACGGAGAATATCTCCTTCATCCCCTATGTACCCGAGCGACGGCATCATGGTGGGCCAGTAGTGGTTCGTGATAGTTTGGATGTCCCCACAGCATTCCACCCCCAGATTACTCTCGCCGCTGATAAAGAACATAATAATCGCGCAGTGCATGATTTCAACTCTAACAGAGCGCCCCAGCAGTCGATGGCGCCGCCACCCTCCAATTGGAGCTTGATCGCTAGGTCTCCGTTGCGTATTAAGGCGGTGTTGCAGGTAACAATCGTCGTGAAAATGGCACAACAGAATATAAGTGTCAAATAAATCAACTTTAAAATAGCCATTGAATAGTTTCAAAGAGATTTTTTGTGGTAGAAAAAAAAAAATTAAAGGTGGTGGTTCTTTAGTGAGGTTGAGAAGGGCATTATATAGAGGGTAAATTATACCTTCTACCCCAGGGGAGGGGGACTCCATGAGACAATAAACTGATAAATTCATTCCAAAGGCCACAAAAGTTAATTAGTGATTAATTAGTTGATTAACATTAACTAATAATAATAAGTATTTTTAACATTTTATACCCCTAAAGTTTACCATTATCTCACATAGTTCCACATGGGTTTTACTTTGAATATATAACACCCTGAAGTTTCCTAATCATCCCATTGTAATCCAAATTATTATTCCCGTGGGGAAATTTCAACTAACAAACAATCACTTGTACGCGTGCGCGCACGTATTGCAAAATATTCGCTGGGGAAGGAGAAAACTAAAGTTGAAAATGCTCATAAAACTCCCTTAAAATAGCAAGGTACACGATACATGACTACTTGATGTCCATAGTTGTAACGTGGTTAATGATTTAGACTGAAATAGAATGATTTAAAAAAATTAAGGTGTGATGTGTTCAAAAATTGAAACTATGGACACATGAGATAATTGTCAAACTTCAAGGTGTAAAGTGTAAAAAAAATCCAAATAATAATGAGATTGAACGTGTATTGGGCCTTTATGTAGGGTTTTAAATGCAAATAATGAAGCGATGAACAATTTGCCTCCATAGAAATTGGCTGGCTTTGCAATTGATAATAGGGTAGATTGCCTTTTACCCCCTTCCACTTTTATTTTATTTCATTTTGTCCTCTATACTTTAAACCTCTACGCTCACACCCTTCTACTTATAACAATTGAAAAATTATTATTTTTTGTTTAACTTAAAGAAATATAATAAATTACCTAAATTTTACATGAAACAAAATTGTTATTTATTTTAATTTCATTTTTAAATATAAGAACTCACCAAAATGCTTGAAAGAAGTATTCTCCAATCTAATTACTTTATTATATCTAATTTATTTTTGCTTGGAAATATTTTTCA
Source organism: Eucommia ulmoides (assembly GCA_016647705.1). Classification (NCBI taxonomy): domain Eukaryota; kingdom Viridiplantae; phylum Streptophyta; class Magnoliopsida; order Garryales; family Eucommiaceae; genus Eucommia; species Eucommia ulmoides. The sequence goes on from CM028336.1 coordinate 7,187,174, forward strand.
ATCACAGTTATGTTTTTTAAGTAATTTAAAATGTGCACCATATAAATTAATCATATATTTGTGCATTAATTAGAAAAAAACTAAATATAACTAAAACAAAAAAAAAAAAGCCAAAGAAATTGAATAAGGCACTATTCAATTAATTAGAATATTAGTTAATTAGGAAAATAAATAAATATAACTAAAACAAATAGGGCACTATTTAATTAATTAGAATATTAGTGGGGTTTGAAAGCACTATTCAATTAATTAAAATATTAGTGGGATTTGAAACAATCTTAACCGTTGATTTTTTTAGAGTGAGGAGATGAGAGGAAAGGACAATATTCATTTGTGGTTTAATCATAGAGTTTGTCTTCCAATTTTAGGTATTACATATAGATATATTATATAATAAATTTTTCTTTCAAAGTTTATTTAATACTTAATAAATTCAACTCTTATAATTTAACATTTATTTTTCGGTTTTATGAAATAGGCCCTAAAATTTAGAAATAAATGTGTGTTTAAGAATAGAAATAAAAACACGACCAAAGATTCACCTGAGCCTAATAAGTGAGCTTAGATTTCTAGAATATATATGTAGTTGCTATTTATGGAAGGTCGTTAGTTAGAATTAAGCCAGTCTTTATATTAAGGTACTAAATAATGCATTATGAAATTATTGATCTTATTTCATACCCAGATTCAAATATTATATATATATATATATACACACACCATCATTTGAAGACAAAATTACACAGAAAAATAAAAATAAAAATTATTAATCTCATTCAATTTATATACAAAATTCGGACGAAAATTAAATTAATTCATTCAACTCATCCATGCTTGTCCATCAATTATTCTGTCTACAAGCGTAGAAGTTAGAACAAATTAAAAAAAAAAATACTAAAAATAATTTATATATGGATTTTCAATTGTTGCACTTTAGACCTTTCACAACGGAGGGAAACTAAATATCCACCGGGCTAGAAGTCTTGAGATTATGGGCTTTCAATTGTTAACGTGGTTGATTCCTTTGCTGGGTCCGGACGATGGCACCGGCGTCCCTTTTGGAAGAAAATTCAGAACCAAACCTCTATATCTCCCTCTGCCTCCGTCCATCGGAGTTTTCATCTCCTGGACCATGTGACCGGAATCTTCACTTCCCATAACCTTGCCGTCTCCCAGAAGATCTGGCTTTACCGAGTGTCTGCCGCCGTTAAGAGGCCTGGCTGAAGAAGATCGACAAATGAGAAGGAGAAAGAAGAGGAGCATGACGAGGGTTTTGGCCATTGTTAGAGAGAGAGAGAGAGAGAGAGAGAGAGAGAAGAGAGGGTTTCTTATGGGGGTGGGGAGGTTTTAGGTTTAAAAAGTGGTGGCGTGTGAATGGTGATTTGGAAATAAATAATTGGTTGGTAATGGCCGGTTATTGAAAAAGTCAGCGACCATGAAGTCAAAGTTGTTAGGAATGAATGGGAGTACCACGCGCTTTCTTGCATGTGAGTAGTATAAACAATTAATTTGGATTTTCTATATTGCATGGACTTTCAAGTGTACATATTTGTGCATATAAATTTTAAGTTCCAAAGAGAAGGTTATGAAATCACCGATCATGGTGTGGCTGACCTCGTGTTAATGATCACCGACTTCCTAATGTCTCATGCGACCAATTATGGTGTGGACGTCGACCTCATGTTGACGACCACCGACCTTATAATGTCAATTTCATGTGACCAATCACGATGTGGCCGACCTCGTATTGATGACCATCTCCCAGCGATCAGTGCTGAGGGGTTCTCCACTACGATAGTCAAGATAGTCTACAACTAGCGACCTCTGGATAGAGACCTGTTATGGTACGAAAAGAGGCTATGTCGTTCCCACGGGCTGAGCTATATGTCTCTTGATCATCTGGTCTTGCTCATGGGCTCATCTTGGTATGCCGAAGGACAAGGCCCAATGGCCTAAATCACACCACTCGCCTCCTCATTGGCCACACGCCGATTTACGTTAATTAACCAAGCTCAGAGTTCTAATTTGACGGGACTAATCTAAAATCGCTCCTATAAATAGTGTATTAATAAGTACACCAGGTACACAAGAAGTTCTTGCTTAATACACTTGAACTCTATTTTCTCTCGAGTTCTTACTCTTACACTGGAGAGATCTGTTGGGTAAATCCCGACATATTTTTGTACAGGTATTTGTTTGGACTTCGGATACATTAACCGATGATTGTTTGCAAGGCAAAGGACATCGTACTCAAGAGTGCCAACTCAGCAAAAAAAAATCTTTACGTGAACTCTGACCAGATCAACTACAAATATTAATCAATTTTCGACAACACCAAAGTCATATTTAAAATTAGAGTTTTTTCACGTCTAAAAGTACTCTATGATTTTTTAATTTTAGTTAAATAATAAAAAAGTTATCTAATTAAATACAAATATAAATTTTAATAATTTAATTATATGTTTTCATTGCTTAATTTGTACATGATTTATTTTTAAAGGATAAAGAATTAAAAAGAGCAACCCCATTTGTTTTTATTTTTTGGAGAAAAACTAATTTTCGAAGAGAACTTTATTATTGAAAAAGGAAAAAGAAAAGGCGCGTGAAGGGAAAGAGCGTGGTTGGGACAAATGGCAAAATGAGCCTACTCGGATCACAACGCATGCCGAAGCTCCACCGGCAATAGCAGCTAGCAAAACTTAGGTTCCATCTGGCAACATTCCAAACGCGCTAGTCCGCGTCGGTGTACCACGTTCCGCACGACTGTTTAAGCTACGAAAAAACGTCTCGCGCAAGTCACCTACCAAGCCATCGTCCCCACCTTCAAATTTCTAAGTTTCTTCCTTTTTTCTATAAAAATTTATTTTTTCGGACCACATAATTAATAGTTTAAACATCACAATAATTTTTTTATACAAAAAACTATATTAATTTTTATGACGTGTAATAAATCTGATTTTTTAACAAAATCATTGTAGCGAGTGTAGATTTTTTATTTATTTTTTAATAAATGCTATTGACACTTATAATTTTTATTTAATCTCTAATAATTGTCTTGTAGAATTCTACGTTTATTGAAATTAAAAATATTGTATAAGTCAAGTGAGTGGTTAATATAACAATTTTTTTTGGTGCGAAAATTGATGTCCCATTTTATCCCTTCAAACACATGGCTCATTCAAGTCAAATTTATCCAACAACCTGCTAAAAGGTTTTCCTTTTTTTTTATTTGTTGATTTAAATGCATGAGAGACTTTGAACATATTAAAAACAGTAAAAAATGGCCGACGAATTCTCCCGTTATTGTAAAGTCGGAAAAAAGTCAGATATATGCAGTTTTATCTTTTTATACAAAGACGTTATTTTAATATTTGAATATGGAACCACCCGGTGATAATGAAACAACTTTAAAAATAAGAGTACTGTGCTTAATAAGAACAAATATCTATTGAAAATAATTAAATTTGCTTCAAAATTATGACAAATATATATTTTAAGTTTTTTTTTTTTTTCTTGAGTGTGGATTTTGTTCAATTTTTAATTTTATAAGTAGAAAAAAGAAAAAAAAAAACAAGGAACCGTGTTGATGTCATTGTTCTTCATGGTCGGAGAAAATCTATTTGTGTATGTCTTTTTTTTTTTTTAATAAATAAAACCTCACTTTGAAGGCACCATTGGTAATTATCAAATCTTAGTTTAAAAAATAGAAAAAAATTAACAACACGCCCAAATTAAGAACCAAATTACTAAATAATATTAATTAATTATGGTTAAATTAATTAATCTCATTAACTTGACTTTTTAACTATTTAATCTCAATTTTAGAAGAGCCAAAATATTGATAACCAAAATACCCCGAAATTTAATAATTTTCTTTATTAAATGATGTTAACAAAAAATCAGTTTTCACAAATAACAAACATCGTAGTTAATAAATGTTACATTCAACATTTAAACAAAGATCCGGTTTATGGTTGTGTGCTTCGGGAAAATTTGTATTCTAGTTTACAAGCAATTTATGTTATATGTTATACAGACATCATGTTGAATATAACATCAAATGTTATCTTCAACATCCAAACAAAATACGAGTATTTTGATTGTGTATTTCGCGAAAGACATATACCCTATTTTATTAGTAGTTCATGCTATATGTAATACTAAAAAATAAATGTAATAATGTTTTTTTTCATCTTGTAATGTATACCATGTTGAATATAATATGAATTTCTATCCAGCGCTCTAACAAAAATTAACATCTCATTTTTAAAATTGTTTTTCCGCTAAATTGCCGCGTATTTGTTCCACAAATTTAGGGAGTGTATATACGAAAATATTGAGTAGTCTAGAATGGAATGTAACATCACAGTAATAGGGACAAATCAATCCATATTTGAAATACAACTAAATGCATTTATAAATTTAGATACCCAATTAAGATCGGGTGGTAAGCACCCCTAAAAAGTAAAAATAATTGGAGTTAATTCCACTTTCACGTGTCCAATTAATGTGAAATTTAACTGCATAACTTTTTTATTATAAGTTGTCATTCAATTTTTTCATGGGATAATTGGTCAATAGTCTCAAATAAACGGTACGGTCTAATCCATAATTTATCTTATTTTAAGTTAATATAATTTCGTCGGACCTCAGGCTTTTGGTTTCAAAGTCCAGCCACCGGCTGTTAGAATTTTTTTAGTTATATTTAACTATTTTCTTAAGTGTATTTTTTAGTTGTATGTAACCATCTTTACATTATTTTTTACTTACATTTTAGTATATTTTTCACCTACATTTTTACTATATTTTTAAGTGTATTTTTCAGTTATATTCATGTGATTTTTTGGCAACCGACTACTAAAAAAGTAATTGAATGTAATTAAAAAAATATAATAATAATAAAAAAAAAAAAAGATTACTAAAAAATAAATATGGTAACTAAAAAAAATCCATTAAACGGAGGTTCGATGACTGAAGGTGGCCAAAATCCGATGAGCGGAGTCTGGTGGTTAGCAACGGAGGAACAGCGGTTGGTGTCACGATCCGAGCTTTCGAGGCTGGAAAGTGTCCCGTGCGGCGCTAACTAGGAGATCGCCTAGTAGCAAGCCTGAAGATCAGAGAATATCAAATAGCGAAAACAGTTTCAATAGCAACGAGTTTCCCTACAACAACACATGCCGGCAATGTAGAGGAGAATACAATTACAATAACAACAACAATTATATTAATATCAAAGGCTACAAAGTGTGAAAGGCTTGAATGACTTCAAGAGCATGTCCTTCCACATAATACTTTAAGTAAAAAAAATACAAGTGATCACAATAGACATCATTATGCTCGAGGAGTCATAATAGTGTCTTTCTACAAGAAATGAAAAAAATAAATTAAACTAAGATAATCTAAGTTAAACTAGTTTAGAAAACAAATGAAAAGGGTCACGGACAAGCGACCATGTGCGAGAATAAGCACTGGACAAGCTAAGACCGTGACATTCTCCCCCACTTAAGCTGTCGACGTCCTCGTAGACTTCTTCTAATAATGCTCCTGATTTGGTCTGTGGTTGTAACGTCTTCTGCTGTCTTCCAGATATATTGGTTTTGTAGAGCTTATCCACTGAATGAGGATACAGTGACTGGTCTACGACAATCTCACTAGATCCCAAGTTGACATCAAAGCACTTGTGTAGATTGAAGCACAAATCAATACCCCTCGGAACATTCCACAACTGAGTATCATGCTTGAGAACCTGTGCGGCGGTGTCCTTGGAATATTGGAATTGAAGTGCTGGATATAAGGTTGTAGAACTCAATGCTTTATCCACCACTACAACTGTTGTACCTTTATTCCCCGAATTTCCGACCCTCGGCACATAAAGTCGATACTTCCGTCTTTTTGGATGTAGTCCCACCGAAAGCAAGTGGGTCTTCGCACTGTTGGCTAACATGAAAGTGGATTGGCCCAATGAGAACTTGATATCTGTAGATTTTTCCCCATCTAGATGAGGGGGAAACTCCTCTGGAATTTCTCTTGGAGAAGTAATTCGAACATAGTCAAACAACCCTTTCGCTGAAATCAAATGTGGCACTTGTGGGTTAATTTCTCCCCCACTAAGCACTAGAAGGTCGTCTTGATATTCTTCCAGTTCAAGCTGCAGAGCCGAAATGAATCTGTCTTCAATCGAATAAGGCATTGTAGGAATAACACACGATCGATCTCCCATCATACAAAGCGAATCTACAAAAGGCATTGGGACCACCTTAGTGTCCATAAAGAACTCCATCCCCAATACCACTTAAAAATCATCCATGAGAGCAATGGTGAAGTTGAGGAACCTATCCCATGGAGCAATCTTTGTGTGTACCGTGTTGGCGACTCCAAACACGAGACGCGCTTCAAAATTCATGGCCTTCAATCTCCTTGAGTATTTTTCAACACATAAGCCCAACCAATTAGCTTCCTTATCTGACATAAAATTGTGTGTAGCACCAGTGTCAACTAAAACACGAGAATTCCACCCATTAATTCAAAGGTCCACAAACATGAGGTTCTTCTTCATGACCTTCTTTTTTGCGACCGGCTGTCGATTCATGGCATTCAACAGACGAATTGTACCCATTTGATGAGCATCAAACTCGTATGAACTTTCCTTCTCCTACTCTACAATATATTTTTCCCGACGTTCTTTTTCTTCCTGAATCGATACTTGCAGCGCGGACAAAGCATGTTAATGTGGACAATCGGATACATCATGATTCTTGTTTCACAAGATGCAAGGAGTTGGATTTTTATGGGCCTGTCTGCCCCATTGAGGCTTTTGGTTTGCCGAATCCAGTGATGCCCCTGAGTTGTTGAACGAATGGGCAGATTCTGAGTGCTAGCCTCGGCGCGGACTCTTTGGAGGACTCCGTGAATTAAAATTGGAGTTGGGGTTACTCCAACGTCTTGGTGGGCTTCTCCGAGATGATTTATCTCCACTTCCATCATAGTGGGAGACATTCTTGTCTTTTCTTTTGTCATAGTTAGTGGTAGATTTAGGAGAGTAATCAGTTACTCTTTCTGCAGCAGCAACGACAACAGATAAATTAGCAGGACGTTGTCTTTGTATTTCTTGACGTACCCAATCTTTCAAACAATCTAGGAACAAAAACAATTTATCTTCTTGGGACATTGTACGAATGTCCAGCATGAAAGCCATAAACTTCTTGACATAGTCTCGGACGTATCCTGTCTGTTTCAGCTCTCTCAGTCGTCGTCGAGCCATGTACTCGACATTTTCCAGAAGAAATTGTACCTTAAGTTCACCTTTAAGGTCTTCCCAGGTATTGATAGTACAGCTTCCCTCCAGGATGTCTGCATATTTGGTTCACCACCATAATTTAGCATCACCACAAAGATACATGGAAGTTGTTGTCATATTTTCTTCCTTGGAAGTTACTCCGGTGCCCCGAAAGTATTGCTCCACATCAAAGAGGAAGTTTTCAATCACCTTGGCGTCTCTTGAACCGCTATAGGATTGAGGTTCAGGAAGGCGAACCCTCGAAGTAGGTTGCCTGAAGTCTCTAGCAAGAGCTCAGTACACAATGTTCTTCAAGTTGTCCAACTCGTTTCGGAGATCAAGGACTTATTGTTCTATCTGAGCATGATGGCCAGCGGATGTCGCGGCAACTAAGCCCATCCGTTCGATCAGGTGATCGATTTGGGGGTTCTGAGATGTCCCCTCCCCATTAACATCGGGGCTTCGCAAAAGAGCTAGAGCAGCGTCAATGCGGGAAATGCTTTGTTCAAGCGCATCAAGACGATCTTTCGTCGCCATGGTATTTCACCAACGTGGTCAGGCAACGGATCGGTCAGTTGCTCTGATACCAACTGTCACAGTCTGAGCTTTCGAGGCTGGAAAGCGGCCCGTGCGGCGCTAACTAGGGGATCGCCTAGTAGCAAGCCTGGAGATCAGAAAATATCAAATAGTGGAAGTAGTTTCAATAGCAACGAGTTTCCCTATAACAACACATGCCGGCAATGTAGAGAATAATACAATTACAATAACAATAACAATTGTACTAATATCAAAGGTTACAAGGTGTGAAAGACTTGAATGACTTCAAGAGTATGTCCTCCCACATAATACTTTAAGTAAAAAAATACAAGTGACCACAATAGACATCATTATGTTCGTGGAGTCATAATGGTATCTTTTTACAAGAAATGAAAGAAATAAATTAAACTAAGTTAATTTAAGTTAAATTAGTCTAGAAAACAAATGAAAAGAGTCACAGACAAGCGGTCATGTGCGAGAACAAACACTGACAGTTGGCAATGCAACTTTAATTGGAACATTAATTTGCATGAATTCTAATGGATGGAATCAAAAGTAAAGTAATTATTCGGTTTATGAGTTTTTATTAATTTTGTGCAATTTTTAGGACCTTCATACATTTTTTTTTTTTAATTTGATTTAAATTTATTTTTTGGGGATAAAATTTGAAAATTAATATTTGTAATTTCATACCTTGAAACTCCAACGAGTCAAAGCCAAATTTCAAAAGGTTGACTTTAGGAAAAATTGAGGGAGACAAACATGGAGGTCTGCCTATAAATCATCTTATCTACAACAAGTTTCTGCTCTCTCTAACTAACAATTTCAGATGGGCCCCCATAATTTTTTCTCCTTTTTTTTGAGAAATTTTATTTTTGACTCTCTAACTGTTTTTTTATTTATTTGGTAATCAATTTCTATGCTGTCTGATAAATTTGGTATGTTTCAATTTGACCCCTCTTCAATTAGTCATTCCGTCTAATTTAATTGTTAAATTAGAGGAAAATATGGGTAAAATTATAAATTTTTTTATCTTTTATTTTTATTTATTTTGAAATTTTTTTCTTTCTTCTTTTTCTTTTTTTATTTACTTTTATTGGGGTACAAAAAATAATTTTTAAAATTTATACATGCATTCAATTTTAATCAAAACTTTCAATAACCTTAAAAAATTAGGATAGTGAAAGGATTTATTTAGGCCATTATATTGAAAGGGCTTTCCAAAGGCCTTAGTGATGGTATTGGTGGCCTTATTTTTATGGATTTGGTGAACCTTCATTGATCTAAAATGAAATGGGCAAAGCCCAATTTCAGACCCACTTGGACTTACCCATATGGCCCATTAGGATATGGATCTAAAATTAATATATATATATATATATATATATATTAATGTAAAAAATATTTTAATTTTTTATAAATATTTTCATTAATAATATAAATGAGAAAAAAAAAAAAGATAGAGTGAATGTAGTAAATTGTTGTACCAAAAATAAGCATAATCTTTACTCTCTCTATATATAATTAGTATCCACAATTCAACTGTATAGAACCACCACGGGATGGGAATAGCACGCAATTTTGCCCTCACATAGCAGCGTTATCCCGCCGCACCGATAAATCCATCGCACCGGATGATCTGAAACACAGCTAACGGGCGGTTGCCGTTCACATGGAACCTTTCCCCTCTTCGGCCTTCAAAGTTCTCATTTGAATATTTGCTACTACCACCAAGAATTTCCACAATGTATAGTGCATATTGCATTGCATGCTTTGCCAAGACCTTTGCAAAGTGCACAATGTAAAGTGCATAATGCATTGCCAATACATTTGCCAAGTGCACGGCGTCTGGCATCGTTGGCGCAGCGTTAGGCATCGTTGGCATTGTAAGGGGCAAAGGCATTGGCATTGTAGGGTGCAAAGCATTGTACTCACTCGATGCATGTTTAACTCAATTTTTAATATACACTTTAGTTATAATTAAAACCTTTATTAACTAAAAAAATAAAAAATAATAATAATAAATAAATATGGAGTGGTGATGAAGTATGGAACACCTGTGATCTAGAGTACAACCTTCTTTACCTATGGTCTCTGCAAAACAAACCACATGTGGGTAGGCCTGTCAGTATTACACCTTTGGTGTGCGAATTAGTATTTTTTGAGTATGTTGGAAATTTGGGAAGAGTTTTTCCAATAAAATATACCTTGTCGTGATAGTTCTCCAAGATATTGGTCGATCCTCGTTATCCTTGCGAGATTTACGGGATTGAGCACGTTATGCCCACTAAATCAATTATCCGATCGACTTTCCTTATAAAGTGGGTCAATATAAGGAAAGTGGGTTAATGTCCGAGCTGGGGGTATGCATGTTCAATCTTCAGTTATCCTGAGGCTAGACAATCTCAAGTTCAAAACAATGCACATGTGGGCCCAGGTTAAGTCCTCGGTAGGTCAATGTCGTGATTGATGTTTATGACCTCGTAGTCACCCATGCCTGGGTCTTTGGTTTTATTTCATTGGGTCCCGAGTAAATACTCAGGTTTTTATGAGTTGTGCTCGGGATTATCTTATTTTGCTCGTGAATTATCCCTTACGTGTGTCTTTAATCGAGACTTCCCAAAATTTCCTTATCAATATTGATATTAGAGATTCTTCATATCTAAAGACATTATATTGATTTTCTAATTTATAAGTGCGAAAAGATAATAATAATAATAATAATAATAATAATAATAATAATAATAATAATAATAATAATAATAATAATAATAATAATAGTAATAAATAGCTAACTAAATACAACTTAATTTAATTGAGGGTCTTGAGTGAGAATTTTTTCTCAAAACCTTTAATAATATAATCCTTTTTTTTTTTTTTTTTTTCTGATAGAAATGAAAATAAAAAAACAGAAACAACAAAACAGAAAAACACAGGATTATCAATCCGGGCAGACAATCTCTAACGAATAGATATTCAAAAAAAAAAAAAAAAAAGTCCTACCAGATGTATGTTATAAATGGAGAGTACATACAAACTACGAAAAAATTATCGAAAAAGTTATAACAAATTTTAACTGCAAAAAAGGACAATAGTTTTATATAGTATAGATATAGATTGATGGATCAAGCAATATTTGACTAAACATACATTTTTTCTATAGTAATGAAAAATTATAATTATTATTATTATATTATCTTTCAAATAATTCAATTATAATTTTTACAATTTTTTTTTCCATTTACTCAGTAAATTTTTAGCCTTTTTGTTAATATTAAGGGGATTAAATTCATCTAATTGATATTAAAGAATTGTTGTGTTTTGAATTTGTTTAGATATGGTATATAGTTGTTTAGATTTGTTTATTTAAGGATAGGAATCTTTGAAATCCTATTTCTTAAGAAAATGTCTTTTGATTTGTTATAGATCTGATATAGTATATAGTTGTTTAGATTTAGTTCGAACAAAAATCTTTGAAATCCTGTTTCTTAAGAAAATGTCTTTTGATTTGTTATAGATCTGATATAGTATATAGTTGTTTAGATTTAGTTCGAACAAAAATCTTTGAAATCTTATTCTTTAAGAATAGGTTTTTTGATTTGCTATAGTCTATAGATTTGATATTATTCATTCAGAATATGATTTTTGTTTTGTTGTATATATTTGCTTCAAGTATAATGGAAAAATCGAAAATCAAATAATTTTTTGTACCTTCTAGATATCAACTCATTAGATGTTGCATTTGTATTATCAATTAATTATTGATAAGAATTAAAAAATGATAAAAGATTAAATTTTTTGAATCTCTCCAAGAATAGGATGAAATATATATATATATATATATATATATAAAATAATAGCTCAAAAAACACTATTAGTGCTTTAGATCTAAGAGTTCTTTACCTAATAAATATATTTTTTAAAACAAATTACTTACAAAACAACTTATTTACGGTGACTGAGCATCCAAGTATTTGGAACATTGGGACTAAGATCTCGGTGTTCCGAACACCGGGATCACTTAAATTTTTTTATTATTATTATTTCAAATGATCCCAGCGTTGTGAACGTCGGGATCATAATTTATTTATTTTTTTAAGTGATTCCGGTGTTCGGAACACCGAGATCTTAGTCGCGGTGTTCCGAATACTTGGATGTTCGGCCACCGTAAATAAGTTGAAAATGTTGTTTTGTGAGTAATATTTTAAAAAAAATATATATTTATTAAGGAAAGAACTCTTAGATCTAATGTGGGATCCATTTTTTTGGATAAATTTTGGGTTATAATGTAGGTCATTAATGGCGGCAAAGTCTTACCCAGAATCTACCTTTTTTTAGAAAAGTAGAATTTCCAAATCCGGCCCGGATTCGTATATTGCTTTCGGTTCTTTCCAATGCCTTCTTTATTTCTCTCTCTTTCTTCATAGGATTAATTGTTAAAAGTTGTTTTGGATTGTTAGGAAGGTCAACTTTTTTTTAATTTTTTTAAGGATTAGGGATCCGGGGCAGGTAAAATACGTCCAATCCAAAGTATTCTTAATGAGTGTCGACAAGAAAAATGAGTAATTTTTTTTTTTCCAACCGGACTAACATTTATTCGATAAAAGGTTCTCAAGTTATTCGAGATTTTTAACATGGATATTATTTTTTAAAATATTATATTTAAAATAATATGAATTTTAGTTCAGTTTTTTTTCCTTTTTAATAAATATCATAAAAAAATTGAGTGTGACTACATATTTAAAAAAAAAAACGCAGAATATTTTTTTTTAAAGAAAAGATAATATTCGAATAAATTTTAAAAATATGTTTAAGAATAGAGGAGAATATTGAATTTGGAGTTTCGAATAATGTTTCTATTTATAATATTGAATTTACCGTATTGATTAAACTGTTTTTTTTTTTTTTTTTTTTGTTAATAGTTTAATTGTTAGTGATGTATATTTATATTTTAATGGAATCATTAAAGTTCAACATGTAATGAAATTATATCTGGATTCATAATATTGAATCCTTAAATACATCTTTTTAAAAGTACCACCCATATCCAACAAAAAATATTTTTAATTCTTTTTTTTAGAAATCAACATAATTCTCCAGAAATTCATTTTACCAACTCACCCCAAAAACCTGCTTGATCCATATCATTTATAAAATCGTACAGTGTAAGTAAACACATATGTCATCATATATATACATAGAAAATAGTTTGGCAAGAATACAGTACGCTCACCTCGTTTCTTGTGCTACAAAAATAGCACCCTCCAAAGCCTACCAAAGTGTTGGTGTCTGCGAACCTAGTAATGATAAGGCCTAAATTTATATTTTATGTAAAATCACCTAGTCATGTAATGCATTTGGTTACTTTAGTACCAATATTCAAAAGTAAATATATAAATTTTAGTAAATAATAACGTTTTATAAATTTTGAAAACAAATATACTATTAAAAATTACATAAATAATAATTAAAAAAATAAAAATAAAATAATATTTCTACAAAATAATTTTTACTAATATACAATAAAATAATAAACAAATAGTTATAAATTAAGATTAATTTTATCAATTTTTACAAGTTAAAAAATTCTAATTTAATTAATGTATATCGTATCTATTTTTTTTTTGATTGAAATTATTATGAGATTTTTATTATTTAACCTTTAATTAAGAGTTACTTTAGTAAAAAAATCTTTTTAAACAGTTATGTCGTAATGTAGTCTTTCTAGTGAATATTTATTATTATTTAGTCCTTTGACCGTTGACCAATTTAACAAAGAGACATTTATATCCTTCTATAAATTAGAGCAACAATTCACAAACCCTAATCCTAATCCCACTCCCACCCAGTCGCCGACTACTCTCCCTCTAGCCCCCCCCCCCCCCCCCCCTCTCTTTTACATCGTTCCATGGGTGGGGGCAGTATGGATGAGCCACCACAAGCTCCGGCCATAAGCTCCAGCATGTTTAAGTTCCTCAACCCCGTCCTCACCAACAACGGCCATTGCTCCACCGCCAACAAGTACCTCTCCGCCCCCCTCATGTATATCTATTATCATGTATATACGATATATAATTTATTTACTTTTTATATCTATTATCTAAATATATCTTATACAATTGGTTTATATATCTAAAATACAAACACCCCAAAAATATTGTGTTGCCAAAATAATATATATATATATATATAAAATAAAGAAAAATCAATTTAAACGCACCCAGACGTGTATCGTATTTCCGATATGGAGTTTAATTTTTTCTTAATAACAACATTAGTTCTTGTACGTTTAATAATTTTATTTTTTATAACAACATTAGTTCTTGTACTTTTAATTTAAATACATAACATTTTAAAATTTTCAAATTATTCCATTTCAGTCCAAAGCATTCCAATATTTGTTGGAAAGTAAAATAAAATATCCACAAAAGTTAACTAATCCAGGGTTGTGGTACGTACAATTTTTTTTTTGAATATGTGTTAAAAATATTATTGTATTACTTATTCTGATTAAAAGTCAACGAAATTATTCATCAAGATTAATCTTCACGAATATAAATAAATTAAAAAACAATATTTTTTTTTAAATATTATATTGTATATATATTTTTTTTAATTCAACACGAAGATGAAAATTATATTTATTAATTACGTGTTAAAATTTTGAAAAGTAAAAGTGATTTGATTAATTATTTTACAAAAATTATGTTATTAAAATAAAAACAGCATTTGTATTTTGTTTTCTCAAAAAATGAAAACAGCATTTCAATTCTATGATATTACATTAATCACCCCCATTTTTAATAAGCATTCAAACTTTAGCGCCATATTAGTTTCCTCAGGCTTAATTGGAAAATTTCTTGGGGACATCAGAATAATAGGTCATCCACCTTCAAGGAAAGTAATGTGTTTGTATCCGTGATGTCTCATTCAATTCCATTTTATTTTATTTTTTTATATATTTGGTACGTATCTAAATAAGTTTTGTATGGTAAGATTGATATAGAAAGAAAGAACATGCAATGCAATGATAGTCATATCTCTCCTTTTCGATCTCTTTATATAGATACAGAGAGAGCAAACTAAGATTTTTGAGGTTCATAACGTACGAGAGGAGTTATGGAAATTCAAAAGAAAGGTAAGATTCTTTTGTCATTCCTCCCTTATCATATTATCTTCCACATACTGTTGTTTCTTCCATTCAAGTTTATTCTCACATTGAACTGCGTTTGTAAATCTTGGAATGCATTGATCAGTGATGTCCATTTTTCAGACATACACTGGGAACACGCCCACGCCAAAGATCCCACTGTTCAAATAATTATTCTCCATTCAACCATTTGTGAGAAGTTTATCCATTTATCTTCCCTAAACCTAGGAGGTGGTCTTAAAACGTTAATCACCAAATCCAACATCGACACATTCTGGTTACACCCAATCCACTCTATGAACGGCTTGGTTTGTCTTGCTAACGAAAAGGACATTCACATATTCAATCTCAAAACAAGTGATTTCTTTACTCTCCCCAGTCATCCCCACGAGGGTGTGGACATACAAGGAGTTGGTTTAGGTTATATCCCATCAAAAAATGAATTGAAAATAGTTGCAATATGTTGGAATTTCCTTCCATATTGTAAGAATATCTTTAGCGGTTCACACAGACATCCAAGTATGTACAAGTGTTGTGTAATAACAGTGCATCCGTACCCTTCTCCAGAGTGCTGTTGGAGAATTATTGAAGCATCAAGAGCTGCCCTTTTGAGGGACTCAATGTTTGTTGATGGTTTTATATATTGGGTAGACATCAATAGACGCCAATTTTTCTACGTAATGCCATTTGATGTTGAGAGGGAGACATTCAAAAGGGTGGATAGGCCTCCTGTGTTGGAAGATAAGTATTATGGCGACGATTATACACAATTGGCTCGAATGGGTGGGAGTTTGTGGTTGGTTGTTGGCACGGCCGTGGCTGATGTCCTCGACACGGAAATGTGGATGTTGCAGGGAGGCAAATGGATTGCTAAACATAGGATTGTGTCGAATCAAGTTGACAGAATGGAAGTTATGGGAGGAAACGATCTAGATTTCTTAGGGATTCACGAAGGGAAACTGATATTGAAGCCAAGAACGTATAAAAGATTTGGATGGTTCAGCTATGATCTTGCTACAGGGGCTCTTGAAACTATTTATAATGGCGATTTAAACTTTGCCTTTATAGCATGTACTACAGCTCTTGATTAGTTATGTAAAACCTAAGTTGTAGAACGTACGTCATAAATAGCCGCATTATAGAACATTAGAGAATTTTAGGGTAAAAATTTTATTGATAAAAACTCAAATCAAAAGTTGGGAGTCAAATTGGGAATTTAGAAACGCAAAAAAAATTAAACTTGAGATTTAAATTGGCAATTAGAAATCAAAAGTAAAAATGTTAAGGGCAAAATTATAATTTTGGAACTTTTTAAAATGGAAATACACTGAAATAAAGATCCTAAAGGAACTGGAGGGAGGAAAGTGTAATTTAACCTTTATATATATATATATATATATATATATATATATATATATATATGTACCCATTCGACCGACGGGTGATCCACCGGCCAGAGGAGGGGCGATCAGGAGAGGCGACATGTCGAGCTGAGGATCACTTTGATCACTAAAATCATGCAATAAAAACCCTTCTCCATGCAAAGAAAGGAGGAAACCGGAGAAACACTCGAGAAATTCTAGAGAGAGAGAGAACCGGAGCGGAGGGGTCGTCAGTTTTTTTTGAATCGACATTCCTCCGGCAGCGTGGTCGTGTGGACATTGTAGACAATTCCAGGGAGAGAGAGAGGTTGGTTTGGCCAGTGGCGTGGTTCGTCGACGGAGTGGCAATGCGCGTTTTAGCGTCGCCGGTGAGCGGAGTTGCGGATCGCCGTCCGACCATCGATGATCGTCGGGCAGGTGAGTATTTATGTGTATTTTCTCTAATTAATTGATAGATGTGTGCGTGCATGAGCGTGACGAGTTGGGTCGGTAAGTTTCCGGCGGTGTAGGGGTGTGCTCGGTTTTCATTTTCCGGCAGCATGTGGATTTGTGTGTGTGTGTTCTGATTTTTTCGGCTACTGTGTGTGAGTGTGCGTGTGTGTGAAATGTATATTGCGTCGACGAGAATCCAGCAAAAGGGAAAAGAAAAACCGAGACGGAGAGAGAGAGAGAGAGGACGATCAACGGCGGTGGCGGTGGTGTGCCGCTGTGTGTGTGGGTCTCCGTCGACAGGGGTCGTTGGTCTCGTGGCGTGCCGTCAGCAGTGGCATGCAAGCGTAGTTGCATGCGTGGGTGTGTGTGTGTGTGTCGCAGGGTGCGTGGGTGTGTGAACAGTAGCTGTTGGATGTGCGGTTGAGCTGGTGAGACGGCCGGAGGTAGTGTCTGAGGGATGTCGTAGGTGGTACAGGGGCGACAGGAGGACCGGCATGGAGGGGGAGGCCACCAGCGGTCGGCAATCGTAGAGAGAGAAAATGGTCGGCCGTCGGTCTGGAGAAGAACCAAAAAGAAAAACAGAAAAAAAAAAAAAAAAAAAAAAAAAAAAAAAAAAAAAAGGGAAATTGCACAATTAACCCCTAACAAAAGGAAAAAATTCAAATTCAAATTCAAATCATTTTCGCGACCCGTGAACGATTCGAAATGGATATTATTTTCCGTTAAATTTATTCTAGTTTGGTTAAATTCAATCTTAACTTAAAAATCTTTATAACCGGAGTGATAAATTTAGGGTCGTTCAGATTACAAGATTTCTGATATAATAAATAACATAATGAAATTATTAGAATAATAACAAATCCCATGGATAAAATATGGGAAATGGAAAAATATGGAACTTAGGACCTGTATTACGTGACTAGGTGATTTTACATAAAATATTAACTCAAGCCCTATCATTTCTAGGTTCGCAGACGTCAACACCTCGGTAAGCTGCGGACGGTGAGGTTTTTGGTAGCACCAGAAACGAGATGAGTATACTGTCTTCTCGCCAAATTGTTTGTATATATATATATATATATATATATATATATATATATATATATATATATATATATATACATGATGAAAAACGGTTGTATTTAAATTAGATGCTTTTAAAAAAATTATGTGATGATTTGACGATGTTGATTAGACGATATTATTGTATGATGTTGATCCGCTTCGGCGGAGTGATGTTTATCCGTTTCGGCGGAGTGATGTTTATCTGCTTTGGCAGAGTGATGTTAGACGTTTGAATTGCGCAGTGATTATCCGCTTTGGCGGAGTGATGGGTGTTCGTAGGAAGACATATCCTACGGATGGTATGGTACCGTTACAAACTCCCAATCGTGAGGTTAAAACGATCACTATGGCTAGTCAGTGTGTGTTGTGGTGGAGTGGTGGTTTAGGATGTGATGTTTTATTTATATTGGGTGATTTATTATTTATTTCAGGTGATTGGTATGATGTTTATACTGGATGGTTTTAGAAATGGAACTTAAATATACTACTTCATTTTCACTGCATATATGATGCTTATGTTGAATCTACGTGTAAATGTTGTTTTATCTAGAAGGTATTATTATTAAATAAAAATGATTTTATTAAGAAGGCAGTACACTTACAGGTGAAATGGCTAAGAGTCGGTCCCCTACTGGCACGGGGTAGAGTCCGTCGATGGTATAGCAAGGAATAAAAATTTTCGGGAAGTGTTATCTGAGGCGAACCGAGGAAAGGTTCATCGTTTTTTTTTTTTTCTTTTGTTCTTCTAGAAGGGAATTCAGGGACGGGTGTGTCTCTGATTTGAAAAGATGTTTATGACCTGTATTTTGATATTTGTATAATTATGAATGCATACCGTCGCTTTCTAGTTGGTTTGTCGCTTAGGAAATGTCGTGTCGACATCACGCCGGCCCCACAGGTGACGGGTGTCCGGGGTGAAGTGTGACAAGTTAACTTTTTATTGAAGGTTTTATTTACTTTGAATTCAGTAATTATTGAAATTTTATTGGATTGAAATGGAACAAATTAAAATTTTAAGGTGATATGTATTTAAATTGAAGTACAGGATCTAATGTTGTAATAAAAAAATAAAATTAAACAGGAAGTTATTATAAGATATTAAAATAATCAAAACGGGAAAATTGGAGTGTCTTCAAATTGTTTTTTTCTCCACACACACACATATATATATATATTAATTTGGGGACACAAATTTTTTTGTATGTTTGTATTTTGGATCTACAAAACAATTGTATAAGATGTATCTAGATAATAGGTATAAAAAATAAATAAATTATATAACATATATATGATTATACATATATGAGAGAGAGAAATTATATTATAACAATACTAATTTTTTGTATTCATAGTGAATATATTTTATTTTTTTAATGAAAATTTTATATTTTGATTTTTTTGGTAATTTTTTTTATTTAAATAAAAAATTTATGGGTGTCAGACCAGCACTAGGGTCGAACTTGAAAATGGTGTTTTGAACTACCGGAGGATTTGGGCTGGGAAACATGACCAAGTGAATAGGCGAGATCGAGCTTGGGCCTTGAAGAGTCTTATAAATTTTTTTGGTAAAACCTAATTCAATCTCCGTTCAACTACACCATTAAACAATCTTAAAAAATAACAAAGAACTGAAATATTAATAATAAAACATACAACAGATCAAGATTGTTTCCAAAATTTTATATTTTTTCCGTTGATTAAGTTTTTTGTTAGGGAAAAAGAAACAAAACGTTAAAGGAATAACAATCTAATTAATATATAATTTAATACTTTGAAGCTACAAAGGAGATTATTTCGGCATCCCTATCACCCTCACCTTCAAAAAATCTTTTTGGAAATTGAATTATGTAATTTTATAATTTTTTTGGTTTGGACAGACATTAAATTTTAATAATAAAAAATTAAAAAAAAAAAAAAAAAAAACTAACTATATATTTTTTATTTTAAAAATTTAATAATAAAATTTTAGTGATATTATTTTAATTTTACTATTTTCATACATTAACCTATTGTATAGTTATAATTTTATTATTTTCATACTATTTTAGATATATTATTTTTATATCTATTTTAATAATATAATTTTAGTAATATCATTTCAATTATATCTATTAATAGAAGTGAAATTCTTGTTTGGGGAATTAGAAAATTCAGTAGATTTTACAAATTTTTTTGTAGTATCCAGATAAGGTTTTTTTTTTTTTAAAAAAAATAAATAAATAAAAGGAAATTCAATTTCGAAGTAAAATCACTATTTCAATCACTTTAATCGGAAGTAACCCTAGAACAATAAAACTAAACCATAAAAGAGGAGGAAATTGAGTTGCACGCGCACGGTTGGCCGTTGCTCTGACGCCGCGGTGGTTCGAGGGCGGCGAGTAGGCAGTCGCCCCTACCCATGACGGGCCCTTAGGTCGGTTCTTGCTACGTGGCTGGGAGCTAGGCCAAGGGTAACCCTGGTCGGTTCCTGGCACTATTTCTTTGTAGAGGAGGGGATCTTGATGTTGCCGGAGGGGGGGAGGGTCCTCTCTAGTGGTGTAGACTCGTGATTGCGAGATGGATGGCGATTCCTGGGCGTGTGCCCCTTCGAAGATGCCACACAAGTGTCGTGGCCTTGAGGTTGCTCCTCAAGGCAACATTAGCAAAATTAATTAAAGAAAGAAAAATTAGAAATGAAGACTAGAATATCGATCCCAGAACAACAAAGAACATTTCGCTTTCCAACAAAATTTCTACCTCAACAAATATTAACCCCCAAAATAAAATTATTAACCCACAAAAAAAAAAGGTAAATAAATAGGAAAGAACAAAAACTTCTGACCTTTCATTCAAATGAGAACGCTTCTGAATAATTCTTCCATGCACTTTTGGTGGCACAAAAACAGTGCCTTAAACTTGACAAGAATTAATACATGCATCAAACTTGAATACAACAGAAGTATAAATGCTACCATTGAATATTATAATCCAGCAAAATATTAATTTTAAATAGCAGTGTAAATGTTCATAACAAAAGAACGTAAATATTCTTTCTATAGTTTTTGCAAACATAACAAAAGAACGTAAAAATAAAAGAACGCGTGAATATAATAAAAAAAAACATAACTGTTCACATAAAAGTCAGGAACATTCAGAGCAACACAATCAGTCCATTGACATGTATTAATTGTTTAAATATACAAAAAATAAAAATATGAATGTTAGCATCTTGATATATTTTACAGAACAATATTTTATATATGTATATTATGGAAGAATCATGGTCAAAGAACAAGTGTCTATTTTCTAAAAAATCTCAAAGAACTAAAAACTTTATTATTTTAGTTGGGGTCTATTTTATGATTTATATATCTTCTAGAGAACTAAATAATAATTTTCCCTTTATTAAATTGATGAAAAATATAGACATAATATATGGACATTAAATTTAATAATAATACAGAAATATAAAATTTATAAATTTAATATGAAATAAAATATAGGGACATTAAATTTATGAAAATTCTGGAAATAATATAACATTAAATTTGTTAATAAAATTGAGACATTAAATTTATAAAAATCAAATTAACGAGAAAATATAATATATGAAAATTATCGGCTTTAATTTACGGATAATTAAAGAAATAATAAATGGACATTAAATTTAGTAATAATGCAAAAACGTTAAATTTTATGAAAATCAAATTAAAAATAATATAAAAGAAGAAATATAATATACGAAAATTATGAAGATTAACTCCATAGAAATTATAGAAATAATATATACTCATTAAATTTAGTAATAATACCGAAACACGAAATTTACAAAAAATTAAATTAAAAAACTAGTATAAAAGAAGAAATATAATTTACAGAAATATGAACATTAAATTTATAGAAATTATAGAAATAATATATGGACATTAAATTTAGTAATAATAAAAAAATATTAAATTTATCGAAATTAAATTAAAAAATAATATAAAAAAAGAAATATAATATACAAAAATTATAGACATTAAATTTTAAAAAATATAAAAATAATGTATCGACAATAAATTTAGTAATAATTCTGAAATTTAATATAATAAAATTATATAAATAATATAAAATAGAAAATATAATATACGGAAATTATGAACATTAAATTTAAGAAAATTATAGAAATAATATATGGACATCAAACTTAGTAACAAAAATGAAAGGTTAAATTTACAGAATCTAAATTAAAGAAATATTAATATAAGAAAAAAAAAATATACGAAAATTATGGATAGAAAATTATGGATATTAAATTTATAAAAAAGTATACAGATAATAAATGGATTTTGAGTTAATGAAATTGAAACATTACTTTATAGAAATTAAGTTTAAAAAATATTGAATTTGGTTCAATTTTTTTTTTTACACTCGTGCCTGAAGGCACGGTTAATAGCTAATAGATGTATAAGACGGATAAATTATATAATTATAATACTAATTGTTTGTCTATGAAGTTTAATTAATTGTATGTATTTTGACTTAGAAGTGAAGTTAGTAGTGGCCCAGTAGAAAATCTTGATTAATAGGGATATTTGAATATGTTTGAAAAATTTTCAATGAAAAAATTATATTTTGATTTTTGGTGATTATTTTTCGATTTATATAAAAAATTTATTGGGGTCGGACTTGCAATAGGGTCGGACATGAACATGGTGTTTTGAATTATGGGAGGACTTGGGCTGCGAAATACGACCCAGTGGACAGACTAGCTCGGGCTCAGGTCCTAAGGAATCTTGTAATTTTTTAGGTAAAACTTTATCCGAATCCGACTCTACTTCACCAATAAACAATCCTAAGAAACACCAAGAAAGTGAAATATTAATAAAAAACTTATAGCAGATCAAGATTGTTCCCAAATTTTATATTTTGTCTTGTGATCAAGTTTTTTTGTTAGAATATAAAAAAAAATTAAAAAACAAAAATGTTAAGAAAAATAAAAAAAAAACTAATTAATGCACAACTTAAAACTTGGAAGGCACAAAGGAGATTGTTTTAGCATCACACCTTCAATTACTTCCTAATTTCAAATTTGATAGACAACAAATCTTTACTTGAAAAGGCAAGGAGTAAGCATATACGTGAGAGTGAACCACTTTCTATTTCCGTGATTCTTGCAATTCATTTCTCTCCCACCAAAATCCCTCAATCATCATCGGTTGTGGTCTGACAAGTTGCTCTCTTCAATGTAATATAATTTTATATCTTTTTGAGGTAAGGGGTTCAATAAATTCTAAATTTTGAAATTACATTATTTATAAATTTTTTTTAAAATTATATCATTTATAAATTTTTTGTTCGGATATTCATTTAAATGTTTAGATAATCATTTGAAATGATTTTTATGGAAGCTTATGCAAAACCGTGTGACGGTGGACTTGGTGTTGATGAAGATGGGCGTCAATCTTGCCTCTGGTTGTAGTTGTTGTGTGACCCGAGCACAAGAAACTTTGCAGCATCTTTTTTGTGGAAAGTGAGGTGACAACCAAAATTTGGCGTACTTTTAGTGCCTTTTTTCACATTCCTTACTTGGATCAACTGCTGTTACATATACTCACTCTTTGGTGGGGTAGGTTGAGAAGTGATTCTTAGTTCCATAATCTGGGAGTGTTGGTCCCATCTTTCATCTGCTGGGAGATTTGGTTAAATCGAAATAGAGCTATTCATGACAAGGTGACAATGTCACATGATTGGACATGGTTATAATTGTCTCCTATCTCTCTAACTCTACACCATTTCACGTGAACAACGGTAATCTAATTTTTTCAGATTTTGGATTTTCATATCTGAAAACTCAGATTTGGAATTTCCAGGTCTCTCGCGTAAATGTTCATATGATTATTTATCAGATTTGATAATTTGAGTGTTTTTTTTTTTTTTCATTTGAATGTTCATGTGATTTTTTGTTGATATTCTTGTGTAAATGTTCATGTGATTGTTTTTTAGATTTGTGAATAGAAGTTTTTTTTTTTTTTTTTTTGTTTTCATGCGAATGTTCATGTGATTTTTTTGTTTGATTTGTATGAAGTGTTTGTTTATTCACGAAGTGTATTGATTATTTCTCAAATATTGAGTGAACTTTCATACAGAACGTGTGAATTATTGTCGAGTGAATTTTTAGTAAATTGAAATATTATTTTGAATATTGAGTGGACATTCACACAAAAAGTGTGAACCATTGTTTGAGAGAATTTGAGTTAATTTTTTTTATTTTTTTTTTGTTTCATGTGAATGTTCAAATTTGTGCCATAAATTTGCAAACCAACCAATGTTTTTATGTGATTTTTTTATTGATTTGTGTAGAGTTTTCGTTTATTCATGATGATCGTTTATCAAATAATGAGTGAACGTTCACACAAAAACGTGTGAACTATTGTTGAGTGATTTTTGAGTGAACCAAAATATTTGTTCTAAAATATTGAGTGGACATTCATATAAAAGTGCGAACCATTGTTTGAGTGAACTAATATATTTTTCTGAATATTGAGTAAACATTTACACAGAAGTTTCAATGACACAGTTCGTAAATAAAAATAAATTGGGAGGGCATTTATCAAGGATTTTTTTCTATAATTTATGTGAGGACTATAAACTTAATTATTTGAATTAAAGGGGTATTTTTTAGTTTATACATCTTTAAAAGACTAAATAATTAATTACTCTATTATTATTTGAATCACAAATATTTTTTGAAGCAATTTAATTGTGAATAAGAAAATTAATCATATATTTTTGCATTAATTAAAAAAAATTAAATATAGCTAAATAATATTGAGTGGCGTCATTCATTGTTTTATATATATAAAAAAAAATAAAAAAATCAAAACTTGAAAAATGCATTATTTAACCTTATTAAAATATTCTCTCTCCTTCCACTTTTAAGTATTAGATTTTTTTATTTTTTTTTTGTGGAATTATTATTTGAATCACAATTATTTTTTAAAGTAATTTAAAATGTGAATTAGGGAATTAATAATATATTTTTTCATTAATTTAAAAAATTAAATATAGCTAAAAAATATTGAGTGGGCCACTCATTAATTTATATATATAAAAAAAAAATAGAACCTACCAAAAAGCTTGAAAAATACATTCTTTAATCTCATTAAAACATTATCTCTCCTTCCACTTTTAAGTATTAGATATATATATATATATATATATATATATATATATGGAGTTCTTAACCAAATAAATGTATATTAAAAAATTAATTTCTGAAAACAGTGTAGTCCAAACTTATTTACGGGATAAGTGTAAAACGCAATACCAATTTGCGTTTTTCGAAAAACGCATTTTGAAAATGCGTTTTTGAATGGGGTATTGTTTCGGTTAAAAACGCAAAACCGATTTGCATTTTTAAAGAAACGCAAATCAGTTTTGCGTTTTTCAAAACCCAAAAAAAAAAAAAAAAAGTAAAAACGGAAAATAAAAAAGTAAAAACGCAAAACCGATTTGCGTTTTTAAAGAAACGCAAAACCGATTTGCGTTTTTAAAGAAACGCAAATCGGTTTTGCTTTTTTTAAAACAAAAAAAAAAAAAAAATAGACGGAAAAGTAAAAACGCAGAAGCGTTCTGCGTTTTTTAAAAACGCAAAACGCTTCTGCGTTTTTCAGTTACAGCACCACCGACACCTTCTTCTTCCTCATTTTCACTACCGTTTTCACTAGGGGTAAAAACACAGAAGAAGAAGAAGGGAAACAGTGAACTCCGCTCAGCCGATCTGCCGCCGTCGCTTTTCTGGCTGTCCGGTCGTCGTCTGTCGGGTGTGTGTGTGTATACGAGATATGGATTTTTTTTTATTTTGTTTTTTTCGGAAATGTAGATCTATCGGCCCTCCATCGCCGTCACCCACTCTTCCGCCGCCGATCTAGCTCCTTCACTGTTGTTCGTCTCATTTTGGTGAGTAAACCAATTTTTATTTTTATTTTCGGTTTTTTCGTAATGTAGATCTAGATTTATATTATTTGGAAATAGTTTTTTCGTAATGTAAATCTAGATCTAGAAATGTAGATGTAAAACAATTTTTTTCTTTTAGGGGTTTCGGTTTTTTTTTTTTTTTTCTGATTTTTTTGGTTTTATTTTGTGTGTATGTGTGTGTGTACATATATATATAAGGATTTCGGTTTTTATGAGGTAGATTGGACAATTTAATATTTTTTAGTAATATAATTGATAATCATAATAATACGTTACATGTTTTATTTTGATTTATAAAATTGTAGTTGTTTGAAATGGAGAATGTTACGTTATATTTGTATTGGGGCGGAAAGATATTGGAAGGAACTGAGTTTGGAGTGTCATATAGCATGTCTACGGTCAAATCGTTGAATGTTTATCGGGGGATTACGTTAAACGAATTAATTGCGATGTTACGACCATATATCTTCGAGGATGGAGTTGATGGAACTTTAAAGTTACAATGTAGGTTGCCGATAGCTACTATTGGTCCTAGGAATTATAGACACATGTTGTATTCAATCGGTGACGATGCGGCATTAGACCATGTGCTTCAATTACCTCTTAGGGTGCCCTCACTACTTGGTGTTGAGGTGTATGTGGAGGTAGAATGAGCTTTTAATCACGCTCCAATATTTTCTTCTCAACCTGGTCTTTTTACTCAATTTTTAAGTCAAAATTCCAATCCTCATGTTACCGCGTTATCTCTTATGTTTGACCCTCAAGTTGTTCAATCCAGTTACACTCACCGATCGCCTTACATTCCTGAAGAATATCATCCCCACATAGTGATTGATCATGATTCAGGCACCAATTCTGCCACTCCACCTCACGAGAATGTGGAGGGTGGGACAAATACAGTCGATAGTTTTCACGATGTTGAACAAACAGAGTTAGATGGTGCTTTTGCGCTAGAGGAAGATGAGAATTGTGGGGATGAAAATGAAGATGAAGATATGAATGTCGAGCCGACAATGGATGGGAGCGAACAATTACCGTTACACAAGATTCCTTCATTCTATAATCAGTTGGAATGGGGTGATGATGATAATATGGCAAAGTATGAGCCAAAGTTACGAAATAATTTTTGGACCCCGGAAATGGACAAATTTAATTGTGGCATGGTCTTTAAGGACAAGAAACATATTCAGAATGCTGTGAAATATTATCATGTTATGAAAAATAAAGTGTATCGTGTGGTAGAGACGAACCAGAAAATTTGGTCGATTAAATGCAAGCATGGTTGTGGGTGGCGGATGCGGGTGACTCTAAAACAGAGTCACGGAATGTTCCAGATTACGCAGTACAACGGGCGACACACGTGTTTCTATAATCATACGACATTAGATCATGGAAACTTGGATTCGGGTGTCATTTCTGACATGATACTTGGACAGGTCGAAGAGGATCTAGAAGTGAAGATGGGTGTTATCGTTGCGTCCATGAAAGAGTCTCGGGGATTCACTATATCCTACCGAAAGGCTTGGTTGGCTAGATCTAAAGCCATCGAGACCTTGTTCGGCGATTGGGTATCGAAAGTTGCCAAAATTCATGTCGGCATTGCAGCACTTTAATCCTGGGATAATTGTCGAATGGAGTATTGTTCCGACTGCTGCAGTTGGTTATTCGACATTCAACATGGTCTTTTGGGCATTCGAACCTTCTGTGGTCGGATGGAGATATTGTCGACCTGTCCTCACGATTGACGGGACCCATCTGTATGGTAACTACGAAGGAAATATCTTGATCGCTATTGGGATGACACCGTCCAATAAGTGTTATCCTATGGCATTCGCGGTGGTACCGACGGAGGACCACCGCTGTTGGTCCTGGTTTATTTTGATGCTGAAGCGCCATATTGTTAAAGACCGGCCGAAAGTCACGTTGATATCTAACAGACAGACTAGCATTCTTAGTGCAGTAAGAACTTTATGGCTTAATCAACCGAACGAGCCCGCTCGGTATTATCGATTTTGTTTGCGGCATCTTTGTAGTAATTTTAATAACATCTTTAAAAATCAACAACTAAAAGATCTTGCGTGGAATGCGGGTGCTGCAATACAAGTTCGAAAGTACAACGCTATCATGGAAGAAATTGCGAAAATAAAAATGGGGGTGTATACATGGTTGGATAACGTAGCCAAAGATAAATGGATCAGGTCACACGATAATGGTAAACGTTGGGGCGTGTTGACAACCAATTATGCCGAAGTATTCAACAACTGTTTGAAAGGTGCAAGGAATGTCCCAATTACAGCTGCCGTTTCAATAACTTTCTATAGGTTGGTCAAATACTTTGATCTCGGTCGACAGGAAGCTCTAAAGGACATAGGCATGGGTTTGGGATACGTAAAACATGTTGTTGAGAAAATTCAGAAATCCTAAGCGAAGTCTAAAACATACGACGTCCAAATATTCAATCGGTAAGGTTTTTTAACTTGCAATTTATTAATTAGTAATATATATTTTTTAACTAATCATCTAATTTGATTTATAAATATATTTAATAATAGGAAGAATGCACGTTACCACGTGAAAACGAGAAAGACGTTGTCCGGTAGTATTGTTACACACAAAGTTACTTTAGGTGATAACCCTGATTGTACTTGTGGGAAATATAAAACTTTCAGATATTCATGCTCACACATGCTTGCGGTGACGGAGTATTGTGGCACAGATGCGTTTCGCTACATCGCTGATGAGTACACAATAGCAAACTTGCTGAAAGTTTGAGAGTCATCATTTGAACCGATTATTCACGAGGACTATTGGCCGATGGTTAACTTTCCGATCCTTCTTCCTAATAAGAATAGACTTCGAGTTGTGAAGCGCAGACGACCTAAATCCATTCGCATTCGAAACGAAATGGATGTGTCGCAGCGGACAATGACAAATCGGTGTGGGTTGTGTTCTTAAACTGGCCATGATAGGCGAACATGTCCATCCCGACCCCAATGAGATAATAATTGTAATAGAGACAACAATTTTTATTTTTTATTTTTAATTTACTTTATGGTTGGAACAACATTCGTATTGTGTTGTATTATATTGTCGTTTAGTATATTGTCGTTTAGTATATTGTGTTGTAATATATTTCGTATATTACTACTTCATATTTTAGTTTCAGATTATTGCTGCTATGGCTGAGCCTGGTCCCGTCGATCAGTCGTTGCTTTATTTGCAGAGAAACCACAGATCTGGGACTGTCTAGGAAGAACGCGGAGTGCAGGTCATATTAAAAAAATATTTACCCAGTCTATTCAATTTTTTTTTATTTAGTAATTTTTAAATTAATTGTCTTTTAATTTATATTTTAGCATTCTTCTCAGCTTGACTGCTCCGGAGCAGGACGATTTCCAGGGGAATGGACGAACCATGTACCTGGTCGTGTGGTACAATTAATACAAGCCGTCGGACTTTATGGAGTCTTTCGGTTAAAGAAAAAACAGTTAGACCACGCATTGATTACAACGTTGGTTGATAGATGGTGTCAGGAGACGCATACGTTTCATCTGCCGATTGGTGAGATGACAGTGACACTATAAGACGTAGCAGTGTTATTTGGGCTGCCCGTGAACGGACGACCAGTTACCGGGTCTGATGACACATTACCGACCATACGTTGGCAGAAGCTTTGCCAAATCCTACTTGGTCACACACCGCCGGAGGACAAAATCAAAGGAGGTTGTCTGAAACTGAAATGGTTACAGTCCACTTTCGATCGAGTACCCGCCGACGCCGATGAGGGCATTATGCAGTGTTACGCTAGGGCGTACTGCCTGATATTGATCGGGACAATATTGATACCTGATAAATCTAATAATTTGGTTAAGTTAGCATACTTACCACTGTTGCGCGATATGTCTGGGTCGCATCAGTATAGTTGGGGCAGTGCAACTTTAGCGGTACTGTATCGAGAGCTGTGCAAGGGATGTCGTAAGGAGACGAAAAAAATTTCAGGCCCCTTATTTTTATTACAGTGTTGGGCATGGGAACGACTCTCGAGACTACAGCACGTGTCTCTCTCTACTACCGGCGATTGGATGGGTGACCTACAGATAGGGACATGAGGTTCCCAGGTGCCCCTTGGGGGTCTCGGTATGTTATTATATAATAAATGTTTACGCAATTCAAATATTTCATTTCATGTAGTAATAATTAATTTTTATGGCTGCATACAGTTGGAAAGTATCATTCAATTTAGATAGCGAGCCGATGCACGTATTGATTGTGTATTGTGATCAGTTAGATCGTCTACAAAATTATGAGGTCAGTAATAGATTTACGTAATATGTTACTGATGTTTTATATATGATTATATTTATTATTTAATTAATTTATTTGTATGTTGTTTGCAAGGTTATTTGGATGCCGTATCCAACTGACCTCTGGGACCAATTACCACAATATTGTCGTGATGGCGAAGAAATTTGGATGGCGTCTGTGCCCCTGATATGCTATGAAATTGTAGAGTATCATTACCCCCATCGCACACTACGACAGTTTGGTTTTTGCCAAGGAATTCCCTGGCTGAGCAACACATATAAAGATATGCATTTCAATAGCCGGAGGGAAAAATTTGGCACAGACTGGTCGATAGTGCACGGGGCACATATACGAGCATGGGATAGCCGGCGACCACCAGATTTAAGTAACCTTCAGGTTGGTACAGATGTATTTGATGATTACATGCCTTGGTATTGGGGAGTCACAAGGCGGTTCATAGTGAACCCATCTTACCGACCGAACTTCGGCTATCATGCAGTAGGAGGTCATCCGACGATAGAGGTATAATTTAATTAGAACATATATTTATTATTTTGTATAATGTTCATTTACTTAGGTGTAATTAACTTTATGTTGCAGGAACCCGATATTTCAAACCTGATGCGAATGAGTGAACTTGCAATTCAAATAAGACAACCAGGAGATTTTGAACGGGTTACATACTTATCGTGCGACATTTGTTCCCGTGCCTATCATCGGCAGTTGCCAAACCAGATGCCTAGTCTGGGACACTAGATGCCGAGTCCGGGACACCAGATGCCGAGTCCGCCGTTGGATACGAGAGATCCGCCGTTGGATGACGACGCCAGTGCCGGACCATCTACCTACGGGATGGATAATTTCTTTTCAGATTATGGTACCGAACTGGGCGTCAGTTCCGGATGGTCAGTGGGTAACACATTTGTCACCCCGATGATGGATGTTCCATCATCGAGCTCAGTATCTGTTCCTCGTGTGACACATGGTGTACCCAGAGGAATTGGAAGACGCGTGTCGCCGGTCCCATGGGAGCGAAATGATGAATATTTGTTGCCCATCGTGGAGGAACCAACATATCCATCTACTATGGACTTGGGACACATTACTCAAGTTGATCATCTCCAGACAGAGGACACCGAAGAACTTCCACTTCCTTTACGGCGGCAACGGAGAAACATCAGACGTAGGGGGTGTGGTACATAGAAACTCAATGACGACATGTATTATAATTTGTAAAAATATATTATATATTTACATGTAATTTTATTTTAATTTCAATTAGTGTAATTTTTTTTTAAAAAAACGCATATATTATTTTTGTTTTTTTTGGAATCATTTCACACTAATTACAAAATGGTTCTTCTAAGCCAAATATGAATGAGAAAAACGGTGGGAAAATGGCGAAAAAAAAAACAAAACGCTCTTTAAAAAAAAAAAAAAACAAGCTCTTGAAAAAAAAAAAAAAATTGCATCTCGCACTGACTCTGCTGAAGAAAAAAAAAAAACCACACTGCTGCGATCGTTACTCTCTTCTTTTTTTTTTTTTTTTTTTTTAAAACGCAGAAGCTTTCTGCGTTTTTCAAACGTTTTTTTTTTTTTTTTTAGAAAAACGCAAAAAGCTTCTGCGTTTTTTAAACATTTTTTTTTCGAAAAACGCAGAAAGCTTCTGCGTTTTTCAATTTTTTTTTTTTTTTTTTTTTTTTTTCTGTTTTGAAAAACGCAAAACCGATTTGCGTTTCTTTAAAAACGCAAATCGGTTTTGCGTCGGTTTTGCGTTTTTACTTTTTTATTTTCCGTTTTTACTTTTTTTTTTTTTTTTTTTTTTTTTTTCTTTTTGGGTTTTGAAAAATGCAAAACTGATTTGCGTTTCTTTAAAAACGCAAATCGGTTTTGCGTTTTTAACCGAAACAGTACCCCATTCAAAAACGCATTTCAAAATGCGTTTTTCGAAAAACACAAATTGGTATTGCTTTTTACACTGATCCCGTAAATAAGTTTGAACTACGCTGTTTTCAGAAATTAATTTTTTAATATACATTTATTTGGTTAAGAACTCTCTCTATATATATATATATGTATGTATGTATGAATGTATTTTTTAATTGACTTTTTTTTGTCATAATTTCACCCATTCAATCTCGAGTACATTTCAATTATTAAGAGTATTTTTCAATTGATTTCATTGTCATAATTCCACGCTTTCAATATGTAAGTATGCCATATGTTTTCAATCATTTTATTGTCATAATTCTACTGAAAGATTTATATTGATTTCGCATAATTCTATGGATGGTTAGAATTTGGGAGGACTCCAAAATACTCTATATAAATGATTTTTCCTTTTTCACCCCATAACTACTTGCATTCTCCTTCAATTTGTCTTAATTTTTTCATATTATTTTGTTTATTATTCAAACTTTTGCTACTACTTGATAACTACAGAAATAATATAATATCTCTGTCAATACATATGCCAAGAACTTGTCAACACCTTACTATTCAATTGTAAGATAATTAGTTCGATTTATGTGCAATTTTTAATACAAGGATTTCGAGATTGACATCGACGTCGAGACTGAAAAGAGCTCAATCATTAGTTGATTTGTCGATCTAAAGGTGACAAATTTACACATCATTTATTTATTTATTTTTTCAATTGTAATTTAGGTCCAATTAATTTTTGTATGAACCGTTGGATTTTCTCTGTATGTGTTTCATTTGTTGATTTAAAGTTATTATTGATATTGTCATTTTATTTTTGTTTTGGGAGGTGATTAAATGATATTATCGAATACCATATCATGAAATAATACGATTTATCTTTTATAGGTAACTATATATTTGAAATTAGGACACCCTATTAAAATAGAACTAAATCATATTTTTTTAGATTTTTAAGTGTTACTAACTTACTAATGAAATCCAAAATGATGACTTCTAATGGATATTATTTCGGTACAACTTTTAGGGATTCATATTGTAATGTTAAAAAAAATTCTTATATATGTAAACAAAACTAAAAATTCAAAGAAACAACTCTAAATGGGTTGTTGAATCTCTGCAATAAAAAAAATTAACTTAATCATTTTATTTCACCCAAACTTTTTTAAACACACTCAATAAATAAATCAACCCTAACATTAGATAGTAAAATTAGAATAATAGTTTGGTTAAACGAAAAATAGGCACTTTATATTGGAGACAAAAAATTAATGACTAAATTAAAAAAAAATAAAAAAAATCAAGAGAAATAAAAAATACTATAAAAGCAAAAAATTTATATGAAAATGAGTGCATAAGATTTTACTTGCTATCTCCTAAACTTAAGTAGAGAATATTTTAAAATAACAATTCAAATTAAAAACAAATGAAGCTCAATAAAAAAATATAAACAAAAATTTGTAAATATCGAAATCAATAATTCGTTCTATCTGCGGGTTATTTTATTTTTTAAAAAATAAAATCATAATTTTGAGTACAGAGAAACCCTGAACAAATGCCCCTAAGTTATTGAAATTTTTATTAGTATCTATATCTATATCTATATCTATATCTATATTTATATACATATTATAAAAAAACAAGCTTTGGGGTTACTTGCCTATGTAAAATTACATAATTGCCCTAAAAAATTTTGAAAACTAAATATCCATTTTTCGCCTACTTTTTTTTTCTCTCTCTATATCTATAAAGATTAACTAGCTTTTATAAAATTCAAACTTTTTTTTCCTATTCATTTGTATAAGAAAAATTGTAGATTTATCCTTAATTATAAAATAAATATTTAGTTCCTAAGTTTTTGAATTGTATAAAAACAATCCAGATTAAAAAAATAATAATTTGAAGGGTATATAATTCATTTAACATTAGTTAACAGATTTTAGTTGACTTTTACCCGTTGACCACTAAAGTTAATGAAAAACGTAACTGTTTGAGTTAAGTCTTAGGCATAGGGAATGTAGGTAGTAACGAAAATATCATAGGGGTACAAAGTGCAATTCTGTCTAACCAGAGGGGTGCCAAGTATAATTAACCCTAAAAAATTAAACATGGATTATAAAATTCACAAATTTTAGATTTTAACAAATCAAATGGTGAGGCAAAGAATGATTGATCTGTAATGGATGTTAAAGAGGTATGTAGTGCGTTGTTCGAGCGTAAGACAATAGATTAGGGATTGAAAGAGAAAGCAAACATGAATTTTAACATATGAGATTTTCATATTTACAAATTGAAAGATAGAAAAATTCTGCCAAAAAACAAAAAAATTGAATTAATTGAGAGAAATCTATGTGCAATGGCACATTCTTTCTTTTAACATTTTTCCTAAAATATGAAAGCAAAATATATTTGAAAATATATTTAAAAAAATAGATGATGACCAATTTTATTACATACGTATATGTGTAATATTAATATATCTTTGTTTGTAAAAAATTTATACACAAAGTAAATTTACAAATTGTATTTAAACGATTAAAAAATAATATACCGAGTTTTGTATTGTTCACTTAAAAATAATACTATTTGATGTAAATGAAAATACTCGAACTATTTAACAAAAAATAAAATGTGAAAATAATTAAATAACTATGTAACCACAAAAATATATATAGATTTAATTTAAGTAATTTTATTAGAATTAAGGTTTTTTAAGTACATCCAATTAGGAAAAATTATTGACATTTTTATCTCTAAATACTTATAAAAAAAAAATTAAAAACACTATTCAATAAGGTTTAATTTACTATTTATTTGTATAAATAATATTACCAAAGTACCCTTCAAAATGTTAAAAATAAAATAAACTTGTATTTTAAGGCACACTTTCAATTTTAAAAATAAAATAAAATCATTTAACATATCTATATATTATAATTTGTATCTATATTTATTCTCTTATATAATGGAATGTTTAGTTTATTATTCATTTTATGTAAAATTACCAAATTGTCTTTTAAAATTTTAAAAGTAAAATCAACCTATCCTTTGAGGCATACTTTTTCAAATGTTTAAAGACAAATTACTTAACACGCGAACACACACATATATTATAAATAATTGAATATATGCATAAAAATTATTAAATATTTTTATTAAAAAAAATAGACTTCTAAATTGTATTTTTTGAGGAAAAAAGCTAAAGAGTCTCATTTGGTAATGAGATTTAGATTTTAACTTTCAATTGAAATAGTTTTATCTATATATCTATCTATCTATCTATCTATATATATATATATATATAGTCTTATATAAGGAATAATTTAGTTTATTATTTATTTTTACAATTAAAATTACCAAAATGCCCTTTAAAATTTTAAAGAAATAAAATCAACTTATCATTTAAATCACACTTTTTCAAAATTTTTATAATCTTATATAAGAGAATAATCAGTTTTCTATCTATTTGTATAAGTAAAATTACCAATGTGATTTTTAAAAATTTAAAACAAAATCAACTTTTTCTTAACACATAATTTTTTAAAGAAAAACCATTTAACCTCTATATCTATACCCTTATATTAGGAAAAAAATTAGTTTATTATTCATTTGTATGAATAAAGTTATCGAAGTGCTCAAATATTTTAAAACAAAATTAATATTTCCTTTAAGTTAGACTTTTTAAAATTTTGAGAGAAAATTATTTAACATATCTATATATTATAAATAATTAAATATATGCATAAAATTGAAGTGCTCAAAATTTATAAAACAAAATCAACATTTCCTTTAAGGTACACTTTTTCAAATTTTGAGAGAAAAATCATTTAACATGTCTTTATATTATAAATAATTAAATATATGCAAAAATGATTTTTTGTTTAATATTTTTGTAACAAAATATACTTCTAAATTTTACTTTTTGAATGAAAAAAAAAAAAAAAGAACATAAAAAACTAGATAGTCTCATTGGATGTGAAAAAAAAAAAAATATTTCAACTATTTATAGAAAAGTAAAGAGTAAAGAGAATTAATAAAAATATGTAACACCGTAAACATAAAATATATGTATTCAATTTAAAGTTTTTTTTTTTTTTTTTTTGCCATTAGATTTAAATTTTGACTTTTCAATTGAAATAGTTTTTAATCAGAAAAAATTATAGATATTTTAATTTCTCTACTTTTATTAAAAAAAAAAAGGTTTTAAAAATATTATATATTTAAAGTACGTTACATATACGTCATCTTATTATCAATCGGAGATCTCATTTTTCTCGACTATTATGTCAAAAATGAGAATTATGCAATACTGAGTATAGATATTGATTATTTTGTCACTATTTTTTCTTCACCAAACCGTCCATACTAAAATATTTATACTCCTAAATGCATAGTTTAATTCTGATTGGTGTCGATTCAATTACATTTGGTATAACAATTCATGAACTATCGAATGAATGTTTGTTCATAGTGAGCGTCACTAATATAAACACTTTATTCTTTGATGCAAGTGGTTATATGAGAATTAAAATATCGTAACATACCAAAATTTTAACAATTTATATTCCGTTATTTGTACTTAAATATAGGGAATTTATACTTCTAATTTTTATAAAATATATTGGGATAGGCACGTGCAAAACACGTGTTATCCACGTAGTAGTTAATATAAAAGAGAGAGTAAGGAATTTGAGGAGGGAGTGGCAAAATTATAATTATTTTTTTAATTTTGTCTTTTTGTAAAGTGTTTATAGTCTTTATTCAAAATTACAAATACATCATTATAAGTTTAAACAAATTTATATTTTTTCGTTAACTTTTAGTATTTGCATATTACTTTAAAATATATATTATTTTTAACTTTTTACTATTTTCATATTAGTCCGAAATATATTTGGAAATGAGTCATCGTCTTGCAAATTACATGTTCAAAATGGATTTTATCCTTAATATTTAATTGTAATTACATTTTACTTCTTCATATTTCACATTTATATTTCCTATTCATCTATAGTTTATAATAGAAACCAAAAACAAAACATTAAAAGTAAAAACTAAGAAAATAAATAAAAACATACAAAATAAACAACAAAGAAATATACTGAATAATGGAAATTAAAAAAAAAAAAAAAAACCCTCAAAAATAAGAAATTTAATATACAAATTTAGCAATCATAAATTCAAAATATTTAAAAAAAATGAAATTTGTACTTATTCTTATTTTTTATACATTTAATGTATTTATATAATATTTCATACAAAATTAAAAAAATCAAATTAATGCAACATTTCTTGATGGACACGTGCAAGGCACGTGACCTACCCTAGTATATATAAAAGAGGCAGTGACATACTTTACATCACAATTTTGTAATTTTGTTTTTGATTTTGTTCTTTTTTTTTTAACCATCAACTACCGGTAATTTGGTAATTTATTTTTCTACTTTGTTCATTTTTTTAGTCATTTTTTTTCTCTTTAATTAAAACTTTGAAATTTACACATAGTTATATTTTTCTCCCTAATATTTAATATTTGTAAATTATTCCAAAATATATATTGTTTTTATCTTCTCAATATTTGTATATTAGTCAAAATGTATTATTTTTAGTTTAATTAATTGATCTTATCCGTTAAATATCACATTTTTAACCAAAAAACAAACAAACTGAAAAGACACTTTTTCATTTTATAATACATTATATATATATATATATATATATATATATATATATATATATATATTTATTAATTCTCAAATTTAAAGAAAGAAAACATTCCAACTAATCAACTCAAATTTCGACTTGGAATAAATTATTGATTTTACTCTTAATTTTGTCCTTTTTTTCTTCTTGCAATTTTTATGTTGTTTTAGTTAAAATTACAAATACACTCTCAAAAGTTTAAACATACTTACATTTTTCTCCCTAACATTTAATATTTACATATTACTCTAAAATATATATTGTTGTTACCTTCTTAATATTTTCACATTTGTCCAAAATTATTGTTATCTTCTCAATAAAGTGTAACTATAGATAACTACACTTTTTTATTCTTGTAGTTTTCATTATATTTTATTTTTCAATTAGTTCTCGAATTTAAAGAATGAAACCTAGATTGATGTTCCAATTAATCACCTCAATCTTCAAATTGAGTGAATTATTGATTTTACTTTTAAAATTCGAGCGTAATTGACTTCTACTTCTTAATGTTTTAATATTCGTTATTCATATACTCCACAATGAACAATCATCTCTCAATTTACGTGTTCAATTTTTAAACAAAACATTACTGATTTGATCTTTAAAATTTGATTGTAGTTACATTTTAGCTCTTAATATTTAATAGTTTTATTTTCTATTAGTCCGTAGTATATAATAATAATAATAAAAAAAAAAGAAAAAAAAAAAAGAAATGATAACATAGAAACAAAAAAATATATTGAATAATAAATATTATAAATTTTATCTTTGAAATTTGATTGTAGTTACATTTTACCTCTTAATATTTACCACTTTCATTTTCTCTTTGTCCGTAGCATATAATAGAAACCAAAAGCAAAATATAACACAAAAACATAAATGAAAAAGAAAAGAAAATAAAGAACAAAAAAATATATCGAGTAATGGAAGACAAGCGAAAAAAAAAAAGAGACAATAATAAATGAAGATAAAATACATAAAAAGAAGAAATTAAATATATATATATATATATATATATATATATATATATATATATATATATATATATATATATATATAAAAGGAAAATACCAACTACAAATTGAAAATAAAGAATGACAATATAACACAACCAAAAAACCAAAATATATAACATAAAAAATATTCTATAGATATCGAACTGAAATTTCTTTTCGCTTCATTCTTTTGGTTTCCTCAATTTATAATTTATAAAAAAAAAAAAGTAGAATCCTTAAAAATGATAATGACAATCAGAATTGAAAATACTATCAATTTATAAAAAGAAAAAGAACGTGAAGTGAGCTTAAAAATCTAAAATTATTAAAAGTGAATTGTGACTTATGAGCTCCAAATTTATGTTTATTGCTATTTTTTTTTTATTTAATACATTTACATAATATTTCATGCGTAATTAAAAAAAAATTAATATATAATTTTTAATGTCCATCCTTAGTCAACCCAAAAAAAGTGTATTACAATGAGAGATCAATTTAAATTCGCGTGTCACAAGTAGTTTCCATATTATGATTTTTATATATATATATATTTTATTATATTTTTGTGACCTCGGTCCATAAAAATATGCAAAATTAGATTTTAAATCTTACTAATTTTTTTTTGGTTTCCCACAATGTCTCCACATCCTTTGAGTGAGAGACTAATCTCGTTCTAAGTTCGGAGCTGTCATTCTCTTAACTATTTTAACTTAAGCGGATTTTATTATTTGAGCCACACACCTTGTTGGTACTAAAAAGAATTATTTTTTTAATTTTTCTTTTCGTATAAATCATCCGGTATCTGATAAGCACATTGAATTTCGACTAATCCGAATCGAGCCGGGTCAGATCACAAGAGAGGCAAAGCTTTCCCTACCGAGTTTTAACGCAACTGCATTCTCAAGTCTCGAACTAAGGTGTTGGAATTTTAATTCCTATAGATTTAAATCTATAACACCTAAATCGACATGTCAAATCACCAAGAGTTTTAATATACACGTAAATTACATACCTGGATCCATTATGATCAATCGACTATCGAAGCAGAAATTTGCGACGATCGGTCACGAGAAGGACACGGATCGAGCGGGTACGTGGTTTTCCTCAACCAAATCTCCGGAATTCCTCAATAGGATTTGCGATTCTTTTCCAGATGGGGAAAAGGGAGCCGTCAAGTGATTTGGTATATTGGGGACCATAACCTTAATATTATCTATATATATGGTGTCATTATGGTTCCCATAATCCCCTAATCACCTCAACAGTTTTTGGTATCTACACATTTAATCTACATTATTTTGAGTAGTCTATGGGTTTATCAAAATTAATTAAATCATTTAATTTTAGCCCATTAAATTTAAATAGTAAATATAATTGAGTTAATAATATGTTGCTCAAAATAGATTAGGAAATAAAATTTCCTAACAATCTCCCACTTGGGCTACATATTATTCCTGAAACAATTATATCACAAAATTCCTTAGGCGCGTATCCGTATGTTATTTATCCTTAGACTTCTCCTTAAAATAATCTGGTTCATCTCATATACTAGTAATGAAATTATCACAACTTTTATCACAATATAGTCGTGATTAAACCACAATGATCACCATACTAATACACTCAATGACATAGATCAAATGTGGATGAGTAACATAAAAATTATATGCAATGTGATCTTAGACATGTCTATTGTCAAAAGTAATACCCATGTGAGTGGTGTGCTCATAAAAAACTTTAGGGGTTAAGCCCTTGGTTAATGGACCCGCTAGCGTAGAATCTGTCCCTATGTGTTTTATAGCAATTTGTTTATCTTGAACTTTCTCCTTAATAACTAGAAACTTGATGTCGATAAATTTCAATTTCGTTGAGCTCTTGTTGTTGTTGGAGTAAAGAACTGTTGAGTTATTGTCGCAATAAATCTTTAATAGCCTTTCAATGCCATCTACCATATGCAGTCTAGTGACAAAGTTCTGCAACCATATTCCGTGATTGGACGCCTTATAGCAAGCAATGAACTCTGCTGCCATGTTTAAAGAAGCTGTGAGAGTTTTCTTAGCAGACTTCCATGAGATAGCTCCTCCAACTAACATAAAAATGTAGCCTAATGTGGAGCGTCTGCTATCTTGGCATCCCGCAAAATCGGAGTCAGAGAACCTGATGATCTCTAAACAATCTGATCTCCGATAAATGAGCATGTAGTCTTTTGTTATCCTCAAATAACGCATCACGAGTTTGGCTGCCTTCTGATATTGCATACCTAGATCACTCAAGTATCTGCCCAAAACTCCCACTATAAATGCTATGTCGGGATGAGTACAAACTTGAGCGTACATTAAACTCCCTATTGTTGACGCATCAGGTCTGTATCTCTTTCCTTTCAAGGTTATTATTGGGGCACTGATGGAGACTAAACTTGTCTCTTTTAGCTACGGGTGTATTTCCTAGTTTACTGTCTTTCATGCCGAATCTACTTAGAACCTTATCGATGTAACTCTTTTGTGATAACCCAAGTATACCTTGAGAATGATCTCTCAGTATCTGGATACCTAATATAAAAGAGACGTCACCAAGATCTTTCATCTCGAATTTCTTCGTCAGAAATTTCTTGGTTTTGTACAATAAGCCTATATCGCTGCTAGCGAACAGAATATCATTGACATATAATACCAGGAATATATATTTATTCCCACTAAACTTGTGATATACACGCTTATCAACGACATTCACCTCAAAATCGTATGAAGTGATGACTTGATGAAACTTGAGATACTATTGACGGGAAGCCTGTTTGAGACCATAGATGGATTTCTTCAATTTACAGACCATAGACTTTGGATCTCCCGATACAAAGTTTTCTGGATGTACCATATAGATCGTTTTATTAACGTCTCTATTGAGAAACTCAGTCTTGACATCCCTCTGATGTAGCTCTAGATCAAAATGAGCCACCAATATCATTATGGTTCTAAAAGAATCTTTTGAAGACACCGAAGAGAAAGTCTCTTTATAGTAAATACTTTCCTTTTGAGTAAATCCTTTGGTAATTAGACGAGCTTTATATATCTCAATGTTACTCTTCGAATCTCTTTTGGTTTTAAATATCCATTTACAACCAATGAGTTGCTCATTCAGGTAACTCGATAGGATCTCAAACGTCATTGTCTTTCATAGACTTTAGCTCATCCTTCATGGAATCAATCCAATTTTTAGAGTTAAAATTGCACATGGCTTGACAGAAGTTGATTGAGTAATCTTCTATTAAACCAACGCCATCCTCATGTTCTTGGAGAAAGATGATATATTAATTCGAAATCGCACTTCTCCTCTCCCTAGTGGATCTCCTTAATGACACTTCTTGAGGTTGTTGAGTTTGTTCCATAGGTTGTGTTTGAGAAAGAATCTCATTGTTGTCTTGTTCTAGAACAATGTTAGGAATAGGAGACTGAGCCTGAACATCATCATCTAGAGCCGGAACAGTGTCTTAAACAACGATAGGTATAGAGATCTGATCACTGTCAATAATATGTTCTCCTTCGAAGAAAATTGTGTCTTGAACAACTATAGGTACATAGATCTGATCACCCTCAAGGAATCTTGCATTTCCCGTTTCAAAGAAGGATCTTAATATGAGATCATAAAACTTGTAGCCCTCAGAGCGCTCAGCGTAACCAACAAAATAGCAGCTAACCGTTATTGAGTCCAACTTTCCTTCATGTGGCCTATAAGGCTGTGCCTTAATTGGACAACCCCAAATATGCAAATGCCTGATGCTAGGCTTCTTGCCTGTTCAAAGCTCATAGGATGTTTTGGCAACTGCTTAGCTGAGTACCCAGTTAAGGATGTATACTACAGTTTTTAAAACTTCTTCCTAAAGTGACTCTGGCAAGAGAGAATGACTAATTATACTTCTTACCATGTCCTTAAGAGTCCGATTTTGTCGTTCTGTAACACCGTTCATGCTGGGCTTGCTCAGTATGGTGTATTGCAGAATAGTTCTACACTCATTGAGGAAAATTGTGAAGGGTCCTAGACGTTATTCTCTTGATCCGTCATTTCTTTTGTAGTATTCGCCACCATGGTTCAATTTGACGACCCTAATTTTCTTTCCAAGATGAAGTTCAACTTCAGCTTTGAAAGACTTGAAAACGTCAAAAGATTGAGACTTCTCATGAATCAAATATAGGTACCCATAACGAGAGTAGTCATCTATGAACGTAAGAAAATATTGTTGTTTATTCCATGAAGCTATAGGGAATGGACTACAAATATTCGTATGTATTAGTTCTAAGACATTTGTAGCGCTCTCCGCACCCAATTTTCTTTCATTTGTTCGTTTTCTCTTGATGCACTCAATACAGATTTAAAAGTCTGTTAAATCTAGGGGTTCAAGAATTTCATTTGACACAAGTCTCTGAATTTTCTGTTTAGAGATATAACCTAAGCGCTTGTGTTATAAGGTGACAAAATTCTTATTGAATTTTTACTTTGTACCAGGTGAATTTGTTTGCAGTATTTTGTTATAGGAACTAATGTCAAGCATATATAGATTATCAATCAAAGAACCGGAGCCAATAAAATTAGAACTTTGATAGAGACTAACTACCCACCAAGTATCCATAGATACAGAATCTAAATTAACTTCAAAACAAACCAAAGTTAGAAG
The DNA here is from genome assembly GCA_016647705.1 of Eucommia ulmoides. Classification (NCBI taxonomy): domain Eukaryota; kingdom Viridiplantae; phylum Streptophyta; class Magnoliopsida; order Garryales; family Eucommiaceae; genus Eucommia; species Eucommia ulmoides. The sequence continues at coordinate 7,230,567 of CM028336.1, forward strand.
CATATCATTCTTTGCACGCCAGCCGTCGTACTTGGAACACTCATTTTTCATGTGTTCTTTCTTCTTGCAAAAGTAGCAAGTAGAGTCCTCATCCTGTTTCTTTTGTTTATTTTACTGAGAAGATCCTTTCGCGGCAACCTCAACTCTCTTCTTTTTCTTACTCTGAGAGGTCAAGACTAAGTGAGCATTTTCAGTTTTCTCTTGCTGTTGTCTCTATTCTTCTTGCACACAATGAGATATAAGCTCATTGAGGAACCATTTGTCATTCTAAGTATTATAACTCACTTTGAATTGCCCAAAATATGCTAGAAGAGAGATTAAACCTAAGTGCACGAGCAAGTCATTAGACAACTTTAACTTTAGTGCTTTTAGTTTTGATACAAGATTAGACATCTCTATGATGTACTCCCTTATATTCCAATTACCCCTATACTTCATCGCGATGAGTTTACCCAGAAGGTTACTTACCTCCGACTTTTCATTTTTGGCAAAGAATTACTCAATTTCCTCTAGGAATTTCTTGTTACTCTTGCTTTCAGCAATAGAGCCCCGAAATACTTCCGGAATGGAGCGCTTCATAATCATCAAACACATCCGGTTGGACTGATCTCACTTTTCTATTTAAACCTTATTAAGTTTTTTTGCAGTAGAAGTGGCTCACTCCTCCCGAAGCGCTTGATCCAAATCCATACAGCCGAGAACAATTTTTATGGTTTCTTTCCAGACCTTGAAATTTGTCTTGCTTAGCATTTGGATATTACTGACTTGGGCAGAAACATTTGGTGCAACAACAATAGAAACTATATAGAGAACAAAATAAATAAACATATATACAAGCATGTCGATAATAAAATGAGAGATGAATAATTAATCCAAATTTGGGAACCCATCTCAAAATACCTAGCACAACATTAATTCCTAGTCTTTGGATAGATAAATTAACTGCAATTAGCTCTCTTAGCGCAAGAATCAAATGTTAATAATAGGTCCTGTCAAACAATAAGCCTTTCTTTGGACTGACTTATTGTTCACATGGAAACTTGATAATCATTACACATTTATACCCGCAGATATGTTTATTATTTGGTCAATCAATAACCTTTTCTTTGGGCCAATTATTGATTGCATAGATTATAACCATACTAATGTCAAAATAATGTTAAAATAATGTTTATTATTTGGTTTGCATAAACAACAAATATCAATGTTTATTATTCAGCCAAACAATAGTCTTCCTTTGAGCCGGCCATTATTTGCATAAATAACAAACATCAATATCTTAATATCCCAAAATAAAATAAAAGAGAAATTACATTTTAATACCTCCAGGTATTGACACTTTTCTAATTGGTCCCTCTCCATTTGAGCGTTTCATTTTAAACCCTCTAGGTATCAACATGTTTTTATTCGGTCCTTCCATAAGAAATTCCATCCAAACTAACAGAATATAGGGGCAAAACAATCTTTTTACTTATTTTTATTTTTTTAATGATATTTTAATTTTTTTTCCCTTAATTTTTCTCTCTCTCTCTTTCTCTTCTCCCTCCTGTTATGACTTATATATATCTATCTCTTTCTCTTCTCCCTCCTTCCCCCTCTCTCCCTCTCCTTCCCCTTGTTGGCCTTGTTACAGGGGTGTTTTCACCCCGTTAATAGGGGGTGAAACACCCCCTGTTACGGGGGTGATCACCCCTTCAACAGGGGGTGTTTTCATTCCTTGTTACGGGGGGTGAAATCACCCCCGTAACAGGGGCCAACGAGGGAAGGGAGGGAGAGGGGGGAAGGAGGGAGAAGAGAGAGGTCAACAAAAAAATAAATAAAAAAATATTAAAAATTGATTAAAAAAAATTAAAAAATGAAAAAAATGTAAAATGACGATTTGTCATCATAATTCGGTTAGTTTGATAGAATTTTTGACGGAAGGACCGAATAAAAACGTGTTGATACCTATAGAGTTTAAGATGAAACGCTCAAACGGAGAGGGACCAACTAAAAAAGTGTCAATACCTGAAAGATTTAAAATGTAATTTCCTCTAAAATAAAACCACGCGACAAAGATTACTTTGGTAACATATTGTTTCATTTGAATTTATTTCGAGATACAAAATTTTATTAGTCGACCTTCTTAATAGTCCGTTGATCGAATGTCGTGCAATGGATTAAAATTTCTGACGTTGGGGCATCGTTGAATCACATATCACAAATGTTCCGAAATTTTCAAAGTCTTAACTTCTGAAAGTGGAGCTCAGAAATTCAAATTAGAAAGACAAAAATTTCTAATTTTAGATACTAAGGCTTTCAAATTAGAATTTCCAAAGCATTCCAAGCCCTATTCTTGTTTTGTCCAGGGCATTCCGAATGTCATATATTGAGTGTGTGTAACAATTTAGTTAACCATAATACATCCCAACCAAAGAGCATAGTTGACCATAAGGTCATAACCAAGGAGCAAAATAATAAACAAAGAGAATCAGTTAACCATTCAAAGGGAGTATTATCACAACACCATGCATTCCACAATACCTTTATCCCCATTAAAGCTAGTAGTTCCAATATACACCTAAATTAGTTACTTAAATTCATTATGATCAATCGACTATTGATACGAAAATCTACGATGATCAATCACGAGAAGGACACAGATCAAACGGGTACATGCTCTTCCTCAACACCATGCATTCCACAATACATTTATCTCCGAAATTTCTCAATGGGATTTGCGATTTTCTTCCAAATGGGGAGAAGGTAGCCATCAAGTGATTTGGTATATTGGGGATTATAACCTTAATATTATATATATTGATGAGGGTATTTTTGGGCACCTTTGAATCAACACTTGGTATCCAGCCGCGTGTCAACTCTCGCAATGACAATGATGCATTCCAGAATCCACAACGCTACGCTGGAGCATATGCCAACTAGGGCTCTCTCCTGGAATCTTATTTGTACCCTGGGAGGAGCGAGGAGCCCCGCAGGGATATGCCGCTCTAAGTTCTGTGCCGTGCCCTCAGTGATCAGTTTCAAGGACTCAGCCGTTCACCTCGACTGACTCCCTTTTTCACCTTGTTTCTTCTCCAGGACTCCACGGATCTCCGCTCTCCTCCACCGGCTCACCGTCGTAGGCCTGACAAAGGCTCGCGGGCTTCGCCAAATGGGCCCAAAAGCCCAAGCCCAACGATTATCTCCTAAACGCCCTGAATTATCGGTTAAACACAGGATTTCGACTAATTAATCGCGTTTAGGCTCGACTAATTATCTCCAACACCTATATATACCGGGGGATATGTAAGCCTGAGGTACGCTGGAATACATTTACATTACGCGCGAGTTCATTTGTTTACTTTCTATATTCTGTACCTTTTCTATCTGAGCACTGATTACCACGCTGGAGGGACTTCACTGGGACAAATTCCGATCTGAACCTTCTGCAGATACACTCCCTGAGAAACAAGACATTAGTTAAGTTAGAAGATTCCTTCACTAGCCAGCTGTGGTTAGCAAAAAGAACTTCAAAAAAGCGCCGCATTCTAGCTTGGTGCACCTTTTGAAATCTATAGTGCGCCGCATTCCAGTTTGGTGCACTATAAGAAAGTAGTGTAACAATTAGGCAAAAAGTTAAGTTGGTTGAGTCAACAAGGCTGTCTATGTTTCCTAATAACATTTCCATGTTATACGCAAATAAGAAATGCTTATTATAATTTTATGCGTGTAAAAATTATGCTACGTCCGTGATTTTCGCAGGAGAAAGAAGGGACGAAAAAAAAGGATAAAAAATATACAATAAAAAATTTATGTAAAAATATGTATAATTAAGTTTAAAGCTAAAATTAGAAATTTAGACCATATTGAAATTAATTTAATATTTTAAAGATCAAATGTGTCGAATGTTAGATAGATATCAGGGACCACCTAAACACTCATCACAAACTTGAAGGACAAAAAAAAAAAAAAAAAAAAAAAAATCATTTTTCCAACGGAATCTTCGTGATATTTAATTAGAAAAAAAAAGATTATCTTGATATTTATCTCAAATACGGGGGAGTGTAAGTAGTAATTTTTCACATGCCAATTCATTTTAAACAGGGGGTTTTCATGGTAAGTCTCTTATTTTATTTTTAATTTAAAATTTTTTTTATATGCAATTACAACTTGTGTTTTGTTTTTGCGCATTAAAAAAATGTGAGAGACTTAATAAATGTGTTGCACTCTTATAGTTACATGTTTCTAAGTTGTGTGTAAAATATTTGTTAAATGTAACAAATATTATACAAGTACATATAACATAATTACATGTAATTTGTAACATGTAATTAATATTACATAAGTATATATAATTAATATAATATATGCCTGATCATATGCAGTATTAAAATACGTGAGTGAAAATTAATTTAAGAGATTAAATCAAAATTTATATTTTAAATAAAACTAATTACAAATTATATCCAAACTACTTATCAATTAACTCTTTTAAACAAAATCTATTAAAAAACAAACCAACCCTGACCAAAACCCACCTAACCTAAGTTTAGTTCTCTAGCTATTATTACACTTACCCAACCGAAGTTTAGTGCTCTAGCTATTATTACACTTTATGGTTGAAAAGGAATTATTTTTTTCCTTTTTTGATGAAAGGTTTGATTTTTCTAAAAAAAATTTAAAAATTAAATATTAAATTTAATTTTAAATGTACTAGGTGAATGTGTAAAAATATGTTTTTAAGATTAGCTAATAAGATAATTGAAGTATACATTGGTTTGGACATATTGTATCTAAAAAAAAAAAAAATTAATTAATTTGGGGGAGGGGGGAAGAGAGAGGGATTTAGTAGCTGGTCCATAGTTTCGTGGGACACGTCTTGGTGTGACACATTTGATAATTCAACTGTCGCTGAAACACGTGATTCTGCCTTCTCTCCCAACCCAACACACTATACATTCTCTCTTGTAACGTAAAATTCCTTTTTTGCGAAAACCCAGAACTGTTAAAAAGAACCGAGTTCTTCATCGCCGTAGTTCCACTTTTCTCACTCTCTCTCACCCACCTTGAGAGGGTTTTCTGCATTTTCCGTGTGAGTTTCATTTTCTTTAAATTCAGGTACGGCAGTGAGCGAGCGAGTGAAGAGTAAATCAGTGTCGTATACCTTCTGAATCAAACATCGATTACATGAACTTTCGGTTCCTCCCGCATTCTAATCTCAATACGCGTTGGGATTTCTCTGCTTTTTCGCGTTCTTTCTGCTCTTCTGGGGGTTCTTCACAAGCGCCCAATGATGAAGGTATGGATTGTGGGTCTGCTGCGAAATGGGTTAAATGCTGGTTACTTTTTTTTTTTCTTTTAATTTATCTGCTTTTAATGTCGGTTTTTAAAGTGGAGAAGGACTATGGGGTTTCAGCCATTTGGGTATTTCTTCGTTTTCTTTTTTTCAGTGGGGATCTGCATAAGCTCTGTTCGTCAACAGAAATTAAGTGCGGAGATTGGCATCTGATTTCCATGGATCTTGCTCACGGAAAGTGTTGGAGCTCTCCGAAGGTATTTAGTTATATACCGATTTACTCTTATCTCTCAATTTGCTCAAATCCTGCTGTAAAACCCAAACATCCCCTTCGATTCTGTTTCTGTTTTTTGGGGTTTTGTTCCCTAAATGTTTTGTTTTCCGTTTATTTTTTTTTGGAATTTTGATGTGATTTCATATGATTGAGCTTGTCTGAAAAAATAAAATAAAATGAAATTTGGTTTGGTCAACTCGATTTCAGAAGGATTCATGGAAGAACATTCTGCTCTTAGCTTACCAAAGCCTTGGAGTTGTGTATGGAGACCTCAGCATTTCACCTCTCTATGTCTACAAGAGCACATTTGCAGAAGACATTCATCACTCCGAAACCAACGAGGAGATTTTCGGTGTTCTCTCATTCGTGTTCTGGACTCTAACTCTTGTTCCTCTCTTCAAGTATGTGTTCATAGTTCTTCGAGCCGATGACAATGGAGAGGGTGAGAATTTGAACAAAATTAGTATCACCCAATTTGAATTAGGAGTAAAATTGATGACCCATTTGTGTATATGTATGTTTTTTCTTTTTCAGGTGGGACTTTTGCTCTCTATTCATTGATCTGTAGGCATGCTAAAGTGAGCCTCTTGCCAAATCGGCAAGTAGCAGATGAAGCACTTTCTACATATAAACTCGAGCATCCACCGGACACTAAAAACAGCTCGAGGGTGAAATTGTTGCTCGAAAAGCACAAATCATTGCATACTGCTTTGCTAATCTTGGTTCTTCTTGGCACTTGTATGGTAATTGGAGATGGATTGCTCACTCCAGCCATATCCGGTAATTTTTTTTTTATTTTTTCAAGTATGGTGATCTTATCGGATTTGTGTTGAGTAACAATTTTTTTTTCTTCTTAATGTAGTTTTTTCAGCGGTTTCGGGGCTGGAGTTATCAATGTCTAAGGAGCATCACCAATGTAAGTTTGTTTTTGTACATATTTTGGAGTGTCATTATCATTTACATTTCTATTTTAAAGATAAAAACAAATGTGCTAAAATCATATTAGTTTTGTGTATTTAAAGATAAAAACAAATGTGCTAAAATCATATTAGTTTTATGTATTTACCAAATAAGAAAAAATTATATAGATAGAACAAATGAGGGCGTTTTGCATTTGAATGAAGATAAGAATAAAATTATATGGCTTAGGGCAGCCCAGTGTACGAAGTCTCTCGCCTACCTCACCCCCTTGTATACAGAAAGGCTGTTTTCAAGATTTGAACCTGGGATCTCTATATCACCTTTTGTTTCTATTTAGCAAATTTGTATATAATTTTCCTAAGGGAAAAAAAAAAAATCTGATTTGGCTTGCATTGTTGGGACCAAGGTGTTTCTACAAGTTGTGGTCTGAAATAGACATATCTTTTGATATTTTGATCTTATCTATTCACATCTTTTAAAAGGGATTCAAAAATACATTTGTATTCAAGTGAGGCAAGTCTTATGACACTTTTGAGGGACAATGGCACGTTCATCATTATATCTATTGCCCAAAAATTATTGCAACAACAAAAAAAAAAATTATTTATTTTTATCATATTTCATGTTTTATCCGAAATCGTAAAAGGTTCAACCCAGTAACCCTATGGTTTGAACCTTGAGAACTGTTGGGTTTATCTCATATCGGGTGTGGAAATGGTTATTGGTCAGATTATATGTGTGAGGGAAAACCTCAATTAATGAGCTAACTTTTGGAGTTGAGGGAGGTCCAAGATCACCCTACACTGGTATTAGAGCTCAGATTACAATAACTTTAGTCCAATAGCCACAAAGGGAGAGACTGATCAAGGGTTAGTAAATCAAAGGCCTGATGTGTGAGGGAGAGATTGTTGAGTTTATCAGACATTGGATGTGGAAGGGTTTGGTGGTCAGCTTATATGTGTGACGAAAAATCTCACCTTATGGGCTAGTTTTTGGGATTGAGAGAGATCCAAGACCGCCCTACTAGATCAACAACTTTATGCAAGTGATGCCAAATGTTAGATCTGCTTATAGTAAAATCCACATAAAATACACACACACACACAAAAAAAAAAGAAAAAAAGTTATAAAAGTTCTTTGTATTATATAGTAATACCCATCTCTCTCTCTCTCTCTCTCTCTCTCTTAATTTTTCATTTATTTTTATTTTTATTTTTTGTTCCTTCATTTGTAGATGCCGTGGTTCCAATCACCTGTTTCATACTTCTTTGTCTATTTGCACTCCAACACTATGGCACACACCGGGTTGGTTTCTTTTTTGCACCGATCGTGCTGACTTGGCTCCTATGCATAAGCGCCCTCGGCTTGTACAATATATTTCACTGGAATCCACACGTATATCAAGCTCTTTCGCCATATTACATGTTCAAATTCTTGAAGAAGACAAGGAAAGGAGGATGGATGTCTTTGGGTGGAATATTACTTTGCATAACAGGTATAAACACAAAGGGTATTGAAACATAAGGCGATGTTCGGGTGGCATGAAATTGAAGTTTTGAAAATGAATGCATGTAAATTTTTTCAATTTTTACATGTGTTCATTTCCAATTCCATGAAACGAAACACTGCCTTAGTGAAGAGAGTTTCTTGGTCTTGAATCTTGGAAAACAATGTGTAGGCTGCATGAGTTTGATTAATATGTGATTCTCTTTGGATAGGCCTGGTTAGGGTCTGTTTGGTTAGTGTTTTTTTGTCCTGTTTCTTTTCCCACTCTTCTAGGAACAGAAAGAGAAAAACAGAAACAGAAACACTAATTCAACGACCGTGAGACCTATCTCAAGCAGACTCTATAAGATCAAATTGCGGGCGTTTGTTTATTGTTTTTGCTCCCAAATTATTGTTTCTGTTCCCAGAAATCTTTGAACAGAAATAGAAATCTGGGTATAATCTACTTCATTCTGTTCCAGAGTTTTGTTCTAAAAATATGGGGTTTTGACAGTTTTTACCCCTGAGTTTGACCAAAGTCTCACTTTGGTCTCCATGGTTTCAATTTGAACATATAACACCTTAAAGTTTCCTAATCATTCCACTATAGTCCAAGTTGTCATCCCCATTTACAGTTTTGGACTGAAAATAGTCACTTCCTGCGTGTGTGACTGTTTCTAAGGGGTTTGATGGATATTTCGAGGCTCCTCCTTTCTCTTCTATTCTCCTTCCTTCCCAAATACTTAGAAGTTGGAAATACAGATTTATAATAAAGAATATATATAGTTTTTTTCTATATATAATATTTGTATAGGGTAAAGGAAAATGATGGAAGTGCCCTTTAGGTTCTCTTAAAAATAGTTGGGTGCACGACAGATGATGGTTTGCTATTCAAAATTGTAATGGAGTAATTGATGTTGACTGAAGTGGATCCTTTAGGTTCTTTTAAAAATAGTTGGGTGCACGACAGATGCTGGTTTGCTATTCAAAATTGTAATGGAGTAATTGATGTCGACTGAAGTGGATCCTTTAGGTTCTCTTAAAAATAGTTGGGTGCACGACAGATGGTAGTTTGTTATTCAAAATTGTAATGGAGTAATTGACGTTGACTGAAGTGGATCCTTCAGGTTCTCTTAAAAATAGTTGGGTGCACGACGGATGATGGTTTGCTATTCAAAATTGTAATGGAGTAATTGATGTCGACTGAAGTGGATCATTCCGAAACTTTAGGTGTCGTGTTCAAATTGCAACTACATGTACCGAAGTGAAATAATGGTCAAACTTCAGGGGTGCAAAGTGTCAAAACCCCTAATAACTTTGAGCAAAACATAGACAGTTTTTCTTGTTCTTAAAGTTATGTTTCTGTTCCTAGTTTTCTAGGAACAGAAACGAAAATTTGGGGGAAAAAAGAAACTACACAAACGAGACCCATATTCCCGCTTTTCTAGGAGCAAAAAATAAACAAAAACGGAAACACTAAGCAAACAACTCCTAATGCAAACAGGCTCAGAAGCAATGTTTGCTGATCTTGGTCACTTCTCTTATGCCGCAATTCAGGTACTTTCCTTATTTATTTCGATCAAATATTTAAATTTTACTTCTTTAAGATCTAACGGCTAAAACTGTTACCGGTCCAACTGCAGATTGCTTTTACTTTCTTGGTTTATCCAGCACTTATACTGGCTTACATGGGTCAAGCTGCTTACTTATCAAAGCATCACGACACCAGTAATCATATAAGTTTTTATGTTTCTGTTCCAGGTATTTTTTCCCGTTATTCTACTTTTTGAAATTGCTCTGCCCCTCATTCACATCTAAACTGTTGCTAATCTTAATTAATTATCGTTAAATAAAAAATTGGATCCTGATTAGTGTCTAATCGTTTGCAGTGACGATACTGTGATAGAACTTAGAGAATATAAATTTTTTTCTGTTCTGATCCCAATTTTTTTCCCCAAAAAGAGGCTTTGAGAACAGAAGCATATATTTTTTCAGAAATGAAAAACTAAGGTGGCGTTTGTTTCTGCTCCCAGAAAAGTTAGAACAGAAACAAAAATCTAGAACAAAAAAAAATCTATTGTGTTCCCAAAAAAAAAAGAAAAAAGAAATATAATATATGTTCTCAGACTTTTATTTAATTTTTTGTTCCCGTATTTCTGTTTCTGTTCCAAGTTTTCGGAGAACATAAACTACCACTCCTAACCAAACATACAATGAATCGTATAGGAACTTCTAAAATATTTTACTGAAATTATTATTTATTATTTTTTTTTTTGGGTGGGGAATTTTGGGTGGGGGATTACAGAGAGTGTGAGGTGGCCGGTGCTTGTAGTGGCTATCCTTGCCTCAGTGGTGGGAAGTCAAGCAATCATTAGCGGAACGTTTTCAATCATCAACCAGAGTCAATCTCTTGGTTGTTTTCCGAGAGTCAAAGTTGTTCACACCTCTGACAAAATCCATGGCCAAATCTACATCCCCGAGATCAACTGGATGCTCATGATCCTCTGCATCGCTGTCACCATCGGTTTCCGGGATATCAAACACATGGGAAATGCTTCCGGTAAAAACAAATTTTATACACAATTTTATGGTTCGTCTTCTTTAATTAGTATTACAATAAATATGTGTATAATTTTGCAGGCTTAGCAGTGATGGCGGTAATGCTAGTAACAACTTGCCTGACATCACTAGTAATTATTCTGTGTTGGCACAAACCGCCAATTCTCGCCCTTTGTTTCCTATTCTTTTTTGGATCGATTGAATTGCTGTACTTTTCTGCTTCCCTCATCAAATTCCTCGAAGGAGCATGGCTTCCAATCCTCCTCGCCCTCTTTTTAGTCACCGTCATGTTCGTTTGGCACTACGCCACCGTCAAAAAGTACGAATATGACCTCCACAACAAGGTCTCATTGGAGTGGCTACTGGCGTTGGGCCCCACCTTGGGTATCACACGGGTCCCGGGGATTGGCCTCGTCTTCACCGACCTCACCTCTGGCATCCCGGCGAACTTCTCAAGGTTCGTGACAAACCTCCCAGCCTTCCACCAGATCCTCGTCTTTGTCTGCGTGAAGTCAGTGCCAGTCCCGTTTGTGCCTCCGGCAGAGCGGTACCTCGTCGGTCGCGTGGGTCCTGCCGCCCACCGCTCCTACCGGTGCATTGTCCGGTATGGGTACCGGGACGTTCACCAGGACGTCGACTCGTTTGAGTCTGAGCTCGTTGCCCGCCTGGCCGATTTTGTTCGATACGATTCGAGCAGGACCCACCACGAGGACGACGGAGATATGTCGACCGTTGGATCGTCTTCGTCGGCGGGGGAGTGCCGGCTGGCGGTGATCGGGACCATGGATTTCGAGATTGAGGAGGATGTGGGGCCCGCGAGCGTCTCCGTCGAGAGCATCGAGATGGGGCCCGTGGAGAAACGGGTCCGGTTCGAGATCGACGGCTACGATGGGTCAGAGACAGAGTTGCAGATGAGGGAAGAGTTGGAGGATTTGTATAAGGCGCAACAGGCAGGCATCGCGTTCATGCTGGGGCATTCGCACGTTAAGGCAAAACAGGGATCGTCTTTGATGAAGAGAATGGCGATCAACTTCGGGTATAATTTCTTGAGGAGGAATTGCAGGGGGGCGGATGTGGCGTTGAAGGTGCCGCCGGCTTCTCTGCTCGAGGTTGGGATGGTCTATGTTGTCTGAAGACTCTGATGGTTCAAAATATATGTAATTAACTAATGTTGTCTGTTTTTGTATGTGTGTTTTGAAGAACTAAAAGAGAAGTTTTCATGTTTTTATGATTGTGGAAGGAACTTGAAATTGTGCAGGGGAACTGGTGGTTCTTCTTCCCATTCATAATGCATTGCTAGTTGCCACTAAGAAGAATATGGGGGTGGTTTATGTAAATTTAGTGTTTTTTTTTTGTTTTTTAACTCTCAAGAATCTAATTTCTAGGGATCTGTGAGTTTTTGTCAGGCAAACGTTGTTTTACGGAATTTTTTTGATTTGATTTGGGATGTATTCTGTTCATAATATATTCGCAATATAATTTTTTATTTTTTTTGTTGTTTATTTCATATTTTAATTTTTTACTCTTTCTCTTATATTTTTTTTTAAATTTATATACTCATTTCCTTTATTTTAATTTCATTTGTTTTAATTTTTTTTATGGTGTTTATAGGGGAAAAAAAAAAAAGGAGTAAAATTTAGAGAAAAAAGAGAGAGAGAAATTGAAGGTTATATATATACTAGTGTATAACCTGTGCCTAAAGGCACGGACGTAAAACATACATCATCATTTGAGACAATTATATCAATTTGTTTTGCCATTTAACCTGATTCTACAACTGTTTTCCTCCCTCTTCGCTAGCTTATCTCTCTTCCCTCTAATTCTACAATAGAATAGAAAATAAATAAATAAAAAAGAACATTGAAATAATATGTTCTCAACAACATGACAAAGGACACACACAAAAAACAAAAACAGAAACAGAAACAGAAACAAAAACAAAAACAGAAAACATAACATAAATCAACTAAACAAAAATCTGAGTTCACAACAAACGACAAATAGTTTTGTATTTAAAAAAATAAACACATTTAGATTCAAAAACAAAAACAGAGAACAAAAACAAAAACATGATCAGAAACAAAAAAAACAGAAATAGAAACAGGGAACAGAGCATAAACAGGAACATTAACCATTTGATATCGAACGGAAATACTGTCGGCATGTTTGTTTTCACATTTCAACATTCAAAACGTAATATTGAACTTGTACCTGCACATAGCGAGTATCAAAAGTTTGTTCCTATATTTCTGCAAAATCCATCACAAATTCACAATACTCTTACCAACAAAACTTATAGCAAAATGTTTCGATTTAAACATAAAATGGTAAAAAAATAATTATCTTATTAAAGATCTAATTTTTAAGGGAATTTCTTATAAACAATAAAAAAAAAATATTAGCTTAGTAATATTACTAACTGAAATAATTTAGGAATGATTGTAAAATCTTGTGGTGCTGCTTCAAATACACGAAACTGCTTATTAAGAATAGAAACAAGAACAACAATAGCAACATAACAGAAACAGAAACAGAAACAGGAACAGGAACAGGAACATGACAGAAACAGGAACGGAAATAGGAACAGGTATAGATCTCTAAAAAATAATCCCAAAAAATATAAATATAACTAAAGACATTTTCAATTTCTAAAAAACACAAATATAAACATTTGAGTGATGCTTTTGAAATCAATGATTTTTTTTAGATGACAATCATGTACCTGAACACAATCGAAGGCGAAAGGAGACGTCAACGACAACGACGACAACAACAACAGAGGAAGCAAGACCTTATGTTGTAGCCGATGAATGATTTCTTGAGAGGGAGGGAGAGATCCGTGAGCATTAGGAGAAACAATAAGCCGTGTTCATTCCAACCACCTTCCAGAAGAAGCAATTAAAAAAAAAATAGAAACGAAGAATATTGAGTCTAACTATCTAAAGATATGCTAGGGAAACACGGTTACAAACACTAAACTAAATAGAAGCAGAAGCAAGGGAATATTGAAGCAAAATGATTACGCGGGTTAAACAGTAAACGAATGCCATCTCAGATTGGGGCCCGAACGCCATCAAAACCCACCTGTTGGATAATTTACCAATTGAAATATCCCGCCAAATCTCAGTCCCAAAAAAGAGACCGAATAATTACCTCGATTGATATTATTCTATGGCCTTTGTCTCCATCATATTAGAGGGGTTTCATGCAAAATGAAAACACGGAACAACAAATATCAACCTAATCCAAAATAAAATTAATCAACAATTCCACATTGGAAGTGGTAATCCAATAATTTATATCCATTTACATTTTGCTCCCAAAAATAATAATAGAGAAAATGCTTATTTACTGAATAAAAACTGCAGTTATCAAAAACTAATGTACACAAAACAAACAAATTAAGAGTGAAAATAAAAATTTAAAAATACAATTGGAGTACCTGTAATTGCTCTCAAACTCCGAAGATGATTAATATATGATAATCGACAAACTGATAACAAAAAAATTATCAAAAGAAAACAAAAATTATGAAGGTCCCCATGCGCTATTTCTATAACAAAACAAATTCAGTTTTTGCAATTTTCACACTACCAAAACCAAGGAGCAAGGAGCAAAAAGAAACAAAATTCACTATGTATAAATAGAAATCAAGTGTTGCTGCAATTACCTCATCCAACTCATACTCCAAGCATAGAACTCTTTATCTCCAACCATAGAATTTCCATCCCACTTCACTGCAAAATAAAAAAGCAATGAGGAAAATAAAATCCACATTATTATATAATAAAAGAACCCAAAGAAATCGATAATAGCTTACATTGTGTCTCATCTTCAATCCAAACAGACAAAAAGAGGAACAAAATTTAAATGGAATAGGGTAATTAAAAACAAACAGAACAAATCAACTATGTTAAAAAAAACTGGCGGAATATAACAAAACTTAAGAGGAATAGAAACACAAATGGTGTCAAGAGAAGCTGGAAATAAAATAAAAAAATTATAATGAAAAAAAAAAAAAAAAAAATCAGTTTGAACCAACAAAAAAATAAGAAATCAGAAGCTGGAGAATTGAGAATTTTAGAGATGGTGGTGGCAGTGGTTTTGGATGTGAAATCAACAGAGGGTTGGTAAACATTGCTGAAATTTCAATCCCTAGAAGAAAAAAAAATCAAGCTCAAATTCAAATTATTCAATTCAAATTCAGTTGAATCTGCTATAATAAACTAATTGTAAAGCAAATTGGAGCTTGGACTTGTAAAAGCGCAGTGACAACATCTGAAATTCTAATTGATGCATTCTGAAATTAAAAAGGCCTACTCATTATATATCTTTTTTGTTTAGTGTTTCTGTTCCCAGATTTCCAAAAAGATGGGAATAAAACCAAAACAAAAAACAGAATCATAAACAAAATAAAAAACCGAATCATAAACTGAACAAAAACCTTTGGTGGCATTTGTTCCCGAAAACTGGGAACAAAAACAGAATTTTTGAGAATCAAAAAAAAAATATTTTTAGGTTGTGTTTCCTGAGAGATTTTTAAAACAAATTTCTATCAACAACTCATAAATATTTTCTAGAACAGAAGTAGAAACATAAATTTTGGGACAAAAAAACTGAAGCAGAAAACTAAAACAAATGCCTCAGGTTGCGTTTGTTAAGTGTTTGATCAAGTTGAATTCAAGTAAAACCTATTTCATAGCTCCAAAGTATGAATTGAAAATCAAATTCCAAAAGTAAAACCCATTTCATAGCTCTTGTTCCAAGTTTTCTGAGAACAGAAACACTAAATAGACGCCATCTAAATAAACACTACAAACGCTAGGTAGGCTAATTTCTAAGAACTGAAACACTAAACAAACGGCATCTAAATAAACACTAAACAAACGCCATCAAAGAGAACATGGGAGTAGACTGGTTTTGGAAAATAAAAAGAGAAATAGATTTCACCATGAGAAGACTGAATCAGAAATTAGGGTTGAGGTCAGTTAAACATACCTGAAAAGGGTTCTGATAATTAGGAAATAACATTGCTTCAGCTCCAGGGGTGGCCGTCTAAGCATCAATTGGAGAATTTGAAATTGAAAAAGAAAAATCGCAAAAAAAAAGAAAAGAAAAGAACAGTCGAAGAAATAGTTGAAATTCAAATCCAAATCAAACAGTTCAGATTCAAAGTGCTCAGAATGAAAAATGAAAGGATGGAGAAATATAACAGATCGATGAGAGAGAGAGAGAGAAAAAACCTGGATCCAAGCACTCGACGACTGGCGAAGGGAGACGACTGAAACAGTTATCGAACACTGAATCAAATGCGATGAACAAAAACCTAAATCGAGAATAGAGAATCAAATGAGATGAACAAAAATTAATTCAGAAAAAACCAAATCAAAATTGAAAGAAACGCACTTAACAGATCAGTGAAGAAAGAGGAAGAAAGAAAACCTGGATTCAAACCACCGTTGTGTTTTGGAGGTGAGGACGCCGTTGAACCTTGAAGATGGAAAGAGTAGCGATGGGTGGAGAGGAATCGAAGCTACCTGGACGATGGTGAGTTCGATTGACGGGTGGAGAAGAGAGTATTGGTGATGGCGACGACGGCGGTGGTGATCGATCGAAGGTTGAGCGAAGAGGACCGATTGATCAATGTCGGTTGGGAGCATTGAGGATCTGGCGATGGTGAGGGCTAGAAAGACGGTGAGGGCACCGCACTACTCCAGCTGTAGTGGTGACGGTGATGAAGTGTGAGTGAGAGAGAGGAGCGATAGAGAGAAGCGAGAACGTGACAGTGTGAGAGAGAATGAGAGGGCACTGGTCTTGAAAGAACAACGGAATCAGATGGTTGTTCGATGTGGACCGTTGGATGTTAGATCCAAGGGTCTCAAATGTTTCCCTCCCAAGAGTTACTGTAGCTATAGTAGAACATTTTCAAACTCACTTCTGAAGTGATTTTTGATCTAACGGCTACGAATATCCAGAGACATCCGACGGCCCTGAATGTAAATGAGTTGATTTATTTTATATATATATATATATATATTTTAAGGGTGATTGTTTTTTGTTCTCTAAAAATCTATAATTTTTCTAGTTTATCTTGATCATTTTTTTTAAATTTATGTATATAAAAACTCCAATTCAAAAATATATTTACAGAACTACCCTTCAATTTAATAACAAACATTAATCACCGCATAAAATTTTTACTGTCCCATTATAAACACAACAAATATTTCTATCACCACCATCATTATAATAAATATTCGTTATCATTACCGTTACCATTACAACAAATATTTGTTACTACTACTACTGCTGTCATCACAACAAACAATTATTATCACTATTACTACTACTACAACAAATATACATTGCTATCACCGCCACTACCAGCACAATTAATGAGGGAAAATCCAACTAGACTTGAAAGAGCACCATGTTTCATAAACACGTGACAGGCACGAGAGGTGACTGTGGACTCGAAATCAATTAGCTTGACCGATCCTCTTCTCCATACCTGGCCAGTGTCATATGCCACCTTGAGCAAAAGTACCATATCTCTCTTGCTCGAAAGCAGTCCGAGCAGCCTTTGCCTGGTCAGGAAAGGGCCGTTACCCTCACTAGGTAACGGCTCCACGATCTACACCTGTAATCATCGCCATCTCAACGGTAATGGGCCGAGATTGACACCATCACCTTGCTGGTTGATCAAGAATCAGGCAAGACTTGCCTAACAAGTTTTCACCAACCTATAAGTATCAAAACAAAAGGTTAATCAGGTATGTACACCTTTTCCTAGCTATCACACTGTCAAAATTCTAATGAGAACTCTTGATTGATTCTCACACCGGATGTGCAATGTCGGTAGATCCACCCATGATGTATTGTTCTGCAAGAATCTTGGTTGAGGAAGAGTGAGTTAAACCAAATGATATTCCATTACTCTGGATCTGACGTGTCCGTTCCAATCCATTTTCAAGCACCATCAACAACAAATTCTAATGAGAACTCTTGATTGATTCTCACACCGGATGTGCAATGTCGGTAGACCCACCCATGATGTATTGTTCTGCAAGAATCTTGGTTGAGGGAGAGTGAGTTAAACCAAATGATATTCCATTACTCTCGATCTGACGTGTCCGTTCCAATCCATTTTCAAGCACCATCAACAACAAATATTTAATGCTATTATCGCCACTACTACAACAAACATTTACTACCGTCACCACCATAATAAGCATTTATTATCACTACCACCACCACCGCATCAAACATTTATTACCATCCTCGCCGCCACTATAGTAAATATTCGCTATCACCACTATCATCACAATCAAATATTTACCAACCTCACAGTAAATACACATCATCACCGACCACCTCAAAAACAATTCCTATTATTGTCACCACCATAGTAAATACTAATTATCAACATTACTACCACTATAACAAGTATTCGCTATCATCACCAGCACAAAGAATTTTCGCTATCACTACTGCCACCGATACCACAACAAATAATCAACAACAAATATCAAAATTATACAATTAAAAACATAAAAAAATAGAAAATTTTATTTTGATATAGATCAAAATAGATTCATAGCTAAGAAACATGAAGGAAAAAATGAAAAAAAAAAAAAAAAAAGTAGATATGAACAAAAAAGAGGGGCCATTGTCGAAAAATCCATCCCTGGCCGGATTGGGTTGTCGTTGGCCAGATTTTGTTGTCTCTAGCTAAATTTGGGTCATTGCGCACACGCGCAAGAGAGAGAGAGAGAGAGAGAGAGAGAGAAAGAGAGAGAGATCTATCCGTCGTCGACCATGGTGTTCGTCAGCAAGATTTGGTCGTTGTAGCCCATGGTTTTCGCTGCAGTTGGTGAAGGTGTAGAGCTAAAAAAAAATGTGAGAGACAGATAGTTAGAGATAGGAATGTGAAAACTAATTAGATGAAAAATTAGTTAGGAAAATTTTGGTTTTTATTAATGGTAGTTCTGACATTTTAATTTTAATAATCGTTTTATTTTATATAGTGTTTTGTCAAAAAGAAAATTGGTCCAATGGCCCATTTTAATTTTCTTCTTAAAATTGGGGATAGCTCTAAATATTCTCTTACAAAAATAAAAACCACTCTCTTTCCCCCCCCCCCCCCCCCCCCTAAACGATAGCCATCACAATAAAAATCACTTCCCCCCCCCCAAACCCTACCCGTCTCTCTTTCTTTCTATCTCTCGAGTGTGGAGCAACCACCACTACCATTGGCTTCTCATGTTGCCACCACTGCGCCAAAGACAATTGCTACTACCATCGAAAGACCTCTTTTTTTTTTCTCTTTCTCGAAAGACCTCTTTTTTTTTTTTTCCCTCTTTCTTCATTTTAGATCTGGAAAATTCCAAGAAACCACTAAATGTCTGGGTTGGGCTATGATGCAAGAAACCATGGGCCAACTGCACCCTATTAATCGATCTATAGTAATCACCTCTATGAGTTATGACAGATTAATAACATGAAAAAAAATGAAAAGTTAATTAACAACAATCCTTGGCACGACCCTAGGGAAACCAAGGGAATTAAGAGGTAGATATAGGTATAAATACCAAAGAAAAACTTTGGTGATTAAGCTAACAAAAACTTTCTATATTTGCAAAGCATATTAGTTCATTCTCCCGTCGAAGGTGTGTCATCTAAGTTTTATTATGTTGTGTTATGAACATAGTTTATATACAAAAAATTTGGTTCATTTCTGTTACGGACATGCAATCTTTTATTAATTCTAAATTGTCGAAAAAAATTCTGCCGTTATCGAAACAACTCATCTGGTCAACTTTGGCGATTTTTTAAAATTCATTCACTTTTTCGTTTTTAGTGTTGTAAAAAGCATTATATAGTGTTTTGAACCTAATTTATGCACAAAAAAAATTAGATTTATTTAAAATATCGATAAACCACCATTAATCAGCTTAAAGTTGCCAAAAATTTTAAAATTTTGTTGGGCAAAAACGATTTGATTTTTTTTTTTTTATTCGGGTTATACCCGGCGTTTGGTACCCCGGGTTCTATGTAGAACCCGGCGTACCAAACCCCGGGAATAATGACGTATACCTAAAAAAAAAAAATATACTCGGGATTCGGAACCTTGGGTATACCGCCGGTCCCACAAACCCGAGGTTCCGAATCCCGGATAACACTAGAAATGTAAATAAGTTAACATCCGCACTATTTTAGGAATTTTGTTTTACAAATATTGTAAAAGTGTAAACAACTCTCAATAGGACGACCCCAATGGAATGGATGCAATTGGATTGTGGTCCAAAAGACAACGCCTTGGATTTCTTCAGCTTATCGTTTTCTCTACTTTCTATCCATCTCTTATCTCCCTCATCCTCGTCAGAAAAAAAAATTTCTTTTATTTTTGTAAAAATTAATTAAAGAGAACGAAGAGGAAAGAAGAATCCAATAGCAGATTTGTTCTCGAGATGCGAACAACATTCGAAATTCAACAATTTTTGTAAAATGATGTCTTCTGCTGCTTACAGTTCGATCTCATCTTTCTCACCAACCTCAATTTCCCGGAAATGGAAACCTTCTAATTCCAAGCAAAGGATCTCTTGCTCCGTCGCAGGTCTCTCTCTCTCTCTCTCTCTAGAACTGATGGAAAGAACACAATTGGGTGCAATTCTTAGAACATTTTCGATTTAGGTTTTGACCGTACAGATTTCAACAATGCACTTCTGTGTTAGCTTTCTGATAATTATTGCAAGTTTTAACCCTATTTTGATAGATTGATTTTCCATTGACGACTGATTCGTTGGTGAAATTCAACCAACAATTTTTTGCTATTTCATTCTTTGAATTCAACCCAAACGCGCCCTTATTTCCTTTTTAAGGAGCATTTTCTTTTTTCTTAATTTATGAACTCGAATTGGGAACAAATCCCAGAAAACTTGGAACAAAAGCAGAAAAAATGGAATTAAGATGAATATGGTTATGTTCTATTCCCAACTTTAGAACAAAGTTCAGGGGAAAACTAAGGGCCTGTTTGGTTATCCTTCAATTTGCGAACTGGATCATTTTATTGGTTAATTTATGAGTTATCATGTTTTGGGTATGAATGTAAAAAAGAAAAATCAAGAACACGCAGAATTAATTTTGCTTTTAGCTTAAATGCTCATTCTTGTGTAATGGGAGCAAAATTTGTTAACCCTTTGTTATTTAGCCAGCTCAGAACCGGTAAGATGAAATTTAGTTGTTGTTCTGCTTCTGCTTTTTGTTTTTTTTTTCTCAGAAAACTTGGAACAGAAATATGAAAAAGGGAAACAAAAGAAAAATCTATATGGGTTCTGATCCCAGTTTCTATTCCAAGTCTTTTGAGAACAGAAACAAAAAAGAAGGAACAGAAACACAAACAATTGCGGCTTAAATTTTGCGTCTTACTCTTGGGATTCATTCCGGCAGGGGCAGTTAAGTCGGAAACGAAAATTAGCAATGCAACAGAACCTTTATTGCTAAGTGCTGTTCGAGGGGAAGAGGTGGAGAGACCCCCCGTTTGGCTTATGAGACAAGCGGGGAGGTACATGAAGGCAGGTTTATGTTACTACTTTTTTTTTTCTTCTGTTTCTAGAAAACATGGAACGAAAACAGCGATCTGGGAATAGAAAAAAGAGTATGTTTTTGCTCTGTTGCGTCAAATTTGTCATAAAAATGTGGGAATTCTGAGGCAACATTTGTTTATTGTTTCAGTTCTTATATTTATGTTTATATTCCCCGTGAACCCTCAGCAAAATCTGTTTCACCATTTTTCTGTAAAGAATTATTTGGAACAAATCAGAAACAATTTTTAACTTCTTCCAGATTTCTGTTTCTGTTCCATGAAAACCCATACTAGAAACCGAAGTTCGAGAACAGAAAAATTAAGGGTCTGTTTGGTTGTAAAAAATTAAAATACTCAAATTACTAGTTTTATCGTTTCTTGCTCTAGTTTTAAAGGATCTTTTCTTGTTTAATTGGTGCAAAGTATAATTAAAAATTCAATTAATTTGGAACAATTTTATTGTCTATTCATTGAACTAAATAATATGTAAATTTAATCTAAATCATATGTAAATCGAGAGAGATACAAATCAATTCATCCAAAATAAGATAATTCCAAAAATAGGTTAATTTAGACGACCAAACGAGCCCGAAACGAGCGCCAAAAACCGCCATTGTTAACTTGATTATTGCCCTTACTGATATGGTTTCATTTTTTTTATCCTATTTCTGATGATAGAGTTATCAAGCCCTCTGCGAGAAGCATCCTTCCTTCCGCGAGAGATCAGAAAATGTTGATCTTGTAGTCGAAATTTCTCTTCAGCCATGGGAAGTTTTCAAGCCTGACGGGGTAAGGTCTTATTGTGTTTCTGTTTCTGTTCCCAGAATGAGAACAGAAAATAATTTTTTTTGTTTATGTTCTGAAGTGATGAATTGTTATTATTTTTAGGTTATTTTGTTCTCGGACATTCTTACCCCTCTCTCAGGGATGAACATACCTTTCGACATTGTCAAAGGAAAGGGTCCGATCATATTTAATCCTCCAAAAACGGCTTCAGATGTTGATCAAGTACGAGAGTTTGTTCCTCAAGAGTCGGTTCCTTATGTTGGGGAAGCTTTAACAATCTTGCGTAAAGAGGTTGGTTTTATGACCCTAACCCTATCTCAAAATATGAGTAGGCACTGTTACGTAACACTTTTTTTGTTTTTTTTTTCAAAAAAATCTCTCTCAGGTAAATAACAAAGCTGCGGTGCTCGGTTTTGTTGGGGCTCCTTTCACACTGGCATCGTACGTGGTTGAAGGTGGATCTTCAAAGCACTTTTCTAAAATAAAGAGGATGGCTTTCTCGCAACCTGAGGTAACCTTACTCTTAAATTCAAAACCCTAAGCGGGGTTTGATTAGTGTTTCTGTTTTTTTTTTTTTCCTTGGAAAACTTGGAACAAAAATATAAAAACGGTGGGAACAGAAAAACGAAACACAGGGCACCCTTGAAAGTCAATTTTTTTAGATACATGGACCACGAACATAGTTTAGAACATAGACTCATACCGTTACAAATGGATAACGAGGTGATATTATTGTGTGAGAGGAACGATACGGCTTCTTAAGGCCTTGTTGGATTGAGATAAATGGCAAATGAGAAAAAAGAAGGATATGGTTGCTCCCGGTTTCTCTTGTTTGCTAAATCTAACGAGGAGATAAGAGAAGAGAAGGGAAAATGAAGGGAAACGAGTATATAATAGATTTGGATATTTTTCAACCGTTTATATCCTATGAGAAGAAGAAGAACTAAAATTTAAAAGATACCTAAATCTTATTTCTCTAATATATATTAACAAATAGGGAATTTCACAGGTGGTTTAATTCACTCATGTTATAAATAGACACACGACAAGGTTATAAATATGGGTAGCGAATAATTATGATTAATTATAATAAAATACAGAATTATAAATGAGAAGCTATTCCCCCAACGTGAAAACCTCTTGCGGCCTCTTATGTTAAAAGCCAAACTAATTTTTTTTTGCATTTCCCGTTTTCTAATTTAATTTTTAACTTCCTATTCTTTTGCGAATAGAAAACCGTCAGCACGATGATTAAGTATAATTATGTTTAGTGATTATTTTCTAATTGTAAATAAATTTTTAAGGATAAAAATGGAGCTTATTTTATCTTTATTGGTCAGGTTAGTTTTGCCATATAAAATTGTTACTAAATAAATCTGTGTAACAAGATAGGACGGGTATAAGAGGTTTGCATATTTTTTAGCCATCTAAATCTAGTGAGAGAAAGAACGACTGAGATTAAAAGATATTTAAATCTTATGTTTTTTATATGAATATATTAAGAAAAGGTTAATTATACTTTGCTCCCTTGTAGTTTGACCGAATTGTATTTTACAATCCTGTGGCAGTCATCACCTGCCCCTATGGTTCAGATAAAAGTGTAACAGTTATATTTTTTGTTAAAGTTAACGATAAAACCTCAAAAAGTCAAAATTAATAAATTATTTAATGTTAATTTATATTTATATCCCCTGTGGTAGTCATCACCTACCCTTATGGTTTGGACAAAAGTGTAACAGTTACATTTTTCGTTAAAGTGAACAGTCAAATCTCAAAAAGTTAAAATTAATAAATTATTTAATATTAATTTATATTTATATCCCCGGATCGGGTCGGGTAATATTCATTTAACTTTTTTTCCCTTTTGCTTTATTTCTCGGGTTAGGTCGGGTATAAAGGTAAGTTTTTTATTTTATGCAATTTTATTAAATATTTAGCAGTTGCATTTAAGTCTGAACTACATGGGGATAAGTGATGACGAAAATAATACAGAGGTGTAAAGTTCAATTCGTTCAAATTACAGGGAGCAAAATGTAATTAACCCATTAATAAATAGGCAATTACACAAGTGGTCTAATTCACGCCTACTAATTAAAATGTTATAAATATGCATACTAATTAATAATTATAATTAATTTTAAAGATATAGATTTAAAAAGGAAAAACCCCTCCCCTAACTTGAAAACCCATTCGCTGTTTGGTTGAAATCCAAATTAATTATTTTTCATTTTTTTTAATTTAATTTTTAACTTTCTACTTTATGCTAATAGAAACACGGCCAACATAATGATTATGCACAATTATGTTTTAGTGATTATTTTTTTGATTGTAAATAAATTTTTATGGAAAAAAATACAGCTTATTTTATCCTTATTTGACAAATTAGTTTTGTCATTTTAAATAGTAATTAAATATATCTATATAATAAGATAGGACGGGTATAAGAGGTTTGAATATTTTTCAATTGTCCAATGTTCTATGGTTATATAGGTTTTTAGTCTTGATTAAACATATGTGGCCTTATCAAAATATATATCATTTAATCAATTAAGTGTACTTCTCTTGAATATAGATCTTTATAATGGTTTTGACTCTTTGTTCCCCTAAATTTTGATCAAAATCTCACTCTGATCCCCATGATTCATTTTAAACATTTAACACCTCAAAGTTTCTTAATCATCCCGCTACAATCTAAGTCATTAACCCCATGACAATTATGAATAGAAAATAGTCATCTACTATGCACACAACTATTTTTAAGAGGTTTTATGTGCAATTACATCATCTTCCTTCCCTTACATTCTCCTTACCATTGAAATAATTGGAAATATATATATATATATATATATGTGTGTGTGTGTGTGTGTGTGTGTGTTATTTTTGAATATTTGTAAGGGGGAAAGGAAGATTTTGAAAATATCCATAAAATCCCATTAAAAATAGTTGAGTGCACAACAATTGACTGCTTGTCTTCTAAATTGTAATGGAGTTTTTGATTTGGACTGAAGTGGGGTGATTATAGAATTTCAGGGTGTCGTGTTACAATTGCAATTATGGGGACCAAAGTGAAATAATGGTAAAACTTCAGGGGTGAAAAATGTCAAAACCCTTTTTGTTTATTTGGAAGGATTATTCTGTTTGAATTTCTACCAAAAAATCTCGATTTACTAAGAAGTGACGTGAGCATTTTTTTGTATGGTACATATTTCAACTTAATTTTATGGTTCATAGTGATTATGCTGTGTTTTATAATTTAATCAATTTAAAATAATATCTTCAGGCACGGGTACACGCTAGTAGTAATATAAAAACATGAGTTCTCCAAACACAATATATTTATACTTCTTTCTTTTCTCTTAGCCAAGATTCTCTTTGTTGAATCCCACATCGCTTGTGTTCCTTGATCCTAAATTCTCTTTGTGACATCCCCAACCAAAAAAAAAAAAAATATTGAAATTCTTAGGAAAAATGAATTAGAATCTTTAAAATTTTATATAAATCTTAGGGTTTAAGGTTTAATATTTTGGTGCTATAGGTCCTCCACCCGCTACTCGAGAAATTTGCCGCCTCAATGGCAAAGTACATCCAATACCAAGCCGATAATGGAGCCCAAGCCGTTCAAATATTCGATTCGTGGGCCACGGAGCTAAGCCCGGTGGACTTTGAACAATTCAGCCTACAATACCTTAAACAGATCGTCGATACCGTGAAGAAAACACACCCGGAATTGCCCCTGATCCTCTACGCCAGCGGCTCAGGGGGCTTACTGGAGAGACTACCCCTGACAGGCGTCGATGTGGTGAGCTTGGATTGGACAGTGGATATGGCAGAAGGGAGGAAAAGACTGGGGGCCGATGTGGCGGTCCAGGGTAATGTGGACCCCGGGGTTCTATTCGGGTCGAGGGAGTTTATTACGGGTCGGATCGAGGATACGGTGAGGAAGGCTGGGAGGAGGAAACATATATTGAATCTTGGGCATGGGATTGTGGTGGGAACTCCTGAGGAAAATGTAGCTCATTTTTTTGAGGTTGCTAAAGGGATCAGATACTGATAATTTTTTTTTTTATTTTTTTTACTTGATTTTCATGATTTTTTTTTTTTGGGTAGAACAGTTTTAATTATGATATCTTTTGATTCTTTTCTTGGGTTAATTTTTTTTTTTTGGGTTCCTTCTGCTGTGTATTTTTTCTTATATGTTCCCGGAATGTTTGGAACTGAAATATAAAAACAGAAACAGGAAGGGGTCAATCTGAACTTGTTTTAGTTAAGTCCCTCTAGTTTAAATTGTCTCAATTAAGTGCTTATACTTACTCAAGTACTTCATTAGGCTTTCTGGTTTTCTCAACAAGGGCTTAATTGCGATGTTTTAAAGTAAATGGGCTAAAATAAAAGCAAGTGTCAAAATATAAGGGCTTGTATAGTAGTTTGACCACAAAAAGAACTTTTAATACTGATCCCAGAAATTTAAGCTAAATATTTTTGGTTTCATTATAGTTTGACTCCATGTGCTTATCTAAAAGATTTGCAACATAACTCGGAAGACGTTTCAAATACCACATATGGGTTACTGGGCGTGCGAGTTTGATGTACCTTGTTTGATACCTTCGTATTTGAGAATCAACAAACTCGACTCAGCATTATTCACAAAATTTTGGGTCTTCTTTTTCATCTCGGATTACTTGAGAATTTCAACGAGCACAAATTCCACTTTTTATAGGACCAAAAATTATTTTACAAAACAAATTCACCCTTTTCCAGTTTATTGGTTTTGTAATGAAAAGTATATGGGTTTGTCACCTCTACAACTATCTTTTCATTAGGCAGGATTTTATGAGCCCAAGCACCTATTTGTTGAGGATCAAAATTAATGTGAAACTAGTGGTTCATTCAGTATTAATAGAATCATGAGTTATATTTGAACTAGTAATGCGATTCAATATTAGTGAATATTCAATACCAGTGACTGTTCTCTACTGGTGAATAGTATTAGTGAATATTCAATACTAGTAAATGTTCACAATTGGTGAACATTTACCACACGATATTACGATACAGTGATTTTTTTATATCATCGAAAATAATTGTCAACATTCATGACCAATAATAACAATAGCCCTAAATTACGACGAGTGATAGCACAAAACAAATGATTATAATCTATATTGCGATGAATAGAAACCATTCAACTTCGCAAGTGATCGTTCACTATTTTTTTAATGTAACAATTACAAATATCTCAAAGTTAATGCAAACGAATGTAAGATACTGTGAGCAAATCAACCGAGTAGTATAATATGGTGAACAAAAAAATAAGTTCACCCGCATTTACAATTTGAATCACTTACAGCGATATAATAAATTGCGGATGAATGTACAGTGATTTGTGTTAAAAATCTCGCTAATTTTTGAAAAAATAAAAAAAAGATTCTATAGTGAACATTCACTATTTAATTTTTCTTTGAACATAAAAAACTTAATATGAATATCAAATTAAAGAAACTGAAATGTAGATTAAAATGATATTATTTTCAGAAATTTAATCTATTGTTAACGTTTATCAATTGTGTTTTTTTTTTAGTGTTCATTTCAATGTTTGATCATTTATTTAGGAAGTGACGGTTGATAGTTTTTACTGAAGTTATAAATTAACTTTATAAATAGCGTATTTTATATATGAATTTGAATTCTATGGTGGATAATAGATGACAATATATTCATGGGTTAATATCACTTTATCTCCATGTGGTTTGGACAATATGTATTTTATCCCCAGTAATTTAAAAATCGCTATTTACCCTCCTGTAGTCAGATATTTGTTGCACTTACCTCCTATATCAGGGGAGTAAGTGGTTTGAAAATCTAACCACAAGGGGAGTAAGTGGCGATTTTCAAACCACATGGGAATAAGTGCAAATCGGTCAAACCACGGGAGTAAAGTTTAATTAACCCTATATTCATTCCGAGCTGCTGAAATAATTATTTATTAGCAAGTATATAGCATCACCAACTGCTGTATTGCACTATCCATAATTCCTCATATATATAATTATATATTATATGTAAAGATTTGCGAAAAGGAAAACTACAAATAAGGAAAGGAGAATAAGACCAACAATGGAAGCACTAGTCGTAGTATCGATTAAAAGAAGGAATTAACTTCATTTGTATATTGGCCCTTTATTACACTTTAATCCTTCTATTTTCATTTATGTCTATTTTATCCCCAATTAACTTTTGGGTATTTTATATTGGGCCCAATGCTCATTACTAATTCATTTTTATACCTATGTAGCTATTTAAGTTTAGAAAAAACCTAATTGTCATAAGGTAATTGTTTGATGTACAGTAACAACATCCTTATTCATTATATTGTTATTGACATTGTTGCTGTACAACAACATTTGCATTCCCGATTCATTATGTTGCTATTAACATTGTTACTGGATAATAACATTTACATCCCTCCATTTATTATGTTGTTGTTGATGTAGCGAGAGAATATGTATTTGAATTTATATTAAATAATAAATATATATGTGGTGTTTTCTCAATATGGACTTATAAGTAGTGACCCATTTTAATTTTAATGGTAAAAGTGAAATTTTCTCTAATTTTCTTTAACTTTTTAATTCAGCACTTTACCCCTCTGGACTTCCTACCAGAGTCTGGTAGGAAATTAATTTCCTTTACAAAAAAGAAAATGAGTAAAAATTAAAATAATGAAATGTTGAAAATATGAAGAATTAAGAGAACAAAAATTAGGGTTTAACATGACATATTAGTTTTGAATTTTAGTAAAAAAAAAAATGTAAATAATAAAATGTTGAAATTTCAAAAAGTTAAGAGTGAAAAATAGAAAGGAACAAAAGTAGGGGGGGGGGTCAACACTTAATTTCCCTCAAAAGAAATACTTCATGGAAAAACAGAAGCAGTATATATCTAAGTTTGAAGGTACCCACTGGCTCGACAAGATGTCGGCCACATTTATTTTTTATTGATGCATTTTGATGTGGGTGGGTGCAAAACATTAACTACCAATCCTCAAAAAATTCCTATGTCAAAATTTCTAAAAGTTTTCAACAATATTTAATAATTTATTTAAAATATGTGAAATTAATATTAAAGACAAATTAAATATTGATCGATGAAACCAAAATCTAGTTCGTCAGGAATGGTAAATACAGAATGGATAATCTTCGTAATTTTAGTTCTTACAAAACAATACACCGCAGATGTGTTTGTCGGTGTTACACTTCTAATGTGAGAATCAATAAGATATTTTTTTGTGATAATTTGATAGAGTACAGACTAGGAGAAGTGTGTGGAGTTGGCTAGACCTCTCCAATAGAATTTATAGGGATTAGAAGACTTGTTTGACTAGTCTTTTGTGAATCATGATTTGTTCTCATTAATATTGGGGATATAGAATAATGGACAATTATTTTTGGACTCATAACGATTCTTTCCTAAATGGGGTGAGTCGTTGAGATGGAATGGTGGAGACCAAGCGTGCCATGAGTTTGATGACCACGTTCAGGGTAATGCAGTCGATGTCTCTAACTTGTTCTCCTGAGTTGGGATGATGGATCTCGGAAATAGTAGTGATCTATGTCGTCGCTTGATGTGGTCTCGGGTGAAGCTTCCCGAGCACCAATCTTTGTGCCCTGGCTCACTTTCACGATTCACCATTGACGGTGTATGTTCGGTACTATGCATAGGGCACATGGCTAGTGATAAGTGACACGTGGTAGGGGCTCTAGTCATCTCAAATTTCACCTCATCATTATTATATATTTTCTTTACATATTTGTAATTTCAAATTTCAAGTAATTTAATTTAATTTTTATATATATTTATACACACAAATTCTTTCATTTTTCACTATTACAAGACACCTAAAAGAAACGTGAAGAAAAATACACATTTTCTTAAGTACTTTTTTATTGTCTCCAATTTAAGAAGAAATAGAGTAAAAATGAGGAACAATTATTTTATTTTATTTTTTAAAAAAGATATTACAATTACAATCATATTTTTTTAATTTATTTTTATAATATATAATATTAAAATAATAAATCAAACATAAAATTTTACATAAGCGATTCAAGAAAAATTAACTTTTCCATCACATAAAAATATATTTTTTTTTCCCTTTCCTTCACTTTTTTATCGTTCCAATCAAATGTGTCCCAGAAGTCCTTTGGGCATAGGGTAGAGTGTGCCAACAAAGTGGGGGTACCCTACCTCTTAAATGATTGGATAGTAACTTGACACCCAATTTATGCCCTAATGTTCAGGTATATAGCTTTTTTGGTGTAAGAATCCTAATTCACATTTTTCTTTTAGAAAATAAAACTATTCCTTATAATTTTATTTTTATTGTAAAAAAAATATTTACGTGTCAAGTTTACGTGGTTAAAGAGTTATTTTTATTCAGTAAAAATCAACGTTAAGTTTATTAGTTTGTTTATGATAAAATTAATCTTATAGGGCCAAATCAAATTAAAAAAGAAAAAGTATTAGCTGATTTTTTGTGAATTTTTATGGGTTTTTTTTATTATTATTTATATATATCGAACCTAACCTAATCTCATTTCCCTAACCACTTTTGAGTTGAAAATGAAGGGTAACTAATTGGATGGGTGATACAAATTAATTGGTGGCTTTTGACAAATTAATTGGTGACTTTTTACCAAAAAGTGAGTGCATAAATATATATATATATATTGGGGGGGAGAAGAAAGTGGAGTAACCTCACATGGTACATGTCAAGCATTTGAGAGTTAATGGTGAATGGTCCTTCCCTCACTTGTGCCATAACTGTGACAGATTTTTTTGTTTATAGTGTATCTGGAACAGTTTACTGGAACAGTTTACGCACACGTTGACTGATCACTTTTTCAGATAATTTTAGTGATAATTCTTTCACGTCGACTTAATGCATTCATAATTAAATTCAAGATTTAATTTTTGAAGTGCTCTCCATGAGAATCGAACCTTGACTGACAAGAAAAATGAATACTTCCCATTACCAACCGGACTAACACCGCTGAGGTTCTTATAAAAAAGTATCGAAAAGTTATACTAAAATTAATTTGCCAATAAATTTAATTAGTTATACAAAAAAATTTATATAATATTTTTTTAAATTATAAATTTTGATTATTATTTGACCAATTAAATCACTTATAGACAATTTTGTGAGTCTAGCATTAAGTGTGTGTGAGAGAGATATTTTGGATTTTTAGGTGTTTTCACATTGGGTCCCTTGATACAATTTACAAACGTTAAGGTGCAACGTGAAACATTTTAAACATCATGGAGAAAAGTACAAACAAATGTAAATTTAAAGGTACAAAGTGTCATTCCACATCTTTCATAACGAAACACTATTTCAACCCCTAAAGTTTACCTTGTATCACAATTTACACCCTCTTGTTTTCATTGAGGCACATTGCATTACAAATTTATGTCAATTTAGTCCAATTGAGAATTTCCATTCAATTCCCGGTCGGATTTTCAGTATTTTCATTCAATTTTGTCAGGAATCTTGTGTAAAATTTAATTTGACATCGATAGATACCTAAAGTTAAACTTCAATAATAAACATTTTCAATCAATTTTGTTGGGAATCATGTGGAAATTTAATCACATTGACAGATACGTAAAGTTAAACTGCAATAATACACAATTATATATATTTATTTATTTTGTGTGTGTTGGTACAATTATAGATTCTTTTCTTTTTTCATTTTTTGTTTTACGATAAGGTGTGTTCAGGCCAATTTACACGTACTCAGACTAGTCGTCTCAATTGGTAATCTTAAGGACACACTCCCCCACATCGATCTCGTGCATTTAGAATTAAATACAAAATTTGATTTCTAGAGTCCTGTTTAGAATAGTCAAACCCTGATTGACAAAGAAATGAACATTTTCTTTTACCAACTGAACTAACACCTCTTGGATATCATACTCTTTTTGACAATACAAAATTAGGCTATTTTTAGTCAAATTTATCACCGACAGATGCTCAATTAGACTTAATTACAACAAATCAATGACTTTTAAGGTGTAATTCCACCAATAAAATGGAAATAAATAAATAAAATTTTCCTCCTCATCCTCTAGGAGGTAGGAAAACAACAAGCAACTTGTACTTGGCATTTCACATCATCTTTCACTAACAAAAAGAAAGGAAGCAAAAGACACAAGGGAGGAGCTTTGTGTTGCTTTCTAACATAGAATGTAAAACTTACAAAAGGAACGCCCCCCCCCCCCCCCCCCTCTCTCTCTCTCTATATATATATATATACATACATGTGTGTGTGTATATATATATATATGTATGTATGTATATGTATATTAAAGTGTTGGTCCAGATATCTTTATTTCTTTTTGCAATTCCTTCTATTAGGCGATCATTTGAACGGCTTCTCTTTGTTCCTTTTTTAAGTTTTGTCCAAAAGCCAAGTTAGGTTTCAGTGCCCTCTGGATTTTCAGGTAAATTTGGACGGCATATAATGAATTAAAAAGTAGGGTCAATTACACTTTGTCATTTGTGATTCGACCGAATTGCTCTTTATCCCTACAATATTTTTGTCATAGCGTATTGTACTTTAAACTAAAGTGTAACGGTTACATTTTTTGTTAAAATTAACAGTTAAATCTCAAAAAATAAAAATTAATAACTTATTCGAAATTAATTAACAATTATACAATCGGATTGAGTAAATTTTACATATTATACAATTTTGTTAAATATTTAACAATAGCTTTTAAGTATGAATCATAGGAAAATAAATGATGACAAAACTATTACAAGAGTATAAAGTATAATTTGGCCAAATTATCGAAGGATAAAGTGTAATTAACCAAAAAAGGTAATTGTTAAGTGCTCCATTGGGTTAGGATTATCTACATTTTTAAACCCTCAACAATTTGGAAGTTTGTACCTTTTATTGTAAAGTTTAAATTGTCATACATTATTGATACTCGGTAGTTTATAATAAAATGTGTCTCTTTAGATAATTTATAATAAATTGTCATTAAGGTTGTCCAGCGAGGTGATTAGTCGAAGTGTGTGTTAACTGACCCGAACACACTTTACTATTAAAAAAAAAAAAAAAGTTTATTGCAATGATTTAATCAATATACACTTAATTTCAATTAATTTGTGTGGAAGATCTTCACATTTTCCGTCGGGCACAAAATTAAAATTTTGAGAGTTAAAAATTCAATTCTGAATTGTAAAATTCAGCTACGATGTAAATGTTAAGAGTGTAAAATATAATTTATCGCTGGAGATTTTTTAATTTTTAAATTTATGTAATTACTTAAAGTTTTTAAATGCTAAGAAAATCATGATTAAGTTTAAGGAATTTATGTGACTATATGAATAAAGGGAGAGACTGAAGGTGCTACTTGAGGACATAAAGTGGTCCAAACAAGGCACAAGTGGTTTTGCTTTAAATGAATATTAAGACATCGGGATCTCTATCAATTAGCATTCCTTTGACCCTATATACATCCTTTCTTTAGTGCTCTATACTCTCTTTTGAATTTGCAAGTTTTAATTCACTTCATTAAATTTTGAAATAATACACTTTAATCCCTTACATTTTTTAAAACCATTTTATACTTTGCTGTTGTATAATAAAAATTATTAGTTGGAAAGTCATTTAGTTGTGAAATGATTTATTTATATTATTTTTTGTTGTATAAAAATGATATTTTAGGTATTTTATGACCCAATTATTTGTGGGACCCAATCGTAAATTGGAACTGTTGGTGTATAAAACTGGTATACACCTCGAGTATGGTCCAGTCGGATGACGGATGGGTCCTTCTACTGAGGTGGAGTCGTCGGTTAGAAATCCTTCGGGTGAGCTGGGTCCTGGAGAGACTGACCTGCTATGTCCAGAGTCCTGCTCCTTAGGGAGTGTACCTGCAGAAGGCTCAGACTGGGATTTGTCCAGGTGAAGTCCCTCCGACGTGGTAATCAGTGCTAAGAGAGAAAAAATACAGTAATGCGATAAGTAAACAAATGAACTCGCGCTTAATCTAAGTGTATTCAAGCGTATCTTGAGCTTACATAGCCCCAAATATATATAAGCGTTGGAGATGATTAGTCGGGCCTAAACACGGTTAAGTAGTCGAAACCCTATGTTTAGCCGATAATCCGAGGTGTTTAGGAAATAATTGCCAGGCCTGGGCTTTTGGGCCCGTTTGGCGAAGCCCATGGGCCTTTGTTAGGCCTGCGATGAAAATGTTGGTGATAGTGGATACGGGGCCGGAGCCCAGGTGCTGACTTGGAGAAGTCCAAAAAACCCCTCATGGAACATATGAATATATTAATATATATTCTCCTTGATGAGAAAAAGAGCTTGATATATTTATTTGCCAAAAAAATAATTTGGACGTGAATTAAAATTGTTCCTTAAAGTATCCACGTGAAGTTGTTGATTGATCTGTCATGTGGGTTAATCTCACATTGGTCACTGAAGAATAAGAAAAATCATTTATTAATACTCGGGTTATTTCTGGTAGGTAAGTCCCAGATGGTGTTGAACTGATATGGATAGAAAGTAGGTTAATGACTATAACATAACTAAAGCCACATGCGCGGGCATTGGCACCGTCACCTACCGACTGGTCGATCGGGCTTGACTCGGGCCTCGGTTTGGGTCCAAGTCTTGGAAAATGTTTGGCTTGGTATTAGTATCCTTTTGGACAAAATGAATTCAAAAACCAAACTATTCCTAAACAGAGCCTAATTGTTCATGTTCGTAACATCAAAGAGTTACAAATCTGAAGATTGTTAGGAGATACATAATAAATACCCGGTTCTTAATTCATGAGTTACAGAGTTGGTCTCTTCATTATCTTCAACTATTGTTTCTACTACCTATAAAAGGGTAGACATTCCTTAGCATATAGGCAGCCAAACTTAAGTTTGCATTCACGATTCTCATTAGAGTTTTTGAGAGAGCTCATTGTTCTTGAGAGAGTTTCAACAGTACTTTTATGTTAAGTGGGGGTTTTGATTTCCAATGTTGGTACTAGTAGATGTTGATCATTGTATTCTGGGATGCAAACGCTCAGTCAAAGAACTGTAACGGGGCTGCTTTAAGGAAAAAACATCAATAGATTGTCTCAATCTCTTTCTTCTTGTTATTTTGTTTTATCTTTTATTCGGTAATAGAGTAAGTGTCTTCTTTTTCGTTATATTCAGTATTTCATCGATACACTGTAATACAAATTTTAATTTTTCCTTTTTTTATTGGTAATCTATTAATCTAGAATGTTTTCGTAACCAATAATTTTAATCTGTTTCATTTTAATTTCTCAAATTTCTTCTCTATAATTAATTACATGATCAATTATTTTAATTATTTAATTAATTTTTGAACCACTTTTCTGATAATCTTAAAGTCGATTTTCTATACATATACAATTCTGATTTTGGTTAAAAAAAATCCAGTTGTAGAGTTCTTATATATTTTATTTTCTTTCGTAGAAAAATGTATTCCTCTAATGATATCACTACTGCTGCAAATCAAAGTGTCACACCATTAGCTGTGACTGTGCTTATTGCACATCCTTTGCTTACTCCTCATGGAGAAAAGCAGGAGAAATTTGACAAAAGTTTCTTCAAGAGATGGCACCAGAAGATGTTGTTCTATTTGCAAATATTGAACCTTGAGAGGTTCCTCCACGAGGATGCTTTTGTCATGATCGAACAGTCTAACACACAGTCTAGAGTTGCGGTGGATGCATGGGAACACTCTGATTTTCTATACAAGAATTACATTCTGAATGGACTGAGTAATACACTCTACAACGTGAATTGCTCATTCATGATGACTAAATAACTATAACAGTCCCTGGAAAAGAAGTAGAAGACTGAAGATGTTGGGGCTAAGAAATTTGTAGTCGGAAGATTTCTAAATAACACCCATCAGTCAGACTGAAGAGCTCCAAGTTCTATTGCACGATATTCATATAGAGGGAATGACTCTTAGTGAATTATTTCAAGTGGCGGTTGTGATTGAGAATTTATCATTATTATGGGGTGATTTCAAGAATTGTTTCAAGCACAAACAAAAGGAGATGACTTTTGAAAATCTTGTTCTCAAATTGAGAATTGAAAAAGCGTCAAATTTCTTCTAAACGTGAGGGCCGTCATTCTATGATATCAAAAACTCATGTCATTGAAACTCACAAAACCTTGAAGAAGAGGAAACAATCCGAATCAAGCTCAAGACAACGATTCGCGAACAAAGAATTCAAGGGCAATTACTATACTTTTGGCAAGTTGGGATACTGCGCTCAAGATTATCGCAAGAAACTTATAGCGAAGAGTAAGAAGTCTAATAATCAGACTTATGTGACAGAAGTGAAAAACCTTATTGATGAGGTTTTCGAGATGAATTTTTCAGCAGTTGTATCTGAAGTTAATCTCGTTGATAATCAAAGAGAACAATATGTGGTTATTGGTGTTATTCACTACATATGCTCAAATAAGAAGATATTCACTCAACTGGTACAATATGGGGATAAGCTCTACATGGAGAACTTTTTAACTTCTAAAGTTGAAGGACAAGAAAAGGTTGTGCTGAAGATGACCTCTGATAAGCAACTTACTTTGAACGATGTAATGCATGTACCCGATTTTCGTAAGAATCTGGCTTCTTGATCATCACTGAGTAAGAAAGAATTCAGATTAGTGTTTAAGTCTAACAAATTTGTGTTTACTAAGAATGATATGTATGTTGGAAAAACTATATGAATGAAGGTATTTTCAAATTTAATGTTATGACCAGTGTTTTAAAAATCGAACCGGACTGGCCGGTTCAACTGGTTGAACCGTCGACTGGCTCAGATTTCAGTCCGGTTATACCTCTAAAACCGTTTACCCCTAAAAATCGCTCAACTTGTCGGTTCGAACCAATTCAACCGTGAATCGGTGAACCGTTCCGATTTTCTTCGAACCGGTTAAGTTTTCTTCATTCTCCAAAAACGCTGCCTTCTCCTCGCCATCTCCAAATCCAACCACCGCCGACCCTAGCCAAACACCGCCATCCCCAAATCCGACCCTCGACAATGGTTCAGCTAGCATCATGGCGATGGAGGGAGAGAGGGATACGGCGGTGACTTAGGGTTGGAAGGCGGACCACAGTGAGATAGGGGCAGTGAGGAGATCGGAAAAATCACGGGAGGTTGTAGCGGCGGCGAAAGAAGAGGGGTGAAGTCAGAGAGGCGATAAAGAGAGAGAGAGAGCTAGAATGAGCGAGAGAGCTGAGAGAGAGAGAGAGAGATGGGGAATTGAGAAGGAGCGGCGACACAATGAGGGTTAGAACTTAGTTGTGAGGAAATGAGGTTTATGTAGTTTTGACCTTGACCCTTGGATCAAAAGTGATCAAAGGGTCAAACATGTCTCTTTTATGACCCAAAAAATAACCCTAATTACTATAGGACACTTTCAAAATCAGTCCTAATTTATAGGATAGATATTATTTTGGGAGGAAAATTAGGTTTATATATATATTAATGACGTAATTATGACATTACCGGTTCAACTGCGGTTCGCCTACCAGTTAAACCGATGACCCGTGACCCGGTGACTTTTCTGGTTCGACGTCCGGTCCGGTTTTAAAAACATTGGTTATGACTGTAATCTCTAATAATAATAATAATAATAAAAATCGTATTTCTTTTGCTTACATGATTGAGTCATTGGATGTATGACATGGTCATTTGGGACCTGTTAATATTGATACTTTGCGTAAATTAATTAGTAAATGTCAAAATAATACAAGTCACAAGTGTGAGACTTATGTGAAGTCAAATTTAACTCAAACTTCTTTTCATTCAATTAAACGAAAAATAAAACTTTTAGAGTTAGTGCACACAGATATTTGTAATTTAAAATTTGTATAAACTAGAGATGGAAAAAAAACACTTTGTTACTTTTATTGATAATTGTAGGAGATACTGCTATATTTATCTTTTCAGAAGTAAATATGAAGTATTAAATATGTTTATACATTATAAGACTGAAGTTGAAAATCAACTTAATAAAAAGATTAAAATGTTGCGTGGTAATAGAGCTGGAGAATATATTTAACCTTTTGGTAAGTTGTGTGCACAATATGAAATAATTTATCAAACTACAACACCTTATTCAGTTCAGCAAAATGGAGTTGCTGAGAGAAAAAACAGAACGTTGAAAGAAATGATGAATTTTTTGTTAATAAGTTCTGATTTACCTCAGAACTTGAGATGGGAGGTTGTTTTAACAACGAATTTTGTTTTAAACAAATTATCTAATTAGAAATTAAATAACACTCCTTATGAATTGTGGAAATGTATCATACTTAAAAGTGGTGGGTGCCTTACAAAAGTTATTGTTCCTGATCCTAAGAAGGTTAAAATAGGACCAAAAATTATTAATTGAGTATTCATTAAATATGGACAAAATACTAGCGCATATTGATTTTTGGTTCATAAATAAAAAAATTGAAAATGTGCATGAGAATACGATTATTGAATAGAAAAATGCAACATTCTTTGATAATATTTTTTCTTGTAAGACTCAGGTCGAGTCGAGTTCTTTAAAATAGTGATACTACATCTATTAATTCCCAAGAGGATGTAATTGAACTTAGACGTAGTAAAAGGAAAAAATATTCTAAATCTTTTGATCCTAATTTTTATACCTATATGATGGAATATGAACCTCAAATATTTGGGGAGGTTATGCCTACACCCGAAGCACTTCTTTGGAAAGAGGAAGTGAATAGTGAAATTAAGTCCATCTTACAGGATCAAACATAGGAACTAGGGGATCTTCCATCTGGAGCCAAACCACTAGGATGTAAATAGATGTTTAAGAAAAAGATGAAAGCAGATGGATTAATTAACAAATATAAATTAAGACTTGTAGCTGAAAGGTCACAGACAAAAAAAATTGTATAAATTATTTTGATACTTATTTACCAGTAATAAGAATCACATCTATAAGTATGTTAATAGCAATTGCATCTATACATAATCTTGAGATATATCAAATAGAAGTAGTGGAGCACCTTACATTCACTATAAAAGGGGCAGGCCAACCAAGAAAGAACTTATTAAGATTGCATTCTTGAATGATAAATTAGATGAAGAAATCTATATGAAGAAATAGAGGGGTTTGTGGTTCTTGGAAAAAAGAATAAAATGTGTCGACTTATAAAATCCTTATACGTATTAAAGTAAACACCAAAACAATGACATGAGAAATTTGATAATATTATGTTGTTAAATAATTTTAAGATCAATGAATGTAACAAGTGTGTCTATATTAGAATAACATAGTAGCTACGTTATTGTATGCTTATTATTAGCAGTAGTGATAAGATCATAAATCTACTGAACAAATGATGATTAATAAATGTGAAATGATGGATTCAGGAAAAGTAAATGTCATTTTTGGAATTAAAATTTCAAGAACATCTGAAAGATTTGATCTTATCTCAATCTCATTACATTGAGAATGTCCTTAAAAAAATTAAGAAGAATGATTTGGGTATAATATTTTCAAGAACACTGGTGGAGCATATCTCACTTTTAGTATTCTCAAATAATTGACAGTTTAATGTATGTTATGAATTGTACAAGACCTGATATTGCTTAAGTAGTAAGTAAATTAAGCAGGTTCACTAGCAATTCAGGTAGAGAATACTAGAAAGCAATAATAAGATTTTTTTTAGATATTTAAGATATACTTAAAATTATGGTTTGTATTACACGCGATATCCAACAATACTTAAAGGGTATAGTGATACAAATTGAATATCTGATACTAAAGACACCAAATTCACGAGTGGATATGCCTTTGTATTAGAAGGAGTTGTTGTGTCATTGAAATCCTCTAAGCAAATGTGTATTGTCAGATCTACAATGGAATCTGAACTTATTGTTTTAGATAAAGAAGAAAAAAAAGTGGAGCGGCTTCAAGAATTCTTGGAAGATATTCCAATGTGGACTAAGCATGTGCCAACTATTTGTATACATTATGGCCCCATTTGGTAACCGTTTCCATTCCAGAATTTCCCATTCCATTTCCAGATTTTTGGAAATTCTATTTGGGAACAGCGTTTGGTAATTTTTGTTTTCGTTTCCATTCCATTCCCATTTGAAAATTGTGCCCATTTTTTTCTTAAGAAATGAGAAACAAAAAAAAAAGTTATTTCTTATAATTTTCATTCCATTCCCAAAACCAATTCTACTGTTCATCCGTCGGCCAATCACTGTCCGCCTCCGCCGCCGCCGGCTATCTCCGGCGACCGTCGCCGGTCACCTCTGGCATCACCGGCCAGTCACCGCCGCCGCCGGCCACTTGACAACTTTTGGCGCCGCCTACCGCCAGCTATCACCCACCCGCAGTAGCCGTCGCCGTCGCTGCCGCCGCCATCCGGCCAAAAAAAATCTTAAAAAATCTTAAAAAATAATAATTTGATTTTAGGATAAAATCGTTACCAAACGCGATTCTCTTCCCAAAACAAAAAAAAATAATTATCGTTACCAAACGCGATTCTACTCCCAAGAAGAAAACAAAATTCTCATTTCATCCTATCTCATTCTCATCCCACTGTTGGAATGGAAACAGAAACGGTTACCAAACGCCACCTACGATAGCCAATCTGTGATTGGAAGAGCACAGAGCAGTATGTAAAATGATATGTCTCCACACATAAGTTGAAGGCATAATATCGTGAGGCAATTATTTTCTAATGGAATTATCTCAATTGCTTACAGTTTTGTCTGAGCTTCTACCTCTCAAGATACAACGATTAACAGTTACTGGTATCAATACTGGAAACTAAAAGCTCAACGAACATAATAGTGTTGAAACTCTCTTACTCTTAAGAACAATGAACTTTGAATTTACAATCAGGAGTTATTTATGTAACTCCTACTAATTATACACATGAACAACCTTTAGATTTTCTAACTCTTTACAGTTTTGAATCTAAATAGATAGGCTCTATTTGAGATTAATCTGATTTTCAGATTAATTTTTGTCTAAAACAATACCATGGTCAAGCCAAACATTTCCCAAGACCCCAAGGCCACAAACCCTAGACCCAGTCCTAGCCTAGGCCCGACCCAACTTGGAGCCCGTGCCCGAGTCCGGCCGATGGGGTTAGTCAGTCGGCGGTGCACATACATGTGGTTTTAAGTTAAAATCATTAGCCTACGTTCTGTCCACATTAATAAAACTCTCTAGGAGACTTACATTCAAGATGTAACCCGAGTAATAATAAATTACCACCGTATTCTTTTCAAGAGTGTAATTTTTGAATCACTATATAAATTTCACTGAAAATAGTGGAAATGATAAATACGAGTTTTGAGAGAAATAATAAATTACCAATTAGAAGAAGATTAACAAAAATCCAGAAAGATAAAAACAAATACTTGATACCAGAACAAATTCCTGAAATTCCAACTCAAATAGAATCCAGATTCTCGTCTAATCATCAAACCAAAATCATTGTTTTCTCTTTTCTTCCTTAGCTTTCTAAAAACTGTCGTTTCTTTCATGGTTGTTTTTGTTGACTCTTTGACTATTTGTTATTTTTGAGGTTACCTAACGAAGTAGTCATGGAGCATTTGTTTCTTTTATCATATGTGATGTAGATGATTATCTAATGAATATTTTGATTGTATTTGAAACTTACTGGAAAACTTTTGTCATTTCTTAGTATGCGATGAAATAAATTTCCAAATAACATTTGACGTCCA
Source organism: Eucommia ulmoides (assembly GCA_016647705.1). Classification (NCBI taxonomy): domain Eukaryota; kingdom Viridiplantae; phylum Streptophyta; class Magnoliopsida; order Garryales; family Eucommiaceae; genus Eucommia; species Eucommia ulmoides. Next base: position 7,272,246 of record CM028336.1, read on the forward strand.
AAGTTAGTTTTTGATGTCAAATTGCAAAAAAAATAAAATTCAACCATATCAAGAGTACTAAATTTTCCAAGCCAAATGGCAAAATATATGATATCAAAAGAATTTGCACATGCTCTAATAATTTTCAATTGGTTGACGGGGGAAAAGTAAAGGGTAAGGGTTGTGTGGACGATAAAATCTTAAATAAAAAAGTCATGTCCCAGACAGATAATCTTTTTTTGTCCATTTTTTTTTAACACTGTTAACGATTTGGACTTAAATGAAACAATTGAAATACTTTAGGGTATTATGTGTCCAAATTGAAACCAAGGGACCAATTTCAAATTTAGGGCAAACTTCAGGGATGCAAAGTATAAAAAACTCTTTTTTCTTGATGAAGGTGTTTCAAATACAAATAAAAAATATACACCAAGGAAAGTGGTCTAATGCCACTAGGTGGTTCTCCAAACTTAAAAGAAAAAAGAATATGTTATCCTTTTAGTTTTCATTTATATTCTTTTATATATTTCTTAAATACCATGGAATTACATAACAAAAAATCTTACATAATAATATTATAATATATAATTAATACATATTATTATTAGTAACACTGGTGGGTGTAATATGAAAATTACACATCTTATTGTATAACTCAAAAATAAATTAATATTGATGTGGACCCATAATTTTTAATGAGATATTTCAAATAGGATTCGCACGGCGTATGTCTTTTTTGTTAAAAAAATAAATAAATTAGTATTTAAAATGTTTTTGGGGATTTAATAAGACAAAATTAGTTATTCACCTTTTCTATCTTTATAGTGTGAAATGGAGCTGGAGTTTTCATTTCAAACTCAAGTAATGTAATTTTGAATGAGAAGAGAGGTCAAATAACATGTGTTTGACATTCTTTATATTGAAGTTGTGCTCAAGGTATTTTTTTCGATTAAATTTTTATTGTGGAATAGTCAACTCTAATTTAAAATTTTAATTACACAAATTAAACATATTTAAAAAATTGTCTCCAAATAGAAAATTTTTGCAAGTTGACTTGCTTCATTTATAAATTACCTATTAGTTTAGGATATTTTCAAATTTAACATTGATGTGATTTATATTTTTTTCTATAATTCTCATATTATTTAGATTTTGAACGGTGAAATTCCAAATCAAACGCACTAATTAAGTAATGGGGATTTTGGCGGCATAAATTGCCTAGAAACAATAGTAAAGTGTTTTTTTTTAATATCAATAATTGTTACAAGAACGTTTTCATCACCGAGCTTTCATTCAAACATAACCATTTGATTGCCTAAGAACCCCATACTGTTAATTAGCTGAAAAGTCACACAACACACAATAACAAAGTAAGATAACCACATAAATGTTAATCAAACAGGGACAAAATTTACGTGCAACTTGTGCCCAACCTTATTTTAATAACTTAAAATAAAACAAAGAATGCTCTTTGAAACAACTGAGTTGCACGACTAAACTATCACACTCCCAAATCTTGAAATCGCGTATTTATAGGCAGCAAGTGATAAGATTGACCCCACCAATCTTTTAGGTTACAAAATATCTATCAAGATTTGAATTCAAATTAAATAGACCACCATTAACTCTGACGTTAAACACACTACCATTAACTCTGACATTAAACAAACTACCATTAACTCTAAATTTGGTTACCAAAATCTGGTCCCATAGACTCTGGTTAGTACTAGCTTATGATCTAATCCTCTTTTCAAATTTCGAAAGAGCCACGCATCTTTATATGATAGCCCACCTCGCAAATCTTGAAATAATTTGTCTTCCTGAATCCGTTTAAACCTAAATGTTGTCTGTTGTGCAGATCTTGATCCAATCTGCCAAATCTAATCTCGTTCAAATTTGAACGTTATCTATGTCCGTTATGACTCTTCCAGCGAACAAACTTTCGTTCCTAGCATTGTGCCTAGGAATTGTGGTATTGTCTTGTTCTTGTGTGGCACTGCAAATTTGCCCAAGTACTCGTCACAAGTTATAGGACACGCGTTGGCATGATCTTGGCACAGCGATCATGCTTTGGCGCCAAGTCACGACTTAAAGATTTAACAATAATCCATGACTAGATGTGAACCAAAATTTTGATAATATCTCAAATATTGAATCAAGCTGATTAATATTTTTCCGGATATTTATGGGGTGCATTAAAAGATTTTCCTTATCCGCATAAACAAAATTGGCTCCCATTAAAATTAAATTCATCGTATTTAGGCAAAGGGAGAGGTGTTCCATTTTTTGTCAACTAAAATTTGACTTTTTTGAGAAGTACTCCGTGAATTAAATTTTGAGTTTAATCCTAAATGCACTAGGTCAATTTGGGAGAGTGTGCTATTAAAATCGTCCGAGATGATGATTAGTCGAGTTGCGCGTAAGCTAACCCAAACAGGTAAAACTTAAAAAAATGTATAGAGAGAGAGATTGGGGGGTACTATATGTAATAAGGTCAAATTTTCCCGTCAAATGGTTAGCGTGATCTAAAATATAGCGCGATTTAAGCGGCGTTCATATGGGCTTCTCATTCATTCAACTCTCTGAATCTTATGCTGATTTGTACTCTTCCACACTACGATCACCTCTACTATATATACCTCAGATCCCTCCTTCTCATGGATTCTATAGCCACCCTCCGCCACCTACCGCAGCCGCCGCCGCCGCTGCCGCTGCCGCTCCCCTCTCGGAGTTTCTCTATCTTTATATATATACTTCATAGGGCATAGTCCACAGTTTATAGAACTTCAATGGACATGGAGACAGGAGCGCCGCCGCCACAGAGCCCAAAACCGTCGCCGCTAACCCGGCTCAACACCTACGTAGCAAAGACCCGTGTCGGCAAGCGTTTCAAACTCGCGGAACGCAACACCACCTTCACGACGGAGCTCCGCGCCGGAACCGCGACTTTCCTCACCATGGCATACATCCTGGCCGTCAACGCCTCCATCCTCTCCGACTCCGGCGGCACCTGTTCGGTCTCCGATTGCGTTCCCCTCTGCTCCAACCCGGCCATATCAGCCGCGGATTGTTCCGGTGCAAACCTTCGGCTGATCCAGCCTGACGACTCCTGCAAATTCGATCCGGTCAATCCGGGATACACCGCCTGCGTCGATAGGATCCGGAGGGACCTGATCGTCGCGACGGTGGCGTCGTCTTTAATCGGGTGCGTGATTATGGGAACTTTCGCGAACCTTCCTCTGGCTCTGGCACCGGGAATGGGAACCAATGCTTACTTCGCTTACACAGTCGTCGGTTTCCATGGCTCCGGCAATGTCTCGTACGAGAACGCTTTAGCCGCCGTCTTCATCGAAGGGTTAATCTTCCTTCTGATTTCGGCAGTTGGGTTTCGAGCGAAACTCGCGAAATTAGTTCCGAAGCCCGTGAGAATTTCATCTTCTGCCGGAATCGGCCTTTTCTTGGCCTTCATCGGATTACAGAACAACCAGGGCATCGGACTGGTGGGTTACAGCTCATCGACTCTGCTCACGCTCGGCGGGTGTCCCCGATCCTCACGCGCCGCTCTCGCTCCTGTCATAGCAGCCGCCAACGGCACGCTGTCCCTCCTCCCCGGCGGCACTACATCTGGCGACATCCTCTGTTTGCGTGACCGAATGGAAAGCCCCACACTCTGGCTCGGCATCGTCGGCTTCGTCATCATTGCTTATTGTCTGGTGAAAAACATAAAAGGGGCGATGATTTACGGAATCGTATTCGTCACGGCGATTTCTTGGTTCCGGAACACAAGGGTCACGGTGTTTCCGGACACGCCGTCCGGCAATTCTGCGTACGATTACTTCAAGAGAGTCGTCGACGTTCACAGAATTGAGAGCACCGCCGGAGCTCTGAGCTTCAGCAGCATCGGAAGAGGGCATTTCTGGGAAGCATTGGTCACTTTCTTGTATGTTGATATCTTGGACACCACCGGAACTCTGTATTCGATGGCGCGTTTCGCCGGATTCACCGACAGCAACGGCGACTTCGAGGGACAATACTTCGCTTTCATGTCCGACGCTTCGTCTATCGTGGTTGGGTCGCTGCTGGGTACATCGCCGGTGACGGCCTTCATCGAGTCGTCCACGGGGATCAAAGAAGGCGGACGGACGGGGATCACGGCGTTGACGGTTGCCGGTTATTTTCTGCTCTCATTTTTCTTCACGCCGTTGCTGGCTTCTATCCCGGCGTGGGCGGTGGGTCCGCCGCTGATACTCGTCGGAGTTCTGATGATGAAATCTGTGGTGGAGATCGATTGGGACGACATGAGGCAGGCGATTCCGGCGTTCGTGACGTTGCTTTTAACGCCGTTGACTTACTCCATTGCATATGGTTTGATCGGCGGGATCGGAACGTACATTGTTTTGAATCTCTGGGATTGGGGTGAGGGGTTGTTGAGGAAATATGGGATTCTTAGGGGGTCCAAAAGTAATGAAATTGTAAATGGTGGGGCTAATCTGGAAAATAAGCAAAGTATAGGGGAGGGCAATGGAAAGACCAATGAAGTATAGCTCTTTTATTTTCTCTATTTTACTGGTATTAGTGTAAATATATATAATTTGATCTTAATTGTTTACTTCATTTTTGAAATTTCAATTTCCAAAAAAAAAAAAAAAAAAAGGGTTGTGGAAGTAAGAATACGTCTAATCACATCATATATGCCTAATTCTTAATAATTGTTTATGTCAAAAGTCATACAAATAAGTTTATTTAAATTTGGGACTAAAATATTATAAAACAACGAAAAAGCGTAAACACGTTGATGTAAACTTAATGAGAAAAATATAATATTTACATGTAAATTATGAATTAAAAGATGCTGAAGTTAATAGTACATTAAAATTTATGATATTTTGTTATGGGTTTCATTTTTCACTCTCTATATTTTTTACCCAACTCACTTACTATATTAATTTTGGTTTATGGTGATTTTCATTTAGTGCAAGTGTTTTTGACTTTTTGATAAAATTACTAAATTTTTCACAGAATTACTATGAGCAAATAGATTGTGTAGAAAGAAATTTTAAGTTTGTAAATTGTTCACTATGAAGTCCTTAAATTTATAACAACGAAAGCAAATTGATTTTTTGCATATATATATATATATATATAATGTTACCGAGAAACGGTAACACAGTAAATTTGTAACAAGTCCTCGCAGTCTTTCGTTCTTGGTTCTGGTCACGCCTGCACAAATTCTTTACACCGGGGGGTGAATTTCGCTAATGAACATCCGACGTGAGAGTAGGTATTCTGGGAGAAAATAGTATCAAGCTGAATTTGTTATCAATGTACACACCCATGGCATATGCAGATCTCTAGGCAATATTAACGTGACTTTCTAACAAACTTTCCACCCTTCTTGCCTCTTGGACCTGATCCATTCGTAGATTCGAATTTTGAGTGCTAATGGGTTTATCTTGGGTGTATTGTTCGCTAAAAGGGCTTCGGCCCATCAGTTATGGAGATTTCTGGCCTCTCCAAACTACGGATGCCCCGTGCCCATTCAGGGTTGCCTGAGCTATTCCTTTGCACTTCCTATTATGCTCATACTCTACGCCTTTTTCTATGGCAATCTACTCGAGCGACTTATGACCAAATTCACCATAATCAATACATATGACATGTTTAGTGTAATTTAACAGAATGACACATCGAATTTGTGAGACTTCCTAAAATAATCTATATATAAAATAAGTTACTCCACTTGATACCATAAAAATGAAATCTCCTAAATTGGTATTAGAGTTAGGTATGGAAAATTACATTTGTTTGTCTCCAATTATTTGAATATTTGTTTTGTTTTTTTGTTGTTTGATTGGGTCATGTGTCGGGCAGGTTCGCATATGAGTATAGATGATAAAATCTCACATCGAATCTGCGAGGCATAAGATGGAATCTAAATTCAACTTTGTGAAAGATGAAGATTGCATCTCATCTCTTTGATTTGAACACAAAATGCCTAGTGGGGGGAGAACCAAATGTCCAAGGACACATAGTGCACAAGTTTGACAATTTTGCCCCCCCCCCCCCCCCCCCCCCCCCCCAACTTCTTCACCAAACCACGAACATGATGCAATAAATGTGGAAAAGCCAAATGTCAAACACACAATTTTAGTGCAAAAAAGCCTTTTTTCTTCTTCCAAGTTCCAAGCCAATAGGCATCCCATGTAGAAAATCAATCAAATATGAACCACCCATCCAAGGCCAAGCTCAGCAGCAATCCTTGAAAAGTCCAATCATCAAACTATTTACCATAATTTGGAAAAGAAAAGCAGAAATATCTCATCATTTGGCAGCCAAAACAGCAAATCTGTTGGGGAACACATTTGTCTTATCAAAGAAAAGCATTGGAAGCAAACTAAGAAAAGCAAATGGCTTTGCAGTTTACTGCTGTCTTCTATTGGCATAAGCAAACCATTCTGGTTTTCTCTCATTGGTTGACAATTACTGTCTTAAAACTTCTGTGCTAATTCTAGCTGTGGGCTCCACATAAAGGTTTTTTTTCCACCTTTACATATTGTTTGGCCGGATGAGTGGAGAAATGATTAAAACATAAAAAATAAAAATTGTTTAGGTGCAAACTCTTTTATTTTATTCTTAATTTTTTTTAATTTTTTTTTTTTGTGCAATTACAACTTGTATTTTAGTCTTGCATATTAAAAAATGCGAAAGATTCAATACATACATCTACACTCGTGCAATTACATGTAATTAGTTTGTATGTAAAATACTTATTAGATGTAACAAATATTACTGTAATTTATAATATGTAATAAATTTGTGTATAAAAATTTGTTAAATATAACAAATATCACATAAATATATGTAATTTATAACATGTAACTAATATTAAATTAATTTTTGTATAGAATATTTGTTAGATATAATAAATATTACACAAATACATGTAATTTGTAACGTGTAATTAATATTACACAGATATATGTAATATAATTATATATGATTTGCAATTATTAAGTTGTTTTATCTATATGTAATAAATATCCACTATAATATAAATTTATTCACTAAATTCTCTCTATACTCTGCCACACGTAGAACTAATACAAAAGCAAAATATAATTTAAAAGATTAAATCAAAACTTATATTTTAAATGAGACTAACAACAAATTACTTCCTCTATTTGGGACTAATCGTCAACTATCCCCCCCAAAAAAAGTAAAAAAAATGTTTGATATGGTGAGAAGATGAAAGGGAGAGAAAAAAAAAAAAAAAAAAAAGAAGCACAATTTCTTAAATAATTTTTTCTTCCTATAAATTTGGGAAATAATTAAAGGAAAGTAAAGGATGATTCTTAAAACAAAAACAGTAAAGAATACTTTGTTTTGAATTTTTCATTGAATGTGACGTTACAATTTTATACAAGATATTTCCTACAATCATGCTAAACTAATTTAGGAGCGTAAAACCATACAGTTAATAGAATACAAATCTACAGTTAATGCAATACATGTGTATCCCGTAAAATAGTAAATTAAATAAGTAATTTTCTTTCCTCTTATTTTTCTTTCAACCAAACCGGATCAATTTATTCTATTTTCCATGGGGGTAGGAACCAAGATGAGCCAATCAATTTCTACATTTGAAATTATATATGAAAGGGAAGTCTTGCATCTAATACTACAAATAAGCCCACTCTTGTTGGTGACAGCCACTAGTTTATATAGCATTTGGTAGCACTCAATTGAAAGTTAAAAAAATAAAAAATAAAATTCAATGATCCCAAATTTTATAATTCACTATTTATCCAACACGCTCGATATATCAAAATTTGAAAGTCATTGTACTCAAGTTATTACAATTTTTTACATAAAAAATTACAATTATTACAATTTTTTACATGAAAAAATTACAGTTACATTCATATAGTACAATAACTTTGAACTTCTCAAAATTTATTGTAGCGCGTGTACAAAATAGGCAAAAATTTTAAGTTCCAAGACTATTCACCAAGAACTCTAAAAAAAAAAAAATTCAAAAAAAAATAAATTAAATATTCTAAAAATTAAAGAACAAAAAATATAAGTCCTTTGTTCTCATGTTTCTGTTTCCATGCTCAATGTTTTTGTAACAAAAAAATATATTTTTGTCCTGCTTCAAAAATTTTAGGAACATACCAAAAAGAGAACTTTTATGTTCCCATATTTCTATTCCCTTTCTCATTCTTTTGGGAACAAAATAAAAACACAAAAAAAGAAACACTAAGCAAATTTAATAAACATGGCATGCATGATGTGTAGGTCAAAATGTTACTGGTAGTACACTTCAAAAAATGGTCCCAAAGATGTTAAATAAAATAGGCCATTGCTTTAACTGGTGGGAGGACCCATCTATGGAGGGGGACCCCAGTCAGGCAAATATTTAATTTAGTAACCCAACTTGTCCATGCCCACATAATGACACTTCTGAAAATAATTGTGGAAAAAGGAAACACCCTATTAATTATTACTTGTGGATATAGACATATATATATCATTATATATATACACTTAGTCAAGCCCAGGTTGGGTTCATTTCATCCCAGTAATGGAAACATGTTTAATTACAAGGGAATGCTAGTCTTTGTTTCCATGAAAAAATGTCTCTAAAAAGTATGTCAAATGGCTTTTCATTTCAATAATTTGGTCTTCTCATGTTTCAGACCAATTAGTGATAATTAGGGCATGTTTAGTTGTCCCAACGATTTGTAACTGTTAGGGGGACCTAATTTAAAATCATATGATTCAAAGTGATATAACTCATTTGATTTATATAACGGTTTAGACATTCTCAAATGATTGATATGCGACAGAAATCTAACATCTGTCTTTAAGTGCAACCCGTAGTTTGTACGGATGATTTGTCTACTAGGGAATGATGAGTAACGTGCAACTCCTAGCTTGCACGAATGATTTGACTACCAAAAAATTAGAGAAAAATTCTCATAACCTTGGCTCTGATACCAAGTTAGGAGGATTCAACTTAAAACCATATAGTTTCAAGTGGAATAACTCATTTGATTTATATTGTGATTTGGACACTTTCAAATAATCGACGTGAGAGATGAATCTAACAGTAATATTATTTTAAAACAAAAAAACAAAATAGTTTTTTGATTTGTTATGAATCCTATAATCGCCTCGCCGAAAATACAACACAATCATTTGATTTTAGTTTCTAAACCAACATACTGATGAAATTTAGGAATAAAAATAGCAATTAAAAAATGATCAGTGCAGACATATATATGATCAAATTCAACACCACCCATCATCAAGTAGGTATTTTATGTGAACAAATCTAATCTCTAATCATTCCTCAACTAAAATAAAATAAAAAATAAGGATTATTTTATTATCATCTAATGAGTTTAATATAAGGAATCAAAATGATTTGATCACTTAAAGAGGATTTATGTTTATGTTCTTGCCAAGTGTGGATCAACATAAAGAGGAAGAGTTCATAGCTACTTAGACCATACACCTGTCCTTGGCGTTTGGATAAGTGGGATTTTGGGATTCTGACAGATTTTTTTTTTTTTTTTAAGTCAAATTATATTGTTTGATTATTTAGGGTGGTCTTGGACATTTTTCAACCCAAAATACTAACTCATGAGAGGGATTTTCTTTCACACTTATACATGACCCCCAGTCTCTTTCACATTCGATGTGGGAGAAACCCAACAATTTGCCTCTCACTCATCTAGCCCTTGGTTTGCTAACCATCTACCAATCGATCCCTTTATGACTATTGGACCAGAGTTGTTATAACCTAAGCTCTGATACCAATGTAGAGTGGTTTTGGGTCTCTCTCAATCCCATGAGGTGAGGTTTTCCATCACACTTATAACCTGACTATCAACCATTTTCATATTTGATGTGAGATAAACCTAACAATCTCTTCCTCACACATTGGGCCTTTGGTCGGCTAACCCTCGACCAACCTTTCTCTTTGTTACTATTGGGCCAAAGTTGTTGTAACCTGAGCTCTGATAACATTGTAAAGTGGTCTTGGGAGTTGGGCCTCTCTCAACCTTATAAGGTAGATCATGAAGTGAGATTTTCACTCATATTTATAACCTGACCACCAGCCATTTCCACATCCAATGTGAGATAAACCTAGGGATGACAAAAAAAAAAAAAAAAAAACGAACTGACAGGCAACCGAGAGAAACCGAACCGAATAGTCCAGTTTTGAAACAGACTAAATGGTTTGGTTGCGGTTGCGGTTGCGGTTTTAAAATTAGCAACTGAAACGGTTTTGATTTTGGGATAGTAACTGCGAAATCAAACCACAAAACTGAATCGCAAAACCGCTATTTTAGATATATTTTGATGACATATATACCCTTATTTTTGTATATATTTACAGTTTAATCCCCAATATATATATATATATATATATATATATATATATATATATATTTATTTATTTATTGTAATAATTATGATTACAATTGTTTATTTTAATTATCTTTGTATTTTAATTATAATTTGAAACGTTTGTTATAACAATTTATAATTTTGTGGTTTGATTTTATTTTTTGAAATTTATACTTTGTTTATATATAAAAAAAACAACAGGCCGCGATTTCGTAGTTTTGGTTTTGGTTTTTTATATATTTAAATGCTTCGATTTTAAAACCGTTTAAAAAAAAAATCGATGGTTGTCATTGCGGTTTTAGTTTGGTATAGGTTCAACGGTATTGATTTTGGTTTTATATGAAATCAAACCGAAACCTAACCATTAACATCCCTAGATAAACCCAACAGATTCCTATGCAACAAACCCTTTGCTGATGCATACACAATTACATATGTATGAATTCTATTACGAATAATTATGTAGATTAGGTTTGTTAGCTTACAGTTGAAACACGTTGAAGATTCAAGACATTGATTCTGCTTATTATGAAGGTGTACCTAAAGTGATTTAGGAAGAGAATCGATTCTGTGAATGATTTTAGAAGAACACATGTACTTTTTTTAAAAAAAAAATGAACTTTATCTAATCTAAAGAACACACGTCTCACGGAAAGAATTACTTCTACATTAACGAAAAATGCCACTACTACCAATGGTATTGTCAATGAAAGGCGAGATGGAAAATGAAAGACACCTGTTAATGTGATTGATGTTTAAAACAATTGGAAGATGAAAAGGCATCGAAATTGTTCCCCCAAATTGTACGACTGTCCACCCGAAATCGCACGAGAATCCAAGCAGTAAAATGTTGATTAAAAGGAAAAACGAATTAAATTCTATCGATCGTAAGATTCGAATCGTCGAGATCAAACACAGACCTTAGGGTTTCGTCCGAAAATAAAATAAGTTCATCAAATCGATCAACGTCTGAAACTAGATGATAGAGAGAGATTTTAGTGCGTCTCTGTGTGTGTGTGAGGGAGAGAGAGGGGAAATTCGACCTGAAAGAGGCCAAAACTGCCGATGAAGGTAGACGGACGGCGGGAGATTGCCGCCCTCTCGAAGGTAAATTGTTCGTCGCCGGTCGCCGAGAGGGGGTCACCATTCAATCGTGCGGCACTGCCACCAGCACCGTCACGTCTTGGTGGGCATGTAATTTTTGCGCTGTAATTATACTTTGACCCCATTTTTTTATCTCAATTGTTTTTTGCTCATTTATTTTTACATACTCCATTTTACACAAAATTTTAGGTGGTATTCGAAATAAAAAAAATGTAAAATTTGAGTGTGAAGATGAGAAGAAGATTATTCTAAAAAATATAGTTATATCTATTAATAAATCAAAATGTTTTTTTTTTACTAAAGACTTGAATTAATTTGAGAAAAATAGATGTTTAAGTTGAGTTAATGAAATATTTAGGAGAAATTTTTTTTCTTCACAACCTCACTCACAAAGTGGTTTAATTTAATTACATTTGGACCTTTTAAGTTTCAGTATTTTATTAACTAATTTTTTATTTATTTTTCTATTTATAAATTTGAAAATCGATAAAGTGTCTTTGTTTGTTGGAATTTTTCATAAATTTGCTACAAATTGCAAAAGAATATTACATATTTGTATGTATTCCCTACAAATTTGCGGGAATTTTGCAATAAATTTTGCAATTTTTACCGTGTTTGTTTATGTGTTAATTTTTTTTGTTTCCAATAATTAATTCAATTTTTTGTGATAATAGCTTCAAAAATCAAATGTGTTGTGGTCGGCATCAGTGGTCAACATTGGTGGTCGGTGATGATGGTCGCCGTAGAATTGATGTGTTTTTGAAAATTTGCAGTAGATTAAGAATAACAATTTTTTAGATAATATTTGGATTGCATCGAGAGTATTCTACTAAATTTAATTCATATTTTTTAAATTATTGAGGTTTTCATAAAAAAAAAAAAATAGATAGTTGTAGTAGCAAACAATTGGACTTTTGGGATCCATACCAAATGACCAATTTAATTAATGGGTCTTTAAAAAAAAAAACTATTAATCATCTCTTGACATAAGTTACTCTTATGTAACATTTTGGGCACAAAGTTTGGACTATTAGAACAATAGTTATACCTAAACTAGTCGACAAGTGACACGAAAATTGCGCTTTATCGGACCCTTGAATCATATTTTATCTGGAGGTCAGTTTTGATTCTTGGATCAGATTTTTACTTTAACAATTAAGATCAAAACATTAACCCTACGCAAACAACTTCCAAGACCCTAATCACTCTCTCTTTCTCTCCTCCCTAAACTCTACTCATTTTTATACACCTCACCATTCCTCTCCTAGCCATCAATCTCTTTCTTCTCTTTAATTTGTATACTAATCAATAGATATCATATAAATATATGTTACATCAATAATATCTAAAGTACAGCTAAACAATGTAAACCTCACGAAGTGGAGGGAGCTTAAATTCGGGCCCTACAAAGGAGATTTACTACCTAATTGTTAGGTTAAATGCTAATCTTAATTTAGTTCATTAAATGAATCTAAAAAAAATAGGGTAGATCATATCTCATAGGTGAAAAACGGCCAATTTGAACAAATCCCACATTTTCTACCTAACAAAAATTCACTCACTCAACAATCAAAGATATATGTGTGTGTAGTATTGATGTTGTTAAGATAATTGAGAAGTGAGAGAAGAATCATGAATTGATATTATAGAAAATGATTCAAGTATAATACAACGATATACGCATATTTATGGGGAAAGTGGGAGCTAGGGTTTTGCCCTAATGGGTCACGTGGGCCAAGCCCATATAATACATTAACATCCCCTTTCAAACTCAAGCCGGTAAGTGAGAGGTGAACTTGGGTTTGGAAACCAGAGAGTGAAAGCATCCGGGTGGATGAGCTTTAGTGAAAATGTCTGTTGTCTGATCGACTGAACTGATGGATTGTAGACAAACCGTATTCTGAAGAATGTGATGACGGATGAAGTGGCAATCAGTCTCAATGTGTTTTGTACGCTCATGGAATACATCATTGTGAACGATCTGAATAGCACTCATGTTGTCACAGTGTAAGGTAGTGGTAGCAGGAGAAGAGACGCCCATGTCAGTGAAGAGCCATCGAAGCCAGATAAGTTCTTGAGTTGCATCAGTCATGGCACGATATTCAGCTTCAGTACTGGAGTGAGCAACTACAGTTTGTTTCTTATTACGCTAGGAAATGAGAGAATTACCTAAAAAGAAACATTAACCAGTAGTGGAACATCTGTCGGTGGGGTCTCCGACCCAATCAGCATCAGAATAAGCTTGTAAAACGAGAGTAGACTGAGCTGAAAAGTGAAGCCCATGAAATAAAGTACCATTGACATACCGAAAAATACAAAGAACAACTAAGTAATGGGTAGTCCGAGAAGCGGACAAGAACTGGCTGACCTGATAAACGGCATAGGCAATGTCAAGGTGAGTAATAGAGAAGTATACAAGACTTCCAACCAGTTGGTGATATAGAGTGGCATTCTGAAGAGGTAAACCATCAAGTGGGGTAAGTATGACATTCGGCTCGAGAGGAGTAGTGGCAGTGGTTGAGTCAGTGATTCCAGCCTTGGAAAAAATATCCGAGGCATATTTGACCTAAGATAGAAAATATCCATCAGAACCCGATGAGACTTCAAGGCCAAGAAAATTGGTAAGCACGCCAAGGTTTTTCATCTCGAATTGGCCACTTAGAAACTTTTTCAGTTCAGAAATGCCGCGTAGATCATTTCTAGTAATAACCATATCATCCACGTATAGTAAAAGGAAGATAATACCATTGGTAGTATGGCGAATAAACAGTGCCGAATCATGAGCACTAGGCATGAACTCAAACTGATGAATAATAGTACTAAATTTTGCAAACCAGGCATGTGGAGCCTGTTTTAAACCATATAGAGCACGACGAAAGCGATAAACTTTATTTCGAGAAGTAGCCAAGCCAGGAGGGGTATGCATATATACTTCCTCAAGAAGATCGCCATTAAAAAATGCATTTTTGACATCCATTTGAAAAAAAGTCAATTTTTGAATGGCGGCGACGGCAAGAATTGTACAGACAGATGTTAGCCTCGCTACTGGAGCAAATGTCTCTTCATAGTCAATACCATATTCCTGAGCAAATCCCTTGGTAACAAGTCGAGCTTTATATCGTTCAACAGAGACATCAGAAAACATCTTGATCTTAAACACCCATTTGCACCCAATATGAGTTTTTCCAGCGGGCAGATCTACAATATCTCAGGTATGAGTTTTGGCGAGGGCCTGAAGTTCTTCGTCCATTACTTTCTGCCAAAAATGATTAGTACTAGTCTTCTTATAAGATTGAAGCTCATGCAGATGAAGTATAGTGGAAAAACAATGAAAATCAGAAAGGTAATGTGGAGGATGAGTTATCCTGGTAGAGCGGCGAGGGTGATCTGGGGCGTGGGTGTCAACGGAAGGCGGTACAGGATCATTGACCACATGAGAAGTCTCAGGCATGGTCACTGGAGTTGGAAGAGTGAGATCAGCTAGTGGTTCTGGAATGGGTTCAACTTGTGGTTCTGGGATGGATTCAGCATAAGATGCAAGGCTAGGCTCAACTGGTGATACTGGAGTGGACTCAACAGTAACTGGAACTGTATCCTATGGAAATAACTCAATGGATGGATCAGTAAAAAATCTAGAGTTAGTGAAGGTTGATATGTCAAATGACTTTAAGGAAGAAAACATTTGATATTCCCAAAAGATGACATGTCGTGACATACAAAGGGTTTTAGAAATTAGATCCCAGCACCGATACCCTTTATGTTCGATGCCATATCCAAGAAAACAACACAGACGAGCCCTTGGTTCTAGTTTGTTGTGTTCATGTGGTTTGAGAAGAACAAAACAGGCGCAACCAAAGACTTTGAGTTTAGAGTAATCAGGAGTTTTACCGAAAAGGCGTTCAAATGGAGACTGATTTTAGATTGTAACAGAAGGGACACGGTTTATTGTGTAGACGGCTATAAAGGAAGTGTCACCCCAAAAACACTCAAGACATGATGAAGAAATGAGGAGAGCATGAACTATGTTAAGAATATGTCTATGTTTGCATTCGGCTCGTCCATTTTGTTGGGATGTACTAGGACACGAGCGATAAGGCAGCGTGCCATTTTTTTGAAGCAGGTTAAGAAAAGCACGATCCTTGTATTTCATTGCATTATCTGAGCGAAAGACTTTGATATTTCTAGAAAATTGGGTTTGAATCCATAGAAAAAAACTCATAATATATTTGGAATAGTTTGGATTGATGTTTCATAAGAAATAACCATGTATATCGAGAGTAATCGTCCACAAAGATAACAAAGTAACGAATGCCACCTATCGAGGTATGAGGAGAAGGCCCCCAAATATCAAAATGAATTAGATCAAAGTGTGCAAGGGAAATAGACTGACTTTCATTAAAATGTAGGCCTGGTTGTTTGGCAAGTTGGCAATGGATACATTTGAAGGACTCAGGTTGAACTGAACTTAACTGACTACTAGAGAGAAGTGATTTGAGTCAGCTAGATAAAGTATGGCCTAATCGAGCATGCCAAAGTTGGGATGGTGAGAAAGACACTGGTGGTTGTGGAGATAAGGATGAGGAAGAGGATATTGGCGGTAGTGGTGAGGTTGCACAGGTTGATGAAGGGATATTTGGTTGTGGTGATGGTGGAGTTGGAGATGGAAGGTGTAAATTGGTAAGTTCAAATATGTGTCCAACCTTACGACTAGTCCCAAGAGTTTCTCCTGTTCGAGGATCCTGCACACGACAACCACTATTAGAAAATATGACTTCAAATTCCAATTCACAAAGTTGCCCAACAGACAAGAGATTTAAGGTGAGATTTGGAATTAAATACGTGTCAGGAATAGAAAGATGAGAAGTAGAAACATGACCGGTATGTGTAACAGGCATTTGAGAACAATCAGCAGTATGAATACTGGAGATATTCATCGCGGATAGTTTGGTGGAAAAAATATTGGGTTCAAATGTCATGTAATTACAATAGGCAGAATCAAAGAATCAAGATGAATTACCTGTAGTAAGTGAGAGAGCAAGAGAAAGATTTTTACCAATACCAATTTTGAAGAAGATATGAAGGAAGAATAAGGCTAAATCTGCAATAGAGATGGTAACATAGAGGAGGTAGGGTCTGAATCCTCTTTGGCATTGAAAATGAGCGAAGAACCCATAGACATCGCTGTTGAACCTGGAGAAACTGTTGTAACTGATAGATTCAGAACGTCAAAATTATCCATGAACCACTATTGAATCTTCAAGGACCGGGTGAAAATCGAGTGAACCGGTGTAGGAACCACATGGATATAACAGAAAGTATATCCTGTGAGCCTCAAATCACAAAACAGAGGCCGGAAACAAAATCAAAACGCCCAAAAATCCCAGGAATTGGTCTAAGTTTGCAGAAAACCAATGAACAAAGGCCTGGACTTGGACAAAGAATGTACCGATGACGTGGTAGGGGCTGAGGAGACAGGAGGTTGCTGACATGGCGGCCGGTCAATGATGACGTGATGGAAATATGACAACAAAAATGTCCAGGTGCTGACGTGGCAGGCAAAATGGCACTGACGTGGCAAGGTTCAATACTGATGTGGCTGAAGTTAGCGCTGACGTGGTGCTTGCGTAGCAGCTAATGTGACAGAGTACTGTGGGGGGCACGTGGATGTGACGCGTAGTCACACTCGCGACGCGTGGAGTATCGGATGGGGATGATTTTTGCGTCGTTGGAATCGCCTCGTCGAGACGGTTCCGATGGTATATCGTAAGGTTGATTTGGAGCCCTAGTGGAGGTGGTAGAACCCAAAATCCAAGACGGCGAAGGGTGGTGGCGCTACTAGCTGTTGGAGGCTCGTGATGGCGCATCTGAACTCCGGTGGTGGTGATTTTGATGGCATTGTGTTCGTCTCTGCAAGATGAAGATGGTGGTGTGATGATTGTTGATATCGGAGTAGCGACGAAGCCTACAGTAGCGACGAAAGTCTCAGGAGAATAAAGGCGGCGCCAGCAGCGTTAGGGTTGCAAAAATTTTATTGAGAACAAATTTAGAAAAGATTTACTCTTGATACCATGTTAAGATAATTGAGAAGGGAGAAGAATCATGAATTGATATTATGAAAAGTTATTCAAGTATAATACAACGATATACACATATTTATAGGGGAAGTGGAGGCTAGGGTTTTGCCTTAATGGATCACGTGGGCCAAATCTATATAATACATTAACAGATATAATAAAATCGAATTTTCTATCTGAATTGTGCATTAAGAAAATTTTACTAATTAAACCTAACACATCCATTTGTAAGCAAATCGATGTAATTTTTAAGCCATAGCACTTCTAAGAATCAAATCTCTAGACAAGAATGGTAGCAAGAAATGTTATCCATATAGATTGCACTAGACAAAACCATAAAATCAACCCCACGAATCTAGTTGAATTTCACTAAAATCAAGAAAACTAAGGTGACATTTGGTTAACGTTTATGTTTTTTTATTTGTATTCCCAACAAATGGGATGAGAATTATGTCACCATTCTCATAATTTTGGGAATAAAAGTGCATTTGGTAACATGAATTGTTTTATAATTTATGAGAACAAAACTGAAAACACACACTTGATTCCAACATTAATTCTCATATATTTTTTTTTATTTTACTTTAAATGTAAGGGACAGACTTACATATATATTTTAGGCAATTAATTTTTAAAAATTATAATAAAATTAAAGCACATTTGTAAGATTAATTACAACTAAATAAACTAATTATAGGCAGTGCATTATTGTATTTCTCTTGCCCTAAATTGATTAATAAAAGAAAGAAAAAAAAAGATTACTTCTCTATACTAGACCCCATCAAGAACTTCAAAAATACCACTTAAGTCACTTTTAAGTGAAAATAAGTTCGAAATGAATGAAAACAATTTTTTTTTGGGTTTTATCAAAATTCCAAGAATTTTGGAGTTAAAATCAAAATTTTGAGAATATTTGGGAACAAAAACATGTTAACCAAACATATTTTTGTTCTTAAATTCCAAAATTTCGGAAAAGGAGAACAAGATATTGAGGGCAAAAACACTAAACAAACAGGCCTGGATCTCAAGTGGCCACAACAAACCATGCCAAAACATTGACACTTGTGTTGAGTCTATTACATTAGGCAAGTATTGTTCATTTCACACAATCATTTTTTCCTTTTTTGTACAGACAAACTATGAAAAGATTGGTAACTAATTACAAATTTACAAGGACAAAAATTCTGAGAGAGGTGAAAAATGGGGTGTGTGTCGGTGGGTGGGTGGGTGGGTGGGTGGGTTAAAGAGAAGATCAAAACATGGTGTCATTAGTAAGTTTCCTTCTGGGAGGAGTTTTGTCTACTATTTGTTTCTGCAGCTCCATGAAAGTAGCACCCTTATGGGCAAACAATCTCCTCATGTTTATCACCGAAAGCTCCTGGAAACTAGCAACCGCTAAGTCTGCTTGCACTAGCTCATACCTGCACATATTGCGGTACCCAAGTTCTTATTACATAGTCTTCTATTTTTTTATTTTTTTATTTTTAAAACTATTTATTATAAATCGTCATTCATGGGATCTGAATGCATTGTAATTCAAATATGAAGTAGTAGAGATGGGAATACATACGCTGGACGAGCACCGATTAATGCTATAGCCATCATTGTGCAGTTGTGAGCAGCAGTTATACCCCTGGGATCATCCGCAAACACAACACACTTGGATGGCTTCCTGTCCAACTGCCAACATACTTCCTAAATTAGGCCCCCAAAAAAAAAAATCCCAATAATTAAGTGGCATTTCGTTAGTGTTCTTGGTGCTGTTCCCAGATATTTTGAAAATTATTTAAAAAATAAAAAGAATCGTTCGTGTTCCATTCCCTGATATTTTGAAATTTACACAAAAAGAAAAAAAAATCCGCCTTTTTTTTTTGTGTGTGTTTGTTTGTTTCTGTTTTCCAAGTTTTCTTGGGAACATAAACAATAATCAAAAGACACCTAACGTAAAACAATGGAGTGATTTCAAAACCCGATTCGTTCACGAGAAAGTTTCATCTTTGTCTGAATTGTACCTTCACAGCTGCAGAAAGAAATCTATGAGCTATAGATTCCATGCCATCTTCTTCAGCCACGAATGCCTACATGTCCGGAAAAACTGTGTTAAAAGACGGGCCGCTTGCTTAATGATTCTGAATCTGTTGGCAAAATACGGGGAACAGAAACATAACCATGGGAGCAAAAAATCTGTTATTTTTGTTCTGTTGTCACCTGGAAATACTTTTTGAGCCCCATACGCTCGAGGGCTTCAACCATATATCTCCGACCAAGACTTGAAACAACAGCACAAGGGATGCGAGCTGAACTTACAGCATCTAACCATTGTTTCAGCCCTCCAATGGGTTCCGAAAGCTGAAGGAGAAGAAGAAAAAAGGCAGTATTTAGCATTGTTAAAACTTGCAAACCCATTCATCCAAGCCAAATCTTACTTGGATAATATTGTCATAATATATTTGTGAGAGTCTCGACTTCAGTCTATCCAATTCATTCTCGGCATTCTCCCAGTGCAAAATCTGAACGTTCTCAAAAACTTATAAGAATGGTTTACTAGACTGGAATATTTAGATAGTTTACAACTTACAAGACTTCCCCTCCCCCCCCAAAAAAAAGAAAAAAAAAAAGAAAAAAACACTTTTCAAAGAGACATACTTTGGAGGTCATAATACATCAATTTGGATTTTAGAAAATGACTTCTAGCAATGTGCCAAACATTCAGAACTTGTTTTTTCCTCCTATTGAGAATTTATACCTAACATACTGTTAGGTAATGACTTACAACAGATATAATTGTAGTAAAATAGACGATGACAAAACTTAAATAATCGTGACACCCATACCTTGCATAGTACATCATCTACGCCTACATATAGCAAGTCTTTTTTCACATCATCGTCTTCGGGAATGTCCTTCCCTAACAGAAAAATGAACTGTAAGCTTGAAACAGGAACGGTTCACTATACAGAGTTATAAAAAAATAAAAAATAAAATAAATAAAAACTGAGGCCCCCGCTTGGGAATGCTTTTTTCTAAATACTTTTCATAACAAAAAAAAGTTAATGGACCAAAAAAGTATTTTTTCTAAAAGCAAAAAACAAATTTGAGTTTGACAATGTAGGGATGATATCTATTTTTTTTCCGCCAATCAGTGAAAATATCTTAAGTGTTATCCATATAAATGACCCCTTAATTAAAAAGAATTCCATAGAGCGTCTAGGAAATTTGGATAGATAGTTCCTACTCCATCAATCTCTTAAAAAATAAAAAATCAAAGAAATAAAAATAACTAATTTTTCTTTTCAAAAAAGTACTTTTACTACTTGATTTTTAAAAGTACTTTTTTTAAAAACATAATACACTTTTTATATTTTTATCGTCAATTTGAAGAAAAAAAACATTATTAAACAGTGCCTAAGGGTCTATATTTCATTTAAGATACCCAATCTCTCTAATAAACGTTGTTGAAAATAATTACATATTATAAATCACAAAACCTTAATTTTTCGCTTGAAAATATGTTGGGGAATATTTTTTGACATGAGGCCATAACGAATTTAAGCCTTAAAAGCTAAAAAATGTAGATAAAGATGCTCATTATTAGGGAAAATTCAGCATACCCTCTTCAGAGGCAAGTTGTTTCCAAGCACTCAACTTCAAAGCTCGAGTATCAGCCTGAAAATTGACATATATATACAAATAATATTACTAAACCCTTGGGGTACATAAATTCTACATTAAATATATGCAGGAGGAAATCAACAATCATGTGTATATACTACCCCATATCATCATTGGTAATAAGCTTATAGCATGTTTGGTTGGGTGTAATGGAATTAAAATTTGATGACATGGAAACAAATTTTCAACAGATGTCCATTCAAATTTTGATTCCGTTATGTTAAAATGTAATTCCTTTACCTCCAACTAAATATACCGTTATATCCTACTGTGGTCATATATACTCCTACCATCTCCACACACACGGTCTAGTTTCCCAAATCAAGTCATATTTCATTCTGATCCTCTTTTTTGTAATTATAGCTTTATGCTCATTGAATTTTTCCGTCAGAGGCATATATTCTAGCAAGTATCCAATGACCCCCTCCTATATATGTCCATTGAGATATCCAAATACACACACAAACACACACACACATATATATTATGCGCGCGCACACAAAAAACACTATTGAAATATTTAATATTTCCACTAATGCATGATCTATTATTTCCTATTGACGTTATGTTGACCAATTTGGTAGAGCATCTTTTATTCTATTAATTATTCTGTTTATTAGGGCATATTCTTCCTAATTTAATCCATTGTTTTGGTTATATAATAGGAAGTGTAGAATCATTGTATTACATAATAACACAATGATCTCTTCCTCTCCAATATACTTTTTGCTATAAGAGCTTAAAAAGATAAGCGCCTCACCACCTTCCTGCGGCGCCAAACCACTTTCCAACCACTGCTATTGTTGTACCCTTTGTCCCACGGCAACATTGTCTTCCCCTCCACCTCACATTGGCCCATCTCTGGCCATCTCTCGTCATCGATTGCCCGGCATTCAAACTGTCGCCGCCGTTGGTTGAGCGGCATTCCAATTGTTGTTTGGCATTCTAGTTGTCGTCGATTGTTGCCTGACATTCCAGTTGTCGTCATGGCATCCTGGCGCTCCTATTGTCTCCATTGATTGCTCAACTTTCCAGTTGTCATTGTTGATTGCCTGGTTTTCCAATTGTACACTTACCTTCATCCTGTCGCAGCGTCGCTCGGCGTTCTAATTGCCACCTGACACTTACCTTTGTCTTGTTTCTACCATTATTTCAGGCAAGAACCGTCATTCCATTTTTACTCTTGTCAAGTTGGGACTCCGAAACATCTTCGCCCACCTTGAGAGGAACTGTTGTGATATTTAATATTTTCATTAATACATTATTTATTATTGAGTATTTTCTATTTAGGTCATGTTGACCAATTTGGTAGTTTCTTTTCGGGATTGTCCGTGAATGTCCCAATCAAAGAGTTTAATTCATAGTTTATCTTATTTTAATTTTAAGTTGAGTGTAAATCTCTTAATTATGTTTTGACTTGTGTTTTAGTCTCATGCTCTCTTATATTTCCAATCAAATGCTTCTAATTAAAGTATGTATCATTCATCACCACCCTCCATGGTCATCTGTCGCCGCCCGCCGGTGGACAATAGGCCTCCGGTTGCCGGAGTCCAGCCACCAACCGCCGAAATTTTTTATAGTTACATGTAATTATTTTTTAAGTATTTTTTAGTTGCATATAACTAATTTTTTAGTGTATTTTTCAGTTATATGTAACTATTTTTGTTAAATGCATCTTCAGTTACATTTTTAGTTATATTTTAGTATATCTTTTAGTTACATTTTTTAGTGTATCTTTTAGTTATATTTATGTAATTTTTTGGCAACTGAATTTTAAAAAATTAGTTCAACAATATATATTAAAAGGTGTTACTTTGAATGTAACTAAAAAAAACTCCGGATACAGGAGACCGGGGTTTCAGTGACTGGTGGCCGGCAGTGACCGAAATATGGCAGCTGACGTTCGGTGGGCGGTGGTTAGCGACGCAACTCTAATTGGAACTTAATATGACCATGAATTCTAACAGATGGGACTAAAAGTAAAGTACTTATTTGATTTGAGAGTTTTTATTAATTTAGTGTCATTATTAGGACCTCCCACTCACTATCCCTTTCTTTATTCCATAATTAACACATTTATTATGTGATATAATAGGGAGTGTAGAGCCTTATTGTATAGAATTATTACATCATAAACCCTAAACCCTAAATCATAATAAAAAATTTATTATGATGTAATAATTCTATACAATAAGGCTCTATACTCTCTATTATATAGCCACAACGGTGAGCTAAATTAGGAAGAATATCGTCCTAATAAATGTTTTAATTAATGGAATAAAGAAAACTACCAAATTGGTCAACATGACCTCTATAGGAAATAATAAATAACAAAAATGCATTAATGAGAATATTAAATATTTCAACACTCTCCCTCAAGTTAGAGTTAAGATGTTTCTGAGTTCCAGCTTGCAAGAGTAAAAACGGAAAAAACGGTTGTTGCCGAAAACAATGGCAGAGACAGAACAAAGGTATGTTTGAAAGACCAAAGGCAACACTATAATGTAGCACGACCAATGGAGACAACTAGAACTTCGGGTGACAAACGGAGACAATTGGATCGTCGAGCGACCAATATCGACAATTGGAACGCCGGCCAACCAATGGAAACAAATGGAATGCCAAGCGACCAACGGCGATAACTAGAATGTCACACAAACGTCGTGAGAGAGATAAACAAATAGCAACCAATGTAGGATGAAAGAAAGGCACTACTGCCATGGGACAGAGGGTGCAACAATGGCAATAGTGGTTCGGTGCCGTGGGAAGGTGGTGGCAGCAAAGTGGTTCAACACCCTGGGAAGGCGGTGGCCGGAACGTGGTGAGGCGCAGGGGGGAGGGGTTCTTCCTCCCCATGCCTCCCGTTATTTTTCTCTTTTCAAGCTCTGATACAAAAATGGATTTGGAGGAGGAAGATTATATCGCCCTAATAAATGTGTTAATTAATGAAATAAAAGAAACTACCAAACTGGTCAACACGACCTACATAGGAAATACTATATAATAAATAATGCATTAATAAAAATACAAATATTACAACACACAAATATAGATCAAATGCCCCAAGTATGAAAACTTACCACCACATTGTCCCACGAGAAAATGAGACCATAAGCTTCATCAGGCTTCATGGCGTAGCGGATTCGTTGTAGAAACCCCGTTTGCAATCTATCATTCAGAAAATCCTGCATGAAATGGAGCAAACTGCAAGTTGCACACAACTACAGTCGAATACATATGAACAAACGGAACTCTTTTGTTGCTTACCACATCAACTTTCAGGGGTCCATCTGTTCTGAAAGTCTCAAAGCCTTCTCCATATTCAGCTCCAATTGCCTGTAATACAACTGAAGGTTAAGTGAATTCATCAATACATAGTTAAATACTCAAACTCACTTTTCCAGAACACAAATCTTCTCGGGAAATGAATTCCAAAATCATAGTTTCATAATAATGAAACATCGCCGAACTTATCTTCAGAGGAAGAGGAAATTCGTAACAAAATACATTAACTGAAAATCCGAATTGACTCACTAGATTGATGCACGAAAACAAACATAAACTCCACAGAAACATTGGAAATTTGATGGAAGTAAGAAATGAAGTACCTCTTCCATGAAAACCTTGTTTGGTGTGATCGGATACGCATTAACGGATCCATTTTCGTCCGAACTAGAAGCCTTTCTAAGCACCACCAGACGATTATTCCGGTCATGATGCTGGCCGGACCAGATTGAGCGATTTGATCTCTGCTAATACATGTATACACACGCAAATCACACACGAACATATACACAATCATATCATTTCATGTCGATCGAAAGCCACAGTGAAGTTAAAAAAAAAAAAAAAAATGTAAATTAAAAAAAGGGAAAGCACAAAAGAGGCGCACAACTGATGTTCGGTTCGCCGGGAACTGCGGTAGAAAGGATGCCGCGGCGGGAGGAAGTAGAGAGGAACTTGTGAAATTGAGAGCGCTCTCCATTAATCGGGACGACGAAGTGAGAAAGAACACCGTACTACCGTAGAAGAAGATGAGGAGAAAGAAACGAAGCATATTATCTGGACCGGGCCTGATATTCTTGCTTATATTCTGTAGGAGCCCACCAAGAGATGTTAGGCGATGTCGTTTTTCTTGTCACCAGGTTGGATTCTACTGTTGAGCATATCGAAAATTAAATATTAAATTTAATCTTGAATGCATTAGATCGATAGTATACCCTTAAGACTGCTCAATAAAATTATTAATCAAGATAGACATAAATTAGTCTAACATACACCTTTCAAAATTGTCCTGTTAAGAGTCCATTGTAACAACACAAATTCAAGCCCATTAAAAATAATAATATTTTTTGCATGGATTGCAATTTTCAGATTTTATTTTTCTCCCAACTCACATAAATAAAAAGTCTAATAATTCAGTCAAAAATCCAAAATCATGACATCAAGGACTACTGAACTTCTGACAAATTTACAGTGAGTGAACTATATGGGGAGAAAAATAAATTTGTAAATTATTCAACAAGAACTCTTTTGATTAATAATGATTAATGAAAACATTCTTAACAAATGCTTCCATAGTTGTTCATCTTTTATAAATTCAAGAATCTCACCTTTGATTATAAAATACGAATGCCCTCGACTGTCCCTATAAATCATTACTCCGATCTCATATACCATCATTACTCCGATCTCATATACCAACATAACTATTGTTCCTATAAATCTTTACTCTTATCCCAGAGACCAAGACCAGCCTAACTAGACTGAAATCCCATAAAAGGGTAGGCCAATGCGCACAGACCGAAATCGACATTATAATTCATTTAGTGTTATTTTGAGATTACCCACCATTCGTTCTCAAACTTTTAACATGGCTTTTGATGATTTTACTTCAAATAATCAAGTATAGAGTGTTTCTTGAGCGTCCAATGGCCAAAGAGAAATGATACACAAATCCATATCAATAAAACACCATTACATTACAGCTTATCATGAGAACCAATATTCAAACCCAAAATTACATAAGAAAACATACACAAACCAGTGAGAAATAAAAGGTAAAATTCACACAAAGGAAACCCAAACTATTCTTGATTTCTACTTAGAAACATTGAGCCACCTCCAAGTTTAGAAAACCTATGACTTCCTCTTACCATATTTAGCACTCGGCAGCGAAACATGTATAAACCCGAACTTCTTCTTTTGAGTGAAGTACTGCTTGTCGACGCTGCCACTTCCTTCTTTAGAACTCTTTGAAGAATGGAATATAAGCCCACTCTGTTCTCGAAGCATTCTACTAAAAGACTCCTCTCGTCTCTCTGTATGGCTTTCAACGTGAATATCATCCTGCAGAATCAGCTTCCTGCTCAGTATATCACCAATTGAAATTGTCGACCTATAATAAGGCGTCGATTTATCCTTAGTCGGGTTCGAATGGTTCGAATCGTGCCTGTTTGGCTCTCGAGAGTCTTCATTTCGACCCGGAAAATGGATTCGGGGGTGATCCGATCTACCCAAAGCCTCTCCCAATGACTTCTTCTCGTCTTTGGTTTCTTCTTCTTGAGGATACGCCTTCACCACCTTCTCCTTCGAGAGCTCTTCGGTTTTTTTAGCCTTTTGGGTGAGAGCGGAATACTCCTCGTAAGAGAGAGTGATTCCTTCGTGTTTTGGGAATAGAAACTCCTGCATGTTCTCATTGTTGTGGTGGTTAGGGAGAGCGTTTCTCTCAGCAAGAGCAATGGCCTCCACCGCCCTGGCGGCCTCCTCCATCTTCTTGGCGGCGGCCAACCTCATCTCTACGATCTTGATGCTCGTTTTCGTCTGTTCAATCTCAGACATGGCCTTTCTGAACTCGTACGTTGCTCCTTCCGCCATTTTCTTGGATTGTTCAGTCTCGAAATTCAAATTTTGGACAGAACATCCAATGTTGTTGTTCTTGGGTTCCGCTTCACTTGCAGCCTGAACTGAAGAATTCGAAACTTGGGTTTTATTTTTCTTACCAGACAAGGCCTTGTCATTCCTCATTTTCTTGTTTAGAGACTCGAGAAACGATCGGATTATGGCGAGGTCGTTGGTGGTTTTGTTTAGGTTCTGTTTGGCTTGGTTCAATTCGGTTAAGATTAGGTCAGGGGAAGGAACAGGGCATATGCTTAGACCCTCCATCGACTTCTCGCTGGGGGTTGAAATGTGGCTATACGAACTTGAGTCGGGGCTTTCCATGAAATTAGAAATGTCTTTAGTTAAATTCAACTTTAATTCCTCTACGAATCTTTTTGCCACCTCCAGTTCCTTTAAGATGTTGAATGTCTCATTTTCTTTCAGAATCAAATCCTTTTCCAACTGAACTGCCTGTTCTTCAAGTTTGTCTATGTCAAACTCAGCAGCGCCATCCTGGTAAATAGCCATCATTTTATAATCAGCCAAACACAATGTAGTCTACTATACCTAAAAGAAATAACAAGCACGTAATTAAAATAAAAGCTCCTGAACTCAAAATACACTTGAGTTTGAAGGCCACATATTTTATCCTTACGGATACAAGTGTGAGTTAGATGTTTTTGTTACGTTTTCGTGTTTTCAGTTACATTTTTAATTACACATTACTATTGTCACTACTAAATGTAACTAAAACTAAACACAATTAGGGCATTACGTTTATAGTTGAACGTATCTGATATTGAATTATACTTTTGTTACATTTATAATGGAATGTAACTAAGATTGAACACAACCAAAGCATTATGAATAAACCTTAATGCTATTTTTTCGTGATTTTAGTTACACATTAATTTTATTACTTTAATGGACAAAAAATAATATAGAACACAATTAACTAATTAAGGCATTATGCTTTGGTGTTCAAGTGTTTTAGTTGCACTTTTAGTTAACTAAAAGCGACACAAAAAACGATAAATGCATCAATTAACACGTGCTCTTACAAAGAGCGCAGGACTAAAACACACTTTTAAAGAAAAGTACGGTATAAATAACCCTTTTAAAAATGTCGACAAGATTATACCTCGAGTAAAATGTAAAAAAAAGTTCTTATTATACAATCCTCTATTTTTTTGTTTTTAAAATATGTTATCCCATTTATAGAGAATTTATTTTTTAGTACCGGTATTTTAGTTAACGTTAACTATGATATCAAATACAAATTCGACACTAGTTAACGTCAACTCGATAGATTCAATCTAGTTGATGTTAACTAAATGACTATAAAATAAAGAGAACAAAAAACGTGGACGAAATATTACAAGTGACTTATTTGACCGACAATCTAATCATTTTTCTAATTTAAAATCAATTTAACAATAGAATAGAGTGCTTAATTAGGAGTTTCGATCAATTATCCCTGGGAATAATCATGGATCACAAGATACAAGTTAAAAAAACTCATAAGGAACCATTTAATCGAAGGCAAAGTTATTTTTCATCATCCTTTTTCCACTCCAAAAAACAATTGATCAAGGATGCAACATAATAGAGGTGAAGACTCGAAATATATCCATTGTTTGATAACACAGAGTTGCTAGTGCTATCCATATAAATGATCTCTTAAGTCCTGTATCTAAATTGCAATTTGCAAAAGATCAAATGTTTGTTGAAGCACATGTGGATCAAATGCACTGATACTTACATGAGAAATGGAGCTTCAATGCGTACTTTTACTGCAAAGCCCACCAATACAGAGAACAAAAATTCATATCATTGTATGTTTTTTAAGTAAAAATTCATGAAATTTTTACATCACGAGAGAAAAAAATGGAAAAGGGATTGCCAATTTAGCATCAAAATCCATCACATATGTTAGATTTTTGTCCCATCTCAAATCACTATATAAGTCAAAGGAGTTGCTTCATTTGATACCATATGATTTTAAGTTGGAAGCTATGAGAATGCGTCTCTCATTCCCTCATTATCAGACCATCCAAGCAAGCGAGTTGTAGTCAAATCATCTGTGTAAACTGGGAATTGCCCTTAAGGGAGGATATTTGATTTTTGTCTCATATTGATCCCTTGAGAGTTCTCAGACCAATAAATAAGTCAAAGGAGTTACTGCACTTGACGCCAGGTTTTAAGTCCGAACCTCTTAGTAGCTCAATTACTACGATTTTACCCCCATGTAAGTGAATCACACACTTCCCAAAACCACACACAGGGAACATTTGAACACTAAGAAAGAGCAAGCAGAAAGAAGCAGCAGCAAATTCCTACTTTGTGCTTGGTGTATCTCATAAATGCAAATCAATGACTTAATAATAGCATGTAAAATCAAATTTCAACAAGAGAACTCACAGCAGCAGCAGCAGCCGCGGCAAATCGGAGCACGTGTAGTGGAATCCACGAGCCGCTTCCGCCGAAACGGGTCACCGCCTCCTTAACCGACGCGAACGGCGGCGACGTGTCGATCTCCACCCTCGGGTTGACGATCCTCTTGGTGTCGCCGCCAATTTCATCGAACGGTTGCTTCCCGGGCACCGCCAATTCCAGGGTTCCGGCCATTATCGGTGGCGAAATTCTTCTTCCGAATGCGGGAACAAGGACAAACCGAATTCACATCGAATTGGGGAATTGTTTCGGAATATAAGATGACGATGAGAGAGGTGGTTAAAGGTAATCATGGTTTTGGGTTTCGCCGGGACCAGCGGGGGGGGAGAAAAAGAGAAAAAAATTGCAGGGCTTTTTACACGACGGTGTCGAGTGAGTGTGTGTGAGTGTGTGCGCAATCACTGAACTGCTAGAAAAAGGAGTGGAAGGACGATTGGAGAAGACAGAGAGATAAAAGAAGGCCGACATGATTTCAATTACCCTCCAAAAAGATAAAAAGTAAAGAAAAAGAAAAAATTACATAAATCAAAAGAAAGTTTGAAAAGTAAAAGGGAAAATTATTATATTATTATTATTTATTTATTTATTTTTGGTTTCAATATGGTTTAGCTCTTATCTAAATATCAATTAGATCAAATACATGTACTTGATCTTACTTAGATATTAATTTATTTTGATAATAATATTCGGGAGTAAATGCATAATTTTTTGTGAGCAATCATATTTTATAAATATCGAAAATAAATATTTTATTAAAAATTAAATAAATAATCGTAAAAGTGAAATAAGACTTCTACAAATTGATTAAATTAGGATTTCTTGGCTTGCAAAAAAAATAATATTTCTACAAATTAACTTTTATTAATATAATATTAAATAACAAACAAATAATTATAAATTAAGATTAATTTTATCAATTTTTTGCAAGTGAATAAATCATAATTTAATTAATTTATATCGTATTTACTTTCTTTTTGGGTGTGTTAAGATAATTGAGAATTGGAGAATAAATCATGTATTGATATATTGAGAAAGAAATACAAGGTTATATGTATTAAGAATATATAGAATAAAAACTATACATGAATATTTGTAGAGGAAGAAGTGGGGTTAGGGTTTTGTCCTATGGGTGAAGTGGGCTAATCCCATTATTACACTAACATCCCCCCTCAAACTCAAGACGGTAAGTGGGAGGTGAACTTGAGTTTGGAAACCAATGATTGAAAACGTCCAGGTAGATGAGCCTTAATGAAAATGTTTGCTGTTTGATTGGCTGAAATGACGGATTGTAGATGAACCGTATTCTGGAGAATGTGATGACGGATGAAGTGACAATTAGTCTCGATGTGTTTTGTACGCTCTTGGAATACATCATTGTGAACAATCTGAATAGCACTAACATGGCGTTGACTAGGGCTTACGTGGCAGAAGAAGAGAGGATGAAGACTGCCGGCGTGTGGATCTGGACCGCATGGATTTCAGGCCGTACATGTGGGCGAGTGCGGTGTCGTACGGTCTTGATTGTTGCGTCGTCGTCTTGTCGATACGGTTCTGATGGTATATTGTGAGATGAATTTGGAGCCCCGGTTGAGGCGGTAAAACTCAAAATCCGAGACGACGAAGAGTGGTGGTACTGCTGACTGTTGGAGGCGCGTGAGAGCGCGTCTGGACATCTATGGCGGTGATTTTGGTGGCGTTATGTTCTTCTAAGTAAGACGAAGTCGGTCGTATGATGTTTGTTGATACTGGAGAAATGATGAAACCTATATTAGTGACGAAAGTCCTGGGAGAATATGGGTGACGGCGGCAGAGACAAAAGCGTTAGGGTTACGAAAATTTTATTGAGAACAGGTCCAAGAAATATTTACTCTTGATGCCATGTTAAGATAATTGAAAAGTAAAGAATGAACCATGTATTGATATATTGAGAAAGAAATACAATGTTACATGTATTAAGAATATATAGAATAAAAACTATCCATGAGTATTTATAGGAAAAGTAGGGTTAGGGTTTTGCCCTGTGGGCCAAGTGGGCTAAGCCCATTATTACACTAACAGGGTGAAAATATTTTTTGAATCACATATATTTTTTAAATAATTTAACATATGGACCAGAAAAATTAATCTTATATTTGTACATTAATTAAAAAATTAAATTAACTAAAAAAAAAAGAAGACAAAATTGAGTGGGCCCACTCTTTATTTGATATAAAAAAAAATATGTAAGAATTCATCAAAATGCGTCAACTTTTAAGTATTAGTATTAATATTAGATATTAGATTCAATATTAGGATATAATTGGGTACGAGTCCAAAATTAAAATATTAAAATAAAATTATGCCTACCAAAATTTTCTTTAAACGAAAATCTTAATTTAGAAAATACATAATATTCCATTAGAAAGGTGCCCCCAATCATTTTTTACACAATAAACACTAATTACTATAATAAATATTTATTGTCGTCGTTGCGACTATGACAATCATTAACTATCATCGTTACCACTATTGAAAACACCAACCATTGATTCAAAATCATTACCACTTGCCTACCGCTTATCGCCTACCACCACTGTAGCCCTAACAAATATTCATCGCCACCATAAATTTCACTTCCACCACAACTACCATAAACCACCATAACAAACATTGACTATCACCGCCATCACCATAACAAACATTTACTATCGCCATCATTGCAAGAGCAAACATTCACTATCACCGCCACTATCACCACCACAACCAGTCTTCACTATCACCGTCATTGCCATCACTACTACAACCACATGAAATAAACAAAAAATCAAGAGCACATACAAAAATTATACAACTAAAAACACAAAAAATATGGATTTTTTTTTGTAATATTTTTTTTGTATATCTGAAACATTACCTATATGCCATTTTTTGTAAGATTTTGTGCATAGATAGATAGTGATCGTTAACTGATTCAGGTATACATCAACAGATAGTAGTGAAAGTTCACTATCTACATCATTTTTTTCTCAGAAAAATTGTAAATATGCATATCAAATCGAAGAGGAAAAAGAGGCGATTAGCATTGTGAAATTCAATTGGATTAAATGGATGGATAGCGTTCACTCTATGATTTTTTGTTCGTAATTTTTTTCTTTAACTATATATATCAATTACAACTTTGAAAATTTTGTAGGTTTTTTTTTTGTAGAAAATTACAAAATTCGTAAATAACATGTAATATTAGGTGTTGGGGATAAGCCCTACAGACAATCCTATGCGAGATTTTTCCTGGAAATAATCTCAAGTAACTGAATAATCAAAAAGGAAAAACACGGTATTTGACACACCAACCTGGTATTTTACATATCATTATATAGTAGTCAATATTCCTTGGATATTCTATTGAAATATCTTAGCCTTTAATGAAATTAAAAATAAGCGAGATCGTAGACATTTGGTAATTGAATATTCTAAAATATTCTCAGTTGTATGATTATTTATTGGTACTTAATAATCTGGATAGATTGCCTTGTAGGATGTTTTCTCTATTGAGAATGGTGAATCTCAAATCCATCGGTATGAGATACTAAAACAACCATAAGGGAGTTTGTTAAGTAGTAACGAGTACCTGAACGTGACCATACTTAATATTCTATATAAGAAATATTGTTTAAGGTCAAAATAAAATATCTGAATTGTACTAGTGCATGCGATCTTTTGATTTGTCATGTGTATATGCTCCTATACTTTGATATTAGTAAGGGTTTCTCCTAGCCACGAAACTCCAAATGTGTTGATTGGGTATAGTGAGACATACATACGATTACTCGAGTATGCAAGAAATAATCTATTACTCTTTAGCAAAAACAAATTGTCTATATGATCGAACCTGGTTTATTTAAAGTTTTTGGCCACAGCACTATGATGATGAATGAGATTCTAATTGGTATTATAAAGTAAATCATGGATCGGGAACATATGATCAAGCCAGAGGGTTTTTACTTTATCAAGCCATGTAGGTTCTTTCGAGACATAGAGTTAGAGAGATCGAATTGCATGATAATTATATCTGGGTGAGTTCTCTAAGGTTGTGTTTGGGGAAGGGATTTCATTTGGGTGAGGGATTTCAATTTTTTTTTAAGAAATACTTTATTTGGGTATTGAGTAGGAAAAATTCATAAAATACATTCAAACATCAAATAGTGGTGAAAGAGAGGATTTAAAAATCATTTTGAAATAGGTGTAATTTCACAAATCCTCTCTTGGGTGGATTTCATCAATCTTACATCTTTTTTCCTCTATCTCATTTGCGACGATCTAGCCCATTTCATCCATCTCTTCTTCGCTGAGCCCCTCCTTCGCGACGACCGCCGACGACGAGCCCCTCATTCGTTGACGACGAGCCCCTCCTTCGCGACGACCTGAGCACTTCTCTTTCGCGACGACCACCGACGATTAGGGTTTGTCGATGTTCTAAATTATGATGTTTGATTTCAATTTGTGCTTTGTGGATTTCGTCGCCCATTTCTTGTTGTTCGTTGTTGTTTCTTGCTGTTCGTCGCCGTCGATGGGTGATTTCTTTCCATTCGTTGCTTTATTCTTGCCGTTTATCCCCTTGATGGGAGATTTCTTTCCATTTGTAGATGAGCGATTTTGTTGAGGGCGATTTCTTCATTTTTGGAGATGAAGATGACTGATTTCACGGTTCGTTGATGGAAAAAAACAAAAAAATGTAGGAAAAAAATGGAAAGAAGAAGAAACTGACCCTTAAAAAAAAGGACACAAATACTTTATCTATCAAAACAAGGGAATTGTAAATTATAAGATCAAATACTTTAGTTCAAATAGTTATCTAAATAAGGGATTTGTGAAATGATGGGATTTTAAAATCCACAATTTTGAAATCTCATCATTTCACAAATCCCTTACCCAAACGCAACATAATTAAATTCTTATCGTTTGGATATAATTGTGACATGTGTGTATATGTGACTCATAGTTGGTGGAGATGTCGTAAAGAAGTGTTCTTTACATTAGGGCAAAATTTGAATTGTTCTAATTTTAATTGATTAATTAATTAGTAAAATAATTAATTAATTAATTTTAACTGTCCAACTTTTGATACAAACATAATGGGTCACACACAATGGAGAATGAATTTTGAATAGTCCTCGAAAAAAAGAATGGGTAATAATGTTGAACTATTTAAGAACTATTTAGAAGTTCTTATTTCATTAAGTTTATTTAATAACTTTAATTATTGTTACTTAATTAATTAAATACTACTTAAAATTTTAACTTTGTGAGCTTAAAATTTTAAGTCAATTGGGCTTTATTTATTTTTATTTTTTTTTTCCCACTATGGGCTCAACTCATTTCTTTTTTTTATTTATTTTTTTGTTGTTGTTGAGACCATTTTACCTTCACAACCTTATCTCTCTTTTCATTTTTTTTGGTATATATGTTGAGGGAGGGAGTTGAACTCTAGATCTTCCACAAGAGTAGTAAAGTATCCACTAGGTTATAAACCTTGTGATATTTTTGTTTTCATTTTATCCTCACCGTTTCATATCTCACCCCTTAGCAAATCTTGATTTAGTAAAAAATCAAGATTTTTTATTTTCACATCTCACATTTGAATTTAAATTTTTTGCACGTATTATCTTGATTTTAGTAAAAGCTTAAATTTAAGAGTAGTAATATAAATTAAAAAAAATTTAGTCTTCAAATTTTGTACTTATCAAACAAATAGAAATATTTTAACACTTAAAAATCAACACTTAAAATTTTAATTTATTAAACAAACTTCTGATATTTTTAACACTTAAAATTTCAGCACTTAAAATTCAACAATTAAAATTTTTAACAATTAAAATTTAAGTAGTTATCAAATATAACCTTAGTCGCGAAATAATAATTTAGTTACAAATTTGGCTACGAAATAATCTGTCGTGAAAGAGTACTCTTGCGTGACAAACGTATAATTCGTCACTAAATACTTTTTGCTATGGAGCATAGGCGACAAAACTGGCTACGAAGATATTTCGTCGCTAAATCGCTTTGGCTATGAAAATAACGCTTTGGTTACAAAAAAAAAAATTGTAGCTAAAGGCCATTTTTTTTGTAGTGTAGTCTATAAATAGGGAGCCATACTTGGTGGCCACCCAATGCAAGACATGTCCAAATTTCAGCCACCTAGACATGTCCAAATTTCAGCCACCTCTTCTTCTTCTTTTCTTTGTGCCATTAATTTGATTCTTACGCCACCTAGAATAAAACATAACGTACCTTAGATATACTGATTTAGAATATGATTATTAGATAATCAATAGGCACCATTTAAATGAAGTTCTTCATTTGAATACTATTAGAGGCAGGACACTTGTGCCGTTATTCAGAGATCGTTACTCGTACGTAGATCAGATATTACTGCTCTTGGCGGAGCCTTTTCAAATTATGTCTCGAGAACTACTGACTATGAGGTTGGAGCACCAAAAAATATATAAAGTTTAAATATGATTTATTTTTTGTGTTTTATTTATTGTTTTGTATTATCGCAAATTGATTCGGCCTTAGAAAATTATTTGTGAAAGTAAATTTAATAAAACAAATTTGTATTTCGCTAGGTTCACATAGATATAATATAACGCGATGATTTTTTTTTTTTTTTTTTTTAAATATGCAAGAGGACTAAAAATTAATTGTCATTGACAAAGCTTATTTTCATTTTAAAAAAATAATAATTTCGGGAACTATATAATTTTTTTCCTAAAGTAAAGCCAGCTAGGCCTTTTTTGGTAAATTGATTGTAGGAATTATTTGGTTATGCTTACATATCGGTTGAATGGATTTACATAAGTATAATGAAATGTTTCATTCAATCGTAATATTGATAACATTATACTACAATTAGAAAAAAAAAAATGCATTTGATTAATTATGATTAAAACTTCAAGTTTGATGTGTGTTCGGGACATCATTCTTCTCTTTTACAAGCTCAAAAATAAAGTTAAAAAAAAAAAAAAAAAAAAAAAAAAAAGGAGGAAGATTTTTTCAATTGACAATTCTAAAAAAATTTAATTTTTGTTAAAGAAAAATATACTTATACTAGCAATTTAATTTTTAAAACTATTAGGTGGTGTTTGGTACACGAGATTCAAGATGCGATTGAAATGACTATTGGAATGGTCATTCAATTTCTATGTTTGGTTGGTGAGATTAATTTTCATTCCCATTCTCAAGTAATGACTAATCTCACAATTCTTGAGATTAGTCAATCCCAAATGAAATGAGGTATTAGGTAATCTCGGGATTACTTAATTCCAAATGAAATGAAATATTATGTAAGAAAAATTACCTATACTTGTGTTTCCGTTTTTTCACAATAGGAAATAAAATTCTGGGAATAAAAACAAAAATATAGTGGTGTTGCTTTTATATTTTTGTTCCCAGAAAACATGGAACGGAAACAAAAATATGGGAACGAAATCTAGAACAAAAACAAAAATAGAAATCTGGGAACAAAAGTAGAAATCTGGGAATAAAACAAAAATAGAAATATGGGAAGAAAAACAGAAATATGAAAACAAAAACAAAAACAGAAATCTGGGAACAAAAATAGAAATCGGAAACAAAACCAAAAATATGAGAACAAAAACAGAAATCGAAATATGGGAATAAAATTTGGGAACAAAAACAAAAACAGAAATCTGGGAACAAAATAAAAACAGAAATATGGGAACAAAAATAGAAATCAAAAATAGAAATTTGAGAACAAAAACAGAAATCTGAGAACAAAACAAAAACAAAAATATGGGAACAAAAACAAAAACAGAAATCTGGGAACAAAAATAGAAATCGGGAAGAAAAACAGAAATATGAGAACCAAAATAAAAATCTGGGAACAAAATAAAAACAGAAATCTGGGAACAAAAACAGAAATATGTTCCCAGATTTTGGTTTTTGTTTTTGTTCCCAGATTTCTGTTTTTGTTCCCATATTTTTGTTTTTGTTTTGTTCCCAGATTTCTGTTTTTGTTTTTGTTCTCAAATTTTGTTTCCATATTTATATTTTTATCGGTCATTTTAATACCATATTTAATGTATTTTGTAACCAAACGTAGGAATGGTAATGACCATTTCAATACCATGTTTAATCCCGTTTGTCACCAAAAATAAGAATGACAATGACCATTTCATTCCAATACCACATTCATTCCAATACCATATTCATTCCCTTCCATTTTATTCCATTCTAACGTATCAAACGTAGCGTTAATATTTTAACCCAATTTTATCATTGATGTTAATTTCAACATTAAAATTTCTTTTTGGGGTCAAGATGCCCATGAATTTTCATTTGACCATTGAAAAATTTAGAGGCAAGGCAAAACATTTGAAGACCCATTTTAATTTGGTGACGAAAGAAGGTAAAATCATGAGCGTTGGATGTGAACCTTAAATTTCACCGTTCAACAAACAAACATCGTATTCTCCCCTACTGTTAGACTCGTCTCAGAAAAACGAGTTCAACTGTAGCAACACAAGGTCGTACCAACACAAGGCCAAACTGCAAATCTACGTGCTTTTACGAGCGACCAACAGACCCACTGCCGTTTTCAATTTTGTTGACTACTGTAGACTTCACTGTTGCTCCAAAATAAATGCCCACTACCCCCATCACCTTCATCTTGACAAGTCGAGAAAAAAGCCACCAAATTCGCTGCCATCGGATACCAAATGCGTCTCCAAGCTCCGACGTCTTATTTCGCATCTCCGTTGATCATTAACCACTCGCCTGATTAGAGTCGATTTAGCAACCACGTGACAGAAAATGTCAGCATACACATCATCTGCCATGTAAGTGTCATATTGGTCGGTGGACGCCACATTACCATCCACATAACATTCCCAAGTTGCCACGTCAACACACAAAAATCACTAAACCGCCACGACAACTATCAACTCATTGCCACATAGATAAATTAGTTTGCCACGTCCATAGATATGTCAACCACATATCAGCGACTATGTCACCCAGAATGCCACATTATTGACATATCACCATTACCTTCCACATCATCAGTGGCGTGCCTTCTAGTCAACTTTGGACTATTGACCGGTTCAGGACTATTTGACAACTTTTGATCGGTTCACCCATTGTTTGACTAGTTCTTGAAGGTGTAAAACTATTTCCTGTCTAATTTCAATGGATTCATCTGTGACATCAGTTTATTCAATTTTGAATTACACAATAAAGTTCTCTTTATATTGTTGATTTGGTTCACCACAATCTTTTGACTAGTTTTAGGTTGATCAATCATTTTTTCAAGACCTTAGACTGGTTCCTAAATTATTTCGACCTCCTCATTGCATCCACGAACTCTATTTTTCTAGATTTACGTCATACAATATACTTTCCTATATATTGTTGATCTGATTCAATGATAATGTCCAAGACTTGTCTTTCATTAGCCGTTCTTATTGTAAATAAGGGCTCTGATACCATGTTAGAATAATAGAGAGACCAAATATTGAGAGAGAATATGATACGATCCTATTGATATATATGAAAAATACTTTTATACAGAGATGTAAGGTGTATATATAGACGACAACTAGGGTTTTACTCTAGTAAACTTATGGTTTGACCTAATGGATCAAAGCTCATATACATGTAAAAAACGTATAGCTATTTTATGGAGTCTTAGCAATCCATCAATGTGTTTAAATTTTAACATAATTGAATGATTCTCTCTCATACTTGATTTATTAATAGATTATGAACATTAACAAATTAACGTTAACTCTCGTGGTTATTTAATTAATCTGTTAATATTAATAGAAATATCTCTCATAATTATTTATAATTTAATCAGTTAGTTAACATTAACAAAGTTGCTGAAGTCAAAGACAATAAATACCTATACTTTGAGAGAGGGAAATCTCTTCCAATATCGATCGAGTTAGGGAGACAATTAAAAGAAAAAGGTTAAAAATGGAATCATTGATAATAATAAGAAGATTTGTAAAAAAATAAAAAGATAATAATAGGAAGATTTAAAAATAAAAAAAATAAAAAAAATCCCAATTCTCTCTCTTCCCTTTTGTATAATAAATAGATTTAAAAAAAAATAAAAAAATAAGAGTATACTGGTATGACTGTTTTTTAATAATTATATATTTTTTGGTTAAAATTTCTTATATCATTCAGTTTCGAGTAAATAAACAGTAATCGAAATATCACCTGTTTATTTTCCGATGAACGTCTTGTCTTTATAGGCATTGGTTTAACTCGGAAAATCATGCAATAAATTAGAAGGGAGGGCACAACGTTTTTGGAAGAGATAAAAAAAAAAAAAAAGGAAAAAAAAAAAAAAAAAAAAAAAAAACAGAAAAAGAAAGAAGGTTTGACCATTTAGGAAAGGAAAAGCAAGTAGGAGCACATGAATCTTAACTTTGCATAACATCATTAAAGATAGAATTGATTATTAGTGGCCTGTAACACACTTTTTGCGTGATTTATGGAGTCAAAAAAGGATAATAAATACACTTAAATATAGATTCTATAGGATATAATCATTCACTTCATTTTTATGGGTAAATCATCTTCTTTTTATTTTATTTTATTATAAACCTCCGAATAACTATATTAAATTTCGATTAATCCGAATCGAGTCAGGTCGGACTACAAGGGCGACAAATCATCTAAAACACCCAAAATAAATTTTTAAACTTATCATTAATTTTTAAATCATCAAATTAAATTATTATTTTCGTTCAGTCCTGTTTTTCAATTCAATATTTTTTTATTGATGTTTATAAGACATTAAATTCACATAGGGATTGGAGTGTAATTATCAATTTCTTTTTATTTGTCTAACAGGGACAATTCAATTGGGTTTTTCCCATTATTTTACAATAAATTGCATAAAATTAAAGGAGCTAAATACAATATGGAAAAGTTTGGGTTAGAGTTGGTGCTCTTGTACTTTGGTTAATTATCCTGTTAGTTTTCACTTCTTTATGATATAATCTTGTGTGTAATAACATAATCTTGGCCATAAGATAGATTAATTATGAAAGATTAATTGATCATTTAATCAGCATATATTATTATCAATATTCAATTCCTATTTTAACTAATGTAAAGTGAATCAATAGTTAAACATAATATATGTTCATCTTATTAAATCGTATCAATTCTAAAAAAATCACGTTGCACAATCGTTAGTTTTAAACCAAATATATTAGATGTAACATCTAATTAATCAAATACCAAAACCAATTTCTACAAAACAATTAAAAGGAGCAATTCATTATGTATATACCATTAAATCAAGAATATGTATCATGCAACAATTATATAAAGATCTAGAAGGATTAAACTCTAGACATTGCACAACCCTAACCTGAAGGAGACGATTTGCACTCATGTCGGTGTGGAGCAACATCTCCTCTTCAATCTCTTGAATCATCGTGATAGCTTTGCCAAGAAACATATCCGTTGTAAATGGGGATTGTAAATGGAGAATTAGATGATTGAATGATCAACAAATCCCCATTTTCTTTTGATTTTTATGCTGATACGAGCCCTAAACACTTCGGGATTCAGATTGGTGGCTTCAAGGCCAAAACACAGGTGCACTCCATCTTAAAATAGGGTCGGGTGGCAATCCAGACCATAATGGTCGTGATTGCAACGTTGACCAGAATGGTCTAGCAGTAACTTGAAATGCACATATTTCTCTCGTTTGAACTCCGTTTTAACTATATGACTATTTGTTGTATAGGAAATTTATTTTCATATTTAACTTAACCGAATTCATCACAAAACTCCAACTATATAATTAGTTTATTTTTAAAAGTTCAAAGTGATTTATATTATAATGTTTATACAATGAGATTTTTAGTTCTGATTTTGATAAAACACTCCAAAACTGTGTAAATACAAAAATGAACTTAATATTTACACATTCAAGAACATAGAAAATAAAGTATAGATTAAGATATAAAATAGGTATGAAATCGAAAACGATCATATTTTCCCAAAAAATCTTTGGATTTGCAAGTTGTTAGAATAGTTGTATTTTTTCTTTTATATTCACGCATTTCATTCAAATTTTCTACAAATTATTTGAATTTAAAATTGAAACTGTTATATATTTTTACTTAAAATTAAATGTTAGACTTATCTCATATCGGATGTGGAAGGAATTGCTCGCCAGGTTATTAGTTTGAGGAAAAACCTTACTTCATGAGCTAGATTTTGGGGTTGAGAGAGATCCAAGACCACTCCAACACTGATATCAGAGTTTAAATTATAACAACTCTTGCCAAATAACCACAAAGGGAGAGACTGGTCGAAGGTTAATCGACTAAAGACCCGATGTGTGAGGGAACGATTGTTGGTTTTATCCCACATTGAATGTGGAAAGTGTTGGTGGTCATGTCATAAGTGTGAGGAAAAATCCTATTTCATGAGCCAACTTTTAAAATTGAGAGATGCCCAAAACCAACCCAACACTAGTATCAGAGCCTAGTTCACAACAACTCTGACTCAATAGTCACAAAGGGAGGGACTGATCGAGGGTTAGCTGACTAAAAGCCCAATATGTGAGGGAGAGATTGTTGAGTTTATCCCATATTGAATGTTGAAGGAGTTGGTGGTTAAGTTATAAGTGTGAGGAAAAGATTCATCTCATGAGTTAACTTTTGGGGTTGAAAGAGGTCCAAGACTACTTTACACTGGTATCAGAACCTATGTTACAAGTTACAATACTAAAGTTAACTCATGAGGTGAATTTTTTTCTCACGCTTGCGATAAAAAAATTAATTTATTCTTATTAAAAATAACTTTTCCTTTACTTAGGGCCCGTTTGGTAACCATTTCCCATCCCATGCAGTGGGATGAGAATGAGAATTCTGTTTCCTTTTTGGGAGTAGAATCACGTTTGGTAACGATATTTTTTTTTTTTTTTGGAACAGAATCGCGTTTGGTAACGATTTTATCCTAAAATCAAGATTTTTTTTTTATTTTTATTTTGGGAACATATTATTTTTTGTTTTGGCCGGAGGCGGCTTGCTGACGGTGGTGGTGCCCGCCGGAAGGTTGCCGCCGCCGCCTGTGGCGGTTGGACGGTGGCTGGACAACGGAGACGGCGGCTGACGGTGGCTGCCCGGCGGCGACCCTCTTTAATTTTTGGGAATGGGATGAGAATTTTTAGAAACAATTTTTTTTTGTTTAAAAAATTTTAATAAAAAATGGGCACAATTTCTATTTTAAAATGGGATGAGAATGAAAATAAAAAAATGAGAGTG
The DNA here is from genome assembly GCA_016647705.1 of Eucommia ulmoides. Classification (NCBI taxonomy): domain Eukaryota; kingdom Viridiplantae; phylum Streptophyta; class Magnoliopsida; order Garryales; family Eucommiaceae; genus Eucommia; species Eucommia ulmoides. The sequence continues at coordinate 7,315,126 of CM028336.1, forward strand.
ATTACTAAACGCTATGCCCAATAAAAATCTGAAAATGAGATGAGAGTAGTTAGCAGGCCTTAATTATTGACGCTGCCATTACTTTATTTAGTTCTGTATTTTTGACCCTCTTAGTTCCCAAAATTCAAAAGCTTTGTTTTTATATGTTCATGGACCCCCTTGTGGTTTCATAATTATTGGGTCAAGCATCTCATAACATTATCTACATCCATGGACCCAGGCCCATTTACACCAAGATGGGCTTTCTTGTAGATTTAAAGGATATTTTATTTTATTTTTTCCATTTTAATTAAAATTTATTTCTAAACTAAAAAAAAAAATCGACTCTTAAAAAAAATAGAGATAGTTAGTATAGGAGATTGTAATAATGACACCAAATTAATAAAAATTCCAAAACTAATGTTCCAATTAGGGTTACAACGTCAATTGTCACCCTATTGCCGTCGGCCACAAGACTGTGTTCGCCGGATTCTAGCCCTCGCCGGTCGCCTAAACTCTTGTCATTGGTCCTGATTTTTTTAGTTACATTCAACTAATTTTTAGTAACATCTTTTTAATATACTTTTAATTTTTTTTCCTAGGTACGTTCAACTAATTTGTCTATTATTGGTCGCTAAAAAAATACATCAGTGTAAGTAAAAAATACACTAAAAATGTAAATAAAAAATATATTAAAATGTAAGTAGAAATAAACTTAAAAAATGTAATGAAAAAATATATTGAAAAACAATTAGACGTAACTAAAAAATATACTAAAAAATAGTTACATGCAACTAAACAACAACAATTAACTGTTTGTCCCACTTAAGTAGAGTCGGTTACATGAATCCGTTTACACGATAACGATTGATCAAGGGTCATTATCTCAGTCAGGTTTAATGCCACCAAATCAGTTTTAATAGTCTCTTCCCGAGTCTTCTTAGGCCTGCATCTCCCTCTAGTAGCCTCCTGCACTTCAACTAAATAATTTTTTTCACTAGTACTTCTATCGATCTTCTATGCCCAAAACTATCATAAACGATTTTATCTCATCTTTATTTCAATGGGTGCTTTTCCAAACTCTCTCTAAAAATACACTAAGAAATAGTTATATATAATTAAAATAAATATCCGATGGCAAGACCTTGGCGACTAGAGGCCTGAGATCCGATGGTGGGAGATGCGATGGGTAAGGATGGAGGGTGATACCGGCGACTGAAGATGCAAATATTAATTAGAAGAATTTGATTGAAAACATAAGAGAACATCGTTCATGGGACTAAATCACAAGACAAAACATAATTAATGAATTTGTACTCAAATTAAAATATGATAAATTATGAATTAGGAGAATATTTATCAATTACCCCCAAATTAAAAAAATTTTTTGCATGCACCTTGAACTTGTACTGTCGTACATTAAAAGTTTAGCTAGACATTAAAAAAGAGTTGACTTTGTAGATTAATGTTTCGTAATATTTTAACTTTATAGATTTAATTATAAAATTTGACAACCTATTTTTTCTCATTAAAAATAAAAATAAAAATAAAAATAAAGAATGGGACATGCACATGATTTGAAGAACTTTTGCATGTGAATTTCGAGCCGTTTACTCCGCAGCTTGAGACTGAGATGGCCGCCTAGATTCGTCCTTTACGCTTTTAGCCAATGTTTGGACTTTGGAGTTACAAGACTTGAAAAGTGGGAGAAGAGAAAAGGAGGACCCAATAGGTTTTAGTTTAATTGGGAGGGGAAAGTATTTTATTTTTTATCAACCAAGATTCGAACTTTAAGAATTAAATCTTGAATTTAATCTTAAATATATCAGACCAATGTAGAAAAGTGTGTCTATAAAATCGTTTGGTGAAGTGATTAGTTGAGGTGTGTGTGAATTAGTCTATATACACCTTAGCGTAAAATAAAAAAAATAAAAAATTGTACCAATAAAAGAAAAAAAAGGAGGAAAGAAAATAAAGAGAAATAAAATTGATTTTCAATTGTTTGAAATCAAGAGGAAAATAGAAAAGGAAGAAGAAATATGAAATGAAAAATAAAAAAGGGAAAGTTATAATTTGTATCATAAGTATTTATGGGGTCGATGTATCATGAGTTTTGTCAAATTATAAATTTAATATTTCAAGTTTTAGCATATTAAAAATGTTATTAATAACTTTTGATGAAAATTGTTTATACTTAGCACTTGACCTTTTAATTGACATATTTTTGTCATTTCATCACTCACTAAATTTAAAACGTTTTCTCCTAACTTATTTCTAACAACAGTTTGTCTTAAAAATGAGAGAGAGAAACTCGAATTGTCGTTAAGGAATAGTTAGTAGAAAAATCTTAGATCTAGTGGAGCAGTGGAATGAAGAAAATATTCATACGAAAGGTCAACATGTTGAGCACAATCAGTTTTTCTTCCAAAATTATTGGTAGTGTTTTCAATTTTGCTGAATTAAATTAAAAACAAAGCTTGAAGGATTAAATGTGTAATTTGAAAACATCAGGTTCCACATAGATATCCACCTCATACTTTTGGGACCCAAAATGTAATTTTCCATTTTTTTTTTATATATTCATTAAGGAATTTTGATGGGGACAATCTAAAAATACTTTCGAGTCCTAAATGTCCTGCATTGAATCAAAACAATAAGGCTCCCTTAGTATTCTCAACCCAACTCAACTCAACTCAATCTAACTCAACCCAAAAAATTTAAAATTGATTTTTGGGAACGTATTTGGCAACACAAAACTCAATCCAACCCAACCTAACTCAAAAATGAGAATTGATTCTCAAAATTCTAAGTAAATGAGAAACAAAAAAAACTTATTTTTTTTCGTGTAAAAAAAACTCAATCCAACTTTAGGGACATGCTGGGCATTATCGAAATTGTTTAGTGAGAGTCACCGTTCAACTTTTGTTAGCCTCGTTTTCATTTTATTTTCTTTATCATTTCTATCTCTTTTTCCTTATCGTTCGTTGTTCATCTTCGCCGCTTGTTCCTCCTCACAATCGCCGTCGCCGTCCTCGCCATCGTTTTCGCCGAACTCGTCGCCGTCGTCGTCCTCGCCATCGTCATCGTCCTCGCCATTTAGGGTTTTGATTTTGTTCGTCCTCGCCATTGCCATCGTCCTCGCCATTTAGGGTTTCGATTTCATTCATCTTTGCAATCGTTTCTCTTCCTCCTCTCGTCGCCATCGTCTTTGCAATCGTTACTGAAATCTCAATCGAAATCGTCTTCACAATCATTATTGAAATTGATTTTGATTTTTGATTTGGTTTAGGGTTTCGATTTCGTTTGTCCTTGCCATTGCCATCGTCCTCGCCATTTAGGGTTTCGATTTCATTCATCTTTGCAATCGTTTCTCTTCCTCCTCTCGTCGCCATCGTCTTCGCAATCGTTACTGAAATCTCAATCGAAATTGTCTTCACAATCATTATTGAAATTGATTTTGATTTTTGATTTGGTTTAGGGTTTCGATTTCGATCTTGTTCTTGAATTTGGTTTGGGGTTTCGATTTCGATTGTTGGTGGTTTGGGGTTTCGATTTCGATTTTGTTTTTGAATTTAGTTTGGGGTTTCAATTTTGATTTCGATTGTTAGTGGTTTGGGGTTTCGATTTTGATTTCGTTCTTGAATTTGGTTTGGGGTTTCGATTTTGATTTCGATTGTTAGTGGTTTGGGGTTTTGATTTCGATTTCGATTGTTAGTGGTTTGGGGTTCGATTTCGATTTCATTGCTCAAATCGATTTAGGATTTGGTTTTTGATTTTGGTTTAGGGTTTTGATTTGGATTTTGTTACTGAAATCAATCTGCGCACATCAATCTCAAGGTTAAGGGTCAGGATGGGAACGAGTGTTCTTTAGTATCAATCTGCACACATCAATTTCTATTTTTGTTTGGATGATTTTTTTTGTTTTGATGATTTTTGTTTAGATGAGAAAACAATTCCAGAATAATGTGGTTACCAAACGCGATTCTATTTCCAACATAAAAAAAAAAAAAAAATTGTCGTTACCAAACGCAATTCTATTCCCAAAAGGAAATAGAATTTTCAACTCAATTCAATTCAACCTATCCCGGTTGGGTTGAGAAAAGTGGGAACACTAACCAAACGCCACCTAAGTTTCTCTTGCAAGAATAAAAATATCATTTAATAAATATTTCATGTAATATGAAATGTTCCGAGTAATAAATAGATGATATTTAAATAAATCTGGGACAATAATATTGTTGAAACAAATGAATTTTAATTTAATTTTTAGAATAGAAAGTGCCAAATGTGTAAAATTGGTTTTTTCCTCAAAACCTTTTATCCCACATTGGTTGGGAGAGGTGAAAATAAAGTGGTTATCTAGGGGTATGTGAGACACTTGGGGTGTGCCCCAAGGGGTACCCATATTTTGTGGAGGGGAGAGGAGTTACATCCCTACCGGTTTACCACACGCGCGCGCCGCCGCTGCCGTCCGTCCGGCCGAGCCGAGTCGCGCGTGTGATGAGGTGGCACTTATTTATTTTTTAGAAAAAATTTTGTTTAATTTTTTTTTAAAAAACAGTTTAATTAAAAAATTAAAAAAGCTGTCCGTTTTAAATAAAAAAAATGTTTCATTTAATAAAAAAAAAAACGTTTTAACGTTTTTTAAAAAAAAAAAAGCTGTTAAAACGTTTCATTTTTTTAAACGTTTGATTTTTTAAAACGTGTCATTGATTTTTTTTTTGGAACGTTTTTTTTTCTTCTCCTCCTATAAATACAAGATTTTTTTTCATTTTGTATAACAAAAACAGTGTTATGTTTCTGCACTGTTCCTGAACTGTTTCGGCTTTGTTTCTGTTTCTGTTTCTGTTTCTGTTCCGAAACATTTTCGGTTTCATCTTCCGGAATTGTTCCGGTACTGTTTTTTCAGTCCGATTTTGGTTTCCGAGCAATTTGTTCGTTTTGCGAACAGTGTGTGGGGTGTTTGGTTTTCGGGACTTCTACAGTGCAAAAAACGTCCTAGACTGAGGAGAATTCTGGGTTGTTTTATCCTGGGGACGACGGGGCTGATACACTGCTTGCACGTTCTTGGGCAGAGCCGCGAAACGTCTTAAAGAGAGCGACCTAGTCCGCGACTCATCCCAAGAAATTTTGGTAAACTCGTTCTTTTATAACAAATTTAAAATATAATAATGATGATGATGATGTTGAATGTTAATTGACAAAACATACCGGAAAAAAAGGTTTTTGAACGGGAGGTGGACGCCAAGAAAATATACGTGAAAGGGTTTAAACATTATCGGCTTCCAAAATAATAAGATCACGTTTGTTTAACATTTTGCTCCTAAATTCTTGTTTTCATTCTCAAATTTTTAATTTGAAAACAAAAACAAATTTAATTATCTTGTTGTGTTCCCAAATTTTTCCAAATTGTGATATTAATCCCATTATTTTGAAAATTTAAGAAACAAAAAGGTTTGACTAAGAACAAGTGTAGTTACCACTTAACAAACACATTTTTATGCCCATAGTTATTGAGAACAAAAACATAATACTCATTCCATTTTCATAGGAGTAAAGAAAAAAACGTTAAGCAGATGCACCTTAATTTGCATTCCCTATCAAAAGACGGAGAACATAAATTAAAAAAGAAAAGAACAGAAAAAACCTACACTGATCTTTGAATTTTATTCTAAAGATTCGAAAATATAACATTTTTTTTTTAATTTTTTATTTATTGTTGTAAATTGAAGAAAGAAAAATACTACCTGATGAAGGATAAAATGGTCCGAAGTCTTACCTATGTGTCAAAGACGAGTCGAACCCGAAATTGGAATCTAACCCGTGGGTCAAAGGCAGATCAAACCAGTAATTGAGATCCGGCCCGACTAGAACATTCCTCTGAGAAGATCACGCAATTCATGCCCGCATATAGAATTTCATGCTGAGGACATGTTCTCTAACGTATTTGTTACAATTGTTACTGAGCACCCTCTCTTTCACTAACCACCTAAATTATCAAGAGCATCCAAGGGCAGGTTTGCATGGACTTGGACCACAACACACTGCAGTTTCACATTTATTACATCCATACTAAATATTTATCAACCCTCAACTGTTTTTTACTCATATAGAAGGTCCAAAATTGCTCACGACACTCTATAAATCAATGGTTTTTATACACTTGTGTAATCACCACCCAATTTTTATTTTTTATTTTTTTAATCTAAAAATCTAATATTATTCCATTTAATAGAAAAAATGAGTATTAAATTCGATCTAGTTTCTTACATCTCGTTAATTCCATTTAATAAGTTGAATTTAATTGTTAGAAATCTTAAAAAAATTAGAAATTAAATATAATTTATTAAACAAATTCTAATCCAATGAAAGAATTAGGTTGGATACTATAATAATTTATTTTAATTTAGATTAAAAACATTTTTCTCGCACTTTAAACTTTATAAAAATACTAGTGCTGGTCTTTAAAAGTACATTTTTTAATATTAAAAATTATGAATTTTAAATTTTGACTAATTATTTATCTTAAATAATTATTTTTATATCAAAAATTAAAATTATGTCTTCTCTAAAAAGTAATAATGAACGACAGAAAGATTATAATCTTTCTAAATTTTTTTTTTTTTAAATAAGAATTAATGAGATTATTACATTTCGATTTCCATTGATAAAAATTGTTATATGAAAAGGTGTGAGTAATCCAATTATCCAAGTTTAGGCAATATGTCATTTGTAAGTAGCAATTTTACAAAATATTCTAGGTTTTTTTTTTTGGTATTTTTAATGAAATTTGGATTGGAGTTGTCAATTAAATCTTCAAGCAAGCGAAAAATTAAATTAAATTTTATAAGATATCATATGCTACAACTAGAACTATTTATTATAATTTTTGTTACTTTAATTAATTAATTAAAATAAGATCCATTAATTAAATTAATCTGGTTAGTATTCCAATGCGCATTTCTCGTCGTTTGGAGATTGATATAGTATATTTATATGAAAAAAATATCAAGATTTGAATAAAAATTTAATTCTCAAAATACTCACTTGAAGTTGGTTGGAAACTAGAATGGACAAACAATCTCACATTGATTGTGGAGAAAGAACTTGAGTACCATATAAAGTCATAAGTTGGAAATAAAGAACAAGTCATTGGCCATACAATCTTTGTATATTATGTGGTCCTACAATTAACCATACACACGCGCTGTCGTCGCCGCCTGAATCGGGTTGGGTTGGGTTCGGGTCAATTCGATCTAGACTTGGGTTGGGTTTGTGGTTAGTTTGGATGCGGGGTCGGGTCGGGTTAAATCCTGACATGACATTCTTTTTTGGAAAATTTTATTTAATATTAAACATAAATATTTAAATAAAGGTGGCAATTAAATAGTTAATTAACTATTTGATAGCTATGTCTGAATCAATACAGTGAACATACGTAAATGTTCACTGGTGACTGTTTGGTGTGAACATTTACATATAACATATGCCTTTTCAAATAACATTCATTCGTTGGTATCTTTTGATATTTTATAAATAGAAGATTTCACATTATTTTGAAATTGTTTGATTCACAACATTTATCACTTCATATCATCATCAAGGCACATAACATATAGAAATCTGTAAAAGTTCAAGCATAAGTTCAATTTGCCAAAATATTTGGTATCACGTGTTTGTACCATAAACTTGAAGATTGTTGTATCTTGAAAGATAAATGTCCATTCAACCATTAATACTAGTATTGAGACGCGAATCTGCTTTAAGGGTATAAAGTCAAACTCTAGTCTTGATCTATTTCATTTTTATTCATTGTTTGCATATCCAGGTGAGTTTTTATTTAAAGTTTAGTTCATTATTTCTATTTTGTAAACAGTTACATCTCGCCTCTAGTTATGCTTTTATTTCTGTTATGTGAATGTTCACTCCCACAATCTGTTTCTGTCTCTGTATTATGAATTTTCATAATCTGTATCTGTTTGTGAATATTCACATCATTATCTGGTTTAATATAAACATTATAATATTTTATACAATTTTCAAAATTTGGTTTACTGTCCATACATGCTTAATTAATATTCACGTTGATATTGTTTAACTATTATTAATTTTATTTCATGATTATTTAAGTATTTATTTTGAAATTTGAGTAATTATCACCAACATTATTATTGCTAAATATGTACTTTATAAGTGGAAAAAAACTATTTATCATAGTACAACTGAATTTGGTCCTCTATCCATATATTCTCTCGAGGTTTTTATTGTTTAGTCCTCAAAAGTAGCATAATCTATAAAAAAAAATAATTGAATGGCTAAATATAAGTTTTTAGTCCTCAAAGTTCATACACTTAGGGTCCGTTTGGTAACCATTTCGTGCCCATCCCATGCAGTGGGATGAGAATGAGATGGGATGATAATTTTGTTTCCTTTCTGAAAGCAGAATCGCGTTTGGTAACAACATTATTTTTTTGTTTTGGGAATATATAGAATTGCGTTTAGTAACGATTTTATTCTAGAAATCAAGAACGAACCCTAAACCACAATCAAATAATTATCAAGCAATTGAATCCTAAACCACAATCAAGAAATCATCAATTCTAAACCCCAAACGAAATTGAAATCATAAACCCAATCGAAATCGATAATCTAAATTCCAATTGAAATTGAAATCGAAATCCTAAACCACAATTGAAATTGATACTAAAATTGAAATCGAGATCGAAATCGATTACAGCTCGAAATTGAAACCCTAACCATGAAAGATAAAGAATACGACGCAGACGAAGAGGATGAAGCAGATGAAGATGACGAAGCAGACAAAGAAGCCGATGACATAAAGCAGATGAGGAAGATGAAAAAGACGAAGAGGACGAAGCAAACGAAGAAGATGAAGCAGACGATGAAGATGATGGCATGAAGCAGACGAGGAAGATGATGGCACGAAACAGACGAAGAGGAGGATAGACGAGGAGGAAGAGGAGGAGGCCGGAGGAGGACAAACGACAAGAAGGAGGAGGACGACGACAAACCATGCGAAGAACAAAGAAGAAAAAAAATGAAGAAAAAAAGAGAAAGAACTTTGGGAATGAGATGAGAATTATGAGAAACAATTTTTTTTTTGTTTCTCACTTCTTAAGAAAAAGTAAGAATGATTCTTGGTTTTGGGATGAGAACGGGAACGGAAATAGATTTACCAAACTCTATACTCAAATAAAAATCTCAAATATCTGAGAATTAGATGAGAATTTTTAGGATGGGAACGGTTAACAAATGGGGCCTTAAAAACCTTCACCTTTTCTTAAACAATTGTTCCTATATATCATCTAATTTATAATTTGTGTCATTATTTAAATTTTAAAAATGGTCAAACGTTATTAATGACACCAAAAATAAGTAGTAATAAAAAATAAATTTTGCGAACGTTAAATTTATGAAAATTATACCATTTTAATCTACTTTTCTTGCTTTCATTTTCATATCCATATTGATTATTTAAAAAAAAAAAAAAAATTGTAAAATGTGAACATTCACTAAAAATGATCAATGTCACTTCCTTAACACTAATTATGGAAGTAACCAATAACAATCAAATTTATTTTGTGAAGATTCACAATGGATTAAATACATGAAAATTATATCATTTTAATCTGCAGTTCATGTCTTTTGTTTTGATATTGATATTGATTATTTTTAAGTGAAAATAAAATAAAATAAAAGTAAATATTCACTAAAAATAGTTTATAACTAGTTGAAAGGTCTTTGCAAAATTCAAAATTATAATTGATAGTTTCTAAACAAATGAATGCTTGCTAATAAAATTAATAAAGTAAACATTCCCTAATTAAGCAATATTTGATTGAGTTGGTGAATGATTTAGTGAGTGTTCATCAAAAAAATAAGTCATATTTGTTGAGGATAATTGATTTGTATGAACATTCACTAAATAACTTTTTCTCTACTAAAAAATAATCAACATGAATATCAAAATAAAGATGAAGAAATATAGATCAAAATGATGTAATTTTTATAAGTTTAATCCATATGTTTGCAAAATTAATTTTTTTTGTAAGTATGTATTTCCTTAATTGATAGATTATTAAGGATCCACAATGCTAGAGAGAGAGAAATGAGTATAATATAGTACACTCGTTCCCAAATATGCATTTATAAGGATTGATGTCTAAAGATTAAAAAGATTTATGTAATAACAAAATTTTAATAAAGAGTTTTTTTTGCCAACCTATGAGACTAATTTATTTATTTCATTATTAATTACGTTTATTACATGAATTTGATAATAATTAGATAATTTATTATAAAATTAAAATCTATCTTATATAATTATAAAAAGCAATAATTGATTGATTAAAGCTAAAATCTGAAATCTAGGTCAAACACTCCCTTGAGACAAGCCCTGAAAAACAGTTATCACTGCTCATGGTCCTTCCTATTTTCATACATTATTAATGCTAAATGTCAAATTTAACCTCTAAACTTTACACTGAGTTTCACTTTCTACCCAAAAAATTTAATCGCCATACATTACACCCTAAAGTTCATAATCCGTCAAAGAAACCCAATTGACCGATTCCGAAAACCTTCCACCGAAAAATCTCCCCAGCAAAAGCCTAGTTTTAAGGATTTTTTTTTTTTTTTTTTTTTTTTATGTCAGAATTAGTCAGTTGAATCTCGCATACAACTATATATACGCGGTTGATAAATCTTATGGTGTAATGTGCAAGGGAATCTAAACTTAAGGGTAGAAAATGCAATTTAAGCCCATTACTGTATATGCCTTCACTTTATAAAACGTAAATTGATGCATACCTACCCAAAGCCACCCCTCCACAACCCCCCCCCCCCCCCTTTCCTGTCTTCTACTTCACCTTTAGATCTTTATATACTCAAGAGGGGAAGTAGAAGATCCAAGAGAGACAACCATCCCCACACAAAATCAAAAGAGCCCCAAAAAATGCAGAATGAAAAGTTCCTTCAAATCAAGCAAAATGACAAGTTTTTCTCCAAGCTATTGTCCAAGGAAGTGTCCCTAAACAAGGCTGAGTCCTCATCTTTTAGAGTTTTGTACTATGGAGAAGCCCCCAGAGCTGTCCCATTCATGTGGGAGTCAATGCCAGGTACCCCTAAACACACATTCTCCAAAACTTCCCTTAATCATCCCCCTCTAACCCCTCCACCTTCATACCAAGCAACCCCTAATGAAAAATCTAAGAGAAACCCTTCGAAATCCGGGTTTTGTCACTACATTTTACCTAGGTTTTCACAGGGAAAACGCAATTTTTCGCCCTCGATTTCATCCTCCTCGGTCTCTTCCTCGAGCTCATCCTCCTCTTGTTCGTTGCCACCTGGGCCGATGAATTCTCCTTATCGGCGACGGAGAGGGAAAGCGAGTTCTGGATCAGACGTTCAGTTGTGGGTGGATCAAGAGGAGAAAGAGGAGGAGAGGGGTGGCGGTTCGCCTACTTCTATCTTGTGCTTTGGTGGAAGGAATGGGAGGTTTGGAGGGCAATTTCGGAAGAAAAATGTGAAGAAAAACTGTTTCTTGTCTTTAATGAGCAATGGTATGGCTTAGTTATATAATTTGTTGCTCATCTTTCTTAGTTTGTATATCATTTGGCATATTAATTTGATCTAGTTTAAGGATTTGTTTAAGATTGTGTACTAAATTAATATGGTTTTGATTTGTCAAAACCAAATGATAGATCTCATGGCAAACAAATAATATTGAATCGTATTTTACGCTTCTAAAATTTAGTGTATGTTTCTAAATTTAAATTATTTTTTGCAAATACGTCAACTTGTATCTTGAAATCTATCAATTATTTCTAAGATACATACTTATTATTTATGACAAAAAATAATGAAAAATAACATTATCCGGTGAGAGTTTTGTAGAATTAATCAATTGGGTTTACAAAATTTGAAGTACAATGTGTATAATCAAAAGTTTAATGTGAAAAGTGTAATTCATTTTAATTTGAAAGGTAAAAAGTGCAATTTTAAGGCTTTCGGGGAAGTGAAGTTAAGGCCCCATTTTGGTTACAATTTCCGTTCCCTCATTCTTGTTTCCGTCCCAAAATTTTCACAAATTAATATACAAAAACATGTTTGTTTGGTAAATACATTTCTATTTTTAAAATTTTTGAAAATAATTTGGGACTATTTCTTGATTTCATTAAGAATTTAAGAAATAAAAAAATGTTGATTTCTATTCACTCCCACAAAATTATTTTCACTATTATCGCATCTGCAATCACCACTCCACTGGCCATCATAGATTTAAAGGAAAAAAAAAAGAAAAAAAGACAAATGTTGTAACCAAAACGTATTCTTGTTTCAATTCTCATAAATTAAAAAATAAAATAAAATAAAATTCAAGAGAATAATCGTTATCAAATATATTTTTATTTTCGAAATTTTTTATAATAAAAATAAATTCTCATCCTAATTTATTAAAAGTAGAAACAAAAAAAACAGAAACACTACTTAAAGCCACCTAAATGTTTGCAACAATTTCCGTTGCTCCTTTATGTTTTGAATGGCCGTACCTTCTTTAATTTTGAGCCTCCGATCCGACCAAGCCAACCTAATTAATATATTCATAACAAGGTCGGCATTTATTTCAGGATTGAGGACTCCCCCTCTGTCCGGATCTATGACAAAAACTTTTCATATTCGCATTGGGGACTAAATCACAATTTTTACCCCCAAAATTTATACATCTTTTCACTTTGCATTCTAAAGTTTTAATTGCAACGCATTGTATTCTTAATTTTGTAAATATTATCAAATAGTTCTAATTGAAAACTCAGGTAGAAGTCTTAAAATGAAGTTTTAAAGAAAGTTAAGGTAAAATTAAAACTTAGGTATGTAAAATGAAATAAAATATAAAATAGGGGGTACAAAGTGTGATTTAGCCTTCACATTGGCATCAGGATTGCCGTAGCGTGGAGGGTCATGCACTTCAGTCAGCACCTGCCACATGCATGTTTTTGTATAATAATATTTACCCCACATGTCATGGCACTATTTATTTATTTATTATTATTATTATTATTATTTTATCTTGTTTTTTACTCTTTTGGGAATCTTCTGCTTAAATTATTATATACTTTGTGTGAGTAAAATGCATTTAGACTAGGGGTTGGCAATGGGCTGGGCCTACCCGGGCCGAATAATCTGAAGCTCAACTGGGCCTATGCCCGGGCCCAACGGGCTTTGACTGGTCAACTGGCAGTGTCGGGCTGGGCCAGGCTTATCACTAATTGAAGAAGCCTGAGCCCGCCCAATAAGCCCACACAGTTTCGGACATACGGGCTCGGGCGGCTTTTTTATATTTTTGGATTTAAAAATAGTTAAAATATTTTTTTTTTACAAATGGTAGAGGATAAAGAGATTTGAACATTAAAACTCTTTTCAGAAAAATAATTTTACTAACCATTAGACTTTTACTAACCATTAGACTACAAGACTTAATTATACATGAGTTTTAAAACATTTGTTATCCATTTTTTTTAAAAATATTTCTTTTTAATTAAATTTATATAAATAAATGTAAGACTTAATTTTTTTTTATTTTATTAAAATTTATTTATGATTTAAAAAATAAAATAGGTATATTCAAAATTTCTAACTTAACTAAAGAAAATTGAGAATTGAATATAAAATTGGATGCACTTGTAGTACTAGGGATATTAATTTTATTAGTTTCAGTTGGATCTAATTGAATTGACAATGATGATCTAATTTCAAATTCATGAAATTCTTGATTTTCATGGACCTCATTTAAAAATGAGACAAATTGAAATTCATATTAACTATTATCAAATATGAATAAATAAATAATTAAAAATGATAATCAACAATATAATAGTAAGAAATCAAATTAATGTTATCGAAACGGTACAAATAATTGAAGACGATGAAAAATATTAAATATTAGGTAAATAATATATATATATATATATATATATATATATATATATATATATATATATATATTCAAAAAAATTAAGTCTTATATTAATAAAGTCAAAAAAATATAATTTTAAAGTTTAAAATAAATTTAATTAAAGATAAATATTTAAAAAAAAAAAAAAAAAGGATAAATGTTTTAAAACTTAAAATTATTTTGACAATTGAACATTACTTTTTAACTCTTTTTACTAGATACTTATACATAACCAAGATTTATAACTTAGTGGTTAGTAAGATTGATTTTCTAATGAGAAGTGTAAATTGCGTTTGGTAACGACAATTTTTATTTTGTACTGAGAACATAATCGTGTTTGGTAACGATTTTATCCTAAAACTATTTTTTTTTCTTTTGTTTGGTAACGATTTTATCCTAAAACTATTTTTTTTTCTTTTGTTTTGGCGGCGGCGGAGGTGGCCGGTGGCAACGGAAGGTCGCCAAACGGCGGCCGGCGGAGGCGGATGGTAGTGGTCGACCGACGGATGAAGACGGAAGTTGAGAATTTTGGGTACAAAAATAAACAATTTTTTTTTGTTTTTGGTTTCTTTAGGATTTTGAGAATCAATTCTTATTTTTGGATTGGGTTGGATTGAGTTTTGTGTTTCCCAAATGCGTTCCCACAAATCAAACCCAAAATTTTTGGGTTGGGTTGAAATGGAATGGAAACACTAAGGTGACGTTTGGTAACCGTTTCTGTTTCTATTCCAGCAGTGGGATGGGATGAGATGAGAATTTTGTTTTTTTCTTGGGAGTAGAATCGTGTTTGGTAACGATAAATTTTTTTTTTTTTGTTTTGGGAAAAGAATTGTGTTTGGTAACGATTTTATCCTAAAATCTTTTTTTTTTTTTTTGTTTTGGCATGACGGCGGTGGCGCCGGCGGATGGTGACTGCGGACGACGGCCGGCAGGCGGTGGCTTCGACGCCGGAGATGGCCGGAAGGCAATGGTGTCGGTGCCGGCGCTGGCCGGACAGCGGTGGTGGGTGGGTGACAGTGGCCGGCTGCCGGAAGTGGCTGGAAAATTTCCGGCTGAATGGTGACCTGCGACGGTTGCCGGAGATGGCCGCCGGCGACGGACGGTGGTCGCCCACCAGGTGAGCAGTGACAATGTGTTTTGGGAATAGAATGAGAATAATAAGAAACAATTTTTTTTTGTTTCTCATTTCTTAAGAAAAAAGTGGGCACAATTCTCAAATGGGAATGAAATGGAAAAAGAAACAAAAATTACCAAACGTTGTTTCCAAACAGAATTCCTAAAAATCTAGGAATGGGATAGAAATTTTTGAAATGGAGACGGTTACCAAACGGGCCAGTAGTGTTCAATTCTCTTTCCCCTCAATCATTTGTAAAAAAAATATTTTAACTATTTTCAAATCTAAAAATCCAAACATAATATACACACACACACACACTTACAGGCATTGAAAGCCGGACTTCGGGTTTGGGCCTCGTGTAGCCCGAAAAATTGAGCTTCGGGATTGGGCTTCGGGCCAGACTTCTATAAAAATATTCAAAGCCCGAGCCCAACTGGAAATCCTATGGGCTTGGGCGGCCCTAATTTTTGGCTCAAGCCGCGCCAAGCCCGATGGACTTCGGGCTTTGTGGAAAGGCCTAATTTAGATTGATAGGTAAGCTTCAATATGTTATTTTTATTCAGTACAAATTGTTTGGGAGGATTTTTTGAACATTAAACCTCTCACTAAGAAGGCACGCTAGATAACCGCTAGATTACAAGTCTTGGGTTATCACAAACTCAAAAAAAGAAAAAAAAAATCTCAAACATTTCATTTCCCTCACATACATCTCCAAAAAATGAACCCAAATTCAAATTATACCCTTAATTTATTCTCCTGCAGTTCTTCCTTATCTCTCCCTTCGACCCTGTGAGAGGGCTAATGTCCCCCATTTTGATCATGGCTGCTGCAAAATCCGAAGCAAAGAGACTCGGGTTGTTTTCGTAGGTTTTAACGATCGAATCCGTCGATCCGCCGTTGAACAGTTGTTGGTCGGAGTGGAGGAGTCCCCTCTTGCTCAGGAGATTTTTATAGTAATTATTGTCAAAAATGGTTGAAGTCTGGAGATCCAGAGGTGCTAAATTATTGTCTCCAGATCCATTGGTTTTTGGGCAATTGCTTCGCCTCATCTGCGCGAAAGAGCTTTCCACGTTGGTCTCGTTGTATATACGAGCCCTGAAATTAGTGCACCTTGCTTGTCCAATCGTGTGAGATCCTGATTTTTTAGGCCAAAAATAACAAATTAATTTATAAAATTTTGTAGGAAAATTGAGGGTTGGATGTAGAGCCGTAATCCAACCAATCTCGCCTTGTTAATAACTCGTTTGAAATTCGTTTATTTAATAAATGAACTAAGCTCCAACTTTTAATCAGACTCATTTATTTATTAAATAAATAAATATTATATGTTGAAACTCGACTCGTTATTGTTCATGAACAACTCAAATAATATAAAATTAAAATATTTTGTTATATTTTTAATATGAAAAAATAGTAAAATATACTTTTAAAGAAAATAGTAAAATAGATTCTTAAATTTCTTTAATAGTACCTCCAAGTTAATTCAATCTAATTCTAATTTTATAATTTGTAAATTTACATGGATTCTTTATAATTTTTATATTTTGATTTGCTCGTAAATTAAATTTTGAATTTTGTATAAAGATTTTCAAAAAATAATTATAAATAATTAATTTTATTAAAAAAGATATATTATTTGTATAGTTCTTAAATATTAAAATTTAATTGATGAATATTTTTTTAAAAAGAAAACTCGAAAAAGTACGCAAACAGTTTGATTATTAAATAAGTCAAGCTTGAATATAAGATTTCAGGTTCTGTTCGAACTCGAATAGTTTAAAAAATAATGAACTAAACTTGAAATTTTAATACTCAGTTTGGCTCAGCTTCGTATAATTTGTGAGAGAGAGAAAGAGAGAGAACCTGAAAGAGCAACCAGGTCCTTGGTGGAGAGGCCAAGAGCATTAAATCGAGAGATGAGGGCATTAAGGTTAAAAGTTGGACGAGGAATGCCGTTATTAGCAGCAGCTTGACTTGCTGACCTTGCATCTCTCCTTCCCACTTTTACATTCCAATTTGGCCCCCCAAGCTGTCCATCAACATCACATTCATTAAATATTTTACCAAAAAATGTCACAATCACCTCAATTTTTTTTAAAATAATGTTTGCTGATTTGATCGGTCGGATAGTAATAATTAAATTTAATTTAAAAAACTTACTATGCCAACGGAGTCACGGGCAGCAATAGCCAATATATCAGCACAAGAAACTATTCTAGGACAAACTTTCTCCACTGCAGATTTTATATCGTCAATAACATCAAATCCTCTTGCTGAATTTAAATTCGGTGTTGCCCTTTTCTCTCCGGTAAAAGAAGACGTGTCATCAAGAAGGATCGATCCATCGCAGCCCTAAGAGAGACCACTCAATAGAATTAGACAGACACATATATATATATAATTAAACATGCATGGTTTTGTTATTTCATTATAAAGAAAAATTCTTACATTGACAAAGCAATCGTGGAAGAATAAGCGAAGAAGAGAGGCGCCCATGCGCGCTTCTTTCATTATAGCAGAATGCACTGCGTATTTCACAGTGAAATAAAGATTCGGACAGGATTTGGAGTAAAAATCTGTCGAAAGTTGAGCAGATGATGAGGTTCCCATGACGAACACGAGTGAAACCAAAGTGAAAATGAGCTTCGAACAAGAAGAAAATGAAGCCATGGTTTAGAAAGAGAGAGAGAGACAGAGACAGAAGTAATTGTTCCAACTAATTATGTTCTTAAAGAGTAGAAACATGGTGCTATATATATAGAGCTAGAGAGAGAGAGAGAGAGAGAGAGAGATGAAGAGAGCATATGGATCTCTAAGTATTGTGCTGGCCAGTTCACCTAACCCAATGACTCATGCATGGCACCTTTTCAAGTTGAAAAGGTGATAAAGAAATCCATTAAGGTTTAATTGATCAATGATGCTCGTGACTGTAATGTTATTGTTATAATTATATATTGACGAGATGTTAGTCCAGTTGGCAAGGAGAGGTGTTTATTTTCTTGTTAACTATTTTTTAACTTTCCTGACGAGTACTCTAGGAATTAAATCTTGAATGCATTAGATCCATGTGAGGGAGTGCACTATTAAGATCGCCGAGCGAAGTAATTAATTAAGGTGCGCGTAAGTTGGTCCGACTATATTTTATTAAAAAAATAATGAATAAATAAATTATATATTCATTTGTTTGAAAGATTGAAGTTACATATGCCAACAAAAGTGGTGTTACAATTTGTCAAAGAAGGGGACCCATTACAGAAACATAATCTTTTGAATTTGGTGAAAAATTGGAGGGGGTTGTTTGGTTCATGCCTTCCAAATGGAGATAGAAGAAAAGTTGTACTTCACTTACTAAACTACAAATCACTTGGTTAAAATGGTCTCTTTCATTTATAATTTTAAAATAATTTATGAGTTCTTTTATTTTTTTTAAAAGAAAAAGGGTTAGTAGTGAAGAGAATTTTTAGTGAGCTTTTGTAAGAGTCAAAAAGATAAAGAGAAAAAGAATTATTTAATAATTATAAACCAATCACTTACTAACAAACTTTTTAAAATTGTTTGAACAATTAAAATACGAAATATTGACAGATCATATCAAACGATTGTAGCAATATGTGTGAAAAAGTACAAAAATACAAAGACGTACATATGATCGATAGACAGTAATTAGGGTTTAACTCAATAAACTAGGATTTAACTTAGTGGACTAAAGTCAATATGCATATTAGCACAAATAATAAGTTTAATTTGCAGAATATGCTTTATTGTTCAAGTATGAAACGTTAAAGCAACTCGTCAATTCCATTGAATTATAAATCAGTTGAGTTATATTATATTTTTGTACCATTTAAGTTTTATATCTATATTTTATTAATTAATTTTTTATTGTTTACTCTTATTTTGCACTAATAAATTTGAAAACAATATATAGTGTCTTTAGGTCTATATAATAAATTAGGATGTTTATTTAAAATTCATTTTCGTTATAAATAAAATTGAATTATAAATTTTTTTTGGTGGAAAAACTCCTGCCCAAAATTTCACATCCCAATTCTACAGTGTTGAATTAAATTACATTTTTGTACCTTTTAGGTTTTACACTTGTATAATTCATTATTTATTATTATTATTATTATTATTATTATTATTATTATTATTATTATTATAAATTAGAAAATCAATATAGTGTCTTTAGATATAAAAAATCTTTACTTATTTTTATGTTTAACTTGGGCCATGTTTGATAACTACTTAAATTTAGAGTTCTAAAAATATTAAGTGCTGAAAACATATGAAGCTTATTTGATAAAATCAAAGTTTTAAATGCTGCTTTTTAGGTGTTGAATTTTTTTGGTTTATTTGATAAGCGCAAATCTGAAGACTAAAAATTATTGAATTTATCTGACTACCTTTAAATTTAAATTTTTACTAAAATTAAGATGATATGAAAAAAAAAAAAAAATCGAGAACAAAACAATAAAATAAAAATACCAATAGTATACTAAAAAAATCAAATAAATGAATAATCATGAATCAACAATAACATAGATTTCAAAAAAAAAAAAAAAATTAAATTCAAGAATTAAACAATTCAATTCCACCCTAATCCTAGGTCTACCAAGGAGTAAAAATGTCTCAAAAAAAAAAAAAAAAGTTACAGAAAAAAGTGCTAAACCCATGAAATGCCGAAAAATTAAGTAAAGGCCCTATGGCTTAAAATCTTAAGCTCATTATCTTAAGTTTTTAAGTTGCATTTAGTTGATTAAGTACTATTATTTGTATTTATCAAACAAATTTATTACAAAAAAATACTTAATCTATTAAGCTTTTAGCACTTAATTGACTTATCAAATGTGGTGATTCGGTGAAATGACCAAATTATCCATGTTTTTCTTCCTCCAATTTTCTCATCATATTGATAGCTTGCATTTTCATATAATAATAATAGTAATATTATTGAATCATAAAACTTAATGACTTACATGCATGTTTGAACCCTTGATTTGCTATTGTTTAGTGGGTCAAAGACAGGGAAAGCTGAACGATTAGTCGTTAAACTTCATAATTTTCAAAATCTTTTCCACCTAAAATGGTTGGAAGCTTTAGGGAAAGTCAGTCTTTGCGGCAAATCGGTTAAGTCCACGTTTAGATGTGCCAAATAATGAAAAAAAAAAGAAGAAAAGATTGGGCCATAATTTTCAGTTAACGGCCAATTTATTTTTATTTTTTTCCAAACAACCAAAAATGACAATCAGTTGAAAGGTACAGTGTTTAAAACTCTTTTTTTTTTTTTTTTTCCAATTATTTATATCAGCCTTGTGCTAGGCAACATCTTCTCTACAATTGGTGTGGAGGTCGAATCTCACCGAATGCATGTGTTGAGTGAGTGTGTATGGAATTCATTGTTGACTCTATGAAAATGCCAAACAGCCTCCCATACTGGTGGTTGGGGACTGTGTCCCTTTCCACACTTATTTGGGTGTAGGATTCTAATCCCATTTGTTCAAAAGGGTGTGTGAATCGGGTGCGTGAGTATGACAATTTTTTTTTCTACTTTCAATAATCTATGATGAGAATTATATTTCAGTTCTAGAGTATTCCAAAGTTAAAAATATAGAAAATTGAGAAGCTCTACTTCCTTGCAGTGTTGTTTCATTAGCCACGTGTTACACAAAAATCTAAGAAATAACAAATTTGGTTAAAACAGAAAATAATAGATTTCTGAAGTTAGAAATATAGAAAATTGAGAAGCTATGCTTCCTTGTAGTGTTGTTTCATTAGCCACATGTTACACAAAAATCTAAGAAATAACAAATTTGGTTAAAACAGAAAATAATAGATTTGATTATTTTCTGTTTACTAGAATGATCTAATGATAACAACTGTCGAGTATCAGCTCAATTCTAGAGTTTAGATCTGCCACAGTTGATCTGCTGATCTGATATGATTTGCTGAACTTAACTGATCTGCCGTGTAAGACCCCGACTTTTGACCTATATAAAATTCAAGCCGCGTTTTAAATATTTCAAAAATATTGGGGTAGATTTCGATATTTATTTTATGAATTAAATTTTAGGAGGGTGTATGGGAATTTTGTATAAACATTAAAAACATAGTTTGGATTTAATTGCTATCCCACCATAACATAAGGGGAGGTTTGTGTATTTTTACAAAAATATCTTCAATTAATTATATATATATATATATTGAGAGAAGAGGAGTTGGTGAAGGGATAAGGGGATGGCAAGGAGTTGTCCGGCCGGTGAGCTCTCACTCGTATATATATATACACATACATGATAAAGACGGGAGAAAAGGTCCAGAACCGAAGAGAGAGAAAGGAAGAGAAAGAAGAGAGAGAGAGAAAGGTCGGGCAAGAGAGAGAGGGAGAGAAGAGAAGCAGAGGAAGGAAGTGACCGGCGATGGGTTGCCGTTCGGCGGAGAGTAAACTGAAGAGAGAGAAAGGGCAGTTGGTCCGGTAGTGCGTAATCATCGTCGCCGATCGGTAAGGGTGTATTTGATTGACCGTAGGGGTGTTCATTTTTTCTGTTTTCTGTCCGTTGTTGTGGATGTGTGAGGGTGTGATCGTCCGTCGGCAGTGGTGGCGGTGTTGTGTGCGTGTGTTCTGTTTCTGTTGGGCAACTGTGTGTTTGCGGGTGTGTGATGAGGGTGAGCAGTGGGTGCTAGACAGGGGTGGCCATGGGCGTGAGTTGGGTCCGAAGGTGGTGACAGTGGTGGAGTTGGGTGGAACCGACGGTGGGTAGGTGGATGTATTGACCATCAGGGTGTGTTGTGTGTGTAGGGATGTTCAGAGAGAGTGATCGTCGGAGTTGGTGCGAAGAGGGAGAGAGTGGTCGGCTGGAAAAAAATTGACAAAATAGAGCAGAAGGGAGAAGGAGCGCCTGCTTAGGCGGTGGTAGATCAGTGTGCAGAATGAGAGAAATTTCGCCTAGGCGGAAGTTTCTCGCCTAGGCAGTAGGTCGTCAGTGTGCAACTCAGAACTGTAAAGGAGCTCGGTCGCCTAAGCAGTGGATTTGCGCTCAGGCGGTGAAACTGCAGTGTGCAGTTGAGAGTAAGGGAGAAGCAGTTACTCATTCGCCTAGGCGGTGGGACGTCGCCTAGGCGGTGGGGAGCAGAATCAGAAATACATGGAATTTTAGGGAAATCCACGATCGGTTCGGAACGGGGAACCTTTCTAATTTATTTTGTGAATTCTAAATTTAGTTTTCTAACCTTAGAATAATAAAATGAAAATAATAAATCATGAGATTGTTTATAAGAACAAAGTTTATAAATAGTAAACCGTAACGAAGGGATACTAGTTGAATAGTTATATTTCGTAATAAAAGATGGAAAATAGGAAATTAAGGAAATTAGGATTTCATGGTGTGATTAGTTTGTTTTATACAAAAATAATAATTTAGGCCCTGTCACCGTTAGGTTCGCAGGCATTGGAGTTCGGATAGGGAATAGTCGGTTAAAGTTTACGAAAGCGGATATCAGGTGAGTGTACTGTCTTCTTGCCAAACTATTTTTATATACACATATGATGAAATCTGTATTTGCTTTTATAAATGATATGGATCAAGCCAGTTATGGGTGAGTTGGTAAAATGGATTTCCATTGAAATGTTTGGGTTTTAAAAAGAAAAACTTTATAAATAATCTGTTGGATTTGGTGGTTTTAATAAAAGGTGGGAAAAACATGATTTTTAAATTAAAAGTGGGTTTTGTTAAAAAGGGGTGGACAATGGTGATTTTGACGATATTGATGAAGTGCTGATTTCTATTATGGTCTGTCCGGAGGGTGGTCCGGCAGATGGATAATTATTTGTGATTTGGTGATGATATTATTGAATTGACTATGCCATAATTTATAATGTCCTGTCTGGAGGGTGGTCCGACAGGTGGTGATTTATATTATGATCTGTCCGGAGAGTGGTTCGGCAGATGGATATTTACTATATGGTGATTGACATTATGTGGTGATTTATATTATTGGCCTCCGGAGACGTCTGGTTGGCGGGGATCTGAGCAGTTAAGTCCGCTAGGAAGGCATATCCTACGGATGGTTACGGTACCGTTGCAACTCCCGATCGTAAGATTAAAACGATCACTATGGCTTAGCCGGTGGGTATAGGATAAAGATGTGTATTTGAGTTGGGGTGTTTTATATATATATATTGGGTGATTTATTATTGATTATGGTGTTTTGGAAACTTATTCATACTGTTTTATTTTCACCGCTTATTTGATACTGGAGATTTTACTAACTGTGTGGTGGATATATACTTACGCTTGATCTATTTAAATGTTGTATTATTTAAAATGTATTGTTATTATGTTAAAAATAGTTTTTACTAAGAAGACAGTACACTCGCAGGTAAATCCTTTAGGAGACGGTCCCCTATTGGCATTAAGTGGAGTCATCTAGGAATATTTTGAGTTGAGCTGTCAGAGAGGATCAATATGAAAGAGAAAGATTATGTATATGTTGTATAAATGAATTGTATAGTAAATTATTGAAAATTTGTAATGTATAAGAAGATTAAATGTAATAGGTGATGTCATGTTGTTGTTACGCCGGTCCTGGGATGACGGGTGTCCGGGACGGGTCGTGACATGCCGTGTCTGGTTAGCTGCCACAACTAATCTGAGCAGATCTCTCGTGTCTGGTTAGCTGTCACAACTGATCTAATTGCTGAACTTAACTGATCTGCCGTGTCTGGTCAGTTGATCTGCTATGTCTGGTACCATGTCTAGTCAGTTGAGTTGATCTGATCTGGTGCTTCAGCAAGTATTCTATCATCCTTCCTCAAACGAGACAGGGAAGATACGACTTCGAGTTTGTCTAGCTCGTAGGAATTGAAATCGTGAATCAGTGAACACGTTAGTGAGACAATCAGTAATCTGGTCATGTGATCTGCTGAGTTGATTTGATTTGTTGTGTCTGGTGCCATGTCTGGTCAGTTGATCTGATATGGTGCTTCAGTAAGTATTCTATCATTTGGGAGTAGAAATATGTTTTGTAATGACTATTGACTTGAAATTGTTTATTTCAATTTATGAGAATAGAAAGAACTCAAAGAAGAAACATGTTTGATTGTAACATTTGTTCTTTTTTTATTTTATTTTATTTAAATATATAGTAACCGGCGGGGTGGTGGTGACCAATAGGTAGTGATGGCCAACGGGATATTAGTGAGAATAGTTTTGTGGGATTGAATAGAATTCAATATATATATATTTTTTCATTTTCTTAAAGAATTCAGAAAATATTTCTATTTGGGAATAGAAACGCGTGTTTCTGTACATTAATCCCAAAATTTTGAGAACAAGAACAAGCCGAACCCTAATTTTTCCATAGATTTCAACAATAACATAAAATTCAAGCCAAAAAAAAAAAAAAAAAAAAAACAAACAGCAAATTTCAAACTTGCAACCCTAGAGGAGGCATGTCTAGGGCATTACCTTCAATTTCTCCACACGCTTCCCTCACTTCTATGCACTCCCTCTTGTACACAAACTTGCTCGAAACCCTAAAAAATGCAACCAAATTGAGGATTGAAATGATCAACAAGAACCCATAGTAATAATCCAAGTGACAATCATTCAGATTCTTCCCAATCCAACTCTTCCCTCCTCCCCGGCCGGTGATTTTATCCACCACCGTCACCAAAAAGCTATTCAAGAAATTTCCAACCCCGATCCCGCTAGTGAAAAACGTCGTCCCCAGGCTTTGTATGTTCTCCGGTGACTGATCGTAGAAGAACTCCAGTAACCCTATGGCGTTGAACACGTCCGCCACCCCCAGCAAGACATACTGGGGTAGCAGCCAGAATATGGTCATGGGGACAGTTTCAGTGGGGCTAGATATCTGGTGGTGTGCTACCACCCTCATCCGACGGACCTCCACTGCACAAGCGATGGCGATCGCCAGGCTTTGGATCAAGAATCCGATCCCTAGGCGTTGGAGGAGTGTGATGCCCCTCGTGTGGCCAGTCCTCCGGCGCATGTAGGGAACGAAATAGCGGTCGTACATGGGCACGGAGAGTAGCATTGAGAGGGTGACAAAGCTACCGAGGGAGGCCGCCGGGATCAGGAAGGCCGGTCCCAAGTGTCGGTCCAAGGTGGTGCCTTGTTTGACAAATAGGGTGTTGATTTGAGCCCAAATAGTGCTGGGGATTAGGGTGACTAGCCATATCTTGATCATGCCCAAAACAAGCTTGGCTCCTTCGACTTCTGTCACAGTGCATGGGGTTTTGGTGATGCCTTCTTTTATTGCTGCTTTGTCCAAAATCCTGAGGGCAAATTTGGACTATAATTAATGCATGACTAATTATGTGGGCACTAAATGGTTTAATAAAAAAAAATTGTTTTTACCAGAAGTTGTGCATCACGGTTCCAAATGATTTAGAAACAAAATTTGAGACCATTAACATGATTTTTGTTCCCAAAATTATGTTGTATTTTGGGGGGGGAAAAAACATGATTTGTTCAAAAATATATTTCCGTTCTTAAAAAATTGATTTTGTTCCCAAAATTTATGTTACATTTTTCATAACAGAAACAAAATTTGGGAACAAATCATGTTTTTTTTTTCTTAAAATCGACTTCTGTTTTTGAAATGAAAACATAAAATTGAAACCGATATCTTTGTTTTTATTTTATTAGGGAACACAAATACAGTTGCTACTTGAAAAATTATTTTTGTTCCAACTAATTTGATTTTTTACTCCCAAAACAAAAATATAAATTTCGGGAACAAAAATATTTTTTTTGGGAATAGAGCATGTTTTTGTTCCCAAAGTTAATATTCTTCAGAAAATAAAAAGTCACGATAAGGAAAAAAAAAAGCAAGTGATAAGCGAAAACAAAATGTACCACCTCTAGCTTTATATATATATATATATAATAAAATCCGTATAACCGGAACGAGTATCCCAATTTTTTTATTTTTTTTGGGGAGGATTAACCGGGAATGGTACTCCCGGTTTTACTATAACCAAGAGTTCCACTCCCAGTTTATGTGGATTTGAAAATTAAAAAAAAAAATTAAGTATTTTACTTTAAAAAAATCATTATTAAAGAAAAAAAAGAATATTTTAGGATCTATAAATAGGATGAATATGAAATTTATTGATTTGTACTTTAAAATGTATAAACTGGGGTGTTAAGTGGGCCAACATTTCAGGCATTTGTATTGGTATTGGAGCATTGAACATAGAAGAGGTGCCCAATTGGTCGTCTCTACTAATTATTATTAGTTCCGGCCTTTGGAGAACCCTAAGAACGAGGAGGACGAGTGCAAGTTGTGGATTTTTTTTTGCTTTTAGCCCCAAGTATGAGGCACTGAGCTATCTATCCCTATTGTACGCAAATGTATTCGGTAGATTGTGTTTGACGTATATTTTGACTAATTATTTTATCGAACAATTTTAAGTGCGGCTCTTCCTCATCGATCTAATGCATACAGAATTAAATTTAAAATGTAATTCCTGAAGTTCTCTTCAAGAGAGTCGAATCCTAATTGACAAAGAAAATGAATAACTCTTTTTACCATTTGGACTAACTCATCTTAGGTGCATAGTCATAGACTAAATAATAAACTAATCAAACTCAATTTTCTTATTTTAATTTATGTGCTCCAACGTCACTTTAGTATCTCAATAGCCATTTTTACCTAAGATAGAGACTTTAACTAAAAAAGAGTGAAAACTTTTAATCTCCAATTCGTCTATTTAATATCAATGTCAGATAAATGCAACAGTTGTAGAACTTGATTCATCAAAATATAATCAACATTGCTTTCAGAGATTGATTATTTGTGAATATATCAATGAATATGATCAACTTGTATAAGCTGTTAGATTATTTAAACGAGTCAAAGTTGAACACAAAATTTGAGCATGGGTTCGAACTGTAATTTTAACACTTTCGGTGCCATCTGAAACTGCATTTTTCACTATGCATTAAAGCAGGTTGAAACGGGCACATAGTTTTGTTTGGGGGAGGGAGAATGGTTTTTAGGGTTCATGGTGGGGTGGACTGTGGCAGGACCATTTTTGACAACGACTATTCGTGGAGAAGAATTAAAAAGGATCTGTGACCAAACAGTGCACATGGCAAAAATGAAAGAAACCCTCTCTCTTTGTGAGGGCAGTCCAGTCATGAGTCAAGTCCAGTCCCCCACCTTTGTGAGTTGTGATGGGTACAGGAGATCTCCTAGTTGTTTATGCACAAGGACAATGGAATCTTTTATCTTATTCTTCCCATCATCTTCTTCACTTCGTGTTCCACATGGTCTCTTAGATTCGTCTACCCCCACCCCCCACCCCACCCCTGGAAAAAAATTTGAAAAAAAAGGGGAATATACTTTTAGCATGAGCCTCAGATATAGGAATGGTGGATGTTTTTTTTGTGTTTCACTAATGGGTAGTATGATGGGTATTTTGGTCAAACGCAGAGAGGAAAAGAAAATGCTATAAAAAGGGTAATCTATGTTTAGCAATATAAAGGATAAAAGAGATAATATGTGTTAGTAATATAAAGGATAAAATATTAATTTAATTAATTTTTTTAAGGTGGTCTAAGACTAGTAAAATAGGTATATACTTAGACGCACCATCAGTTTTATTTTTTTTTGTTTCCGGTAAGATGTGTGTCGGTTACCTTATGTGCACCTTAACTAATTACTTTATTGGACGATCTTAAAGAAACACTTTTTCATATCTGCCTAGTGGATTTAGAATTAAATTTAATATTTAACTATAGGAATGCTTTCTAATATAATTGAACTTTAATTGACTAGGAAAGTAACACCTCTCCTTGCAAGTGGACTAACATGTCTTGAGTAGATCTACTCCTATCAGTCGATAAATTTTTAAGGCTACAAATTGCATTTATTTTTAGAAAAGGCTACGTGAAGGGCAAACAAAACTCACCTGAAAATTGGAGTGTGGTGGACTTGTCGTTTCCCGGTATCAACGTAGTGCTGGAGCTCAAACTCATGGAGGTCCGAGTGAAGCCTGGGTAGTTCCAGTTTCCGATTCGCAAATGCCGTCGACACAACCCGAACTAGGTCACCGGCCGGAAACACAGTGTTCCGAACTTTATGCCGGTAAAGGGGTGTCCCAACATAGAATATGAACAGCGATAGCAAAAGGCCAACGGTCGGAATTCCATACCCTAATCCCCACCCCAAATTCTCTTGGATGTAGACAAGCCCAAGTGTGGCGATCAAGGCCCCAATGAATGAGCTGAACATCCACCAGTTGAAGAATGAGGCCTTCAGCTTCTTCTCTTTCTTGTCGTAATCGTCGAATTGGTCGGCACCGAAGGTCGAGATGTTGGGCTTCGTGCCACCGGCGCCGACCGCTATGGTGTAGAGGGAGGCGTAGAAGAAGGCGATCTGCAAGGGGGATGCCTTGTTGCAGACGCCGTTTTCGCATGTCGGTTTTAGGAATTTTATTGAGACCGCCATCGTTAGAAACACCATTCCCTGCTTACAAAGAATATGTTAGAAACCGGGACAATAACAGTAACAACAACGGCAAACAGCAACAGCAACAACGATAATAATAATTATTGTAATGGATACTTATGGTCATCAATTTATAGTTTCGAAATTTTAAGCCTTAATCTTATTTTTAGGGTAAATTATTTTTAGTCCTCATCAACATTAACTTTATTTTTAATTCTTATTAAGATTTTAGTTAATATTACCCGTATCAAATACAACTTTCATATCTAGTTAATATTAAATAACTCAATAAATTCAATTTATTCAATGTTCACCAAAAAAATTAAAAATTTATTTCAATGATAAAAGATAAAAAAAAGTTAATACATACAAAATTGTAATTGACTTGTTTCAAAGAAAATCTACTGATTTCTCTTGAAAATCATTATACTATCGTTAAAAAAAAAATTCTATAATTTATTTTATATTTTTTAGTCATTCAAATAATTTTTTAGTATATCATTTAACTATATATTGAATCCATTAGTTAATATTTGACAACTAAAATATTAATAACAATTATCAGACCCTGCTTGGATATTGACCTGGTCAAGGGTTGAGGGGTGAGTAAACTAGTTTGACCGTTTGAACTAAATTAACAATTATATATATATATATATATATATGCATGCTTGTATCATGTGTGAACGTAAATGAGAAAGTGACAGTTCAGACCGTTCACTTTTCATTTCTACGTTAACTCAAACATGTCTGGTTAAATCAAGTCAACAATAAATTTGATAGGGTTGATTGTATTTTTACCTGATTACAAACATGACCCAGTTAATACTAAACTAATCTAAAAACAAAAATAAATAAAGAAATAAAAGACAGTTACAGTTTGTTTGTTAGCAAACAATTGGGAACCTCAAGTGATGAAAATAACTGTTTCATTGGTCCTTCAAATCTATGAATTGTCGAAGTCTTGGGTTGTCTTTAATATGCTAAATAAAACAATAAGTCAGTTTCAATCAAGTCAAGCTTTAAATTAAATAAGAAGAATTGCATGGCTGAGCAAAGCTGAATTGCAGGAACCATGAAATCTGTGGGTAACCTATATACTTCCATGTCCCACAACTCAAACTCATCATAAATTATTGGCCACCTTTCCTTATGAGGCCAAAAAAATTGATCTATTACTTTTAAAGGAAAATAATTTATGCTGTATATAGACTATATTATGTCAAAGGTTCATTTTAGATAATATTTCAATATTTATATTTTTAGAAATTTAAATGTATAATTAAGAAAAAGATTTATTTTTTAAAAATAAGAAAATATATTTGATAACAAAAATTAACACTTTAAATATTAATTTTATCAAATAAATTAATTTTAAATATTTTCAGTATTTGAAAATTTAAAGATGAAATGAGTATTGATTGACATTTTATAATTTTGTATTATGAGAAGTCTTGTACACCAATTATCTTCCAAAAAAATAAACAAATATTTTTTTTATATATGTTAATTTTTTTTTCTAAATGTTCAATTCACTATATAAATCAAATGAGTTACTCTATTTGATATCATATGGTTTTAAATTGAAGTCTCGTAAAGTATTTATATTCATTTTGAAAGAATATAGGAAATAGAGAAAGAAGGATTTTAAACTCCCCCAGTTGGTGTTCTATTCTTTATTTTTTACACAGACGGTCTCAGACCTAGGTAAGGGGGAGAGTTGCTTTAGGTAGCTGACATTTAGCGGAAATCTTTGTAAAAACTTTTATGACATGAATCCAAATAAATTCGATAATTATCACGTAAATAGATTTATATAATCGACTCTATATGAGTTGGACAAACAGAACGTAAACGAGAAAGAAGAATTTTAGTTACCATAACGTAAACGAGAGAAGAGATGGTGAAAGTCCAGAATCGTCCCAAGTAGGAATCGGCTATGTAGGCACCAAGGATTGGCGTCATCCAAACAGCTCCAGACCAGTTGTTCACGTTCCTCACAGACGAAACCGTGTCCTCGTGGAGTTGGCTTGTCAAGTAATTCACCAAATTTGAAGCTATTCCATAGAAAGCCATCCTCTCAAAGGCCTCATACCCTAAAATATCCCCCCAAAAAAGAAAACTAAATTCAATATTTACACTAAACATTTATACCAGAAGAATATATATATGAATGTACTACATACCAACAAGAAAAGCACAGGCCTTCCATTTGCCGGTTTTAGAGGCGAGAACCGGCTGGCCACTGAGATCGACGGTGCCGTCTTGTGTGTAGCCTTTGTCCTCCATCGGATTAGAGAGAGAGAGAGAGGGAGAGAGAGCACTGGAGAGGCAACTTACGCTTGATCACTGGGGGAATTATGGCCATGTGTTTGGGTATAAATAAGCAGACGAAGACTGTTGTTGCTGAGAGGGGCCACGTTGATGCTATTGACATTGAAATATAAATCATGTGAATTAGACCCTGTTTGAGGCTGCTATTGGACAACATTAATTCAACAAAATATTGTTTTCTAGTGCCATCATACAATTCTAATGTGTAATTACTTTGATGTAAATGTGAATACAAATGTCTTCTTCATTCTTGTCTTTTTCCCCCTTCTATTTTATATATATTTGTATATTTTTGTTTTTCTTTTTATTGTGTAAGATTCTTGAAGATTCGGATATGTTAAAGCACCAAACTTATTCTAAGGATATTTACTGTTGACTACTGTAAGAGAGACCAATTTACAATAAAAAAATAATAATAATAATCTCCATGTGATGATGCCTCGATCTCGAGTGGATTAGCAATTGGAGATGAAGGGCCTTCCGTACATAAGTTGACATGCAGAACTTCTCACGTGGGTGAATTTTTACCATAGTGAAAGACCTCGAGCATGAGAGTAAATTTTTTATTTTATCAAAATGGTTTTTAGGAAAAATCATAAAAGACCTTGAGCATGAGAGCAATTTTTTTATTTTATCAAAAAAGTTTTTAGGAAAAATTGTAAAATTTGCACTCGCCATTTTAGTTTACCTCCTCTATATTTATAAGCTCATAAATATAGATTCTGGAAATATATTGTCGCCAATGAAATCCTATCACGTGGAGGCGGAATGCATGAACTCCTTGATTCAGGTACAACTGATTATTTGGTTCTTGAACTTGCGAGGTGTTAATAATGGATAACCTGCCATGTACGTAAATCTCTGATCATCGACTATTAGGAAAACACATGGACAATAGAATTCCTCCCATGTCACCATGGTAAAAAATTACAAATCTTACTTTCTTAGTAATTAATTGGTTGGTGATATGGAAAAACTCCCGCTCATAACTGACATAGACATTTAGTCTTAAATGGGTCAAATCGGGTATGAAACTTGATTCAGAACAAACAGACTCAATGGATTATCTAGGCCGAAGCATGACAGACCCACTTGGGTGTTAACTTTGGCGGTCTTCTGAGCAAGACTAATGGCCCCATAAGGAGACCCATATTTGGGTATATTCAAACACCCATGGTGTCCAAGGCCATGGAACTAATAGGTCAACTCAACATGAATGACTCTCCTACACTTGAGGAGATAAGCCAGATTGATTGTAATGACCCATAATTAATTGAGACCGTTACAGATATCTCCCTTGAGATCATGGGGCTATTCATTATCTTCCAAACTGTTAGGAGCGTATCAGGGGATTGACGACCTCTCCAAAGTAACGGTAACATATCTCTGAGCCTATAAAAATGGTAGATATCACTAGTAATAAGGACAATTTAATTTGTGTACAACTTTCTTCATATATCAAATTAACTTATTCTTACTCCAGAGGTTTTTTGGCAGACACCACACCGGTGTCCCCCGTTAGAACTTACGGTTTTGTAGGTAACAGGAAAAAGGTGAGGAGATTTCTAGTACATGCGAAGCTGTTACACGTGTCGAAGATTTTTCGGCAACATCATTTAGGGAATAGAGCTTTGAACATTAAATCTTCTAGTAAAGAGACATACTAGATAATCGATAGCATAAAAGCTTAATTAATTTGAGTTAATTACTAGCTAGTATCTCCTACTCCTACGTGAAGGTTAGTGAATCCCACATAAGACATTATTTTTTGTGTATTGTATTTAGCCACGCCACCACAAGTAAAAGCCAAGTCTATAACACTATACCAAGAACAAAAAATAAAATAAAATAAAATAAAATCAATTAATTTTTAAACTTACATATATATCCTCTAAAATAACAATATAAAATTGACCCAAAATAAGAGATTGATTTAGAATTTATAAATTTAAATTTCACTTGTGGTACGTTCGAAATGTGAACCTCGTGAGAGTAATAGAATGACCAACTTAATTAATTTTAGGGTTAATTGTACTTTATCTCTGTGATTTAATTGAACTGCGTTTTATACCCATATGATATTTTTTGTTATCAACTTATGTGATTTAGACTTAAATATTGTAACTGTTGAATATTTAACAGAAACATGATAAATCTTTATACCTGAATTGACCTGACTCGAGAAATAAAAGAAAGAGAAAAAAATAGGGACAAACAAATAATTAATATTAAACAATTTTTTAATTTTGACCAAAAGATGATTGTATTTTAGTGAGAAGTAAATAGAGTAAATAGTGACAAAAATATTATAAAAATATAAATATAATTGGGTCAAATTATAGGAAAGTAAAATGTAATTAATCCTTAATTTGATGGACGGTCCTATTGATCTTCCAATCAATATGTCACCAACCATTTCCGTGAAAAGGGGGGTATAGTTGAGCTTTTGGGGTCGGCCACGTAAGTGCATCAACTTATCCACCTCCTAATTGGCTCGACCATTTCGTACATTTATAAACATCATGATTGTAACAATCGATGCCCGATCACTTCAGAGCGCACCTTAGTGAAATTTAAATAAATCTTTGCACAATCCCATCACGTGATATGGTTCAATTTTAGGCCAATCTCACTAAAAACAAAAATTAAGGTCGGTAGACATATATCAAATTCAAAATTAAGATTAATTATTTTTTATTTTTATTTTTTTTTAAAAACGATGTTAAAATCAAACCGTTTAATTTTATATAAAACAAAAATTAAGGTTGTGTTTGAATAAGGTATTTGTAGGAGGGATTTCATTTGGGGGAGGGATTTCAAAATTCTCTTTTGATAAATTACTTGTTTGGATAAGGGAGGAAGGGATTTGTCAAATCCTTTTAGGAGTGAATGGAAGGATTTGGAAATCCTTTTGGGAGAGGCTGAATTTGTCAAATTCGTTCGTTCTTCCTTCTTCGTTCTTCAGTTCGCTCTTTCGCGGATGACCACCTTCGTCCGTTGTCGTCTTCTTCTAGGTCGTCGCCGCCGTCGTCATCTTCTTCTTCTTAGTCGTCGCCGTCTTCTTCTTGGTCATCTCCATCGTCGTCATCTTCTTCGTCTCCGCCATAGTCAAAATCAAACCCAATTTAGGACCTAGTTGTCGATTTCGAAATCGAAATCGACTCCTATTAGGGTTTGAAATCGAAATCGATTTGACGAAAATCATTTTTCGAAATCGAACCCTATTTAGGGTTCGAAATCAATTTCGAATATGTTCTTGGATTTCGAAAATGAAATCAATTTTGAGTGTAGTTGTTGAATTTGTTCTTGGATTTCAAAGACGAAGGGTTGTTCGTCACCGACGTTCTGTTCGTTGCCCTGTTTTTTTTTTTTTTTTTTTTTCCAAACAGAAGTGGGATAAAAAAAAATAGAACATTTTTTTTTCATCTAAATAATCCTTTTCAAATAATCATCCAAACAACGGATTTGTGAAATGAAAAGATTTTAAAATTCAGGATTTTGAAATCCCTTAATTTTACAAATCTCTTGAATTTATCAAATCCCTTACTCAAACGCAACCTAAAACTGCAAAGCTATTAAGATTTTTTAATTTTATATAAATCAAAACGACCGCGAATCGTTATGTATTATATATAAATAAAAACATAACTAAAATATCGAGAAAAAAAAATGATAAAAATTATATGTATATATATATATATATACACGTGAAAATATAAAATAAAAATAAAGGTAATATGCATAATTAAAGTATATTTAAAATACAAATTACGTAATTCGGTTATACGTGGTTCGATTATACAGATCGATTTTTTGGTTACTATCCTGAAACCAAAATCAAAATCAATACCGTTTCGGTTTTTAATTCCGAAACCAAAACCATTTAATCAATTTCAAAATCAAAACATTCGGTTCGGTTCGGTTACCCATCGATTTGAGTTGAATTGTCATCTCTAGCAACAACATAAATAAATCTAATCAAATACAACTAAAATCTATAGAATTTAGGTGCATTTGTTAGGGTGAAGAACCAGAAAAATAGAAAATAGAAAATGAAATAAAGACTTGTTTGATATGAAAAAAAAAAGATGCACAATTTCCTAAATAATTTTTTATCCCATCAATTTGAGAGAAATAAAAGAAAACGAGGGAGTATTCTTAAAAGAGAAACTAAGATGGAGTTTGGTTAATGTTTCTGCTTTTCTATTTCCACTTGCAATATACTGGGATGAGAATTCTGTTTACATTCTAGAGTATTAATTCCAAGAATAGAAACATGTTTGGTAATGACCATTGTGCTGAAATTGTTTATTTTAATTTATGAGAACAAAAACAAAAAACACGTTTGGTTGCAATAATTTTTTTTTCTTTAAATGTATGGTGACGAACAGGGTGGTAGTAATTGACGGGGTGGTGGTGTTGAGAATAGTTTTGTGGGAGTGAATAAGAATTAACATTTTTTTATTCTCACATTCTTAAAGAATTCCAGAAATACTCTTAAAATACTTCTAAAATCTTGAAAACAGAAACATGTTTAATAAACTCATTTTTGTACATTAATCCCAAAATTTTAGAAGTGAAAACAAAAATAGTAAACAAATAGGATCTAAAATTATAATTATACTCTTGATGATATATGAGGATAAAATAATAAATTAAAATTATTCCCAATCTATTTCATAAGAGTAAATATTGAGAACCACTACCATGCTGGCCACCAACATCCACCGCCTACCACCTATGTGATTATGCGATTCCATTCTTAGAATACTTCAGAACGAAAACAAAATTCTCATCCCATCTTATCGGGACTAGAAAGAAATAAGTAGAAACATTAATCAAACGCCAAAGGATAATAATTTTATCCTTTCACTTTTTCTTTCGCTTCACTTTTCCATTCTTCCAACCAAATATATCCTAAGGGTATATTTTTATCATTATGAAAGAAAAAATATTTTTTATAGTGTTGTTTGGTTAAGAAAAAAAAAATGAAAAGAGAAAAGTAATTCACTTTAATGTAAAATATACTATTTTACCTTCATATATTACAAAAATAAATTAAAAATTCTGTTATCAAGGTTATAATTGTAATTTTACTCATTCCCCCTCACTTTCTTTCATTTCCCCCTAAGAGTGCATTTATTTGGAAGGAAATTAAGAGAAAATGAGAGAAACTTATTTTTTATAAAATACTAAAATTACAGTTATACTCTTGATAATAGAATCTTAAATTTATTTTTATGATATACAAGGATAAAATAATAAATTAAATAACTAAATAATTTATTCCTTTTATTTTTTTTCTTAACCAAACATGAAATCTTATATTTTCTTTGTTTTACATCTCTTTAACCAATCGAAAAATAACCGTTCATTTAAGGATGAATAAAAATTGTTGAATCTTCAAATCGCTTGTGTTTCTTTACCTTGAGTTATATATAAAGTCTAGGGTAATCCTTCTCTTATAGGGCATGGAATGAGTTAGGTCCATTGGGTTTCTACATGATATTAGAGCTAGACATATTGTCTAATGTTAAGTGTGTTGAATCTCACATAAATGTTGGGTCCCTCGATATTCGTTCACAGTGGTTTGGCAAAAGTCCATTCTACGTATGAAGGGGCATGTTCAATCCCATATCGATGTTGGTCCTTTGATATCCATTCACAGTAGTTTGGCAAAAGTCCACCCTATATGTGAGGGGGCGTGTTGAATCCCATATCGATGTTGGGCCCTCTAATATCCATTGCAGTGATTTGTTCAAATCCACCCTGTGCATGACCGGGCGTGTTGAATCCCACATTGATGTTGGACCCTTCCCCTCGATATTTGTTCGTAGTGGTTTGTCAAAGTTCACCTTGTCCATGAGTGGGCATGTTTTTTTTGTTTTTGATAAGCGGTGGAATATATTAATAAGGGGTAAAGTCACCTAAACTACACGTAATACAGAACACATAGTTATACTACATGATAACAATTTATCGTGTAGTCCAAAAAACCACACCCAGAAAATACAAGAAATACATTACAACTACGATGGACAAAGAAGCTAACCACTGATAACTATCACCCCCAAAATCAAATACTCTAGGCCACCCAACAAACTCGATAAAACAACACCAGCAAAATGCCCACGAGCACAACTCCTTCCTTCCATGTTCAATGGCACAACCCCTTAAAGAATTGCTCACCTTGCCACGTTATTCTGATGTAGCTCTATGTGTTCACCCATTGACCAAGGCGCCACTTCAACTAAAAAATCAAGGAACAAGACCTTCCCGACAATGACTAGCCTTTGAAATGGAGAATAATCATATGATAAGGCTCGACTCTGGAAAAACAATTCACTAACTTTGAAAGCAAAAAAAAAGCACCTCAAACACCACCAATCATTCAAATGAAGGTTCCCAATTACAGCACAACCTAGCACTAGAACCCCCAATTATAGCCAACTTCACAAACCCAAGCGCCAAGAAGAGATTGTTAATACACCCATACTGCCAAGGCCTTTTTTTTACTATTTTTTTTCGAAATTGAGACTATTTTCTTATAAGGTTCTCCCCCATCAAGTTCTGCAAAAATTTCATCAATCTCATTTTTTGGTCTAGATAAGGGGTTACTCCCA
This sequence comes from Eucommia ulmoides, assembly GCA_016647705.1. Taxonomy (NCBI): domain Eukaryota; kingdom Viridiplantae; phylum Streptophyta; class Magnoliopsida; order Garryales; family Eucommiaceae; genus Eucommia; species Eucommia ulmoides. Next base: position 7,352,630 of record CM028336.1, read on the forward strand.
GAAAAATATGCTACTACATCTCTATCATTAACCCTGACAGATTGTTTATCTTCGAAGATGTATCCCTTCTTTACAAAATTATTCTTTGTTAGAGAAGATGACCTCAATTGCTCTATCTTTTCTATTGGGTCAATGGGTGCAAAAATTTCCGTTGGTGAATTTGTCCATGTGGACTTTGGTTCCAAAGTAACATCATCATTTCTCTTCACAACATCTTCAAGTTGGTCCTCGCAAACAGAGATCGTAGTTTCACAAGGTTTAGGGACTACAACTACAATGTCTTTACTAACTTCTACCCCATTTACCACAACTTCTTTGTAAGATCTTTGATTGATGGAATGAATAGAGATCATATTACTTTTGGCTTCGTTAATCATTTGCGAATGATTGAGATGGCTTTCGATAGAAGCACCGACATCTTCTCTGATATTAATAGTGTACATTTTACCTTCACAATTAACCGAAATATTCTCAACGATAAAATCTTTGGAGTTAGTATTGATAATAATTCTACCTTTATCAAGCAGTTGGACAAACAAATTCTCAAGAGAAAGAAGATTATTATTGGAAGAATTAGACTCGAGAGGTCGAGGGACTTTCTTAACCCAAACACTCTTCAATTTAGTATAGCTACGCTGAGCCAAGATAGGCTCACGTCCCCAACCTCTCCGAGCAACGTTAAAGCCGCTATCAGCCAATGATACCCTCAACCTAGTTATGTGGAGCCTTAGGCCATCAAGATTCCCAGCTGCTCTAATTGCCTCATCTCTGGTAGGAAACCTCACAAAACCAAACTTGGAATTTTTGCCCAATCTCCTTATGTGAGATATATAAACATCTCTCACTCTCCCCTGCCACCGAAAAATATTCCTCAACCCCCTGTGACCGAGCTTCTCTGGGATCTCATCCACAAATACTGAATTTTTTTTTTGACCGAGGGGTTTTCCAACCCCAAAACTTCTTTGGAGGAAAGTCCATAGGAAGTGAAAAAGAATATGAATACGATCTAAAGCACTAACCTCAAGCCAGAGGGATTTCAAAGTCAGGCGACAAAGTAGAATTGGCAGAAGGCGAAGAATCCTTGCATTTGTTCCCAAAATCCTCGGCAAGGCGGCGTCGAAATAGTCGAAAACGGCATTGAAATTTTGAAATGGTGGCACATTTCCTAATAGAGAGCTTCTCCCACACTCACAAGACTGTTGCAGCGGTGAAATTGAATGTTCAATTGGAGGGTGAGGAGAGACGCCCACGCCAGTGATCTGAACGGCCTCTGTTTATGCAAATGGGAGTTCCAGCAGACGGATAATGCAAAAACAGCAGCTATAGTTGAATTTGTACCAGCGAACTGAATCGATCCACTAAGAGACTAAGGCAAACCTTAACCGTTCTTTGGATGATGCAAAATCGGCAGCACCAACGGTTGATTTTGCTCCTGCCAACCGAATCGATTTACCTAAGAGACTAGTGAACTTACGGAGAAACGACGGCGATCCCTAACCAATCTTGGGACGGTGTAGATACCACCACAACAACAATGGTTGATTTCGCCCGTTGAAAATATGGACGGTTGATTTCGTCCATGAGTGGGCATGTTGAAACCCACATCGCTTGTGTTTTCTGATCCTAAAGTATATATAAAGTTTAGGATAATTCTCCTCTTTTAAGGCGTCTTTTGAGAATGAGTTAAACTTACTACAAAAAAATATATCTTATTTTTTCGCCATTTTCCCATGGTTCCAAGCAAAGGAAGGAAAAGTTTAACACCATGCAAAATAACATCCAATGGTGAGAAGTGACGGGTCGTCTCAAATGGACGGGTTGTAATTTTGGATTGAAAGACACAAAACTATAATTAAAAACAATGAAATTAAAATGATTAAGACTTTCAGAAGCCAATAAGAGAAGCTGAAGCCTAATTATGAATTATGAATAATGATGAAGGACAGGATTAGAAACAATGGACCACAATCTTGATGATAATAATGAGGAGGCGGCAACCATTTTGGCACAAGGCCTTTGGACCAAAGAAAATGGACTAAACATGCCTCACGTTTAATTGCAAGATGCTGATCTTTTTCGAATCTTCTACCCACTGGAATTTCTCTATGTGAAATCAATTCAATTGGCCTCAACTTGTTCTCAACAACTATTCACCCATTCATGGAGCAACATTAGACTACCCCTCTAGGGGTAAAAATGGAGATATAACTACAACTTCTCTACTCAAAATATCTCTTTCATATTCTTTCCATTCTGATAATTTTTTAGTCTTAACCACTATTTGGTAATTTTTTTTTTAAATCAATAAATAAATGATTTAATAAAAAATATATATTTACTTCAAGGCAAAAATCAAAAATCAAAAGCGCCGTCGATATTGCTGTTAAGATAGTATCTTAATGTTATCTTTATAAATCGTCTCTTATTTCAAGAAAGTTGTAAGTGGAGAAGTCGTAGGCGATCATCATTCTTTGTAGAAATTTAAAAGCGGAGGATTACCCTTGGGTTTATATTTAGCGTAACACAAGTGATGGGGGATTCAACATTCTTCGTCTATCTTTTATAGTATAAAAAATAAAAAATAAACAAAGAAACTACTATTTTTTTTCTTTTCGAAAGAAGTATTTACAGTCATTTTTATTTTAAAGTATTTTTTTAATTGCAAAGCAAATGTTGATTTTAAAATTAAAGAAAAAAAAAAAGGATTAAAAAAAAGGTTATCAATTGGTGCCTTAATTTTTAAATAAAAGGTTTTTTGTTTAGATTAACATGCAAAAGAATGGTGTTGTTTGTTGAAGGTTAAGAGAAAGAAGGTCAAACCTAAGAGGTGTTAATCCGATTGGTAAGAGGAGATGCACCCTTCAACCAATGTTTGACTCTCCTGTGGAGAATTTCGAGAATTAAATTTTGAATTTAATCCTGAATGCACCAGGTCGATGTGAAGTAGTGCCCCTTAAAATCGCTCGAGGAGATAATTAGTCGAGATGCCCATAAGCTGACTCGTACAACACATTTAAGAAAGAAGGTCAAGAGGAAGAATTAAGGGATGGGAGGGAATGTATTGCTTGTGGTAGAGGGCAGTGGCATCAGAAGCAGCATGCAGCACAGCAATTGCAACAGCAACCCACCGAGGCAATTCCTAGGCCCCAATCTATGGGAAAGGCAGGACAAGGAGTAGGATACCTAACCTAAACCTAGGTGAATTATTTAGTGCCCTTCCGATTAATGCATATCAAGAAAATGATTGAAAATGCCACTACAATTGGTTTCCTCGTGTGAACCACAGACCACTACCAATTCCCTTTTAATAAAATCAGGAAAAACGAAAGGGAAAAAATTGTATTTTTCTTGAAATATTTTCACATTCCACTCTATGTTTGTAAATTATGTTAATTCTCACCAGATTCTCCACAATCAGATTAGGATTTAGGGACCACATATTAACTAGTTAGTTTTCTAAATTATATGCAAATAAACTTAAGAAATGTAAAACACAATTTAGTGCCTATACATGTGCACTTTGGTGTCCATCATCTTAATGGTGTGGATGCCCAGACATTGAGAAGAAAAGACATTTTCATAAACGAAAGGCCATGGGGAGATATTGCCTGTGATCCATGGGTCTTCTATTGGGAAACCCAGTATATGTGGAGAGCAATCATATATCTATAAACTACACTAGAAGCAAGTCCAGTCTACTGTTTAAGTTTAGTTTTATGGGTTAATGACACTTATATTTGTGTTGCTTTTGCTTGAATTGCAGTTTATTCCTGGGATATTTTGATAAGCGCTTTATCCCTTTGGGTTTTAAACTAATATGTAAACGTTAAATAATTAACAGAATTGTGTAAAATAACAAGTTTATCCTTATATTAAAAGCGGTCCAACCTGATCGAGGTATAAAGAAAAAGAAAATAAAAATAGAGCAAACAGATACTATTAGACCAGAACCAACCTAGAAATATAAATGTTAATTAATAGAAAATAATTTATTAATTTTAACTTTTTAAGATTTGACCGTTCGTTTTAATGAAAAACGTAATAGTTGCACTTTACTTTTAAACACTGTGGATAAAGTGTTTATAAAAAAAAAAAAAAATAGGGAAGTAAACTGCAATTCCGTTTAACCACATGGGTAAAATACAATTAACACGAGTTTTATTAATGTTTTAAAGGTTAATTACTTTTTAAATCTTGTTTTATTTTAAAGCATTTATTTTGAAAATCTACACATCACCCCCTTCTACTTTCTATGAAGGAGAAATTCACATTTATTCAAGAAACATATAAAATAACTTAATTTTCTTTTATTTTTTGGTTTAAAATTAATATTTAAAGGTAATAAAAAGGGAAAGAAATATTTCTCTAGTCATTTTCTCTTGCTTCTATTTTTTTTTTCTTTTAATGAAGACAAAAAAAAAAAAAATACATGATAGTTTTGTTCATTTCATGCGAAATTTTGGTGGAAATTTTAATGTCACCAATTTGTGTGCATTTTGAAAGTAAAGGAGATAAAATGAACCAAGATATTTCATTTTAAAAACGATTCATAAAGTTTTATTTAAAAAAATGAAAAAAAATTACAAATCCTTTTATAAAAATAAAAAAAAATAAAAAAAAAACTTTCTTCAAATACCTTTAACTACAAAAAAAAAAATACCTTGCCCAAACACACCCTGATGATTTTAAAATCAATGAAATGATGTTGACAATGTTCAAGGAGAGAAGCACACTAAACAAGTTGGCAACCTGTTCAAGATAAGGCTGTTGTGCATTTCAACTTTCCAATCTATAGATCAATATTTTACTCTTAATATTAAAGCAAAAAGTACAATTATAAATTAAAAATAACCAAGAACCTGCTCTTGCTATTGGACCTCCTCTTAATCTGCTCCTCCAAATATGGAAAATGAATGTAGTGGCCAATAAAGATTAAGCCTACCATGCTACAAATAGAATGCCCTTTTCCACAACCAACTACCTAATTCAAGTGAGACTCGGGAGTTAAGAGATAACCTTTCGTGCATGTGAAATATTTTGGCTTTATTTTGAGGAAAATGATATTCACATTAATCCAAAGACAAAAATGAAAAAAAAAAAAGGTTAATGGCACTTTTTCCTCCTATGATTTAATTATACTTTATATTTGTAGACACCGTATTTTGTCCCTTAGTCAATCTCGTTTTCAGCATATGGTATTTTTATTCAAAAAACAAAATAAGATAAAATCAACCCCAAAAAATAGAAAATAGAAAATAGAAAAAGGGGATTGAACTAATGTCCAATTGCAAAATCATCAAAGAAAATTTGGGGAGAAAAAAATTTGTTTGAAAATCAGAATTTTGGAAAAAAAATAAATTTTGGGGTTTGAAAGTGCAATTACTTCAAAACTTTTAAATTTTGAAATTAAAGGGATATGAGGAATTAATTTAACTTGTAAAATGATACCTACAATATTGAGAAGTTTTGCAAGTCATAAGGAGATGTTCCGGAAAGTCAATTTTAAATTCCGACTAGTAAAGGGGTCAATATGAAAACTTCAAAAATTTAATTAGAGTCCCCAGTTGATCCAATTGATCCAAAATTTCATAAATTCAAACGTTTGTAAGAGTTTAATTTCAGTTTTCAAAACTCATTGAAATAAATTTTTAAATCATTTTCAATTTCACCCAATATTAACTTTGTGCTTAACTTAAAAATTTGTCACCTTGGTTGAATCCATTAATGAATTTAATAAAAAAATATTAATCCTTATCACCATTCAAACAATGGATGGTTCAATTTCATAATTTTGATTCATCCATGAAATTGAAAAGTTCAAGGATTTAATTGAAAATATATTTTTCTTGTATTTCACCCCAAATAAATTCGATTCTCTATTTTCACCCCAAGGAAGGTCAGGCTTTTCTACCTAGTGTATACTCGCTATCCATAGTTGAAAATAGGTGAGAAATCAAGCTCAATTAAAAAAAAACTAGTAGCTACAACCTGCAATTCTACAGGTTGTACCGGGGGGAGTCTGTAATTTGTAGATTGCACCCCCAGCTAGTGGCCACTAACATGTAATTTGTCATCTTGGTTGAATCTATTAATGAATTTAGTAAAAAAATTATTTCTTATCACCATTCAAGTGGTGGATGGTTTAATTTCATAATGTGGATTCATCCATGAAATTGGAAAGTTCAAGGACTTAATCGAATATATATTTTTCTTGTATTTTTACCCCCAAATAAATTTGATTCTCCATTTCATCCCAAGGAAGGTCAGACTTTCTTACCTAGCGTATAGTTGCTATCCATGGTTTAAAATATGTGAGAAATTAAGCCCAATTGAGAAAAACATGGGGCTACAACCTGCACTTCTACAGGTTTTACCAGGGAACAATCTACAATCTGCAAACTATCCATCAGCTGGTGGCCACAATCTTGTTGACCCGCCTCGTTTTTTCAGAAAAAATGAAATGAATATAAGTAAGGTGTAAAATGAGAAGGGATTTTTTAAAGCACCAATTTTCTAAAAAAAACAAAATACTTAGGCCATTTTTTTTTTTAAAAAAAATAAGGAATTGCCACCTAACATTGGATTTAAATGGTGTGTTAGGTCACCGAATTTTAAAAAAAATAAAATTAAAAGACCTAAGTAAAAATTGACTCAAAAAAATATGGTTAAATCAAATATTCATTTTAAGGCTCGGGGGTGAGTTACACTTGGGGAAGGTGCGAGGCATTCCGAGACACCCGTCCGAAAATAGTACCTTATGTCTAATTAAGTCCGACTAACTTAAGTTTGAATGTTTTATTTTATTTTGGAAACCTCTCTTAAAAAAACATTTGTTCATTTTACTTTTATTTTTTTTTTGTTTATTTTTTAATTTAAGTCAAGAATTTTACATATTGAGAGGAGCAATTCCACTTCTAAGCCGCTCAAACAGAAAGTAGGAAAATTTCTTTCACAATTTGACAACACATTAAATTTAACACAAGTTAAGAAACACACAAACACATATACACACACACACACACACACACACACATATACATATACTTAAGTTAGGACAATTTCAATTAATCTACATATCGAGGGGAGCGATCTCCCTCCTAAGCCGCTCAAGTAGAAGACTGAGAGTTTTCCACCTCGTTTAGTCAACATATTATATTTAATACAAGTTAGGAAAACACACAGACATATATACACCTAAGTTACGTCAATTTCAATTAATTTACATATTGAGGTAAGCGATATCCCTCCTAAGCCACTCAAGTAGAAGGTAGAGAGATTTCCACCTCGTTTTATCTACTCATTAAATTTATGACAAGTTTATAAAAAAAATTAAATTAAATTTACAAATCGAAATTTTGGTATAATAATGAAGTTTTATTAAAATATTGAGGGAAATGATCTCTCTCCTAAACTGCTTAAGATTTGATGAAGAAATAAAAAACATAAAAAATAAAATAAATGAAAGAAGAAAAAGAGAAAGAAAAGTTATAAAAAAATGACCTCAACTCTCTCCATTTTTTTTTTCCACAAATAAATATAGCCCTCCTATTTATAAACTCCAAGAAGGGCAAAATGGGAATTATACAAATTTCAAAACGCAGTTCACTGTTCACAATCACACAATTCACTGTTCACGCATGCGGATACTGTTCAAGCATGTAGAGTACTATTCATGCTTCCTTCTGGTTCGTCTTGATTTGTTCGCTTTTCGATTTGCTCCAAACTAACACCATCTTGTTCGTTTTTTCAAAAACCTGTTTTAAGCCAAGAATCCTGATGCTCGTTTTTTTTTTTTTTTTTTTTCCTTTTTCTTTTGTTGTTATTTTGTATTTTCTGGAATAAAACAAAGTTAAATAAACAAAGTTAAACATTAAAAAAAAAATAATAATAAATAAAATTGTAGGGCGGTCAAAATGCTGTGTCTACATCTACACTTTGTCATCTTGGTTGAATCCATTGATGAATTCAGTAAAAATATATATATATATATTTTTTTATCACTATTCAAATGGTGGATGGTTTAATTTCATAATTTGGAAACTTCAAGAACTAAACTAAAAATGTATTTACATGTATTTCCACCCCCAAATAAATTTGATTATCCATTTTCACCCCCAAAGAAGGCCAGACTTTCCTTCCTAGCGTGTAGTTGCTATCCATAGTTGAAAATAGGTGAGAAATCAAGCCCAATTAAGAAAAACAAAGAGCTACAATTTGCAATTCTGTAGGTTGTATCGGGGGGGCAGTCTGCAATTTGCAGATTGCCCCGTCCCAGCTGGTGCCCACTATACTGCAATTTGTCGTCTTGGTTGAATCCAATAATGAATTTAGTGGAAAATATTTATTTTTATCACCATTCAAATGGTGAATGGTTTAATTTCATAATTTGGATTCATCCATGAAATTGAAAAATTCAAAGACTTAATTGAAAACAAGGGCTACAACCTACAATTCTGCAGGTTCTACCAGGGGCAATTTGCAATTTGCAGACTGCCCCCCTCTCCCCAGCTGGTGACCACTACCTTTCCCTTTGTCATATTAGCTGAATCCATTAATGAATTTAGTAAAAAATATTTATTTTTATCACCATTCAGATGGTGGAGAGTTTAATTTCATAATTTGGATTCATCCATGAAATTGAAATATTCAAGGACTAAATTAAAAAAAAAAATCTTGTATTTCTACCCCCACATAATTTTTTCTCTATTTTCACCCCCAAAGAATGTCAGACTTTTCTTCCTAGCGAATAATTGCTATCTGTTAGCCCCTTAAGACCGGGACAAGAGATTGGGTCAGATTTTGGTGTCATGTCCAAGCCAAAGTCTCTGCTAGGTTAACCGGACTCGTTTAACTTGGCTGAACGGAGCAATTTTGGATGATAATACGGAGGCAAGACGGAAGGTATTGGTATGCGGCGGCATGTGTGCATGGCACAAAACGGTGTCGCTAGATGATGTGAGTGGACATTGGGCAAGATGAAATGAGGCACGGTGATCCTAGGCGCAACGCTAGGATCGACATTCACGAGGATCAGCTTGTGCATGAGGTAAAACAAATGTGTCAGAACGTGGGTGCAGAGACATGTTCTGGATAGGCGGGCGGTATGGCGAGGCGTCGACATTCGTAGGCATGACCAAGAGAACAAAACGGTGAACAGAAAGCATATAGACACAATGGGCAGTAATCAAAACGTTGAGATAAAGAGTGAGATCGTGGAAGCTGAAAGACATTAGAAGTTCTAAAGCAGTTATAGGCTGTTTTATTCATATCAAGTTGGGAAACTACCCATCTGTGGGCTTGACAAGTGGCTGACAAGTGTCAACTTCCTGCCTAGATAGTCGGGGATGTCAAATGTCAACTGTTCTCTATAAATACTAATTGTTAATGTCCGATTTTGGTTAGAGACTTAATTCTTGTGAATTTGTATTCCAAAATTGTAAACACTTGGTTCCTTGTTCCTGAGTTCAATACAAGGTTGGGTTTTACCCGTAATAGTTTTTTGCTTGTGCGTGAATGCGTTTATACTGTCTATTTTCGGTGTATTCTATTGTGTAAAACGTTGCAGGAACGTGGCTGATTGATTGTGCCAACGATCAGGCCATCACTCGGTTAAAAATTTGTGTTAAAATTTTAACCCTGTGAAAGTGGATATCAGAGTAGGGCAACGAAAATGGCCTCTGCATCAATTGTAAATAGTCGGTTGGAAGACTATGTCGGTATGCCACCGACGGGCGATGAAGTGAACTGTCTGTCTAGAATGTCGAACTGAGGGTTAAAATTGCTAATCTTCGAGCCTCCTTCGATTATTTCTATACCAATACATCAGTCAGGCTCAAGTCCATAACGGAGGACATGAGTGCACTGACTGATGTGTGGAAGATAAACCTTTGAAATGTGGATGAAGAACTCTCCATACTAAAAAAGACCATCGCTGGACAGGGAACGCGAGATGGCTTAGCGAAGGTACGAGTACCGAAACCTAAACCATTCTCTGGCGCTAGAAACGCCAAAGGACTGAAGAACGTTTTGTGGGACGTTGAACAGTACTTCAAAGCTACACACATTCCAGACTCTAAATGGGTGACCATAACCACGATGTACCTCAGTGGCGATGCGAAGTTATTGTGGAGGACACGTGTTTCAGACAAAGATCGTGAGCCGATCACGAAATGAAGCGATTTACAAAAAGTGTTGAAGGAGCAATTTTTGCCCAACAACGCTTCCTGGGTTGCTCGGGAGTCCCTAAAGAACTTGAGACAGATGGGTACGGTACATAATTATGTAAAGATTTTTACCTCGATAATGCTGAACATAAAGAACATGTCCGAGGAGGACAAGCTGTTCTATTTCATGTCGGGATTGCAACAGTGGGCACAATCAGAATTACGGCGGCAAGGAATATGTGACTTGTTGGCTGCAATTGTTGCTACCCATAGTTTAGTTAATTACAAACTTAGTGATCGAAGCAAATTTATTGTCGGTACAAAGGGTAAAGATAAATACGGTGGTTTGAAAGACAGGAAGAACAAGGCCCGTGATCCGAAGAAAAAAGAAAATACTGGAGATTCCTAAGCCAAATCCAAAGGTGAAGGACCATCCCGATTCGAAGACAATAAGAATCAGGGATATTTTCTATGCAATAGACCACACTGGATGAGAGACTGACCCAAGAAAAAGAAGATTAGTGCTATTATTGCCAAAGACTCGGGGGATGACGGTGAAGAATCTCCTACGAGAGTCAATCCATTGCAGATTCTTAGCGCACTCCATGCTGAGCAATCCCCGTCACAACAACGTAGCTTGTTGTATGTGAAAACATTGATAAACGGTTGTAAAGTGCTAGCTATGGTGGATATTGGCACTACTCACAACTTTGTTGCTGATCGAGAAGTTGACAACCTTAAATTAGGATTGGTGAAAAATCCTAGCAGGATCAAAGTGATGAACTCAAAAGTTATGCCCATTCGTGGTTTATCTTGTGCCGAATTAAAGATCAGTACGTGGAAGGAAAATGTGAATATGATGACAGTACCTTTAGATGACTTCGATGTCATCTTAGGAATGAAATTCTTGGTAGCAGCCAAGGTAGCGGTGATGCCATATCTTGGAGGCTTGTTCATTGCGGATGAGGAAGGACTTGCTTTTGTTCACGCTGCTGAACATGAACAGTTTAAGAAGGGAGGTAAGAGGAAAGTTAGTATACTGTCGGCTTTGCAAGTTAAGTTGGGATTGAGGCACAGTGAGGATACTTACCTCAATACGCTAATTGAAATTAAACCCGACAAGATAGTGGAAGCGTCTGATGTTGTCGCTGAAATAATCGATGAGTTCAACGATGTTATGCCCCCAGAATTCTCAAAGACCCTTCATCCTAGGCGTACCGTCGATCACAAGATTGAGTTGGAACCCGGAGCAAGGCCTCATCCACAATCCCCTTACCGAATGTCTCCATCGAAGTTGGCTGAACTAAGGAAATAGATTGGAGAACTTTTGGATGTTGGGTATATGAAACCGCCAAAAACACCATATAGTGCACTGGTTTTGTTCCAGAAGAAAGCTGATGGCTCGATGCGCATGTGTGTCAACTACCATGCATTAAACAAAGTGACAATTAAGAACAAGTATCATCTTCCTAATGTTGTAAACTTGTTTGATCATCTTGCACGATCCAAGTTTTTCACGAAGTTGGACTTGAGATCGGGTTATTGGTAGGTTCGTATTGTAGCAGGCGACGAACCGAAGACGGCGTGTGTAACTCGGTATGGTTCCTAAGAGTTTCTGGTTATGCCGTTTGGTTTAACCAACACCTCTGCTACATTCTATAATTTGATGAATGATGTTCTGTACAAGTTATTGGACCGTTTTGTTGTCGTCTATCTTGACGACATTATGATCTATAGCGAGACGCTAGAAGATCATATTATTCACTTGAAAACGGTTCTCCCTAAGCTGAGGGAGAACCAACTATATATGACAAAGGAAAAGTGTGAATTTTTCCGTGAGAAGGTGATGTTCTTTGGACATTGGATGAGCCAGAGAAATGTACGTATAGACAAATGCAAGGTGCAAGCTATTGTTGATTGGGTAGCACCGAAGAAGGTTACGGAACATCGTTCGTTTCTTGGACTTGCGAATTACTATCGTGTGTTCATATAAGGATATTCAAAGAAGGTGAGTCTACTGACGAATTTATTAAGGAAAGACGCAAAGTAAGAATGGACACTGAAATGCCAACAGGCATTTGACTGACTAAAAGTTGCGATTTCTGCGAAACCCATTTTGAGACTGATACAATTTGAGGTGCCTTTCGAGGTGTGGACAAATGCATCCGACAGAGCAATCGGTGGTGTCCTAGTGCAAGAAGGACATCTAATTTCTTATGAGAGCTAAAAATTGAAGGACGCTAAACAACGGTACTCAACACAAGAGAAAGCGATAACAGTTGTTGTTTATTGCCTCGATGCATGGAAGCATTACCTGATGGGTACAAAGTTTACGGTGATGACTAACAAAGTGGAGAACACCTACTTTAAGACCCAAAAGAAATTAACACCGAAGTAGGCACGGTGGCAAGAATTCCTAGCCAAGTTCAATTTTACCTAGGTGCACAAACCAGGAAAATCCAATTCGGTTGTTGATGCGTTGAGCCGGAAGGAAGTTCAGGAATATGTTGCGTCAATTACGAGGGTGAAAACGGATTTCTTACAAAGAATTAGATATCAGTCCCCACATGACGTTTCCTACCAAAAGCTTCGACAACAAGTCAATGACGACGTTGTCCAAAGGTATTGGGTGGAAGACGGGTTATTATATTCCAAAGGGAATTGACCCTATGACCAGAGTGGAGGCGAACTAAGGAGAGAGTTGTTATGCGAGACACATGACACTCATTGGGTGGGGCACCCCGGTGTTAAAATAATGTATGCATTGTTATCACGGTCATTTTACTGGCAAAAAATAGAGGATGATATAGAGACCTATGTCAAGACTTGTTTTGTATGCCAACAAGACAAATTGGAGAGGAAGAAAGAAGCGGGATTGCTACAACCATTGTCGATACCAGAGAGACCATGACAATCCGTTTCATTGGACTTCATTTCTGGTTTTCTAAAAGTTGACGGTATGCATTCAATTTTTGTCGTTGTTGATCGTTTCTCCAAGTATGCAGTGTTCATTCTTACACCCCACGCATGTCCTACCGATGTTACGGTAGAATTATTTTACAAAAAAGTTATGAAATATTTTGTATTGCCTGAAGATATAATTAGTGATCGAGATACTCATTTCACGAGACGTTTTTGGACGGTGCTGTTTAATATGATGGGCACTGAACTGAAATTTTTCACAGCAAACCATCCTCAAACGGATAGATAAATCGAACGGATGAATCCGTTGTTGGAGGAGTACCTGCAACACTATGTAAAGGCGAGCCAAAAGAATTGGGTCAAGTTGCGGGATAGTGTACAATTTTGCTATAATCTGCATAAGTCTTCAGCAACGGGAATGAGTTCGTTTGAGATTGTAAATGGTCAGTTGTCTCTAACGCCAAATGAAGTGACTGCTCAGTGTACTGGTGGGAGTTGTCCTGCCGCCTATCGATTTTCTCGGTCAAAACATGAGTTGATTGATGAAGCCAAGGACAGCTTGGCGAAGGCTAACTGGAGAATAAAGAAGTATACGGATCAGCACCGCAAAGAACTGGAATTCAGGGTCGAAGACCGAGTAATACTGAAACTCACTCCACAAATTTGGAAAAAGATAAGCAGCAAAACGGTACACCGAAGGTTGATACCGAAATACGATGGACAATTTGAAATGGTCAAGAAATGTGGGAACGTTACTTACCAATTGAAGCTATTAGACAGGTTGAAGATCCACTCCACATTCCACGTAAGATTTCTAAAACTTTTCAATGAGGACTTGCTGGATTTGGGCAAAAAACAGGCGAGGCGAGCACCGCCTGTAATCCATAAACAGTTTGAAAAGGACGTTGAGAAAATTCTGGATTACAAAACCGAAGGAATGAGCAAGAAAAACTGAAGGACCCATTTTCTTGTTTAATGGAAAGGGTCAACCGAAGCAGACGCTAGCTAGGAGAAAGACGTAACCTTCTGGCAGTTGGAAAAACAGATTAAGGAGTGTTGGGATAAACACCCTCTGAAGAGAACGTCGACCTCTTTTGGTGGGGGTGGTTTATTAGCCCCTTGAGACCGGGACAAGACGTTGGGTTGGATTTCGGTGCCATGTCCAAGCCAAAGTCTCTGCCAGGTTAACTGGACTCGATTAACTTGGCTAAACGGAGCAATGCTGGATGACAATGCAGAGCCAAGACAGAAGGCATTGGCATGCGGCGGTATACGTGGTATACAACGGCGTCGCTGGACTATGTGAACAGACATCGAGCATGTTGAAATGAGGCATGGTGATCCTAGGCCCAATGCTAGGATCGACATTCACAAGGACTAGCTTGTGCATGAGGCAAAGCAAACGTGACAGAATGTGGGCACAAATACACGTTTTGGATAGGCGGGCGGTATAGCGAGGTGTCAACATTCGTCAGCATGACCAAGAGAACAAAATGGTAAACAGGAAGCACGTAGACACAATAGGCAGTAAGCACAACATTGAGCTAAAGAGTGAGCTCGTGGAAACTGAAAGAAAGTGGAAGTTTCAAGGTAGTTATGGGCAGTTTTATTAAGATCAGGCTGGGAAACTGTCCATCTGTGGGCTTAACAAGTGGCTGACAAGTGTCAACTTCCTGCGTAGACAGTTGGGGATGTCAACTGTCAACTGTTCTCTATAAATACTGATTGTTAATGTTTGATTTTGGTTAGAGACTTAATTCCTGCAAATTTGTATACCGAAATTGTAGACACTTGGTTCCTTGTTCCTGAGTTCAATACAAGACTGGGTTTTACTCGTAATCGTGCCTATGTGTGGGTGCGTTTATACTGTCTGTTTTTGGTGTATTCTATTGTGTAAAACGTTGCAAGAACGTGACTGATTGATTAGGCCATCACTCGATTAGAAATTTGCGTTAAAATTTTTAACTCTGGGACACTATCCATGGTTGAAACTAGGTGAGAAATCAAGCCTAATTGAGAAAAACAAGGGGCTACAACCTACAATTCTGCAGGTTGTACCAAGGGCAATCCCCAATTTGCAGACTGACCTCCAACTGCTGGCCACTACCCTATGTATCCCTGGATGTGCAAAAGGGACGTTGCCTACAAAAAGGTAGCCTCCCATCCCATTTCTGCACATATTCTTGCCCCGACCCTCCTTCCTTCGAATATTACCTTATTTCCACCCATAAACCTCTAAAATCCTTTCTCATCCAACCAAAAACCCCTTTAGGGAAAAAAAATTACCCTACTCCCGGCACTGAAAGTCCATCCGTTCTTACTCTAGGTAAATTCTTACACTTGGAACTTTTCTCTGCCACGTGGTTAGCGCATGGTTTAAGCATGACGGAGCTAGAGAAGATGATGGAGGCACATGGGAACGTGTGTGACCTCCAATGGCAGTGGTTTTGGTGGCATTTTGCTCGTCCTGTTAATACAAGAGGTTATAGTGTAGTGGATGTTTATATCGGAGCGACGATGAAGCCTATAGTAGTCAATAAATCTAATGGAGGTGGTGTATGGCATGTGGCGGCGTGTTCGATGTTAGATGGCGATGATTATGGTGTCATTAAACTCATTTTAACGAAGTGAGCCTGATGTTGGCGGTGAATACAATATTGATGTGTTGAATAGTGAAACGGGTTGTTGTGGGCAACTATGCACATGTGACGGAAGCTTGAAAAATTAAGGTTGCAAAAATGTAATAGAAAGAGAGTTAGGAAGAATTGACTTTCGATACCTTATTAGAATAATTGAGAGGCGGAATATTGAGAGAATATGGATCAATTGTATTAATATATTAGCGTAAGAACCGTGCCTAAAGGTACGATTTAAAAAAAAAAAAAAAAAAAAAACTGAATCTAATTTAATATTATTTCTTCAATTTAATTTATAGAAATTTAATATATCAATATTATTACTAAATTTAATGTAATCTCCATAAATTTAATATCCATAATTTTTATATATTATATTTCTATTTTTATATTATTTCTCTAATTTAATTTTCACAAATTTAATGTTTTCATATTATTACTAAATTTAATATCCATATATTATTTCTATAATTTTTGTAAATTTAATGCCCAAAATTTCAGTTTATTATATTTTCTCATTTATATTACTTATTTAATTGAATTTCAGTAAATTTAATGTTTCAGTATTATTACTAAATTTAATATTTATATATTATTTCTATAATTTTTGTGAATTTAATGTTCATAGATCATGTATGTTATGTTAATTTTTTAGATCAATCAGGATCCTTTTTATCTTTAGAGACAAAAAACGGTTTATATTTGTCTAGAAGGTTTATGTCCGTCGAACTGTTTTATTATATTGACTAGCACATAACGTGTGCCTAAAGGCACCAGTGTAAAAATAAATAAATAAATAAAATAAAATTGAACCTAATGTAATATTATTTCTTCAATTTTTTTTTTATTTTTATAAATTTAATGTTTTAATATTATTACTAAATTTAATGTTCATGTCAAACCTAATGTAATATTGTTTCTTCAATTTTTTTTTTTTTATATATATATAAATTCAATGTTTCAGTATTATTATTAAATTTAATGTCCATGTATTATTTATATAATTTTCGTAAATTTAATGTCGATAATTTTTGTATATTATATTTTAGCTTTTATATTATTTCTTTAATTTAATTTTCATAAATTTAATGTCCATATATTATTTTTATAATTTTTGTAAATTTAATGTTCAAAATTTTCGTATATTATATTTCATCTTTTATATTATTCATTTAATTTATTTTCTGTAAATTTAATTTTTCGGCATTATTACATAATTGAATGTTCATATATTATTTTTATAATTTCTTTAAATTTAATCTCCACAGATTATGTATATTATATTTTCTCTTTTATATAATTTCATAAATTTAATTTTTATAAATTTAATATTTGAACATTTTTTAGTATTATTACTAAATTTGATGTCCATATATTATTTCTATAATTTTTATAATTTAATTTCAATAATTTTCGTATATTATATTTTCTCTTTTATATTATTGTTTTTGATTTAATTTATGTTAAATTAATGTTTCAGTATTATTATTAAATTTAATTGCATATATTATTTCTATAATTTCTTGTAAATTTAATATCCATAATTTTCTATATTATATTTATTTTTTATATTATTTCTTTAATTTAGTTTTTGTAAATTTAATATTTCTGCATTATTACTAAATTTAACGTCTATATATTATTTGTTTAATTTTCATAATAAAAATTCATAATTTTCATATATTAAATTTTTTACATATATTTTTTTAATTTAATTTGTATAAATTTAATATTTTAATATTATTACTAAATTTAATGTGCATACATTATTTCTGTAATTTTTGTAAATTCGATGTTCATAATATTCGTATATTATATTTTCTCTTTTATACTATTTGTCCATATGATTTTTTTTTTTTTAATTTAATTTACTTAAATTTAATATTTTAGTATCATTACAAAATTTAGTATTCATATATTATTTCTATAATTTTTATAAATTTATTAATTTAGTGTTATTATTAAGTTTAATGTGCATATATTATTTTTATATTTTTTATAAATTTAATAGTTGTTTACTATTAAAAAATTTAATATTAATATATTAGTTCTATCGTTTCATAAATTTAATGTAGATAACTTTTGTATATTATATTTTTTCTTTTACATTATATTTTTATTTAATTTTTATAAATCTAATATTTTAATATTATTACTAAATTTTAATGTCCATATACTATTTTATATATATATATATATATATATATATATATATATATATATATATATATATATATATATATATATATATAACATATTTTCTCTCCTGAATTATATAAAAATACTAGGGCATTCAGGCCTAGGTTTTAATTTTTTTATATTTAAAATTGATTAAATTGCCCTATTAAAATATACTCCAAGTACTTTGGAAATGAAAATGCAAATCAAACAATCTTTAGGACTAATGCCACGTTGAGTTTAAAAATTATACAAAAAAAAAAAACAAGACATTTTTATGACCAATCATAACATTTCTCTTTTGATGTTCACATTTTTAACAAATGATGAACTTGGTTTTGAAGCATTCTAAAAAATCACAAATTATTCATCTCCCAAACAAGTTGTATTCCTAAATTGACACTTACACCACATTTTGATCCGAAATCGAACAACAAACCAAATGGATCTTTATTTGAACTCATCCCACTTCCAATTCTAGTCATATTCCGCACAAATAAACCTCCAAAATTCGAATTTTTAGTATTACTATCCATGTTAACATTGGTGTTAGCATTTGAAGCACTTGTATAACATTGGTGTTAGCATTTGATGCACTTGTATAACATTGGTGTTGTCTAATTTGGGCAATGAATTAATTACGCCCCCATCGAATAGGCACCCTTAAAAAATTAAAAATATTTTGACATAATTTCCTATGTTTATACGGCACACTCCAATATTCGAAAGTTATTTTCAAATGAACACAATCAATAATTAATGTAAAAAAAAATTCGACATAACTTTCTTGATTTATATGACATTCAAAATTCTCAACTTTTATTTTATAATAACACAACATTGACAGACACAACTAATATCAATTAGGCATGACAACAACGAACACAATCATATCATACAACAATAAGACCATAATTTATAATATGAACTTTAACAATATGACAAATAACAACTATGTATACACATTATAAACTTAGTAATATAACCATCCATGACACTGGAGCCCACCACCTAGGACTACTGGAACTTACATTAATTATAGTCCGTCAAGCCATAGATTATTTGCATTTGTCTTCAATTTTTGAAGTGGTACATGTTCGTATATCGTCTAGTGAAAATCAAACACAATAATTATCCACTGGACAATAAATTAAAATTATATTTAAGACAAACAAATAAATAAGTCTATTCATGGTTATAGGAAATTACCTTAAATATCGACTCTCAAACCAAAAATTAATGACAACATCAGAGCATACCAAACAAATGGCACTTACATTAAATGTTCCAAATATAACTCCAATATTTAATAATCTAATAAAAAATTATCACCTCCTAGAAAAAAATGACAAATAGTTAGATCTCATTTAAATGCATAAATAAGAAAATGATAATATTGCTAAAAACACAGAAAGTAGGCAAGAAACAACTATTCAACAGGTACCAAAACTAAAACTAAATATATATATATATATATATATATATATGTAATGAGAAATTTGGACATATTTATAGGACATTCCAAATTTTGAACACAACATTAACAAACATGGACAATGACAATGAAGTACGACAATAATTAACACAATCATATCATAAATAATATATTCTACTACAGTCATATAGATGTGTTAGTCAACATTTTCTGCAAAAGTTAACAAAATAATCATTTTCTTGACTATACAAGTTACAATTGAGAAAACTTGTATACTGTTGCAATAAATTATATATGTGGCCATTACATATCCATTAATAGGGTACTACTGGTCAGTCTATAAGATTTTTTGGTATTTCCACTCAACATTCTGGACATTCTATGAATATGTTTACCTTGGGATGCTGATAGTTTCCTTGAGTCCTAATTTCCAAGTGGCTTCAATATTGTCATCGGGAATTTACACCATACTGAGTCTTTTCTCAAGCTTTTGCATGTCAGGACCAGTAAACTTTTCATCTGGTCTTCAAATAATAATATTTGCTATCGTTCATAACAAACAAAAACAGATAAATACAATCTAACTTGATTTTTATAACCATATGAAAAAAATCTCAAAGTGGTGGATTCGGTGGTATTGGATTTGCCCTATATCATCGTCCATATATGGCTTACTATCTTCACAGTTTGGAGACTTGGATCCAAAGATATTGATATTTGGAGAGTCCGAATTAGCTAGTTCATTCCTAAGACAATACTTTGACTTTCAACATGATCGTCTAGGCGTTGTGGCCATTGATTTGATCAATTTTCCAATTGTTTTTGCCTTTTTTTTTTGCGTATTTTATGGGAAAACCATAGATTCTTAAACCATTGATTTTCTTCATTTTTTGAAATATTTGAAGTGACAAACGTATGTATCTCAGCCAATAAAAAAAACACAATGATTGTCAATTGAACAAATAAATAAATTAGTATAATACTGAAGACAATAAAAAAGAAAATCAACGACTAAGAATTACTGGAAATTACCTCAAACAAACTTTTAAACCATAAATTTTGTCACTCAGAATTTGAAATATTTGAAGTGACACATGTATCTATCTTGATAAATGAGAGACGCAAATAAATAAGATACTAAATTAATAATATATTAACAACAATAAGTTGAATTAAATTAAATAATAAAGATAGCACAATTAGCTCATGATGGTACCCCTATCTATTTAAAATAATCTAATTTATCATATTTAACCAGTCAAAGTATTCAATCTAATACTATATTATTATATTAAAAGAAAGAAAGAAAAAAACAAATAACAAACAACTAATCTTAGCTATCCATTTTAAGCATTACCAGATGATAACATTGTTAAAAATATATGTTCGTTAAAATTTTAATTTACTGTTAAGAATACTTGTTCGTCGAAACTTCAATTTGTGTATAACTTCTTTGTCTTCGGAGCATTCTTCCAAATGCTTTTCATTTCTAATAATTGCCTTATTTGTAATTTGCATTCAAAATAGAGGACACAATTACAACAAACAATATATAAACACAAATATATACTAAAATATGTCAACACACGATACCAATAAAAAAGTTGCAAAGAAAATAAAACAATAGAAATGGGTTGTGTGAGCGCTTACAAAGTCATCGAGCACAATATGCCATCGAGCTAAATACCAAAGTTGAAGCCCAAAAATTCAAAATTTTCTTGTGCTAAATGAAGATGGTGAGGATTTACAACTAAACAGACGCTGTGTTTGGGAAAGAAGACAATTGGAGAGAGAACAGAGAACTCACTGTAAGTGCGATTGTGCGAGTTAGGGCCTCCAATAGGTGGTCTCGACCGACGCTGACAGTAGACATTGTGGTGGCAGATCTTTCACATTAACGAAGGAATGTATGAAATTTGAACACAACATGTGCCCTATTATTTAAAGTCTGTCAAATAAGAGCCAAACATGAGGTTAAACCTTTTAACACTGTCAGTTGGATCTAAAATATGGCTCAATGAACATTAATTTAGAAACTAAAGAATTTAAAAAACATAAAACAGTAATGACCTAGATGCATCTCCTGGAATATGAAGCATAAAATCAAATTAAGAATAATCTTATTAAATCCAATTACTTACGTCAAAACATCCCAGATTAGAAATTAGACGAAGTAAAAAATACTAACCACTTAATGTACAATAATCAAAGCATTCCCTTTGAAGGGATTGTGGGGGCCTTGGTGTTAGAATTGGCAGTATGGAGTATAGGCATTAGAAGATGGAGATTTCGGGATGACTCCGGCACCTTTCTGAGTCGAAACAACAACTGGTTTGACAATGGTGCCTATAGATGGTGCATCAGATTAACCTACAATAAAGAAACTAATAGTAATTAAAATCTCACATTGATCTTAACAAATTCCATATGAGTCCCCAATTATAGCCGGCAGCAGCTAATAAATAATGTCAACGTGTATTATGCTCATGATATGCAAAGAGAAAAAACCCCAGTTGCAAATCACACGTGTTGCTTCAATTCACCAATCATTGTCAACCTTATTCTAGTAATCACAATCTAAACAACATCACTTTCTCAAAGCAAATTCTATATTATTTGCCTCTTCAAAATTCACAAATCATTGTCAAAATTATTCTTGAAATCACAATCTAGACAACTAATTTTAGAGGTAAGGCAAGAGAAATTCAAAAAAATAGAGGTCTAGGCCACCTAATATGTAATGGTGATTGTACATGGATATACATCTAACATGTGATATAATTTCAATTGGAGCAAAATACTGAAACCCCAAACAAGATTAGTCAAATTAGTAAGAGAAATCCAAAAAAAATAGAGGTTTAGGCTAATTGACTCACTTCTTGCTATTATGTTGTCCATAGAAGACGTTTTACTTGGATATCTGAAAAATAAAGAAATCAAATCACTGGAAAAAGATATTAAAAAGCTTAGAGATCAATACCGATTTTGTGGTAGAGTTGAGAAGAAGTTCTGCCCAAATTTTTTTTTTATAGAAAATTAGAAACAAATCAAGCAAATATTACAACCCAAGAAGTTCTGTTATTGATTTCAGACAAAATAGAGCATGGCCGGTGTGCGAGATACATAGACTAACCTTTATGATTTGTTAAACAAATCTAAGAAGAAATGGATAGGAGAGACTTACCTGGAGATTGGTGCACGATTTCTTGCGCAACTTATGCGAGATCGACAGAGACCTGGAAAAAATACCTATAGAGGGAAGAAATGGAAGAAGATAATCGAATCTTAGAGAACAGTGTACCTGATAGATGAACCGATTATTGATATGGATCTAATTACTTCAGAAAGAATAAGCATATATTTGCTATTCGATTGTTAACCTGGATCTGAGAGAAGGGAGTATTACCACTGGCAGATAGAGAGAAAATATATGGGTTGGGCTAGGTAGGCTAGATGGAAAGATTCAGAGATCTACAGCAGTGGGGTTGTCGATAGAGTCACAGGTCGCCAACGAAGAATTGATCGATCGAAGGTTGGAAACTGGTGCATGGAGCATCGATTGATAGAGAGAGATTGATGGATCAATCGAAGATTAGTGCATGGAGGATCGATCGATCGAAGATTGGGCGAAGATGAGCGATCGATCGAAGCGATCGAAGAGGATCGAACGGGGTTTCTAGAATACAGAGAGTAGAAGCGGCGGTGATGGCTTGACGACGGCATGGGGAAACAGTAGGAGCGAGGGAGAGGAGGAGAGAAGGAACTGATAGGGAGGTGATGGCACAGCGAGGATGGCGAGGGAGAGAGAGAATCGTGATAGGAGACAGAAGTCGATTTTCGATGGCGATGAAGAAGGTGACAGCGATGGCGATGGAGGTGATGGAATGATGATATGGCGGAGGGAAAGAGGAAGGTTGGAGGAGAACGAACTAACCCTAACCCTACCAATTAAGAGTTTGATTGAATAATTAATCTATAAAGTTAATCTCAACTCTTGATCTGATCGAATGGTAAAAAATGTCTCTTGGTATCATTTAATTTTGTCCGTTGGATATTCGATCCAACAGTCTAAAATGTCTCAAATATAAAATGTGTTCAGATTCAATCTTAGCCGTCAGATATCAGATCCGACAGCTCAAAATGCCTCAAAATGTCATGAAAGTAACTTAATATAATACTTAAACAAACAATAAAGGTTCAATCAAGCAAGCAAGCAGTTTCAGAGAGCTAAACGCATTGGGTTACAATATTTTCGGTTGTTGAATTAAGAGCTGTGCTAGCTACACTACCGCTAACAACAACAAACAGAAGTAAAGGAGAATTGACCTTTTCACATTATCATGGATAACAAAATGAGCTATAGCCTTGCATTTTTTCCTGATTTCAATATGTCATGAAAGTAACTTAATATAATACTTAAACAAACAATAAAGGTTCAATCAAGTAAGCAAGTAGTTTCATAGAGCTAAACGCATTGGGTTACAACATTTTCGGTTGTTGAATTAAGAGCTGTGCTAGCTACACTGCCGCTAACAAATAACAAACAGCAGTAAAGGAGGATTGACCCTTTCACATTATCATGCATAACAAAATTAGCGGTTTGGTATTAAATTAATTATGAGAGAAGTGCAAGATGAAATTGAAGGGAACATTACCTTCTAATTCAATAACAGTCTACAGCTTCCAACCAAGGCCATAATCCAATGGGACCGAATTGGGGCCAAAACTAACTTCTTCTTCTCCTTCTTTAAATGCTTCAATATGTGAGGCAAGTGGAAGTTCACCCCATTAATCTTCTTGTTTATCAAATTTAAAGCGAACCCCGCATTTGTACCTGCCGCAAATCGCCTCACCTTGCCTGTACTTTTGCACAATACCTCTAGAAACTACCTCAAGAATCACCAATTCGGATAAAATTTCAATCAGTACTGAGAATCGAATAATTATTGTAATGAAAAATACACATTCTCACACACAAAAAAAAAAATAACAAAATTGAAACGGCGACCTATTCGAAAACCCCAAATCAGGAAAAAAGAATGTAGAAGAAACTCATGCGTAGGATTGATGAAAGGAAATTTTAACCTAACAATCGAGAAATATAAAACAATATAGAAATCGCTTACATGTACAGCATGCTCCGGAGGGTCTGACAGACACTGCCTGACTTCCGAGCTTTCACCTGCACGTTCCGCCATGAAGAGAAAGAAGCCGATTTGAATCCCAGTGTAGAAGAGGAATTCTGTATGTAGAAGAGGATGTAGAAGATGAATTCTGTATGATCAGAGCATAGGGAAAAAATGGCGAGATTTAGGGGTTGTTTGGGTAATGGCGAGATTTGGGGGCTGTTTGGGTAACGGGGGTGGCGCGATTTTAGGGTGGTTGGGTAAATTTTAATCTTGACCTTTAGATTTAATCCAATCCGATGACTCAAAATATGGCTTTGATATTATTCAATCGTAGCCATTGGGTATCCAATCTAACGGTCCAAAATGTCTCAAATATAAAATATCTTCAGGTGTAATCTCAGCCGTACGATATTCGATCCAACGGCTCAAAATGTCTCAAAATGTAAATATGTTATGATTTATAAATAGACATATCATCTTTCTTCAATTAGTTATAAGTTATATAAGGTTAGACATAAATATATCTTTTATATTTATGTTATTTTTTTAAATCAATCTGAATTATTCTTTATCTCTGGAGACAAGGAACGATTGAGATTTATTTATAGGGTTTATGTCTGTTCTATTTTATTATATAGATGACAAATTTGCATTGTACAAACATATACAAAAAAAATTATATAAAGAGAGAGTGAGTAAGATTTTCCTAATAGAGTTAGGATTTGGTTAACTTGAACCAAAGCCAATATACACATTAAGTAACTACCACTATCGTGTCTCTCTTAGTGTCTATTGAGAGTTCAATTTTCATAGAGAATATTTCTACAATGAATATCTCTTGTAATCCAAGTTCTATTAGCTATGGCTAGAGGTGTGCAACATATCGGGCCAACCCGCCAAAATCATCTAAACCACCCAAACTGCAACGCCAAAAACTCGTCCAACACTAACCCGCGCATTGTGCGGGTCTTAAACCTTGAAACCCGCACATAAATGGGCAGATTACGGTTTGCCCCATTTTCTTACGGGTTCAATCTGCCTTCCAAATAGAACACAAAAGAATGTCATTTTATGATGATATAAATAATATTTAAGTCAGTGCCGAGGGTTTCTATCTGTTCCAATTATCGCCGATCATTCCTCTTACATCTTGTTATTTTCGTTTTTCCTATATCCTAATTCATTTTCTGCTTTTGTGAAAATTTCTTCCTGAATTCATTCGCAACCTTGGACAGTCCACGGTTCTAATTAGCTTAACCTGAAAATAGGCCGAAGTTACTTACTAATGAGTAGTCTACGGTTTAAACTAGTTAACCCGCACGCTTCAATCAGCCCTAAACCGCATATCATAGAACGGCCCACGGTTCAAACTAATCTAACCCACCTATTATTATTTTGGTCTATAATTTTTGTCCAATTCGCCTGTTGTCCACCCCTTAACTATGGCGGATAGTTCCATGGAATTAACGGGTGGCCAAATTTAAAACCCGACACACGCACACACTCACCGGGAAGTGGTAGAGGGTGGAATAAGGGCCCATGCTGAGCACCCAACCGGCATCTATATCCTATAAAAAAACTAAAGATGTTAAAAAAATGAAAACGGTCTGGCCCATTAGCATTTTTAAATCATCACTATAACTATGCTAGCTAGGGGAGGAAGAAATTAGTAGATTATTATCGAAATTAATAAATTTTTATGTTTATTTTTATTTTTTTAATCCTTCAAATAATATTTTAACAGTTAAAATTAACTAGATTAATTCTATTAAGTTAACGCTGACTAAATATTAAGTTTATGTTTGATATTATAGTAAATATTAACTGAAAACTAAAAAAATAAATTGCTGTATAGAAAAAAATAAAATAAAAAAAATAGAAGAGTATATACGAAGATTTATTTTATTTTCATTCACAAAGTCATTTTAAAATTATAATGATTTGTCATTTTCATATAATTATCACCTCAAAAAAACAAAAGCCATTTTTAAAATTATAATGATTTGTCATTTTCATATAATTATCACCTGAAAAAAAAAAAAAAGATTAGTATATCACAATTTCTTTGTTTTTTTTAGTGGAAATGTTGTTTAAAATTTGACAATGACAATTATCTAAAATGTTGATGGATGATATTTTCTTAGCCACATTTTGAGATAAATACATTGATCCATATTAAAAAAAAAAATGATAAAAAAAACTAAAATAATAATAATAATAATGGTAAAAGAAAGAGAAAAAATTTTTATTTGAATAACTGAGAGGCGGAATATTGAAAGAACATGAGATGATTATATTGATATATCAAAAGAGTATATATACGGAGATATACAAAAAAGTCTAAATATAGGGAGTGAGGGTTTTCCTACGTTAGAGTTTGATTTTCCTAGTGAGACTATAGTTTAACTTAGTGAACCAAGGCCCATATACATATCTTAACATCTCTCCTCAAACTCAACGTGGTAAATAAGACATGAACTTGAGTTTGGAAACCAGAGTATGAAAGCGTCCAGGTGGGTGAGGCTTGGTGAAAATATCTACTATTTGATCGGCTAAACTGATGGAATGAAGACAAACAGTATTTTGGAAAATGTGGCAATGGATGAAGTGGTAATCAGTCTGTATGCTCATCGAAATATCATTATGGGCGATCTGAATAATACTCTTATTGTCACGATTTAGAATAGTGGCAGTAGGAGAGGAGACTCTCATGTCAGCGAGGAGCCAACAAAGTCAAAGTAGTTCTTGTATTGCATAAGCACTAGCACGGTATTTAGCTTCAATACTAGAGTGGGCGATCGCGGTTTGTTTCTTATTGCACCAGGAAATGAAAGAGTTGTATAAGAAGAAACAGTATCAAGAGATCTAAAAAAAGAAGAAACAGTATCAAGAGATCTAAAAATCCTAGGAACCGATCCAACTTAGTAAAAAATGGGTTAAAAAAGGACTGAACCTGTCAAAGAAAGTCGAACCTTTGTGAATCGGTGACATGGTAGGATAAGCTAACGTGGCAAGTGAGGTGGCAGAAGGCGCTGATGTAGCATAGATTGGACACAATAATGGTTAACGTGGTAGCTGACGTGGATAGTGGTGTAGAAGATGATGTGGTTCAGAAGTTGACGTGGCAGCTATTGGAACTAACGTGGCTAGGATTGAGTGGTCACTGTAAAACGCGTGGATCTGTTTGGTGGAGATGCGGTAGATGTTGGTGGCACGACAGCACGTGAGTAGGCCTATGGCGGCCGGTATGGTTGGTGGCATTTTGTTCGTCTCGACGAGATGATTCGGATGGTGTGGATGGCGATGATGTCAGAGCAACGGTTGTTCTTGTAGAGTCCAAAAATAGTCACGGCGATGGTGATGATTCTGGTGGCGTGTAGAGGTATGTGTGGTTATGGCTAGGCTTTTTTCCAATGGAGTTGGACTCGCCTTTACAAAGGGAGTCTGGTGGTGGCGGTGTCGTATTTGACGTTCAACAGCTAAGCGGTGATAGCACGTACCAAAGGCAGTAGGCGTTGATTTGGAAAAATAAAACATGCATGTTAGGAGGTTCCAACTTTAAAACATTATTATACAAAGTGGAGTAACCCCTTTGACTTATATAGTGTGTTGGGAATTCTTAAGTGATCGATATAAAACAAGAATCTAACACTCGCCTTTAAGTACAACCTCTCGGTTTACACGAATGAGTTAATTACGAGGAAAATGTGCAATCCCCCGGCTTGTATGAATAATTAGAGTACGAGGGAATGAGAGTTAACATTTCATATATAACTTTGGCTCTGATACCATGTTAGAATAATTAAGAGGCGAAATATTGATAGAACATGGAATGATTATATTGATATATGAGAAAAGTACATTTACATAGATATACAAAGAGTATATATACAAAGAATGATTAGGCTTCCTAGTAGGATTAAAATTTGATTTTGATAGTGAGAATGGGGTTTAAGCTAGTGGCCTAAACCCATATACATATATTAATTACAATAATGAAGAGAAAATTTTCATTTTTTTAATTATTTCAATATTTTTATTTTTATTTTTAATATTCTAATGGGAAAACAAAGATTTAGCTTTCCGATTTCTTGAAATTGATCATTAATTTTAAAATGTGATCTTTGATCACTTGGTACAAGACATTAGCAAATTCCTCTGGCTAACATCAATAACCCTAAACCCTAGAAACATAAGAGGAAATTGAAGCAAATAGAAAAATATACATTTATATATATGTAATATAATGTTTAATCTTCCTCATTATTACTTTCACTCCACTCCTTAATAGCTTGTGAAACTGCTTGCTCCACCACCTCGGCATTCACACCGTCTTCATTCTGCGATAAACACCCAACATTTTTAGTCTCTGTTTTACCGACTGTTTTCAGATCACATATATAATCTTATTGGGTTGATTTTCTTTTTTTCCTTTTTTTCTTTTTTTCTTTTCTTTTCTTTTTTTATTTTATTTTTTATTTTGTTTTATTTTATTTTAACTTTTCTACACCTACGCATCAACCCCCTTTTTTATTTTTTTATTTTTTTTTATTTTTTCGATAGACTATTTGTCATGTATATTGAAATAACAATAGGGGAGGGTCTCCCTTGCTATAGTAGAACCAACGTTATCCCTGTGATAATTGCTATATAATTTTATTCTCGGCTAAAAAGAGAAACTCGCATTTCATTCGAAAAATAGAAAATGACTTAATTTTTTTAATTAAAATGTAATATTTAGAGGTAATAATTAGAAGGAAAAAAAAAAAAGGAACATTTTCTTTCTCTCTATACTTCTATTTTTTTTTTTTTAAATTAAAAAAATAAAATTAAAATAAAAGATAATTTTGTCCCTTTCATATAAAATTTAGATGAAAATTTTAATTTCCCCAACTTTTAATTTATCTCCTTTAAGTTAAAATAAATAAATAAATTGTCCAATTTAGTATACGTGAAAAGAGGTAAACTAGATCAAAGTACTAGGGGTATCATAATCCACTTTTTAATATAAATATGAATATTATAATTTTACATATACATGTTATATAGGAGAGGAGATTAACAAGAAGACATGTTCATATTCAACTTAAAACCATATGATTCTAAATGAAATAACTCATTTGATTTATATAGTGACTTGAAAATTCTTAAATGAGCGATGTGGGATATGAATCTAACACCCACCCTTGAGTGTAACCCCCGATTTGTATGAAAGATTTGACTACGAAGAAATGATGAGAAATATGCAACCTCTGGCTTACACGGATGATTTGACTACGAGGGAATGAGAGACTCATAACTTTGACTCTGATACCATGTTAGGAGATTCCAACTTAAAACCATATTGTGTTAAGTGGAATAATTCATTTAATTTATATAATAGTTTGCGAACTCTTGATATGAGACAGGAATCTAATATGAAAGATTAAATAATAATTGGAATTAACTATAAAAGCAAATTGGAGTGATCTAACTTCCATGCATTTTTTTTCCAATGTTTTCTCTCCTTGTCCTCCCTCCATCCAAACAACAACGAGGGCCCCATCCCCCCTCTTTCTCGCTATCAAAACATATTGTTAACACATATTCGATAACACAATTTAAAAGGTAAAACGAAATACATTAAATATTCACTCAATTAAGTATATTTGATAAAAAAAAATAAAAAATCACTTAAAATGGATAAAAAAAAAAATTAAGTATTGTGAATTTATCACCAATGAATTAAAAATATAAAATTTTCATTGATAAATTAGAACCATTAGAAAATATAGAACATCGAAAAAAAAAAGTTAGCAGATGGAAAATCTTCGAGAGATGGAATTGTAAGAAAACTTTTTTTTTTAAAAAAAAATGTAAACATTCAAACTTATTGATATGGAAAAATATTAAAAAGATTAATTTAGTACTTAAAAATTCAACAACTAAATTTCAGTATCTAAAATTCAGCATTAAGTTTTGAACACTTAGTCAATTTTGAGTTTTATTAAACGGGCCTTTTAGTAAAGATTTCGTGCTAGACTATACAACTCATCGAGAACTATATCTCCCAAAATGTCAACCTTGATTCAGTTTTGGTTAGGGATGGTCATGGGCCGGGTCGGGCCGGGTTCGGGCCGGGCTTAGACTAGTGTATTACAAAAAAATGTTGGGCCCTAGCCCGGCCCGGCCCGGTGATCGGGCCTTAATTCTATGCCCAAGCCCGGCCCTATAAGAAAATTTTAAGCACAAAGCCCAGCCCACGGGCCCCCGGCCCTATTTTTTTTTTTTTTAAATTTAAAAAATAAATACAAAAAATTTAACACCAAACCAATAAAAAATATTAAAATTACAATTTTTAAAGGTAAATCAATATTCCAAACAAACTATTATGGTTGTATTAAAATTACAATTTTTAAATAAAATTAATATTTCAAATATTATGGTTGTATTATAACGTGTATATATATATATATTTTTTTTTTTTTAAATATCCTTCGGGCCGGGCCGGGCCGGGCCTAAAAATTTTTAATCTTGCCCAAGCCCGGCCCTAATTTTGATCGGGCCCTAATACCTAGGCCCTGGCCCGGCCCGTGGGCTTAAACTCTAAGTCCAAGCCCTAAAAAAATAGGGCCGGGCCGTTCGGGCTGGGCGGGCCCCCAAGCCCATGACCATCCCTAGTTTTGGTATACTATCTTTTCTTAATAAGCCACGTGATTGGAAGAAGGCTTTTTTTCTTTGCACGCGCTTAATTTGTGTCATGCTAAATTCAATAAATAATAAAAAATTATATCAAGTATGAATTTTGATTTAATCCAGCGTTAATCAAACGGAAAAAAAAAAAAATGAAAATGCTTTTAGTCGTACTTGATTTTAATTATAATATCAAATACAAATTCAATATTCAGGTTATATTAATTTGATGGATTCAATCAAAACATATTAACTGTTAAGACATGTTTGACAGCAAAATTTTAAACGTAAAATGAAATACATTAAATATTCATTCAATTAAATGTATTTGATAAACAAAAACACTTGAAAATGGATAAAACTTTTAAGAATTGTGAATTTATCACCAATCAGTGACAAATATGAAATTTTCATTAAATTAGAACCATTAAAAAATATAGAACATATATAAAGATATAAAAAAAAAAAAAAAAAAATAGCAGAGGAAAAATCTTCGAGAGATGGAATTGTAAGAAAACCTTTTAAAAAAATTGTAAAGATTCAAACTTATTGATATGAAAAAATATTAAAAAAAAAAAAATTAATTTAGTACTTAAAAATTCAATAACTAAATTTCAGTATCTAAAATTCAGCATTTATCAGTTTTGAGCACCGGGCCTTTAGTATAGATTTTGTGCTAGACTATGAGTCCTATCAAGGACTATATCTCCGAAAATGTCAACCGTCATTCATTTTGGTATACTATCTTAATAAGCCACGTGATTAGAAAAAAACTTTTTTTCTTTGCACACGCTTAATTTGTATTAGATTAAATTCAATATATAATAAAAATTTATATCAAGTATGAATTTATCATCCTTCGATTTAGTCTAATGTTAATCAAGCACAAAAAAATAGTTAAGAAAAAAATACTTTTAATTAGTTCTTACCAACATTCTTCTTGATTTTAATTGTAATATTAAATACAAATTCAATATTTAATTTATATTAACTCGATGGTTTCTTGAAGAATTTATTTGAATTACTAATGAAAAGAAAAGAAATTTGGAATAAAGCATGATTACTAGTTTACGTTATGTAAAATATAATTTTCTCGTGCATCAAAAAAATTTACGAAAAAATATGGAGTTAAATATTATATCACAAGCCCCTCTCTACCATATTTTTTAATCAAGTGTGTATATGTAGCCTATATATATATATAATCTTACATCTCCTCCAAGTGCTTGTAGTTGAAAGGTGTCTGAACAAGAAACCCTAGCTTCCAGCACATCCAGACCAAGTTGTTCGAAGGCTTCAAGTATGGAGACAAGCAGCCCAGGGCAACTCTTCTCTGCATATACATTCACTAGAAAACCCTTTTCTATGGTTTCTTCTACTCTCACCTGCTATATCATTCACATAATTAATACCCATTTTGCCCATTATTAACCGAACCTTAAAAATTCCGAAAGGATACTGCATGAAATGTTAGAGAGAGAAAGAGAGAGAGATGAAGAATACCAGAGGCAATGAGTTCTGAGAGTTTGAATTTGATGAAGTGGATATATCTTGATTTAGCCTTTCTACTTTCTGTTTCAGCTCTTCAATGTACTTTGATGCATCTAGTATGATTGAGGTTTTGCTTCGCTGGCAAACACACCCACACCCACAAAAAAAAAAAAATTAAAGTCATTTAATAAAAAAAAATATTAGGACAATTTATTATTACAGTTCTTTATTTATTTTAATTCAAGATCACAACGTTTCGTATTTGATTATCTAGTGAGAATAAGAATTTACCAAATGAAAAGAATTTTTCAATTTGAGTATTCTAAAGAAATAATTAAGTGAAAAAATGAAGATATAAAGACCGTTGACGGGAAATTGACTAATGAATTTGATTATTTTCCTTGAATATAATCATGGTAAAGTATAAGAATTGAGTCAAGTGGGGTATTCTACACACACACACACATATATATATATATTCACAATTTAATTGGGCTATACATCTAGGACGTAAATAGGTACCACATATATATATGCGTGTGTGTGGAGAGACAAGAGGTGGGGGGGAGCATGATTGTTTGTAATGGGAAGAAAGTGGAAGAAAATACATTGAGGTGTGAAGGACAAGAGAGAAGATGAAGGCTATGAACCAAGATTATTTTTAATGTCAATTAAGAGAGAGAGAGAGAGGAACATCTTTCTTCTCTTATTTCCTCTCCCCCGGAATATAATTGTGTTAGAAGAAATTAAACAAATAAAACCTGAAAAACATATATATATATATATATATATATATATATATATATATATATATATATATATATATATATATATATATATACATATGAGTATATATATAGACATAGATATGCATGAGATCAGAAAAACAGGGGAATTACTGCATGAGAGTTAGTGATGGAACGAAGAAGCTGCAGCTTCTCATGCAGTGCTGCGCTTCCCTTTCCTTCTCTTGAAACCATTCCTTCTTTAGTTCCTCCTTCTCTCTCTCTCTCTCTCTCGCTCTCTCTCTCTCTCTCTAGAATTTCTTTTTCTTTTTTCTCTTTCTATGTCACTCAGTAGCTGTGAAGCAAGAAGCTTTTATAGAGAGGGGATGAGCTCTCAAATCGATATGATAACTTGTTTTCTTCCCACAGTACTCCCTCTCTGTTTCTCCATTATATATAACACACTCACACATATATACACACACATATGTACAGACATTTCACTGTAATAATGATAATTGTCCTTGAGGCTTGAGGTGACAATTTTGATTTTTCTGAATTTTTTTTTCTAAAATAGCTAGAACATATATATTATTTTCCCATTTTGAATTCTAACCCTATTAGTGTCAAAAATTTTGAGGCCAACCAAACTAAACTCAGGTGGGTTAAAATCTCAAAATATTACCTTGTTTGGGAGACTCCAAAATGGGGTTTGAAAATACAAATTATTTATTTTTAAATTTCTAAACTTTAATAAATTTAGTAATGGCTTTGTGAAATTATGTTTTGCACCCTTTAAGTGTTAAAAATTTGCGCTTTATATCCTGAAATTCGTGTTTGGTTGCCCTAATTGAAACTTCAAATTAAGTTTAGATTAAAAAACCCATGTATGATCCATGTTTTTTGTGGCTTAATTTGTATCATTAATATATTAAGCTTATTTCCTGATAATGTTTATTCAAAATATTTAAATTTGTCTAATTAAAATTAAAAATTAAAAATATTAAAAAAAAAAAAATCAAATTTCAGTGAGATTGACTTGCCACTACCTCTAACCTTAGGATGCTAATTGTAGCTTATATTATATGGTTAAGTATGAGGTGAAATTTATAGATTAAATAAATTGTAGTGGTTAGATTTTAATTCTACATCGACCATTTGAGAGCGTCCAAAATCACTATATAAATCACAGGATCTACTCCATTTGAAGCTACATGGTTTTTAGTTGGAACCTCCTAAATGCCCGGGTTGCATGGACGATTGGGTTACTAGAAAAGAGAGGCGAATCTTTGTAACTTTATCTTTGATATCATATTAAGAGTAATTGAGAGGTAGAATATTAAGAAAAAATATGAGACAAATGTATTAATATGCTCAAAAAAAATATTATGTTACAGAAATATAGAAAGAATCTGGGATTAGAGTTTTAAAGTAATGGTCAACGCGATAAACATGAAAGTAAAAAAGGTGAAATTGGGATAAGAAAATAAATGTTAATTGATAATGGAATGAGTACTAAGGAATCAGGTGCTCGTGATCATGGTTTGGATTCAATGGAAATGAATTGAACATATAAATAGATGTATATATATGTATATATTATAATAATATATGCATATATAAGCTATTATCGATAGCAGCAAAGAATGGGATGTTTAGTTGTGATCTTTTTGGATGCCTCCAAACACGCCTCACGGGGAATTTGGAGCTCATTCTCAATAACAGCCGTCAAACTTTGTCCTCTCTCTCCTCTCTCCTTCTCTCTCTCTCTACACGTGCCATTCTACCCACATCACTTAGCTAGCCAGGTTTTTTTTCCCTCAAAAAAATTCAAACATAATGTTTTTTTTAAAAAAATATTTTGATCTCAATTTTTAATAAATTTTCGAAATGTTTCTCTTTTGATTTCAGATTATTAGAATAAATTTTTTAGCACCTTAGATCACTCACGGCTTTCCACGTGACGAGGTGGGACCCATTGGCAACCCTCGTTGACATCCATGGACCATCGTGTACAGGGTGATGGTACTAACCAGATGCCCCTCTTCGATCCGACCACCGCCTACCAACTAAGTTTCAGATCTTCGCCGTTATTTTGCCTGATCCAACTACCGCCCAACAACCACCGGAGTGACCCTCCAGAGCTCCTAAATCTCAGTGGGTTGAGCTTTGCCTCTTGATCATTTGGGCCAACCCATGGGCTCCTTCTGATGGGCCGAAATACAAGGCCCGAATGCTTAAACATGCCACGCATTTCTTCATTCACCACGCATCTGGATTGCACTAATTGACTATGCTCATGACCCTAATTTTCTGGTACTCATCCAACCCCTTTTCACTTTAACAAAACCATTCTCTCTTTTTTTCCCGAGTTCTTACTCTCACGCCGGAGGAATTTTGTTGGGCACACCCTAGTGGATCTTTATATAGGTACAAGCTCAGACCGCAAGGGTTTGACCGCTGACCGTTCACTTGGCAGATGACATCATATTCGGGACCGTCAATTCAACAAAGAAAATCTTCACCTGAACTTTAACCGGACCAACTGCGAATGTTACGCACTTTTCGACGCAGACAAATAAAAACACAACTATTACTTATCTTACATCTCTCCTGGAAACTCAGCAAGGTGAAAGAGATAATATAGTCTATAATAAGGTCTAAATTTTTGTCTAATTACCTCAAAAATAATGCATGACATTTTTTTATATTTTTTGTTTCCTTTTGGCTAAACCTTGATTTGTGCCCTAATTTCACTTTAAACTTTTTATTGTATCATATTACACTTCAAAGTTTTATGATTTGCCCTCAACAAAATCTCACCGCACAATTAGGTTTAGGGTTTAGGGGCATCCAAAACCCAATTTTTAAATTTTAAAGATGAATTTTTAAAAAACTTTCGAAATTAAAAATAAAAAATTGAGTTCCAACCCCGCCATTTTTAATTTAAAACACGCTTAAAAAATGCGAGAGTAAAGCGAGTACTTAGGATTAGAACACATTTTTTAATAATATAACAGGATTAAGTTACAAATAAAATTTTAAATTGGCTTAACAATAGATTAGAATGACTAATTAAGAATTTCGAGCCCCCACCCCCAATTAACTTTCTAGATCAATCGCTTTTAGGGTGAATTTGGGTGATTATGGAATTAATTCCCGATCCTAACAAGTACCGGCGTAAACACCAAGAGATTGTAAACACATATTTTTATAGAACACAATCATCTATTTAGTCAAATATAATATTGTTTAATTAAGAATAATGTTGATCAAACATATGTAAATTTTTGTTGCATGCATGTTCATGAGTAGTAGCAATTATGCCCTTTACCATTTTTTTTATTATTACAGGGTAAAATTTGTCCGGATCATTTTATATGCACCTCGACTAATTACTTTCCCAGATAATTTTAATTTTTATAGGAAGAGTCAAACTTTGATTAACAAAAACATAGAACATCTCTCCTTATCAACAGAACTAACACCTCTTCAATACCCAATAGGATTTTTGAATTGTAGTGTCGCAGCAAGGAGCCAATGTAGTGGCTGTATTCCAAATGGTTATTGCAGAACTCATTCACAGACAATTTCTCTGATTTCTCATGTCCAATGGCTGATGAATGGCCTCCCTCCTCTATCACGAGATGTTATCAATATATACAGTATATATGCATATACACACACACACACACATACATATGCATGAGGTTATATATGGGTAAATTTTACCATTGGTCCTCAAAGTTTCAATTTATCAATTCAAGACCTTTAATTGTGGACATTGAATCAAATTTGATATTTTATTCCACTTTTACCCTTTCATTTTTACATCTCTCTTGAACCACCACCACCACCTCCACTCAGCCTCTTCTGATTCATCGATCGTCACATGAGCCTTGAGCAGAGACGCCTAGCAAACCAATGAAAAATAAGTAAGGTTAAAAAGGTGAAAAAAAAATTGACAAAATGTCAAAAATATTTAAGGGCTAATTTGAGAATAACCTTGAAGTTAAGGGAAGAATGATGAAAATTGACGATGGGTTTGGTTGATATTGAGGATTGTTGTCTGTGAGCATATATACAAAGTACAAGGACAAAATTATAATGTACCCACCAATTCACATGTGTGCCCATTTAATCATCACAACAAAACAATACCCTCCATACGCATGTCTCTGCTTCTACTCTTTGTCTCTCTCTCCCTCTCTCTCCTCTCCTCTCCATGAGGGTTTCAAATTTTCTACCCTAATCTTCATCTAATCTCTCTCACTTCACAAGGACCAAGTTGTAATATACAGTTTTTCTGTCAATTGGAAAATATATAATTTCTAGATAGGCTTAAATCGCATCCTTGATGTTTGAGTACGATCTCAGTGTGCCCCATGAAATTTTAAAGTTTAATTTTTGCTTCTAATTGATCCAATCGATATGTTTTGTCAATCTTACTTCTAAGAGCAACAACACCTACATCGTAATTAAGAGAAAAATAGGGAAAAAAATCAAAATGCGTGATGCATATGTTGTTGCTCTGATAACGTGTCGTGGGAGCAATTAGAGAAAAAGTTGAAATTTCAAGAAGTACATTGCGAAAAGTAAAACAGGGCACATTGAGATTTTACCTGAACTTTAGGGGTGCAAAGAGTGCTTTAGCCTTCTAGGGGAAAAACACAAACAACCCATACAAACCCTAAAAACCACTAAGGTGAATTTGAAATGAACAATCATGTACTACCAAATGCTAACAGAAAACAATTTCGTAGTCAATGAAAAATGTAAAACAATTGATTTCCCATTCAATTCTATTACCAAGTTACTTGCTATCGGTAACTCAACACTTTGAACGCCTTCAGTTGATACTTCTCCTGCATTTGATACCCTGAAATAGTATGAAATGGAATAATAATAAAATTAAAAATACTATGGTAATAAAATAAAATGACCATTATCATTCCCATATTTGGTGATAAAAGAGATTAGATATGGTATTAAAATGACCATTCTCATTCTAATATTTGGTTAGTATTGAAAATAAATCAGGAATGGAATGTATATATACAATAAAGTCTTTACTTGAAAAACATATAATTTTTTTAAATAGAGAATATTCAAACAGAAATCAAATAAAGTTTTAAATATGAAATATATATATATAGAGAGAGAGAGAGAAGAAGAAGGTGGTGGACAAGAGGCGAGGGGCCTCCTATGAAGGGTTGGGGATTAGTTAAAAAATGAGAGAGAGAAAGAGAGAGAGAGAATCCGACGGAGAAGATGGTGTGAGGAAAGAGGGGGAGCAAAGTGTAAACAACAAAAAATAATATGGGATATATGTAATAGAAATTTAAAAGGTAAAATAATAATTTAATTAAATTTTTAAAAGGTAAACTAATAATTCAATTCAATTCAATTCAATTTTTCATATTTCAATGTTTGATTAGTATTTGGTTGTGTTTTTTGACCGAAGGAATTAAAACTTAATCCCATGTAATTAGTATTAACTAATACCAAATTTATCTTCAAATTGGTTAATTTCATATTCTGTGAGATCAAAAAATTGTTAGGTAATGAAAATGAAATTTAATCTTATGTACCAAATACAAGAATGAAATGGTCATTCTCATGACCATTTCAATCCCTTGTTGAATCCCGTGTATCAAATATGCCGTTAGTTTCACTTTCCGACTTCATTGGCACATTGTACCCTAAAATTCAAAAATTGCATCCAAGAGACCAAATCTTCAGATCAAGTAGGGCTAACTTATGTGCAGCATAAAGTTAAATGTGTAAATTGAGACCAGTATAAACTCTAGGGGTGCAAAGTGCAAGAGTTAGGAAAAGAAAGAGAGAGAGAGAGAATGAAGAACAGTTGTTGCTATTGAATTAAAGTTATGATAATGTACCTTTCCCGAAGAAGTAACAAATGTAAGAAGAAATAGAGTCAAAAAAGAACAGCTAATTGGGAGAAATTTCACTGCTGCATGTCCATGCACAAGACATGAGGTGAAACATGTCCATCAAAGCCTTTACTACTGTCTTTTAGTTACCAAAAGTTTGGAGTTTTGAGAAGATTCCATAATCAGCCAAACAGGGTGCAATTGCATTATCACATTTCTTACATCTAAACACACACATTCCTTTATTCACATCTAACTTTTCGCTAATTATCACCACTCTTTAGGCTATTTCTAAATATTTCAAGGTGTTAAATTCCACATCGATATTGGATTTTTCCCCCGATATTCATTTGCAATAGTTTGGCAAAGTCAACCATGCCTGTAAGAGGACGTATTGAATCCCACATCGCTTGTATTACCTGATTCTGAAATATATATTATGTTTAGAGCAATCCTCCTATTTCAAAGCGACTTTTGAGAGTGAACTAGGCCCATTGGGTTTCTACATGGTGTCAAAGTTAGGACTTTTATCTGATGTTAGGCGTGTTGAATCCCACATCAAAGTTGGGTTCTCTGACATCTGTTTGCAATGGTTTGATAAAAGTCTATCTTGCACGTGAGGGGGCGTGTTGAATCCCATATCGATGTTGGGTTCTTCCTCTGATATTCGTTCGCAGTAGTTTGGTAAAGTCTACCCAACGCGTAAAGAAACGTGTTGAATTCCACATCACTTGTGTTACTTGATCCTGAGCTATATATAAGTTTAAAGGTAATTCTCCTCTTTCAATGCGTCTTTTGAGAGTAAGTCACTCACAGAGTTTCCACACAAGATGGTGTTTGGTTGTATGAAAAATTAAACTTTTGAAAACAAAATTAAATTTTAAAGCACTCAAATTTTCAGGTTTTTATGTATGTTCATTTTCAATTTTGAGACTCCAATTTTGTGTTTCCAAAAAATAAAAAAAATATTCGCTTTCAATTTAAAAAAAGAAAAAAAAAACTTTTCTCCACATAAATATTTTTTTTACCATTAATTCAAAAAAAAAAAGAAAGAAAAACACACAAACATTTCGATAATTTCATATCGTTCCCAATAAACATAAGAAAGTAAAAAATATTCAAACACGGTTTAAAACTACTATATTCATGTCCTACATCAATCGCGACATCGATCACTTAAGAGTTCACAAACTACTATATAAATCAAAGAAGTCACTCCACTTGGCACCATATGGTTTTAAGTTGAAACCCCCTAACATGATATTAGAATCAAGGTTATGAATCTTGCATTGCCTCATAGTTAAATTATCTATGTAAACCGGATGTTACACATTTCTCATCATTACCTCATAGTAAAATCATTCATGCAAACTGGGAGATACGTTTAAGGG
Organism: Eucommia ulmoides; assembly: GCA_016647705.1. NCBI lineage: Eukaryota > Viridiplantae > Streptophyta > Magnoliopsida > Garryales > Eucommiaceae > Eucommia > Eucommia ulmoides. The sequence continues at coordinate 7,393,266 of CM028336.1, forward strand.
CAAGTGTTAAATTCATGTCCTACATCAAGTTTCTAAACCACTATTTAAATCAAAGAAGCTATTCCACTTGCCCCTATGATTTTAATTCGTACTTTTCCTAACAAAAACTATGCATACAGTCATATAAGACAATTATTTAGGACAGACAGTAGAAACTCACGGGATACGGGATTAATTAATTATGCAATAGAAATAGAGTATCCCCATATGAAATTTGAACGTTCCATGGTTATACACTTGTCTCCCCCATACAATTATTTGTAACCCACTGTTCATATCCAAAAGTTTGGGAGATGTACCTCAACTTTTTTTTTTCTTTTTTATATTTGTTTTAAAATTATATTTAATTTTTAAGAAATTAAATGTTAAAATCACAATCAAGATAGGTTCCTTTTTGTTTTTGTTTTTTGTTTTTTTTTGGTAAGGTGTTTGGGCCAGTTTATTTATACATCAATTAATCTCTTTTCAGGTGATCTTAAGGGCGCACTCCCCCACATCAATCTGGTACATTTAGAATTAAATTCAAGATTTAATTTTCGGAGCGCTACCCAAGATAATTGAACCCGAACCCTGGTGGTTGTTGAGTATAATAAAGTGACATAGATAAGCATTAATTTGTATGTTAGTTCTTATAGGATTCCTACAAGAAAAACTACTCACGTGAGCTGCACTTCGGGAAAGTACATTCACATGCAAACGTATCAATCAAAAACAAAATGATTTTAAAGCATAAAGTTGCGTGATATTTGGCTTTGTTTTTGCATGCAGATGTAGAGAGAGAGAGAGTCAGTAAAGGATAACACAGAACAACGTAAACAAAGGTTTTGTTGGACATATGTTCTCATTAAAGTTTGGCTGATGAAGGTTTCTCTTTTTAAAAAAAAAAAACCTTTCAGGTTGAAGTAAGATCCATATGTTAACTGAAGTCACTTTCATGAGGCAAGTGGATCAAGCCTCTCGCTCTCTCTCGATCTCTCTCTCTCTATCTACAACTCAGGCACCAGTTCTTAGTACTGAAATTGGAGGGTTGAAATTGGGTTTGGAAATGAAGGCGTAAAGATTTTTGGATCTATATATGGTGTTGAGTTTATCCCACATCGGATGTGGAATGAGCTGATAGTCAATTTATACGTGTGCAGGAAAGTCTTACTACATGAGCTAGTTTTTTGGATCGGGAGAGACCCAAGACCACCCTACATATAGATGGCTTCGTCTTTTCAGTTTTTATCAACCAAACAATCCCTAAAGAACTTGATCGTCTTTTCAGTTTTTATCAACCAAACAATCCCTAAAGAACTTGATACAGTCCTTGCTATTTTTCACATGAATAATAGCTAGCAAAATAACTTTAGACCGTACCTTAGGTCTCTTACTAATTTTGTAAAAACTCAATGGGCCTAACTCACTCTCAAAAGAAGCCTTGAGAGAGAAAGATTGCGCTAAATTTTATATATATCTTAGGATCAAGACATATATAGGCGGCTCAACACCCCCCCCCCCGGGCGCCCCCCTCAACTTCTAAAAATTCACACTTTCACTCATTTATTTTTGTAAAAATTCAATTAAAACCCTTAAAATTTATATAAGCTCCCTCTAATTTACACCCCGCGGTATCATGTTTCTGAATCAACCACTGCATATATGCCAATTAATAAGAACAGCCCCCCTCCCATATCTCATCTTATACTAATTCTACGATTCTTGAAAGACAGAGAAATCCAAAAACCATCCTTCGATTCAATATCGAATTGCCCCCACGGATTGTGACAAAGAGATCAGAGTTTATATATAGAGAGACAGATCACAGGGTCGGTTTACGACTACCGAGGGAAAAACACAATTCACATAAATCAGATTGGAACTAGAAAGAAATGTATGGAGGATGTCATACGATACAAACAAAGCTTTGTCCTTTCTTATTCTTCTTCACATGTAATAAAAATGAGCAAAATCCATAGGTAAAGACAACTCAACCACAGAATCATCGTCTACTAGTCTGCATTGTGAAAGAGGTGGGTTTTTTTTTTTGTGTGTGAACGTGCGCGTGTTTTGGCTTAATATATTCCTCTAATTTCATTACTCCTAGCATAAGATCAATCCTAAACCTTAATTTCTACTTGCAATATCGTATAAATTTGAATCTTTTCTCTTAATCATTAGACATTTTAACATTAAATTAAGCAGCATTGAAATAGTGGCGTCTATAACCAAGTAATGTGCGTGTACCTGAAGTAGGAACATGTATGAGAAGCATCAATGACAACGCTCAATTGATATATATTGTCCAATGCAAACCTGATGATGGGGAATCAAGAAAACAAAATTCAGTGAATATATTACGCATATGGGAAGTTAATACTGATCAAGTGATGCCTAGGTAGTGTTTGGTTGCACGGAATTAGGGTCTTGGAATTGGAATTAGAAATGAACGCATATAACTTTTCAAGTTTTTACATGCGTCCATTTCTCATTCGAATTCCCAAGCCCCAATTCTGTACTTCCAAACGCTACCTTAATAATTGAATACACAACAATCCATGAAAACAATCAAGAATCCAAGAAAACTAGATTCCCGTCTATTTTCAAAAAATAAAGCGCGTAATTATGCAAAATACTCATGTAAGTGATTCGATCACATATATTCTACAGTTTAAAAAAATTACCCATTTTAAGACAATCAACTCCTATAAGGACCAATGCATCAATCATTCTTCTTAGCCTATAATCTTTTTTTCAATTCTCAGCTTTCTAGGCGTATCTCAAATCTCGGACATAACCCATATCTTTAATCTTCTCCATTATATCTTCTAATTTCGCATATATTTCATCTTTCTGAGGGTGATTTTGATCACCCGAATAAAATTTATGAACTCGACCATTCAATAATACCCAACTATATCCTGGTTGCTTCTTAATCCCTTGCTTTTTCATTGATTTTCTCAAGCCAATTCCATGTGCAGAACTCCCATTTTCCATATAAGCATTGGATAGAAGCACATGAGTAGTTGGATACTCGGGCATAACCGAAATAATTTTTGAAGCAACTCTCTCTCCCAACTCGACATTACCGTGGACCCTACAAGCCGCCAGAATCGTTTCCCATATTTTCACGTTCGGTTTTATATCCATTTTCTCGATGAAATCCAACGCCGCATCAAGATGGCCCACACGGCCTAGCAGATCAACAGCGCAAGCATAGTGTTCCATGTCTGGTGTCACACCATATCGTTTCTTCATAGAGCGAAAATACTCAAGACCTTCCTCCACTAAACCTCCATGGCTACAAGCAAAAAGAACACATAGTAATGTAACGTTATTCGGTTTAACACCAATTTGCTCCATTTTTTTGAAGAGTTCTAGAGCATAAGCCGTATAACCGTGTTGAGCATAGCCCGATATTAACACAGTCCAAGAAACAACATTTGGGTTGGAAACGCTTTTGAAAACTTGTTCCGCTTCCATTATGCTCCCGGATTTTGCATACATGTTGATTAAAGCACTTTCAATGCAATTTTCGGTGTTTAAATCGGTTTTAAACACAAGCGCGTGGATTTGGCGCCCGTATTCGAGAAAACAAAGATTAGCACAAGCAACAAGAACACTAGGCAAGGTGAACTCGTCTGGTGCAAACCCATTTTCCCTCATTTGAGAAAATATTTTTAAAGCTTCATCCCATTCGGAACATTGTGAGTAGGCAGTCACCATTGTAGTCCAAGACACGACATCTCTCTCCTCCATCTTTTCAAAGGCCTTGTTTGCGTCTTCAAGAGAATTGCATTTGGAATATGCATCTAAAATTGCGTTTTCTACGTTTAGTTCCATTGAATCAAACCCTGTTTTCAAAACCATCCCGTGAACTTCCCTCGCGAATTTCAAAGACTTTGTGTCGGAAATGGCATTAAAAACGCTGCAAAAAGTGTAAACATCAGGCTTTACGTTGTTTTGACACATTTTAGCATAGATTTGTAAAGCCTCTTGGCCATGTTTAGAGTTTGATAAGCCGGTAATCATCGCATTCCATGGCATGTTCAATCCACAATTGATGAATTTCGTATCTAAAACAGATCTTGCATTGGACAAATCCCCACATTTCGAGTACATATCAATGAGTGCAGTTCCAACAAAAACATCGGAGTCCATGCCCAATTCAGACACATACTCGTGAACCTGCTTTGCCTTAACGGTACCGTTCAACTTCCCAATAGCTTTCATAACACTAGCTAAAGTGTACTTATTAGGTGTAACTCCCTCTTCAATCATTCTATCAAACTGCTTTAATGCTTCTATATGAAGATCGTTTGCTAAAAATCCCGATATTAATGCACTCCAAGAGGCTTGATTATGTTCTTCCATGTTTGAAAAAACCCTAAAAGAATCATCGGTTTTCCCCAATTTCGCATACATGTTGAGTATCGAAGTAGAAACAAATATATGAGATGTGAAGCCTCTTATAATAATTTGGGCATGAACCATTTCACCCAAATCAATGGAATCAAGACCAATGCATGATTTGATTACCGATGAATATGAAAATGCATCTGGAAGTATTCCATGATCAAGCATCTCAAGGAAGTATTTGAAACCATCCAGAAATGAACCGTGTTCTGTGGATGAAGAAATCATGACGGTCCATGAGAAAACATTTCTCTGTGGCATTTTATCAAACAGTAACCGTGCATCACTCAAACATGAGCACTTTGAATACGCGTGGGCTACGTGATTGAGCAATATCAACAGCTTATCTTCAGGAAAATTAAGCTTTAACACTTTTGCGTGAAGTGATTTTGCTTCTCTTACTGACCTTCTATCTGCACAGTCGTGGAGGAGATCAATTAATGGCTGAATTTGAGTTTGCTGGTCCAAATTTTCAGCTTTTACGGCAGCATTTGACTTTTGGCTTCTCAATGCTACTTCCGAACACCTAGCCTGCAAGAAATTTGTCAGCATAGGTTCCAAATCGGGAAATTATAAAACGTAGACGAACTAAAGTTCGAGTTGTGAGATAGAGAGAGAAAGATTCTTACTTTGTTATTCGAAATTGCGGGAGGAAATTCAAGTGGAAGAGAGGGTTTGAGAAATCCAAATTTGAGAGGGAAAATCACTGCCATTTTCGTTCAAACATGCGTTCAACGTTCTCCTGTTTCTCCGGAGAAAGGATAAAAGAAATATGTTTGGCTTGTATTATCCAATTGATCTCTCTTTTTCAATATTTTTTTTTTTTTTTAAAAAAAATTCAAAGCAACATAATTTTTACAAAATGTCAGGCAAAAGAAACTTTTATTTTAATCCCGTCTATTTTAAAAAGACGAAAGTCCTGCACACACACAGTTTCATGTAACAATTTTGTGTGTAAAATTTTGTTATATGTTACAAATATTATTGTATTTTGTAACATGTAATAACTTTGTGTGTAAAATTTTATTAGATAGAACAAAAATTACACAAAATACATATAACTAATATTAAACTAATTTTTATGTCTAATATTTATTAAATGTCACAAATATTACACAGATATATGTAATTATAACATGTAACAAAAAATATACAAATATATGTAAAAATAAAAAAAAATATTAAATTGTAATTAATATTCGTTACATGTAACTAATATTCACTATAAATCAAATTTACTCACCAAGTTCTCCCTACAATGTCTACAACGTCCCTACAATCCTTCCAATGCAGAACTAAAATTTAAACAAAATCTAACTTAAAGGACTAATTCTAAACCTAATAATAAAAAATAATTAATCGTGGATTAGACTATAAAAATAGGACTAATCACCGATAATTCTTTTTTCACATAAAAACTCTATTGTGAAAAAAAAAAAAAAATGATTTTTAAATTGCAAACCAAACCACTCTTAAAAATAATAATAATAATAATAATAATAACAATAATAATTTTTACAAGGAGAACTAATAAATTGTTCTTGAAATTAGTCAATTTTATTTTTTAACTTCAATTTTTTTTTAATCCTTTTAATAGTTTTTATAGTTTTGAGTTGTTTAGTTAATATTAACTAAATTGTTAATTGATCGAATCTCCCAAGTGGAATCCAAGATTTATGAACAACACGTGGGGGGGAATTTTGTCCCTCAAGACTTCGTCTAAAATGAAAATTAAAATGTCGTTACATCTAATTGTACGTATAGACGGACTGAATTGTGTTTGTGAGCAAATGACCCCTAAACGCCCTTATCTAAGTTTCACAAGCATTTTTCTTATACCCCTAGTCATTTCTCACAAAATTGCTAAGGACATACTCATTAATCTTCTAGTAATTTTAAAGTTTTGTCTTTTTCATATAATTAACCAACACTTTGACCCTTTTTTTTATAAGCAACATGTACTTAATATGAAAATTATATTATTATATAGTGACATTTATAATGAACCTCTATTTGTCCCATTGGAAGAAGCTAGTAAGCGGCATAGACCCCCTCTATCTAACCCACAAGGCGACATCTTAATTATATTTGTCACTAAATAATTGATTATAGTGACATTTGATAAAAAAAAAAAAAAAAAGTCACTGAATGATAACTGTTAATGTCAGATTTTAGATGATCTCAACGATATGGTCCGATCAGCGCTGGTGGAGATGGGGAAGTCTGGAATAGAGATCTTCAATCTGTGGAGCTTCTTATCCATGGAGAGGTCTCTAGCCAAGAAGGGACGGACTTGAATTGGAATGAGCCCAAAAGCCTTCTAGCCGAGAAGAGGAGAGTTAGAACGCTTTGTGATCCAAGAAGAGATGAATCGAAGTTTGAGATGAAGTAGAACCGAGATAAGAAGCACCTGGAAATCTACATAAAGGACTTGTCGGGATAGTCCCGGCGTGAGAATTAGCACACAAGGGGAAAATTTATAGATAAGCTACTGAGAAAATGGAGCAAAATTCATATACCTTTGGGCATTGTTATACCCTTTGTAAGACCCTGATTTCATGGTTGTGCGTCATTTAAGTGTATTTTGGAAAAAAAAATGGAAAATGAGAAGTTTGGGAGGAGGAAAGAGTATTTTGACTAAATATATTTTATAAATACACACACACACACACACACACACACACACACATATATATATATATAAACGTGGTGAGGAATGATCACTATCATTCTGGAAGAAACAACCAAGAGAAAGAACGAGAGAAAGAGAGAGAAAAACGAAGGAGAAGAAGAAGCCATCGGAGAAGCTACCGGAGATCACTGGTGCTGGTTCAGGGTGTTTTCTCAGGGTTGAGGGTCGTTTGGGCTGTAGGAGTATGCAAGTGTGACATTTTCTGGGATCATATGGAAGTAGGTATGTGTGTGTGAAGAGTGTGTGCTTTGTTTTGCTGTTTGGAGTTGCAACCGGTGGTTTGGGATGTTGTTTTAGTGGGTGTTTTAGTTGGAGTGAAGGGAATGAGATTGGTAGTATCAGTTGTAAATTTGGAATGGTTGATCGTGCAGGTGGAGTGAGAAATTTAAGGGCCGGAGCTGGTGATGAGAAGGGGTAAAGGACTGGTATGTTCTGTTATGTTCTGTTAGGGACGAAGTAAGGATCGCTTAGGCGGTGGAAGATCGCTTAGGCAGTGAAATAACAGAGAGCAAGAAATCGTGTGATCGCTTAGGCGGTGGGGGATCGCTTAGGCGATAAAAGAACAGAGAGCAAGAAATCGCATGATCGCTTAGGCGGTGAAAAATCACTTAGGCGGTGAAAGAACAGAGAGCAAGAAATCGCGTGATCGCTTAGGTGGTGGAAGATCGCTTAGGCGGTAAAACAACAGAGAGCAAGAAATCGCCTGTTCGCCTAGGCGGTGTATTTCCGCTTAGGCGGTGGGGAGCAGAAGCATATTCTAGGAAATTTCTAAGAAAATTGACAATCGTTCTAAAGTAAGTAACATCTCTCATTAGTTTTTATGATTCACTGAATTAGTTTTATAGCCTTAACATATCAAATGACAAAATGTGGGGTTGGAAAATTAATAAACGTAGGGTTTGTATCACACAATTAGGTTATTTTTCGCTACACTATTAATTTAGGTCCTGTCACAAGTAGGTTCATAATTTTCGGAGACTTAGTAGCTGGGAGTCAGGGGAGCTTGCAAGTACGAATTTTCAGGTGAGTATACTGTCTTCTTACTAAAATATTTTTTTATATGACGACCTAAATGTTTACTTAAACTGCATGATTTTATAAATGTGGTGGATCGAGCATGTTTTGTATGAGTTGGTAAAATGAATTTCCGTGGAATTGTTAGGGTTTTAAAAAGAAGGATATTATAAATAATTTTGTTGGAAATTAACGGTAATTGAATTGACGATGGTGTTGTTACTTTGATTTGTGTTGTTTGTTAGACTATGCCATAGTTTATATTCTGTCCGGAGGGTGGTCCGGCGGATGGATATTTATTATGGTGATTGATATATTTGGTGACTTATATTATTGGCCTCCGGAGACGTCCGGTAGGCGGTGATCTACGCAGTTAGGTCCGCTAGGAAGACATATCCTACGGATGGTTACGGTACCATTGCAACTCCCGATCGTGAGGTTAAAACGATCACTATGGTTTAGTCGGTGTGTATGTGGGTGATAAGTAAACTTGAAATGGGGTGTTTTTACTAAGATTGACAATTTACTTCATATAATGATTGGTATGGTTTTACACTGAATAGATTGGAGAGATATATAAATATATAATTGTTTATTTATTTTCACTGTTTATTTTAAGAAGAGATGTTTATATTATGGTATTCGTATAATTACGCTTGATCCCTTTTAAAAAGGTATTGAGAATGTATTATTATTTCGAAAATATGTTTTAAAATTACTAAGAAGGCAGTACACTCGCAGGTGCTGTAGAGAAACGTTTGTCCCCTACTGGCAGTAGGTCGATTCCGGAAGGGCCGTAGCGGGGAGTATCTTGATAGTGATTCTTTTTTGCTTCTGGTTGTATATGTTGGTTGGTTAAAATGAACTAATACTTTTGTTGTAAGATCAAGAGAGTCCCAATGGAAGGGGGTATATGTATTTTGTTGACCATAGTAAATAATATTCTTTTTTGTGTAAGATATTTTAATTAGTGTTAGTCACATCTTCGGATGAGTTGTATCGTTGTCACATTGGCCCACGAATGTTGGGTAACCGGGTTGGGTTGTGACAATTTTGGTGTCAGAGCCTAGGTTATAGGTTTTGTAGACTTGCCAGTGGTGGTGTCAATAGAAGATTATGAGATAGAAGGACGTACCAGTCGTCTAGTCAGTAGGGGACATTTAGGTAAAGTGTCTGCGAGTGATCTTATTAGTCAGATAATAGTTAATTTACGTATGTTTAATATTGGCAATTGTTTTCAGTTAGTTTAGTTTGTGGTTGAGTCGCATTTTATGATTGATAATAGGTATGGAGCAGGGTGATGAAAACTCTGGGAGCATAAGATCTCAGGGGCAGCTCGAACCCCCGGGGCAAGTGGAACCTCAAGGACAAGGAGATAGGCTTCAAGGGAGTCTAGATGCTATTGAGAGAATTCTGCAGGCTGCTGCCCAGTTGACTGAACAGTAAGCAAGGATAATGGAAAGCCAAAGGGCTCAGAGTGAGATTGCTACACCTCAGGCAGTGCGTTTAAAGAGATTCAAAGAATTGGACCCTCCGGTCTTCACCGGGACAGTAGGACCAGCTGATGCTAAAAATTGGCTTAGAGGCATAGGCCATGTGTTTGAGGCGATGGGGATTGTCGATAATAATCGAGTTTCCCTTGCCACTTTCCAATTAAGAGAAGAGGCGGAGCACTGGTAGAAGGAAATGAAAAGGTTGATTTCTAGTGTTGGTGAGGAGATCTCTTGGGATCGTTTTGTTGTTGAATTTAATAAAAATTATTTTCTCGAGTCGTATCAATATTAGATGGAAGAGGAATTCATAACGTTGAAGCAGGGAGAAATGGCGGTGCAACAATATGAAGTTCGATTTGATGCTTTGTCTCGTTTTTCTCCAGACTTGGTTAAAACTGAAGAGGCAAGATGCCGATGTTTTCAAAAGGGTCTTAACCTAAAAATTCATACTAGTTTGACAAGCCGACAAATAAAAAATTATGCAGAACTAGTGAATACGGCGAAATTAGTGGAGCGAGATGTTCAGGAAGCTATAGAGAGTCGTGAGCAGTCTAAAAAGAGCCGATTCGAGTCACCCTGTGGTTTTTCGGGAGGTGTTTCACGTGGAGCGGTATCTCGACCGCCAGTTGTTCGAACATCATCCTTTGGTCAGTCTGTTAGGGGTCGTGGCCTCCGACACTTATATTCCAGGCGACAGAAGAATGCATCTAAGTCTAGTGTAGGTCCTCAAAGGTAGGGGACAAGTCAGTCGCTAAATCGAATCGGGCAAGATAGATGTTATTGGTGTGGGGCACCAGATCACTTTGTCAGAGACTGTACTAGGGGGGTTCCAGTGTGTTTTCGTTGTAAGGAGCAGGGTCATATAGCAGCAAATTGTCTAGAATTTGTTTCTACATCTGTATCATCTACGGGTGGCGTAGGTAGTGCTGGTTCTAGCACTGTCCAAGGGCGCGGGCGAGGATTGGCTGGAAGACCTCCGACACGAGGTCATGTTTTTGCTACCACTCGGCAGGAGGCTCAGGCTACACCCGATATTGTCATAGGTATCATTGCATTATATGCTAGTAATGCTCGTATACTCATTGATCCTAGTTCTACGCATTCTTTTGTCTCATCAACATTTATGATGCAAATAGGCAAGTTTCCTATTCCTTTATCCTATCATATTGTTATTTCCACTCCGGTGGGTGAGTCGTTCTGGATAGATAGTGTGTTCAAAGATTGTCCGCTTCGGATCGGTGATAGGGAGTTGGTGGCAGATTTATTACCCCTGCGTATTTCTAATTTCGATGTAATTTTGGGTATGGACGTATTATCTAAATATCATGCCACCATGGATTGTTTTAAGAATGAAGTGAGATTCCAAATCTCAGGCGAGCCAGAGTTCGTTTTCGCGGGAAATAGAATCATTACACCTGTTAGTTTAATCTCAGCCCTTAAAGCTAGGAAATTGTTGCAGAAAGGATGTCAGGGCTATCTGGTACATGTGATTGCTACTAATCAGAGAGAAGTCACGATGGTAGATATTCCTGTGGTTAAAGATTTTCACGATATGTTACCGGATGAATTGCCAGGGCTACCAATAGATAGGGAAATGGAGTTTACAATTGAGCTACTTCCAGGAACGATTCCTATATCAATTCCACCTTATCGTATGGCTCCTAGTGAGTTGAAGGAATTGAAGGTGCAGTTGCAAGATTTGTTGGAGCGTAGGTTTATTAGGCCCAGTATTTTCCCGTGGGGTGCCCCAGTGTTGTTTGTAAAAAAGAAGGATGGCACGATGAGGATGTGCATCGACTATCGGCAGTTGAATAAAGTGACGGTTCGAAATAAATATCTGTTACCTAGGATCGACGATCTGTTTGACCAGCTTCAGGAAGCTAGAGTCTTCTCTAAGATAGATCTTCGGTCAGGGTATCACCGATTAAAGGTCAGAGACAGTGACGTAGCAAAAACAGCATTCCATACTAGATATGGACACTATGAATTCCTAGTTATGCCCTTCGGTCTGACAAATGCCCCTGCTGCTTTTATGGACTTGATGAATTGAATTTTTTAACCTTATTTGGATCAATTTATTATCATATTCATAGAAGATATTTTGATCTATTCCCCAAGTCGAGAAGAGCATTCAGAGCATCTTCGAATTGTGTTACAGACGTTACGGGAAAAGAGGTTATATGCGAAATTTAGCAAATGCGAATTTTGGTTAGATCATGTGATATTTTTGGGGCATGTCATTTCAGGAGACGGTATTCAGGTAGATCCAAAGAAAGTCGAAACTGTTGTTCAATGGGAAAGATCAAGGAACGTGACGGAAGTGCGGAGCTTTTTAGGTTTAGCAGGTTATTATCGACAGTTTGTGCAAGGTTTTTTGTGATAGCCACCCTATTGACTCGATTAACCCGTAAGGAATCTAAGTTTGAATTGACCGATAAATGCGAACAAAGTTTTCAAGAGTTAAAGAATAGATTGATATCGACACCAATACTGTCCATCCCGACTGAAGGGGGTGGTTTTGTGATTTATAGTGATGCGTCCCACCAAGGGCTGGGATGTGTACTGATGCAGCATGGTCATGTAATTGCCTATGCATCTCGATAATTGAAGAATCATAAGCGTAATTATCCGATGCATGATTTAGAATTGGCGGCAATTGTGTTTGCCCTAAAGATTTGGAGGCACTATTTGTATGGCGAAACCTATGAGATATACACTGATCATCAGAGTTTAAAATACTTGTTTACTCAGAAAGAGCTAAATTTAAGACAAAGGCGTTGGATAGAGTTGATTAAAGATTATAATTGCGCCATCCACTATCACTCAGGAAAAGCTAATGTTGTAGCAGATGCGTTGAGTCGAAAATCAGCGGGTTCAATCGCACATCTTCAGATAGTTCGTACTAATCTGTATGCCAAGCTGAGATCGATGGGAGTTAAATTAGAGCTTGGGTAGACAGCAGCGCTGCTTGCGACATTGACTTTGAGGCCAACATTGATAGATCGTATTATCGAAGCACAAAAGTTGGATGATCAATTAGGAAGAATACAAAATGAAGTAAAAAAAGATTCATAACAGATTATCAGATTAGGGATGGGGATGAGGCGTTAATGTTTGGCACTCGGCTATGCGTGCCTAACGATATCAACTTGAAAAATGATATTTTGGAAGAGGCACATAGCTTCGCTTATGCAATGCATCCGAGCAGTACCAAAATGTACCGAAACCTGCGTGAGCATTATTGGTGGACTGGAATGAAGCGAGAAATCGTAGAATTCGTTGCCAGGTGCTTAATTTGTCAGCAAGTAAAGATTGAACATCAGTGTCCAAGTGGATTGCTATAACCTCAACCTATTCCTGAGTGGAAATGAGAGTATATTACGATGGATTTTATTTCAGGGTTACCCCGCACTCAAAAAGGTCATAATTCTATTTGGGTGATTGTCGACAGGCTTACTAAGTCTGTTCATTTTCTGGCCGTAAAAATGACATTTTCACTTGAGAAATATGCTCAATTGTATATCAATAAAATTGTAAGGTTGCATGGCACTCCGGTTTCTATAGTATCCAATAGAGATCCGAGATTTACTTCAAGATTTTGGCGAAGTCTTCAGACCGCTTTGGGTACCAGGCTGAATATCTAAATATCTAAATAAATATCTAAAATCACTTGAGAAATAAACGTTTGTCCCCTACATGCCTACTGCTGCGACGGTGAACCCACCGTTGCGGCGGTCACTCTACACTGATTTTAGATATTTATTTAGATATTTTGTTCCCTATTTCTTCTCATCTCCTCTCCATTCCGACCAACAGAGCTCCCTGAGGGTTAGAATATTTTTTAGAGTGTTTTGGAGAGTGCTCAACCAAATCCGAAGGAGAAGAACACGTTGTGAAGAAGGAGAAGCGATTGTTGAACGGTTTTAGTGGCAAATCTTCGGACAACGGCTAAGTTTATTTCGTTTTTTTTTTTTTTTTTTTCTTTTTTTTTTTTTAACTTTAGTAGTTTGTTGAGCACATTTAGCTCATTTTTAATTGTATAAATGGTTATGACCATTAGCTAAACAGATTTTATCTAGAGATTAATATTATTTATGAAAATGTGGTTTATTTTATATTAGTGTTTCGTTAATGGTTGTTCTTCGTTATTTGATTGTGTTTAACGTTATTCTATGTTTATTATGCATGTTATGATATACAGAGAATATGGGTTTTGACACTCAGGAGAGGTAACTCCGGATTCGGACTAGGGTTTAAACACAATGCGACGATCTAATAATCCTGGAAAGAGTTAGAAAGTGTGCAATCAATGATGTTGGGGCAAGACTCATATGACTATGTGTTCTAAAAAAAATACTAGAGGGGGACTTCAGCATTAACGTGAAGTCATATATTCACTCGCTTTACACTGAGGAGAAGGAGTGAACGAGTTTACGATACAGAGATTGTCAGATAAGTTGAACACTGTTATTGTAAACTAAACGATTCAAACACATTGAGGTAAATGAAGTTAATCCCTGGATAATCCATCCCCCTAAAACATCTTCAATATAGTATTATAGTATAATTAGACTAATTAACTTAGTATTAGTATTAATTAATTATAAACTTCTTTTTTTATCACTTAGATAAAATTAAGTTATGATAATTACGGTACTCGAGAATACTCTCAACCAATCTCTATGGACACGATAACTCTAACTCTCCTGATCTATACTAAAACTTGACCCGTACATTTGCGGTGAAAGTGGCGACGTAATATTTCGCCACCAAGTTTTTGGCATCGTTACCGGGGATTGGTTTTTAAACTATTGTTGATATTGTGAGTAAATGACTTGATTTAATTTAGACATTTCTTTTGTGTATTATTTGTTTCTTTGTAGTTTTGTTTTTTATTTTTCCTGTAGGGTACTTGACGATATTAAATAAACAAGTGCTTTTGCATTTCTTTTAACGGGATTTTGAGCCGTTTTATAGTGCTTGGGATCGATATAAGGAATTGCTATTTTGATTTTTGAATCATCGTTTCTCGAGAGAATGTCAACTACTGAACTTCCTCAATGGGTTACTAGCTGCAACCAAAAATTGGGTTGAAAGAAGAAACAGTACTACCTCTTTCGACCAATTAACCGCGGACAAAGCTTATCGATTATTGGAAGACATGACCGAGTTTGATTTTCAGTATTGGAATTATTCACCACGTTATCAAAGCTTGAGGGATAGTTTCAGCGCTATGGAGCCATGGATTGACATCTCGGACCAAAACGAGGAGTCTTCCCCCACCCTAGAAGAAATATACATTGATTTTATTGGGGAGACTCAGGCGTTCTGGGGGGAGACGAATAACCGGATCAATGAGCATGAAGATCGTCTTGACAACATTGAGACAATTTGCATTGAAATTGATGAGACCATAAAGTCCCTAGAGACTCAAATCGGTCAGCTAATCTGCTTTATTGAGGTCAAGTTAGACGCGGTGGCACTGGGAGATTCACAAGTCAAATTCAGTGAAAGCCACTGTGAGGAGCCGGAAACGAGTGGAGGGAGTTTGGGAGAATCCAACTATGATTATTCGAATGAGACGGGAACCCAAACATGGATCGACAATCATGATTTGTCACCATTGAAAATCCAAATTTTGATGCCACCATCGATCTCAGATGATCACATCTACGAGGATCTAATGTGGCTCACTTATCCTTAGTCGCCAAAAGCAATGCTCTTTCATGCCCACCAAGCACATGAGCTGATGGAGAGTCCTGTTGAAAGCCTGAATCGATAAGAGCCATATCTTTCCAGTCTTGAGGAGTCAAAAATAAGCGGAAGGAGCTTGAGAGAATTCAACTATGATTATTCGAATGAGACGGGAACCCAAACATGGATCGACAATCGTGATTCGTCACCATTGGAAATCCAAATCATGATGCCACCATCGATTTCAGATGATCACATCTACGAGGATCTAATGTGGCTCACTTATCCTTCGCCGCCAAAAGCAATGCTCTTTCATACCCACCAAGCACATAAGCCGGTGGAGAGTCCTGTTGAAAGCCTGAGCCAATCAGAGTCATATCTTGCCAGTCTTGAGGGCGTTTTAAATCACGACCCATACGTAGTGCTATACGACACTTACTATGGGTGAAAGTCGCTATTTGATGAGCCAATCGCCGTGTCGAGCCGATGACCTTAAATCAGGCATTTCTTAGGAGGCAACCCAAGGTTAAAAAAATAAATTAGATCCATCACTGCCGACTTGATTCAGATGAGAGATTCTCTCACCTCTCAGGTACGTGTTCTAAACCCCATTCGTCAGCATGCTTTAATTTTAAATGTTGAGATTGATGATTGGGTCGCTGAGGACACTGTCCGTTTTAAGTTTGGCAGTGATGTGTAGTATTGTAGTATGTTGTTTTGTTTTTATTGTATGCATGTATGTTTAGGATAGTTATTGTTATATGCTGAGTTTTGACTTCATCTGGGCTATTACCTGATGATGAGTCTGTCCCTTGATTGTTTATTGAGGTCAAGCTTAAAGCTCATTCATGTGTGTTCTGTGCGCTTGACGTATCGTTTTAGTAAAAGTTATTGTAGATCCTAAATGCACGAGCACATAAACTCAATGTATAACTGTCTAATTGATTTGAAAACGATTATCCGTCAGCCAAGTTCATGACAATAGGGATTTTAAAACTTGATTTAGGGGAAATTCGAGGTGAAATCCTAGGCGAGGTAGTTCGGGATATATGATTTAGGCATTCGTTTTTATTGCTTGAGCCTTTAAAGCCTACCATGCTAAATGTTTATCCCTCGTTATCTTGTTGAATCCTATGAACTATTTCAATTCTGAACACTTAACTAATACCATGGCCAATTGAATTTTTTCTAAACCTATATCGCTGGACTGAAGGCACAATTAGAGTGAATCAAGTTAGCATTTTGCTACTTGATGTGAGCAATTGGATTTAGGGCAAACTTTTAAATTGGTTCAGTATTCGAGTACTTATTTGTATTTTTCTTTCATTTTAACCACACCCGTGAAATTGTAATTAATCGAATAAATTTGGGGGTGTGGTTTATTTGAAAAAAAATATATATACGATTTTATTTTTCGTTTCTTTTTGACAAATGAGTACGTCGGTCTTAAAAGATTGTTCAGGGTTGTTTCAATTTTATCTGTGGGGTTTCAAGTGTGAGAGTGCCAAGCATGTGCCT
Organism: Eucommia ulmoides; assembly: GCA_016647705.1. Lineage (NCBI taxonomy): Eukaryota > Viridiplantae > Streptophyta > Magnoliopsida > Garryales > Eucommiaceae > Eucommia > Eucommia ulmoides. The sequence continues at coordinate 7,410,072 of CM028336.1, forward strand.
CTGGTATCGTCAAGTTAATGATGTTAACCTATTTTCTATTTCCGATATACCCTTGGCCATTTTTCCAAAACCGAACCAAGTCCTAATGATCTTTTTGAATTGCTTAGCCTACATTAGTGCAGAATAGAGCCCATGTCAGACTTACGGATTTCCTATACCTTCTTGGGTTTTAGTCATGAGCTTATTTAGTGGATAATCCAATTCGATCGATGGATAGTTGTATATTTGAGTTTTAACACACACACCTTGGATAGGATCTAGAATGGCACTTATTATCATCGCATGTTGAAATTCTAGTGTTTTGTTCTTGAACTTGAAAGGATTGGGGGCCGATGAGGAAAAAATCGTTTGGCCGGTAGATGATATTCAAAACTTGTATATTATTGTTTTTAGTGTTTTTCATTTTTAGTTTTTAAATTCGTAATTAGTTATATTTTCTCATATTGTGTGAGTGTTTTACTCAAAAACTAGTAAAATTCCAAATTTAGGAGTATTTGATAGGTGTAATTTACTTATCTATTTTCAAATTGAACTTGTTAGTTTTTGAGTATGTTTATTATGTTTTAATACGTTTTTAATCTTTTTGTTATAAATCCGGTGTGTGGGATGAAAATGAATGAAAACGGATCAATAACGATCAAATCGGATCAAGAACGATGCGAAAACAAGCAAAAGGGCAAAATTCAGAACCTGCAGCCCACCGCCGCGGTGGTCAAGATACAAAGAAAGGCCTAATCTTGCTGAAAATCCATCGCTGCAGCGGTGAGATCCACTGCCGTGGCAGTGAAACATTAGAAGGTTTCTACTCCTACCGCCGCATCCACCGCGGCGGCGAAGACACTGCAGACATGCCCTCCGCCGCAGTGGTCACTCTACATTGATTTTAGATATTTATTTAGATATTTTTTTCCTTATTTATTCTCATCTCCTCTCTATTCTGGCCAAGAGAGCTCCCTGAGGGTTAGGATATTTTTTAGAGTGTTTTGGGGAGTGCTCAACCAAATCCAAAGGAGAAGAACATGTTGCTAAGAAGGAGAAGCGATTGTTGAATGGTTTTAGCGGCAAATTTTTAGACAACGGCTAAGTTTATTTCGTTTCTTTCTTTCATTTCTTAATTTCAGTAGGTTGTTGAGCACGTTTAGCTCGTTTTTCATTGTATAAATGGTTATGGCAATTAGCTAAACGGATTTTGTTTAGAGATTAATAATATTTATGAGAATGTGGTTTATCTGATATCGATGTTTCGTTAATGGTTGTTCTTCATTATTTGATTGTGTTTACCATTATTCTATGTTTATTATGCTTGTTATGATATATAGAGAATACGGGATTTTACACTCGAGAGAGGTAATCCCGGATTCGGACTAGGGTTTAAACACAACGTGACGGTTTAATAACCCAGGATGGAGTTAGAAAGTGTGCAATCAATGATATTGGGGCAAGACTCATGTGACTATGTGTTCTAAAAAAATGCTAGAAGGGGACTTCGGCGTTAACGTGAAGTCACCTATTCGCTCGCTTAACACTCAGGAGAGAGAGTGAGCAAATTTATGATACAGAGATTGTCAGATAATTTAAACACCGTTATTGTAAACTAAATGATTCAAACACATTAAAGTAAATGAAGTTAATCCCTAGATAATCCATCTCCCTAAACCATCTTAATATAGTATTATAGTATAATTAGATTAATTAACTTAGTATTAATATTAATTAATTATAAACTTCATTTTTTATCGCCTAGATAAAATTAGATTATGATAATTACAGTATTCGACAATACTCTCAACCAATCCCTGTGGACACGATAACCCTAGCTCTCCTTATCTATACTAAAACTTGACCCGTACACTTGCAATTAAAGTGACGACGTAATATTCCGCCACCAACGTGCACCAAGTTGGATATTCCTTAGCCTACGAAAATGAATTGTAAAGGTTTATTCTAAGCCTATGAAATGAATCTTTGTGAGGGTTTGGTTCCTACCTTTAAACGAATCTTGAGTTTAGTTGGTGCAACTCTCCGCGGGGCTCGGGGGACTGGATTAGCCAAGAGTAACTTGGTGAACCAGTATAAATTTATATGTGTTGGCAGCGCGTGAATACACCGCTACTTTCACCCGCAAGTAAACGAGGTCAAGTTTTAGTATAGATCGGGAGAGTTAGGGTTATCGTATCCACAAGGATTAGTTTTGACTATTATTGAGTACCGCTTTTATCATGACCTAATTTTATCTAAGCGAAGATAAATTGAATAAAATTAATTATACTAATACTAAGTCAATTAATCTAATTAAATTAACTACACTAATACTATTATGAGATGTTTAGGAAAAGTATTGTCTAAAGATTAACTTTTGTTTACAAAATGTATTTGGTCTCGTTTTAGTTTACGTTAACGGTGTTCAACTTATCCGACAATCTTAGTTCGTAAACTCCCTTGCCACCTCTACCGAGTGTAAGACGAAAGATATAACACGACTTTGTGTCAACGAAGAAGTCTCCCTCAACGTCTTAACGACCCTAGGTCACGTGAGTTTTGCCCTAATGTCATTGATTACACACAATCCAACTCCCGACCGGGTCATTGGATCGTTGTGTCGTGTTTATCCTATCAATAATCTCAGTTCTAAAACTCCATCGCCACCTCTCGCGAGTGTAAGATGGGGGAATACATGACTTCGAGTCAACGAAGAAGTCCCCCTCAACATCTTAACGACCCTAGGTTACGTGAGTCTTGCCTCAACGTCATCGATTGTCCACAATCCAATTCCTTCCTGAGTTATTGGATCGTGGCGTTTTTCTATTCTAGTCTGAATCCAGGATTTATCAAACCCCATATCCTCATAACATCATTCTAAGGATAATAAACAAATAATATTGCAAACACAATCAAAATAACGAAAAACAACCGCTAACCAAACACAAACTCAACAAAACAACACTTTTATAAATTACATTAATCTCTAAACAAAAACTCGTTTAGCTCATGGCTATAGCCGATTATACAATGAAAACTAAGTTAAACATGCTCAAATAATAATCTTAAGTTAATAAATAAAGGAAAGAATGAGAGAAACTTAGCCTAGTCCGAAGATTTATCGCTAAAAATACTTCGAGATCGCTCCTCCTTCGTTGCAACGTGATCTTTTCCTTAGGATTTGCTTGAGCACTCCCCCAAACCTCTCTACTATCCTTCTAAAGTCTATGGAGGTCCCTTGGCTGAATGGAGAGGAGAGGAGGAGAAAGAGGGATCAAAATATCCTAAAATATCTAAAATAATATGTAATCTGGCACAGAGGTGACTGCCTAGGCGGTGGAATAGCAGTGAGTTTAGTCTTGATTCTGCACTTTACCGCCTAGGTGGTGGCACAATTACTTGTTTTGGCTGTAACGTCTTCGTCTGAACTCCGATTGAAGTGATTAAAAAACCAATGGAAAACTAAGAGAAAGATATACAACTTCCACGTTTTGAGTTTTCCAAAAATTGTATTTTATCATAGTAAAAAATAACCTTGAAGTTACAGCACCTGTACCGGCTTTGCACATTCCTACTATTTTTCCACCGTTCTTGATCCGATTTGATCATTTTTTATTTTTTTACATACATTTTCACCTCAAAAACCTAATTTAGACAAAAACACATAAAAACATATTAAAAGATACTAAACATATTCGAAAACTAACAACGTTCGGATTGAAAATAGATAGGTAATTTACATCTATAAAATACTCTCAAACTCAGAATTTTGCTAGTTCTCGAGCAAAACACTCACGCAATAAAATAAAATATAACAACTAAAAACTAAAAATAAAAAACACGATAAACAAATATGTGCAAGTTTTGAGTATTATCTACCGGCCAAACGAAATATCCCTCATCAGCCTCCAATCCTATCGAGTTCAGGCATAAAAACACACCATGTACTGTTCTAGAATTTCAACATTTATAATAGTAAATGCCATTATAGATCTTGCTAAAGAGTGTGTGTGTTTAAAACTCAAATATATAACTGTCCGTTAATCGGATTAGATTATCTACCATATAAGCACATGACAGAAAACACCCGAAGGTATAGGGAATCCATAAGCTTGACCCGGGATCTATTCTCCACTAATATAGGTTCGGAAGTTCAAAAAGATCAATAGGTCTTGGTTCGGTTTAGGACAAATGGCCAAGGGTAATTTTGAAAGAGAAAACGGGTTAACGTCGTTAACTTGACGTTACCTAAGGCATAACGCTTGGCACTTTCTCACTCTCGAAACCCCATAGATATAATTGAAACAACCCTGAACATAATTTTAAGAACTTCGCACTCACTTGTAAAAAATAAACGGAAAATAAAAACTGTATGTACACTTGATTTTTTTTTTTTTCAACAAAACACACCCCTAGACTCATTTGATTTGTACGGTGTGTGAAATATGAACGAAAAATGACAAATGAATACTCGAATACCGAACCAATTAATAGTTCGTCCAAAACCCAACCGCTCACGTCAAGTAGCATAATGACTGCTAATTTGATTCACTCTCTTTGTGCCTTTGGTTAAGCGGTATAGGTTTGGAAAAAGTTTAATCGGTGAGGGTATTTGTCTCTGTGTTCAGAATTGAAATGGCTATTAGGCTTCGACAGGGTAACGAAGGATAATAACATATCAAGGTAAGTTTAAAAAGGCTCAAGCGAGAAAATGAATGCCTAAATCATGTCTTCCGAACTACCTCGCCTAGGATTTCGCCTTGAATTTCCCCCAAATCAAGTTCTAGAAACCCTAATGTCATGAATTTAGGTGACAGATAATTGTTTTCAAATCAATTAAACGGTTATATAATGAGTTTTCGTGCTCGTGCAAGTAAGATCTATAATAACTATTACTAAAGCATAACGTTGAGCACACAGAACATACATGCATGAGTTTTATGCTCGACCTCAATAAATAACTAGGGGACAGACTCATCATCGGGTAATAGCCTAGTTGACGTCAAAACTCAGCATATAACACAACAACTATCCTAAACAGACATGCACACGTAGAAACAATAAAACATACTAACTAAAATATACTACACATCACACCCGACTCAAATAGGCAATGATCACAACAACCCTATCAGTGATCCCAATGATAGTTTATAGTATGATAATGAAGACAGAGGTTTAGAACACGTACCTGGGAGGCGAGAGAATCTTGCCTCCAAATCAAATCGGTTATGACAGATCTTAACTTATTCTTTTCCTTGGGTTGTCTCTCAAGAAGCATTTGGTTTATGGTCGTCAGCCTAACATACCAAAGTGCTCGTCAAAGAGCGGCTTCCACCCGTAGTACGTGTCAAATAACACTATAAACGGATCTTGGTTATCAGCGCCCTCAAGCTTGGCGAGATAAGACTCTATTCGTCTCGATCTTTCAACAAGATGCTCCACCAGCTCATGTACTTGGTAAGCATGAAAGAACGTTGCTAATGGCGGTGAGTGACAAGTGAGCCATATCGGATCCTCGTAAATATGATCGTCTGAGATCGATGGCGGAATCATTAATTGGATCTCAAATGGTGATGAATCACAATCGTCGATCTAGGCTTGGGTTCCCGTATCATTCGAATAGGCATAGTTAAATGCTCCCCAAGCTCCTCCCGCTTGTCTTCGGCTCCTCACGGTGGCTTGTGAATTTTCGGGTGCCACCATATCTGACTCGACCTCAATCAAGTAGATTAGCTGACTAATTTGCGTCTGAAGAAACATTACGATCACATCGATTTTAGTGCAAATCGTCTCAATGTTGTCGAGACGACCCTCGTGCTCATTTAGTCGGTCATTCATCTCCCTCCAAAACGTATGAATTTTCCCATTAAAATTAGCGAGTATTTCCTCCAGGTTGGGGGAAAACTCAACGTATTGGTTCGGGGTGTCAATCCATGGCGCCGTAGAATTGCAACTCTGATAATCAAAGGCCGCCATATCTTCAAACATCCAATGGGCTTCGTCCAGGGTTAGTTAGTTGAAAGAGGTGGTACCATTTTCTCTTTCAACCCACATTCTGGTTGTGGCTTGTAACCCATCGAGGAAGTTCAGTAGTTGACACTTCCTCGGGAATCTATGATTCAAAAATCGGAGTAGCAAATCCTTGTAACTATCCCAAGCACAGTAATATGGCTCAGAATCCTGTTAAAAGAAATACAAGAGCAGCTGTTGATCTAGCATTTTCAAGCACCCTGCAGGAAAAGAAAAACAAAAACTACAAAGAAAAAATTATATACAAAAGAAATGCCTAAAGTAAAATTGGGTCATTTACTCACAATATCAATAATAAATCTCAAATACAATCCCCGGCAGCGATGCAAAAAACTTGGCAGCGCGTGAATATGCCGCTACTTTCACTCGCAAGTATACGAGGTCAAGTTTTAGTATAGATCGGGAGAGTTAGGGTTATTGTACCCATAGGGATTGATTTTGACTATTATTGAATATCGCGTTTATCATGACCTAATTTTATTTGGGTGAAGATAAATTGAATAAAATTAATTATACTAATACTAAGTTAATTAATCTAATTAAATTAACTATACTAACACTATTATGAGATGTTTAGGGAAAGTATTGCCTAGGGAATAACTTTTGTTTACAAAAACGTGTTTGGTCTCATTTTAGTTTACGTTAACGGTGTTCGACTTATCCGACAATCTCAGTTCGTAAACTTCATCGCCACCTCTCCTGAGTGTAAGACGAAAGATATAACGCGACTTCGTGTCAACGAAGAAGTCCCCCTCAATGTCTTAACGACCCTAGGTCACCTGAGTCTCGCCCCAACGTCATTGATTGTACACAATCCAACTCCCGACCGGGTCATTGGATCGTTGTGTCGTGTTTACCTTATCGACAATCTCAGTTCTAAAACTCCATCGCCACCTCTCCTGAGTATAAGACGAGGGAATACATGACTTCAAGTCAACGAAAAAGTCTTCCTCAACATCTTAACAACCCTAGGTCATGTGAGTCTTGCCCCAACATCATTGATTGTCCACAATCCAATTCCCTCCCGGGTTATTAGATCATGGCGTTTGTCTATTCTAGTCCGAATCCGGGATTTGTCAAACCCCGTATTCTCGTAACATCATTCTAAGCATAATAAACAAACAATATGGTAAACACAATTAAAATAATGAAGAACAACTGCTAACCAAACACAAACTCAACAAAACAACACTTTTATAAATTACATTAATCCCTAGACAAAAACTCGTTTAGCTCATGGCCATAACCAATTATACAATGAAAACTAAGCTACACATGCTCAAATAATAATCCTAAGTTAATAAATAAAGGAAAGAACGAGAGAAACTTAGTCTAGTCCGAAGATTTATCGCTAAAAATGCTTCGAGATCGCTCCTCCTTGGTTGCAACGTGATCTTCTCCTTAGGATTTGCTTAAGCACTCCCCAAAACCTCTCTACTATCCTCCTAAAGTGTATGGAGGTCCCTTGGCCGAATGGAGAGGAGATGAAGAGAAAGAAGGATCAAAATATCCTAAAATATCTAAAATAATATCTAATCTGGCGCAGAGGTGACCGCCTAGGCGGTGGAACAGCAGTGAGTTTAGGCTTGATTCTGCACTTTTACCGCCTAGGCGGTGGTACACTTTCTTATTTTGGCTGTAACTTCTTCGTCCGAGTTCTGATTGAGGTGATTCAAAAACTAATGGAAAGCTAAGAGAAATATATACAAATTACACGTTTTACGTTTTTCCAAAATCGGATTTTATCATAGTCAAAAATAGCTTTGAAGTTACAGCACCTGTACTAGCTTTGCACATTTCCACCATTTTTCCACCGTTCTTGATCCGATTTGATCGTTTTTTATCCGTTTACATACCTTTTCACCTCCCTAATTTAGACAAAAACACATAAAAATATATTAAAATGTACTAAACATACTCGAAAACTAACAACATTCGGATTAGAAATAAATAGGTAATTTACACCTATCATGTGCTGCATTATTTATATTGTTTATATTTTATTGTTTAGGTGTGCACTTAGTTGATAACACATAATCCGCTGCAATAAAAGATAATATTTAATTTTAGGATAAAATTAATTGTTTGATTTTGAAGTGTTATATTTTGATAAATTTTTAATACTATCCAATTCACCCTCCTCTTGAGTAACTCACTGGGCCAACAATTGGCATCAGAATTAGTTTTAGCTCGATATACTTCACAGTATAGCTAAACACGATCACATGGAGTGTCTTGATTTTGAAGTTATGTGTACTACTGTTAATTCTACTTATTCTAATAGTCATTGTTCTACTCGTGAGACTGATATAATTTGCAATGATAAGAATACAAATAAGACTATTGAGATACTTATTGCTCTTACGTACGTTTTTGGAAAAGAGAATTTTAAACTAGAGTAAAAAATTGCAACTCTTGAAAATGATCATGAAGATTTTGTGACAATGTTAAAGATGATGGAAGATTAAGAGTTTGAAGAAATTGAAGAACCTAGGAAAAACAACTCAGGTTAAATTGAACTCTTAATGTATCCCGATTAGGATCACACATGACACAAAATATTTTTCAAACTTATGTGTGTTTTTATAGGATCCTAATTAATTAAATTATTTACTCCTATGTGTAATTGAAAAAGAAATAAAGATAATTGATTAAAATTGAATTTAAGATTTTAGTGAAGCTAACCAAGAAAAGAAATCGATTAAAGGGGTGAAAACGTCGAAGAAAATAAATCAAAATCGAATTAAGACGAGGATTCCAGCATTGATCAGTCGACTTATGCAAGATAAGTGAAGTTACTGAATCTCTCGGTCAACTGGTAGGTCGACCTGAGCTTAAATGGTGAACTCTCTATATCAGTCAGTCGATAGGTAGGTCAACCTATGACCAAAAGAGGACCCTAGACCACCTAGAGACATTATCTGCATACGTTAGCCATATCATCCCTCTCCCCCCCCCCCCCCCCCTAAAGACCAAAAGCAAGTAAATGCTGAGTTAGATGCACAGATTGTTGTAATAATGCAAAGGGATACGATGTTGGTAAGACTGATACCGAAATTCATTTCGACTCTTCATTGCACTTTGTTCTTAGGCAATTACATGACACATTTTTTTTAAGGTGTTGTCTAGGGCCTCCTCACTGTCTGCACGCTTCTACTTCGCCTTGAAGAGAGCAAAAACTTAGTAAGGAGTGTCGGCAATACCTGGCCTAGGTGAGGAGATGGCATGAGATGACCAAGCAATTGATGATGAGTGAGAGCAGTGCCAGAGAGGACGTGACAAGGTTAACCAAGAAGAAGACATAGCTGATTGGGAAAAAAGAGGACCTCGAATCCCATTCCAGCAAGCTTGAGGCCGATCTCGCTGCTGTTTGGGAGATGATGGAGGAAATTGAGAAAAAATGAGCTACACTAGCCAAGGCCAAAGAAGAGGTCGTAAGTGAATGGATGGATTCCCTAGCCTTCATTGAATAAAAACACTCCTGGTCGCTGAGATGGTGGAGGACGGCCACAGATATATAATCAGCAATCTGCGTTGCCAGCACCCAAACTTTCTAGTTGATGAAATTGACATATATTACTCAGATGTCGAAAGAGAAGTTGGTCTTGGGATGGGAGATACTGAAGTTGAGCAAGAAGACGATGATGCTGATATGGGGGAAGTCGATGCCGGCCAGGGCGAAACGGGTACCGTTCAGGGAAGCATTGAGGCCGAGCAGAACGAACCCCTCATTGGTGAAGGCGATGCTGGACCGTCCTTTTTCTCCTAGTAAAAAATTTCCACCCCAACCCAACTTAGTCCTGGATTAAACCAAAAAACTTGCACTTGTCCTTTTTTTTTTTGGTATGTATGTTCTTTTTCGACGCCTCAATCCTTTTTTTTTTTTTTTTTTTTTTTTTTTTTGTGATGGGTTTTGAGGCCCTTGGAATTATAATGACTACTTGAATGAATAGAGGTTTCCTTTTGATCTCTTTTCGGAAAATTCTGAACACTTGCGTAATTTTTTGCATGATCTTCTTTATTGCGTCTGAATTTGTATGTGTGTGTCTTTGAGCTTTTGTCTGTCCTTGGAGAGCTGTCTCATCTGGAGCAGAGAGGTTTTTCTTCCCGATGGCAGAGCTTTGCTCCCATCCTTATCTAGGAAATACTGAGATAGAAAGAGGCCTAAGTGATAGGTAGAAAATACCTATCTACTTCTAAACCAGATTTGGTAGTTTTCGAGTGAATTAGTTATATTTAATTGTGTTTTTGTTAGTTTTTATATAATTCAGGTGTAGGGAAGTTAACGAGCTATAAACGAGCGAAATTGTGGAAAAACAGCGAAGAAACAATGGAAAAATACAAGGTTTCAGGACAGCTTAGGCACCGTCGTGGCGAGAAAGCCACCGCCGCAGCGATGAGAGTACAGAAAGAGCTGAAATTGAACAAGTCTCACGGTTTAGGTGGTGAAACGACAGAGAGTTGGTATTATTTTCACCGCCGCGGCGCTAAACGATCAGAGAGTTTGAAGACTATTCTACTACCGAGGCGGTGAAACGACAGAAAGATCTGAAAGTTCACTACCTCCTCCACCGCTGCAGCGAAGGACAAACCGACTTACCTACCGCCGCGATGGTCAGCTCTACATAGAAGAAAATATCTTTTTAGACATTTTTGAAACCTTAGGCCTATAAAAACAACTCTCCCACATCTGAAAAGGTTGTTGAATGTTCCTAACCTTAGCTTAGGGTTCGTTAACCATTCTTGAGAGAGCAAGAATAGGAGGTTCATCATTTGAGAAGACGAATCATTTGCGGATTGATCCTTGGCGACTGTGGACTATTTCACTCTCAAATTTGATCGTTCTTCCTTTATTTTTATCTTTATAATTACTTTTCATTATCTAATGATATTGAATCCCTCTTGTTTTGTATGTTTATATGGGTAAGAACATGTAGTTTAGATAAATATTATCTAGGTGTTGTTCCAAGTCATGTAAATGCTAGTTTGATTGAATATACGTTACTTTAATGGTTGTTTGTTTATATCCAATTGTGTTTACCGTTATTCTTGATATTATACTTGTTACGATAAATCGAGAATACGGGGTTTGACACTCGGGAGAGGTAACCCCGAATTCGGACTAGGGTTAAAAACAACGCGATGATCCAATAACCCGGAAGGGAGTTGGAGAGTGTGCAATCCATGACGTTGGTTCACAACTCATGTGACTATGTGTTCGAAAAGACATTCGAGTAAGACTTCGGCGTCAACACGAAATCAAATATTCGTTCGCTTTACACTCGAAAGAGTGAGTAAGCGAGTTATAGATGCAGAGATTGTCGGATAGGATAAATATCGTTACAGCTAATTAAACGAAGTCAAATATGTATTACGTGAAAGAAATCAATACCTAGGTAATCAATATAGTTAGAACTAACCTAATACTTGTCATTTATCTTAGTTGTTAATTAAAATACAAACAATTCTTGAAAAGTCGAGATAATATGAGACTATGCAAATTACAGTATTCAACTAAATTACACATTCCCAGTAGAACGATATCCGATCTCACGATCATTTATACTAAAACTTGACCCCGTGCGCTTGCTAGTAAAGTCAGACGTGAGCATCTTAAATGGCCGCGTCCAAGTTTTTGGCACCATTGTCGAGGATGTATTTTAATTTGGTTGATATTGTAACCAAGTGGTTGAATATTAATCATGATAATTCTTTTATTTTATTTTCATTCAATTCATTTGTTTATTTGATTTAATTGTTGTGACTAAATAGTGCATGCGGCGTAGTCAAAGGTTACGAAAAAAGAGAGAAAATCAAACTTCTACTATGGTGGGTGGGGGAGAAAATGTCCAGCAATCGCTAGTGCTACAGGCACTCCAGCCTTCGGAACCAGATTTCCCACAACGAGTCCTTCGGGATTATTATAGACCATTGATGCTGGAGAATTTTTCAGGCATTCGAAGGCAGCTTATACAGGCTAACAACTTCGAACTCAAGCCTGCTCTTATTAATATGGTGTAACAGAACCAGTATGGTGGAAATCTGCACGAGGACCCCAATGTTCATTTAGCTACTTTTTTCAAAATTTGTGATACGGTGAAGATTAATGGTGTTGCAGAGTATATAATCCGGTTGCGGTTATTTCCATTCTCACTTCGTGACAAAGCTCAAGAATAGTTTCAATCTATTCAGCCGGGAAGCATTAACACTTGGGAAGACCTTACTCAAAGGTTCCTCACTAAGTTTTTCCCACTTTCAAAGATTTCTCAACTCTGCGGTGAGATTATGTAGTTTCGCCAAAGGGATTATGAGCCGTTGTTTGAAGGGTGAGAGAGGTTCAAAGACTTATTGCGTAGGTGTCCTCCACACGGGTTTCATGATTGGTTTCAAACCCAACTCTTTTACAACGGGTTGGACGGCCAAACAAGAACAATTGTTGATGCTGTCTCTGGAGGATCGTTGCTATCTAAAACCCCAACTGAAGCAAATGCATTGTTAGAAGAAATGGCGGCCAATAACTACCAGTGGCTAAACGAGAGGAACACGGGAAGAAGGGTCTCTTCCATTCAAGAATCTGATCATCTTGCAACCTTATCGGCCAGAGTCACTAAATTCTCAGATCAATTGGTTGCTTTGTCTACTAAGGGTGCTTCATTAAGTCATGGAGAGGAGAATTTTGCAAACGGTTCTCAAACCGAATTGGATAATGAGTTTGAGGAATGTCACTTTCTGAACAATCGAGCCTATACTTTCAGGCCCACCACCAACATTCTAACTTACTATAATCCTGGTCTTCGCAATCATGAAAACTTTTCATATGCAAACAATCAGAACATGTTGAGGCCACCGACTGGATATGAAAACCAAGCTCAAGGATTTCTAATGCAACAAAATAGTCAAATGCAACAACCTCCGATGCATAATTCAAAACCACACTTGGATGAAGTGTTGGGTTCTTTCATGAAGGAGACTCAGATCATTTTTTGTGAGACGCACAACCGGATAAACAAGCATGAGATGAGGCTTGACGCGATTTAGACCACGTGAACAAACAAAAATGCAACCGTGAAAACTTTAGAAACTCAACTCGGTCAAATTGCAAGTGTTGTTAAGGATCAATCAGTGGGAAAGTTTCCAAGTAATACGGGAATTAACTCGAGAAAATCAAGGCCAGTTAGGGACGTTAAATCAAGCAAATCTTTTTTATATGTCTCCGAGGGTATGAAATTTACCCATTGTTTGCTATTAATTACTTTTTGAAGGCCGGAATGGTCTCGGAACGAGTTTGGTGGTGAATCTAGGAGTATGGATATTCAGGATTGTGCTTTGTACTTAAAATCGTTGAGATGACGAAGTGGAAGCAAGTGGTAATGAGTTTTGTTGAGAAAAATGCAAAGAATCAGCAAAAATCCACCACCGCAACGGTGAAAATTCAGGATGGATCAATTTCCCGCACAACGTTTAACCGCCATGGCTATGAATCGACAGAATGTTTGGTTTTTTTTAGGGCGGAGAATCCCATCGCCGTGGCGGTAACACGACAGAAAATTTTTGGTTTTTAAAAATGCTTCACCGTCGCAGCGATAAATCCCACCGCCGCAGCGGTGAAGCCTCTACTCGATTAAAAACCTATTCTTGCTTCATTTGACCAAATTCCAACCCCAAATATCCCCAAAACTCTCTAGTTTACTCCTACCAAACCATTCCAAAACCCAAAATCCTACCTACCAGATTCCATATTAGAGATTTACTCCTCAAATTATCTACCAAATCCGAGCATCAAACCCCATTTTCGGATTTTTAGGGTTTGCGAACCAAGTGGGTGATTTCGTCAAATTTCAGGCCATTTGATCCTATTTGTTCTATCAAGTAAGTGTTTTTCAACTTATATTTCATGTTTATGATGAAATTATAGGATGATTTGCATCTCCATTATAAAAATGGATGAATTTGGAGTATGCCCCAAAACCCTAGGCCACTGTTTCGCGATTTTTTCTTTTCAAGTTTTGGGTTTATGCTTGATCTTTGGTGATGATTATCTTTAGATATGAAGTTTGTGTTGTGTGAAAATGGATTTCTTACTACATTGTCGAATTTGTGTGAACCATTGTGGTTCGTATGTGTGGATTGTGAATAGGGGATATTCTCGACGGTTTGGATTATTTATATTGGTTTACGTTATTCGATTTTGATTGCATTGTTCTAATCTGTGACTGTGATTGCTAGGGACCATACCGAAAAGAGTAGCTTCCAAAAGGGCAAGAAGAGGAGAAACATCAGAGCCAATCCTGGATTTTGATTCAACTAGATTTGTGTCAAAAGTTGCGGAAGAACACTACAACCGTCATAAGCACAACCGGGCTTGCATTAAATAGTGCGGCTTCGGACCTTTGGAGGCTCTTCTAATGAAGTTCCGAAATATTATCCGAGGAATGGGATGGGAGCGATTCTGCAGATTGCCTCCCCCGGGTGACGTAGCACTAGTTTGGGAGTTTTATGTCAATATTGCCGAAGGGACAGACACCCAGACAAGAGTCCGAGGCCGCCCAATAGATTTCAGTTCTGATCGGTTTAATGTGCTATTGGAAGTGGCACCAACTCAAGAGCTAGGTGGAGATAATGTCGAGAGTATGAAAACCGTTATCCGGGCCCTAACAACCAACAACGTTGAATGAACTGTCACAGGGTCGGAGCAAGCCACCTTCCCGGCCAAATACCTAGATCCGATTCCGAAGGTTTAGCACTATTTTATTTGTGGGAATCTTCTTCCAACATCTCATTACTCCGATGTTTCAAAGGAAAGGGCTATGACGCTCTACGCCATCCAGTCCGGGAAGCCGATTAACGTAGGATCTTTGATATATTTGTCGATTTTCCATGCCGTCAGAACGACGAAAGCAAGTCTTTATTTTTCCTCTTTCTTGATTGAACTTTTCCGTCAAACCGGTGTCGTAATCAGTGTGGATAATCTGTTGGCCCCTGTCTCTTAAATTGATTAATCAACGATAAACAGAATGTGGAAAGAGAGAGCGCTGGGGTAAGGCGAAGAAAGAGGAGAGGCCCAAGAAGCACATCGACCGGATGAGGCAGGGCCTTCTCAGGCCCCGACTTTCGAGGCACCCAGACAAGCCCCGAATGATTTGGAGCGTATTTCTCAAGACATCCGAAATGTTCAGTTTGATAACGGTGTTCTACGACAAGCACAGTATAATACAGATCTCTGGATTATAGCGCTAGGGGCTTACATGGATCAATGCATACAGTATCATGATCAAGTGCACTGGTTTATGTGCGAGCGTTTTGGCTTTGACTTGAGTGCTTTTCCACAGATGCCACAAATGTCGTCTGACCTTTCGCAACCACCACAATTCCCTTTCACACACGGCAGTGGTGGCGATGATGTTCCCCCAGAAGGACAATAGAAGGTGAGATAGTAGGGACACTGCCTCGTTTAAGTTTGGAGGGGTGTTATGGTGTTTATCCATAGTGTTCATCAATTTTTTTTTTTTAGAAAATGATGAACAAAAATTTGACCAAATTTTTTTGATGTATTATATTTGGATGTTTATGAATGCGTAGTTTCGCTATGTAGACGTTCTAATTTATAATGTAGATGTTAATTTCTAGTTAAAGTTGTATTTTAATATTTGTTTATGTATGTGTAATGTTTAGTTAGAGTATGCATGCTAGCTTTTAGATATTAGAGTAGATATGTTAATGAATGAAGTCGTTTTTGTATGTGAGTTGCTGAGTTCATCTGGACTATTTCCCAATGATGAAAGTTATCCCCTAATTGTATATTGAGGTTGGGGGTAATGCCATTCACGTGTGTTTTGTGTGCTTAGCATGTTGATTAGGTAAAAATTATTTTGATCCTAAATCGCACGATAGCATAGACTCATTGTATAATTATTTGAACGATTTAACGCCGATTATTCAGTAATAAGTTCATGACAGAAATGAGAAATTTAGAACTTGATTGGGGGAGGCTTGAGGCGAAATTATAGGTGAGGTAATTCCGGAGGCATGATTTAGGCCTTCAATTTTATCACTTGAACTTTTTTGAAATTAACCTGAAATATTTATTCCCTTGTTCCCCTGTCGAAGCCATAAACTTTTCAATTCTGAACACATATCTATACTTTAGCCAATTAAAAACTTTCCAAACCATTGTTGCTAAGCCTAAGATTCAAATTGAGTGAAATCAAGTCGCATAAACTAATGCTAACTTGAAGTAAGCAATCGGGGCTTTGGATGAATTTTTATTGGTTCGATATTAGTGTATTCACTTGTCAGTCTTTTAATTCTATTTGCGTGTCCCTAAAATTGTACAAATTCGAATAAGTTTGGGGGTGTTTTTTTTTTTTTAAAAAAAAAAAAAAAAAAAAAAAAACCAACTATGTAAATATAGTTTTTAATTTTGTTTCTTATGACAAGTGAATACAAAGTTCTTCAATTCTGGTTCAGGGTTGTGTTTAAAACGTGTGGGGTTACGAGAGAGTGATATAGGGACAAGCGTTTGTGCTTCAGGTATCGTTCAATCTATAACGATTTTTCTGTTTTCTATTCCTACGATACCCTTGGTCGTTCTCCAAAGCCAAATCAAACCCTATTGATCTCTATGAGTTTCAAAACCTACATTAGTGGATAGTCGAGCCCAGTCAAGCATACGGTTTTCCAAATCTCTTATGGTTTAAGTCATGAACTTAACTATTGAATAATCTGATCCGGTGTTTGAATGGTTATATATTTGAGTTCTCTCACACACACATTTCAAATGAATCTAGAATGGTTTTAACGGATATTGAGTGTTGAAATTCTAGAACACCACGTGGTGTGTGTTATTCCTGAACTTGGTCTAATCAGGGGTTTTTGAGGGAAGAACCACTTGGTTTCTTCAATTGAACTTGAAACTTACATGTGTTTACTTCTTATTTGTTAATGTTTATTTATTTTTAGTTTAGTTGTTAGTTAATTAGTGTAGTTAGTTTAATTTAGTGTTAGGGTGTTTTGTTCGAGAACTAGTAAAATTCCAAGTTTGAGGATATTTAATAGGTAGAAAATACCTATCCACGTCTAAGCTAGATTTGGTAGTTTTCGAGTGAATTAGTTATATTTAATCGTGTTTTTATTAGTTTTTATATAATTCAGGTGTAGGGACGTTAAGGAGTTATAAACGAGCGAAATGGTGGAAAAACGGCAAAAAAATAATGGAAAAATACAAGGTTTCAGGACAACTTAGCCACCATTGTAGCGAGAAAGCCACCGCCGCAGTAGTGAGAGTACAGAGAGAGCTGAAATTGAACAAGTCTCTCTGCCTAGGCGGTGAAACGACAGAGAGTTGGTATTATTTTCACCGCCGCGACACTGATCCCCATCGCCAAGGCGCTGAATGATCAGAGAGTTTGAAGACTGTTCCACCGCTGAGGCGGTGAAACGACAGAAAGATCCTGAAGTTTACTGCTTCCTCCATTGCTGTAGCGAAGGACAAATCGAAATACCCACCGTCGCGGTGGTCAATCCTGCACAGAAGAAAATATCTTTTTAGATATTTTTGAAACCTTAGGCCTATAAAACCAACTCTCCCACGTCTGAAAAAGGTTGTTTAACTTTCCTAACCTTAGCTTAGGGTTCTTTAGCCATTCTTGAGAGAGAAAGAAGATGAGGTTCATCATTTGAGAAGACGAATCATTTGTGGACCGATCCTTGGCGATTGTGGACCATTCCACTCTCAAATTTGATCGCTCTTCCTTTGTTTTTATCTTTGTAATTACTTTTCATTATTTAATGATGTTGAATCTCTCTTATTTTGTATGTTTATATGGCTAAGAACATGTAGTTTAGATAAATATTATCTAGGTGTTGTTGTAAGTCATGTAAATGTTAGTTTGATTGAATATACGTTACTTTAATGGTTGTTTGTCTACATCCAATTGTGTTTATTGTTATTCTTGATATTATGCTTGTTACGATAAACTGAGAATACGGGGTTTGACACTTGGGAGAAGTAACCCCGGATTCGGATTAGGGTTAAACACAACGCGACGATCTAATAACCAGGGAGGGAGTTGGAGAGTGTGCAATCCATGACGTTGGTTCACGACTCATGTGACTATGTGTTCGAAAAGACGTTCGAGGGGGACTTCGGTATCAACGCGAAGTCATATATTCATTCTCTTTACACTTGGAAGAGGGAGTGAGCGAGTTATAGATACAGAGATTGTCAGATAGGATAAACACCGTTATAGCTAACTAAACAAAGTCAAATATGTATTACGTGAAAGAAATCAATACCTAGGTAATTAGTACAGTTAAAACTAACCGAATACTTGTCATTTATCTTAGTTGTTAATTAAAATACAAACAATTCTTGAAAAGTCGAGATAATATGAGACTATGCAAATTACAGTATTCAACTAAATTACACTTTCCCAGTGGAACGATATCCGATCTCACAATCATCTATACTAAAACTTAATCTTGTGCGCTTGCAAGTAAAGTCAGACGTGAGCGTCTTAAATGGCCACGTCCATTGAGCTTGGCAAGTTGTCAAAACATAAAGTTGGATTCTTGCTTGGTAAATTGCTTGAACCCATCTCGGAGATGGACCTGAGCCCTTGCTCAGTCATTCTTAAAGCCTTGGACACTTTTAGTTATGATGTCCCCTTCTCGTTTATTTTTAAAGACTTAGACATTTTTAGCTAAGATATTCGCTTTCTGCCTTAGCCAATCGGATGTCCTTTTGCAATTCTTCCCAATCTTGGCGGTACCTTGCTCTAGGCGGACAATCCTTGACACTTTTGTTATTTCATTCATTTTTGCTTGAAAAAAATTCAAGTTTCTTTCACTTAGTTTTACATTTTTTCTCGAACAAACGGCTGAGAAGAAATCATACTCGCCTTCTCGGACTAAATACCGAGAAGAGATCATGCCTCCTCTTCTCAGGAAATACATTATTTCATATTGTTTCATCATATCCTTATCATCATTGGCCCCCAGCCTAGCATCCAAGCAAAGCTCTGATGGTAGGGTATAGTCTAGGGGTGGTACTTGTATGGAATCTGGCCCTCGCAGTCCCCAGGAGAGTGACTTTGGGTCGGCCCTCTGTGGTCAGTCACAGGTGGGTTCTCCTTAGTATGGCTCATCCTTGAGCTTTTTTGAGTTATCCCAAATTGTCCTTCCAGGGGCATCTTTCCTTTGTGTCACCTGAGATCAACTCGGCTGTTAGGGGTGAGATGCCAACATGTAAGTCCTCAGACCTGATCGATGTTTGACCATCGAAAGACGACCTTGGTTAGTCCCCGAGCATAAACTACCGATCAATGGAATGGGTCGAGTTACACCCTTGACATGATGCGCCGAGATGGGTTTCTTTATGGAGATTTCCCCTGACGCTGTACATCGAGATACCGTTTCTTTCTAACGAGAAGCTAGGGTGGCACATTTTTATCCAAGATGGGATAGAGGGCTACTCATCCCTGCATGCATGCAATTTGTAGATTCATGGGGAGGGCTGCTCATCCCAATCCGAGATGGGATGGGGGGTTGCACTTCACCACCACCGATAAACTTTGGATAATGGAGAACTGGTTGAACAAAATATTTCTTCCATTCATAAGTAATTTCTTTACAAGCAAAAAAAAAAATAAAAAAAAAAATAAAAAATAAAAAAAAAAAAAAAAAAAAAAAGACCTTTACAAGTCCACCAGGGTTTTCTCTTCGGGGTAGTAGCGTTTTAGATGCTCTGCATTCCAATGGTGCCTTAGGGGGATACTGTTTTCTGTTTCAAAATCATAAGTGCCGGGACGAGTAATACGAGTGACACGGTATGGCCCTTCCCAAGATGGAGCAAGTTTGCTTGCGGTTGAGTCCTTGGTGGTCAGGGTTACTTTTCTGAGGACGAGGTCACCAACGTCGAATGATCGAGGGCAAACCTTTCTGTTGTAATATCTGGCCGCCGTTTGTTGATAAGCTACTTGCCAAACACGGGAACATTCTCTCTATTTTTCTAGAAGATTAAGGTTAAAGGCCAAGGATGCATCATTTTCGTCTGGGCTAAAGATCACTACTCTTCGAGAAGAGGGCATGCCGATCTTGGCATGGATCACTTTCTCTGATCCGAAAGTCATTGCAAAAGGATTTTCCCTTGTAGGGGTCCTTACCGTAGTGTGATATACTTAGAGAACGGGACACACGTCTTCAACCCATCTTTCATTTGATTTATCTAATCTAGTTTTGAGCCCATGGAGAATTGTGCGATTGGTGACTTCCAACTTGTCCATTGGCTTGGAGATGCAAAGTGGGTCTGAATCCCCAGCCCGGCACAGAATTCTGCGAAGAGATCGTTGTCAATTATTTTCCATTGTTGAAGACGATATCCTTGGGTATTTCGAAGCAGCACACAACGCTTTCCCATACGAAATATCCAATTCTTTCCTTGGTGATGTGCGCAAGTGGTTTAACTTCTACCCACTTTGTGAAATAGTCGATTATGATAACGAGGAATTTTCTCTGCCCAATCTCTTAGGGGAATGGTCTGAGATGGTCGATGCCCCACTAGACAAATGGCCAAGGACTCATTATGGGGATGAGAACAATTGTAGATAGTTAGGGGATGAAAGGTGAACCTTTGACACTTATCACATTTTTTGACAAACTCCATGGAGTCCTTATGCATGTCCAGCCAGAAGTATCCATGTCTGATGAGCTTACGAACCATGGACCTTTCTCCCGAGTAGTTGTCATACACCCCTTCGTGGATTTTCCTCATCACGTAGTCCTACTCTTTTGGTCTCAAGCAACAAGAATATGGGCCCGAGAAGGATCATCGATAAAGGACCCCATCAATGATGGTGTACCTAGATGCTCGATACCGTATCCACCTGGCCTCTGTTTGGTCAGAGGTGAGTGCTCTTTTTTGGAGATATGCCCTCATTGGGTCCATCCAGGTCGGCGCGTTGAAGAGAGCACATATGGTGGACATTTGGTCAGAAACAGTTGTACTTGACTCCTCCAAGAACTCAAGGGGAACGCTTCTTTTCAAGGTGAATTCCACGACGGAGGCCAGGTTGGCCAAAGTGTCGGCGTGCCGATGCTCTTCTCATGGGATTTGGCGTACTTGCATATTTTCAAAATTTTGTATGAGTGTCTTTGCCCTGCTGAGGTAAACAGTCATACTTGGATCTATAGCCACGCATTCATCGTTTACTTGGTTTACAACAAGTTTTGAATCACAAAAGACTTGTAGATTTTTGGAGCTAAATTCTCTTGCTAACTTGAGTCCGGCGAGAAGAGTTTCATACGTCGCTTCGTTGTTGGTGGCTCCCTAAACGGAGTGCATATTCAATTTCTTCTCGATCTAGGGCTATCAGGACCATTCTGGATCCACACTCCCCACATGTTCGAGAAACCATCCTAAAAAGCTGCCATTTGTGTAGACCGAGATTGTCACTCGTTTTGAGATAAAAACGTTCCCCTTCCGGGACCGACACCTCTGTCGAGCCGAGATGAGCCTCTTGCCGAGCTGGGCCATGGTCATCTCGGACGGGTTCTTCTAGGAAGATCATCTCAGCAATAAAACCGATCAAGACCTATCTTTGATGGTTGTCTTAGGTCGATAATCAACATGGAATTGGTTAAGATCAAGGTTGTACTTCATGAGCCGACTAAAAATATCAGGCGAGTAGAGGACTTGCCGCAAGGGTTGATCAGTAAGGACGACGATCACATGAGCCTAGAAATCTTGCCTTAATTTTCTTGATGCGATGAGAAGGGCGTAAGCTAACTTATAAAATCGTTGATATCTCCTCTCGGTATCAGTCAATACTTGACTTGTGTAGTATACGGGCATTTGAATCCCATCCTCTTCTCAGATCAGGGCCGCGTTGATTGCTGTACTTGAGGCAACGATATACATGGACAATTTTTCTCCTTCCTTGGGGGTGCTCAATAGCGGTGCCGAGGAGAGATAGGTTTTGAGCTATTGAAAGGCGGCCTCGCATTCTGCTGTCCACTCAAATGCTTTATTTTCCCCTAAAACTTTGAAGTAAAGGAGATATTTTTTCGAGGAGCGTGAAATGAAATGGTTCAAGGCGGCCAGCCTCCCAGTAAGCATTTGAATTTTCTTCTTTGTCCATGGAGAGGCCATTCCGGGAACGACGCTAATTTGATCTAGATTGATGTCAATGCCCCTCTGAAAAACCATGTAGCCTAGGAACTTTTCCGCTGAAACCCCAAAAATGCACTTGGTCGGGTTCAACTTCATGCGATAGGTTTGGAGCTTGTCGAAACTGATGAGTGTATAAATGGTCACTCTAACGCAACCAACTGAAGACCGCCAAGTGTCCACAACTCCCTATAAACAAAAAATTACCCCCAAGACTAAGTATGGAAATTGCACCGAGCAGAAGAATACCTCCATTCGATCTAACAGTCCCTAAAAGCCTCAACACTGGGATGGGGAACCCTTCCCCATCTTAGCATTCTCCGTCGTAGTTTTACTCACCTCGTAAATATACCCCTTGTATCTCCTCGAGCAAAGCCCCCATTCCTGTCTTCGGTTATCTGGGAAGGGCAAAAATCAGGTTTCTCATTTAGGCCACGACAAGGTTGTGTCTTTCTCTGTTTATAAGTTGACTCAATTCCCCATCCCAAAATATATCCTAAATATCCCAAAATATCTTCAAATATATCCATTGCTCTCTTCCCCAATAAAAAATATCACTAAATATCCTAAAATATGGTTAAGACAAGAGCCCCCTGGCGCCTTCTCATTTGTTGAAAGTTAAGATGACACATTGATATGATTTTGAATAGATATTAATCCATACTTAAACTAATCTACTTTTTACCTATAAAAAGGAGGGCATATAATTGCCCAAAGGTAGATAAACTTTACTCACTATTCTCAGCAATTACTCTATAAACACTTTCCCCCGTACGCTGATTCTCAAGCCAAAGGGGATACGCCAGGACCATCTCGGTAAGTCCTTTGTGCAGGTTTTCAAGTGCTTATCTTCTCAGAACTGCTCACTTTCAAGCGCTAGTTTATTGTTCCTAGGATCACCAAGTGTACTGCTCCTCTCTTTCTTGGCCCAGGAGGTTTTTGGGTTCTTTTCAATACAGACTCTCCCCTTCCCGGCCAGAGACCTCTCTATGGATTAGAAGCTACACGGATCGAAGATCTCCACTCCAAACCTCTACAACACATCCAAGGCTGGCCGGACCATACCGTTGGGTTCAACCAAAATTTGACATTAATAGTTTGACACTGTTTGTGGGAATGCTACAAAAAGCCTTCATTCGATCATCTGCTCCCGTCTTGGCTAAGGGGTTAGATGATTACAAGGTCTGGTCAGTCTTTGCGACCACGAGACCCTAATCACATTGTGGATAGCGACCCAAATAAAAAATATCAAGAATCCCTAGGCTGGATGTGAGGACTATCGTCCCTATCCCGGAAGAAGAAGAAGAAGAAAATATACCCTATCGTTAACCAGGTAGGCTCATCGGTTCCACATGCTGAAGCACACGTTGGACCAGCCACCGGAGCTGCAGATACGGTACGACTTGATAACTTTGAATGTTAGTTGTTTCAATTTTAAACTTGTCTCGACACCATTCTCTCTCGCCTGTCGCCGGCCTCGGGTCATAGGGGACCGGTTCTCCAGAACGTAGAGTGAGAGGAACGCCACCTACCACTGGCTCCTAGCCTGAGGGGACCGGTCCCCCGACGTACAGAGGGTGAAGATTATCATCAAGGATCGGACTGTGTCATCTACTCCGAAGGACACGTTTCGAGGGAACAACCTCGCCCGCGCCATTAACCAGTTAGGGAACGAAATCTGACCCCGCCAGCCATTTCCGATTCTGCATCCTTACCTTTATGGGCTCGCTGGATGGAGGGTTACCGTGATCACGAACTGAAAAGAACTCATAGTCATGTCACTTGTGCTTATCGCAGAGTTCGTTGTGCTCGGGAGGTTGACTCCTACTCTCCTCCCGCTGAAAGGCAAAGGTTGAGAGCAACAGCAAGTCATGTGGTAGCACCGCCCAAGGGAGAAGCAGCATTAGATAGGCACGTTGCCGAGATGGAGGCAGTGCTTGTACAAATACGGGGGCCTTAGGGGGGCTACTGGACTCTTTTCCGGTGTGAGGTCCCCTTTTGGTGATAATATAGTACTTGAGGTGGTCCCTTGCAGATTCCCTAGTCCACAAATAACCCCCTACGACGGGACTACCGACCCCAGTGATCACCTCTATATTTTCATTGCGTTCATAGACATGCATACGGCATCCATGGAAATAAGGTACAAATCATTTTCTCTCATACTTACAGGGATGGCTAGCACCTGGTTTCGTGAGTTGCAACCAGTTTTAATCTTCATGTTCACACAATTAGAACAACTCTTCTTGGCTCGATTCGACTGTTCTCGGAGAAGACCCAAAACAGCAACTCACTTTTTTGCTCTCCAGTAGAAGATCGCCGAAACTTTGGGTGATTTCGTTGCTCAATTCCACAGGGAAAATTCAAGCTACGGTAATATACCGGACGTTGTGGCTCTGAATACCTTTATTGATGGACTGAGGTATCGAAGACTGTCTTACGATATGTGTTCATATCCCACACTAAACCTAGTTGTTGCCCTTACTCGGGGAATGAGCTTCTATGAAGCCGACCTTAGAGACGTTGTGAAGTGAGAACGCGAATAAAATCATTAATGAAAGGGTCGAGCAGATGAAGGATCAAATCGAGCGTAGGGGTCGCGAAGGCTGGAGGTAGAGGGGCGCTTAAGACTTCTTCCCGGGGATCGGAGACATCCTTCACCCCCAGGGAATCGCTCTAGGTTGACACTTCTCACTGCATCCAGAGCGACGATTTTTGTCGAAAATTTGGGAAAATGATTCTTTCCGCCAACTCCTCCCCTTAAAGGAATACCCATGGGAAAAGCCGTTTTCAAATCTTGTGAGTTCCACCGTGATCGTGGACACTCAACCGATGAATGCTTCCAGCTCTGTGAAGAGATCGAGGCCCTCATAAAAAGAGGTACCTTGGTCGTTATGTCCGTAAAAAGAATACAGGCTCCAAAGAGAGTAGTAGTCAAGATAAATGTAGGGGTCAGCCGAGAAGGAAAAACCATTGCCGACTCCCACCAAGAAGAGAAACTGAGGAATTTGATGATGAGATGCATATAGATTGTGAGATCAATATGATCGATGGCGGCCTCGGCCTCGGAGGAGAGACCACCTCTTCCCAGAAGAGGCACAAGGGTAAAGCAAAGAGAAAAGTCGACGATGATGTGTACGAGGTGAGCACAATTGATGCTGCCTTACACAACGTCATCTCCTTCAGTGAAGTTGACCTCTGAGGGGTTCATACCCCTCATGACGATGCCTTGGTGATCTCAACCCTGATCAACCACTATAAGGTTTGATGAATTCTGATCGATGAAGAAAGCTCCGCGGATATCATCTTCAAATATGCTTTTGATAAAATGAACGTGAGTTCAAGCTTCGTAAGACCCACTACTTCTCCCTTTGTCGGATTTGGAAGGGAGGTGGTGTATTCCACAGGTTGGGCCTCCCTTACCTTCACTGTTGGTACTATGCTTACCTCAGCCACAGTTTGGGTTGAATTTCTCATTGTGGACCGACCTTCTCCTTACAACGCAATTATTGGGTAGCCCACCTTGGTGGCGTTAAAAGTCGTATCATCCCCTTACCATCAATCTATGAAGCTTCCTACTGAAATGGGGATGGGAGAGGTCCAGAGAGACCAGGAATCCACTCGGTCTTGTGCCAGAAGGGTGCTCGAGAAAAAAAAATAGCAGTTAACGGTCGGGATCGGGAACAGTAAAGTTGAGCTCATGGCCTTATTTGATCCCGGAACCGTGCCTATTGACGATCATCGAGATGAGGAACCTTGTCCACGGCCTCATGAAGACCTGATAGAAGTACCCGTTCACCCCAGCATTGGGGAGAGAATTGTCCGAATTAGTGTCAAACTCAATACAGCACAACAAGAAGAGTTGACCAATCTCCTTAAAAAGAATTACGATGTGTTTGCTTGGTCCCACAACGAGCTTCCCAGGATTGATCCAAGCGTCGCCATGCACTGTCTCCATGCCAATCCTCACCATCCCCCCTGTGAGGCAAAACAAAAAGAGAAATTCCACCCGGAACGTCAAAAGCTCATTGAACAAAAAATGGATAAGTTGGTGAAATATGTCGTGGTGGAAGAGGTGGAATTCCCAAATTGGCTATCCAACGTCGTCCTCACGCCTAAGGCCAGAAACAAATGGCTTCTTTGTGTGGGCTTTAAAGACCTTAATGAGGCATTCCCCCAAAGATTTCTTCCATTACCAAGGATAGACTTGGTTATAGATGCTATGACGGAGCACGAACTCTTGAGTTTCCTAGATACTTATGCGAGATACAACCAAATTCCCATGTTTCCTCCCGACAAAGGAAAGACCTCGTTCATCACGGACAAAGGCACCTACTTTTATAAGGTTATGCCCTTCGCCCTTTGCAACTCTAGGGCTACCTACTAAATACTCGTTAACAAGATGTTCAAGGAAGAGATTGGCTCAACGATAGAAGTTTACATTGATGACATGCTCGTAAAGAGCGCCAAAACACGTGATCACATTGTCTATCTCCAAAATTGTTTCAACAAACTCCGAACTCATCGCATGAAGCTGAACCCCACCAAGTGTATCTTTAGGGTTTCAGCAGAAAAGTTTTTGGGCTACAAGGTGTCCCAGAGGGGCATTGATGCCAATCCGGATCAACTTAGCGCCATTCTCAGAATGACCTCACTACGGACGAAAAAGGAAGTTCAAATGCTTACAAGGAGGCTGGCCGCCTTAAATCGCTTCATCTCACGATATTTTGAAAAATTCCTTTTCTTCTTTAAGGTTTTGAGGGGCAACAAGACATTCGGGTAGACAGTGGAGTGTGAAGCCGCCTTCTAAGGGCTTAAGACATACCTCTCCTCGGCACCGCTATTGAGTACCCCTAAGAACGGAGAAGAATTATTCATGTACATTGCTAGCTCGAATACTGTAGTCAGCGCGGCACTGATCCGAGAAGAGAACGGGATACAAATGCCCCGTGTATTACGCAAGTCGAGTGTTGACCGATGCCGAAATGAGATATCAACGATTTGAGAAGTTGGCTTATGCCCTTCTCATCAAATAAAGAAAATTGATGCAATATTTCCTAACCCATGTGATCATCGTACTCACTAATCAACCTTTACGGCAGATTCATCACTCACCTGATGTTTTTGGCCGACGCATGAAGTACAACCTTGGGCTTAGTCAGTTCCACATTGAATACCGGCCTAGGACATCCATCAAAGGGAAAGTCCTAATCGACTTTATCGCCAAGATGACCTTCCCAGAATAGCCTATCCCGGAAGACCATGACCCTGCCCGGCACGAGACCCATCTCGGTCCAACAGAGGCGTCGATCCTCGAAGGGGCGCCTTCCTATCTCAAATCAAGTTATGATCTTAGTCTGGACAAATGGAAATTGTTTATTGATAGTTCCTCTAATATAGGGGAATGTGGGGTCGGAATGGTCCTGGTCACCTCGGATCGAGAGAAAATTGAATACGCACTCCGACTGGGATTTAGGGTCACCAACAATGAAGCAGAATACGAATCCTCCTTGTCGACTCCAGGTTGACAAGGGAATTCAATGTCAAAAGCCTACAAGTCTGTTGTGATTCGCAACTTGTTGTCAACCAAGTAAATGGTGAATACGAGGCTAAGGACCCAAGTATGACCGCTTACCTCGGAAGGGTAAAGACGCTTTTGGAAAACTTCAAGAAAATACAAGTACGCCAAATCTCCCGAGAAGAGAATCGACACGCCGACGCTTTAGTCAACTTGGCCTCTACCATAGAATTCACCCTGAAGATGAGTGTTCTCGTTGAATATTTGGAGGAATCGAGCACAACCATTTATGATAAAGTAAACACCATGTGCGCTCTCTCCGGTGTACCAACTTGGATGGACCCTATAAGGGAGCACCTCTTAAATGGAACACTGCCCCCTGACCAAGCATAAGCCAGGCGAATACGGTATAGGGCATTGAGATATACCATCATTGATGGGGTGCTCTATCGACGATTCTTCTTGGGCTCCTACTCCTGTTGCCTGAGATCGGAAGAGGCTAACTATGTGATGAGTGAAATCCACAAAGGGATGTGCGACAACCACTTAGGAGAAAAGTCCATGGTTCACAAGCTTATTAGACATGGATACTTCTGGCCGAACAAGTGTAAGGATTGCATGCATTTTGTAAAAAAATATAATAAATTTTAGAGGTTTACAACCCATCCCCAACTGCCTCCAACTGTCCTCGTCCCCCTTCTCAGACCATTTCTTCAAGGGACCGGGCAAAGAAGATTCTTCGTTATCACCATCGACTATTTCATGAAATGGGTAGAAGTTAAATCACTAACGCAAATCACCAAGGAAAGAATTAGAGATTTTGTATGGGAAAATATTGTGTGCCGCTTCGGAATACCCAGGGTCATCGTCTCCGACAATGGAAAATAGTTCGACAATGATCTCTTCGCGGAATTCTGCATTGGGCTGGGGATTCAAGCCCATTTCGCATTTCCAGGGCATCCCCAAGCCAACGGCCAAGTAGAAGTTACCAACCGCACAATTATCCACGGACTCAAGACCAGGTTAGATAAATCAAAAGAAAGATGGGTTGAAGACATGTGCCCCGTTCTCTGGGCATATCATACTACCGCAAGGGCCCCCACAAGGAAAACCCCTTTCGCAATGACTTTCGAATCAAAAGCGATGATCCCTGCTGAGATCGACGTGCCCTCTTCCCGGACGGTAATGATCTTTAGCCCAAAGGAAAATGACGCCTCTTTGGCCCTCAATCTTGATCTTCTTGAAGAAAAAAATGAATGTACCCGTGTTCGACAAGCAGCCTACTAACAAACTGCGGCTAAGTATTACAATACAAGGGTCCGTCTTGGGTCATTCAACGTTAGTGACTTCGTTATCTGGAAAGTAACCCTGGCTACCAAGGATTCCAACACAGGCAAGCTTGTTGCCTCATGGGAGGGGCCATGTCGTATCACTCATGTTACCCGTCCAAGTACTTATGATTTGGAAACAAAAAAGGTGTCCCCCTAAGGCACCCTTAGAATGCAGAGCATTTGAAATGCTACTACCCTAAAGAGGACGCTCCGGTAGACTTGTAAAGTTTTTTACTTTTTGAAACATGTAAAGAACTTATTTATGAATGGAAGCAATGTTTTGTTCCACCATCACTCCATTTTTCAAATTTTGTCGAAGGCGGTGAAGTGCAACCCCTATCCTATCTCAGGTCGGGATGAGCAGCACTCCCCACAACCTCCAAACCACGTATTTACCGGGATGAGTAGCTCTTCATCCTTTCTTGGACAAAGATGTGCCACCCCCAGCTCCTTATTCGAACAACACGGTATCCCGACGCTCTGCATCAGGGATAATCTCCATAAAGAAACTCATCCCGACGCACTGCGTCAGGGGTGTAACTAGATTCTCTCCGCAGGTCGGTAGTGTTGGCCCCGGGGACTGATAGCTATCATCCTCCAACTACGTTGCACCGATCAGGTCTAAGGACCTACAGGTAAGCCTCTCACCCCAGACAACCGAGTTAATCTCAGGCAACACGAAGAGATGATGCCCTTGGAAGGACTATTCGGGATAACCTGAATAGGATCAGGGATGAGCCCACCTAAGGATAACCCACCTGTAACCAGCCACAAAGGGCTGACTTGAGGTCACTTTCCTAGGGACTGTGAGGGTCAGATTCCATACAAGTACCACACCTCGAATTTTAACCTACCACCCGAGCTTTGCTCGGATGCTAGGCTAGGGGGCAGGGAGGTTATGGATATGGTGAAACAACATGAAATGATGTCTTTCCCGAAAAGAAGAAGCATGATTTTTTCTCGGCATTCAAGTTCGAGAAGAGGCGTGGAATTGAAGGGAAGAGACTTGAATTTTTTTCAAGCAAAAATT
Organism: Eucommia ulmoides; assembly: GCA_016647705.1. Lineage (NCBI taxonomy): Eukaryota > Viridiplantae > Streptophyta > Magnoliopsida > Garryales > Eucommiaceae > Eucommia > Eucommia ulmoides. The sequence continues at coordinate 7,440,128 of CM028336.1, forward strand.
ACACGTGTTGTGGATTGTCTGCCCAGAGCATAGCACTGCCGAGATCAAGAAAGAAAGTAAAAAGGACGTCCAATTGACTGAGGCAAAGGGTAAAAAAACTAGTATCATAGCTAAAGATGCCCAAGTCTTCAAAAATAGCCGAGAAGGAGACATAATGGTTAAGGAAAGTCTAGTAATGTCTAAGTCTTTAAAAATGACTGAGCAGGGGCTCAGGTCTATCTCTGAGATAAGTTCAAGTAATTCCTTAAGTAAGAACCCAACTCTATGTTCTATCAATTTACCAAGCTCAGACATCCCCCTATCTCGGTGTTTCCAAGATGAGGATGGGAGTAAAACTCCATCACCGGGAAGAGGAACCGTTTCTACTTCTAAGTAAGCAACCCTTCAAGGATAGACAAGAATAAGAAACTCAAAGGCATGCGAAATTCAAAAGCAATAAGAAAGATTATGCAAAAAATCACAAGTGTTCAGAATATTCTGAGAAGAAGGAAATATATGTTCATTCATCCAATATTCATTACATCCCCAAGGGTAACAAAAAAGACCATTTTCAAAGCAAGGGGGTTGGGGCGCCAAAAAGTACAAGCATAAAAAAAAATAAAAAGAATAAAACAAGACAAGTTCAAATTTTTGGTTGATTCAAGGCTAAGGGGTGGGGGCTGAAGTTTGTTCCTAGCCAATAGGGATGGATTAGTTTCGCCTTCACCGATGGGGGGGTTCATCCTGCCTGACCTCAATATTGTCTGGTACAGAATCCGTTTCGTTCATGCCAGCGTTTACTAGCCCCATCTCGGTTTCAATGTTTCCATGGTCAGCTCCGATATCCCCCATCTCAGCACCAATTTCTAGCATCACGGCATCTCCATTCCCTTTTCCAACTTCAACATTCCTTGTCTCGGGGGCTGGCACCTTCTTCAACATCAGAATAATCCATACCAATATTGTCCACCGAAAAGTCTGGATGTTGGCAACGCAAATTGCGGATCGTGTACTTATGTCCACTTTCCACCATCTCAACGGCCATGTGTGTTTTCATCTGAATATAGTCTGAAGACTCCTTCCACTCGCGTATAGAAACCTTTTTGGCTTTGGCAATGGTAGCTTCATGCTCCTTCTGCATCTCATTCATTCTCTCCCTAATAGCGGCGAAGTCGGCCTTAAGCCCGCCATAACGGGATTTCAGCTCTGTTTTCTCCTTGATCAGCTTCGTCTTCTCCCTAGTTACATTTTTCGTCTCTGCCTTGGCATTTTTCTCGTTGGCCATCATTATTTTTCTCATCTCATGCCACCACTTTGCCTGATCCATATGCTGTCTACGCTCCTCTTTGAGGATTCTATGTTCTTCTTCCAGTTTTTGCTCCATCTCGAATACGGCAACGAGGCGTCCAAACAAGGAGAAAATCCTTGATAACACCTGTATGACATTAAAAAATAAAATGGGTCATATCATTGCCCAAAGAACAAATTGCAGTACAAAATCTAGACAACTCTCGGTATTAGTCTTACCAACATCGCGCCTCTCTACAGCTTGGCAAGGGTCTGGGTGTTTGTCTCGGCATTTATTTGTTCCTGGTTTTTGGAGGAAATGATGTGGCTAATATAGGTGAACAATATCTCTAGGTGCTTAAGGGCTCCTTGCTCAAGAAGGAGGCTTGTATCTGGGACCAGGGATGGTTCAGAAGTGTGGACTCTACTCGACTGGGGGGCTCCATAAGCCACCTTAGTCCTTGTCTTCTTTGCTCCTTCAACTACTAACTACCTAATTTTCTTTTTTCTTCTTTCCTGACCTGCTCCGGCACTGCCCTTCTCGGACGAGGACGTAGGGGCTTGTTCAAGTTGCAACAACGTTTTCTTCCCGACGGCAGCTTCGGCCTCCCACCATTGCTGTTCTCTCCTGGTTATTCTTCTAGGTACGTCCTCCGCTTCCATAGGGGCCTCTCTAGCAGAACTCATTTTGCCAGTCTCCTCTCTCCTCGGCTTCCACCTGGGAAACCTCTGCCTGAGGACAACAGAGTTGTCTCTTCTTGGCTGCGACCTTTGTTGCCCTCTCTCTTAATAGCCTGTTCAGCACTATCTTGTCCATCTCTGCCAAGAAAACAAAAAAGAAAACTGGTTGAGTGAAAACAAAGAAAGTGATAAAAGATTAAAAAAATTAACAACTTCCGAGAAGGGAGAACCTTACTGTTTTTGGTGTTCTTTTCAATATCTGGTCCTGGTAGACCCGGAGCGCGGTAGAAGTAGCAACAATACAATATCGAATCTAGCAGCTCGTTGACGTTTTTATACTCCATCTCCCACACAACTCTTCTTTGTTGTTTGATCAACGCATTTGGTCGGACCCTATTTCCACTTACCTTTTCTGGGAGTATTCCAAAAAACAGAGCACAAGAAAAGGAAGAAACGATCAATATATATATATATATATATATATAAAGGACTGTGCAAATCGGTGAATCACTCACAAATAAAGACATTCTCACCTACAGCACTTTATTCCTTGGGAATAGGGTTGACTCCTTCGTCATTAGGACCAAACTCCCATCCTGTTCCTCCCAAAAAGAAATATTAGGGCTTCCAATTCTTCACTGATTCCTCAAGACCAGAGAGAAATTGCCTCCGAGAAGCAACGTAACACCACCCTTTCCCGAAGGGCATGGATTTGGGAAAAAAAAAGACTTAAACAAATCTAAGGATGGCTCCAACTCCTCATCCTTGAAAATGATAAACGAAGCCACAAAGGATCGAATGCAATTGGGAGCAAACTGTGATGGACACAGCTTGTACTCCACGCATTAGGTCCGAATCCAAGGATGGATCGAAAATCGCATTCATTTACGTAAATGCTCCATCTATACCGTAATCAAACCCTAAGGATGGGAACAAGCCCTATCCTCGGGACAAGGGAGACGAGTTTCTACCTCATCTGGGATGGAATATTTGCTCTGGGCATCCTGGATTTTCTTCTCCGTCATCGTTATTTCAATATCTCAGATGGGACTATCTGCCGGGACAATCTCTTCCCACGTTTTGGCCTCGTCCTCCAAGAATGGAGTCGTCTCCATGGTGGGGCCACTTCTAGACCCAACACCATCGCCGCCATCATGACGACCGGAGAGCTCCGTACCACCCGAAGATCCTGCCCGTTCATTTGGGCAGGGAGGCAAAGCCAAAGGAGGATTTATCTGTTGAAAATGACGGACATTTAGGGTATGCCTAGATGTGGTAGACCCAAACGCCGACTCAGAAGCAAAAGAAGAAAAAGAAGAAGACATTTTGAAAAAGACAAGGTTACCTGCTAGGAAGGATAGTGCTCCAAGAGTCACGAAAAGTGTGAAAAAAGGGTTGAGGGTGCCTTCTTTATATCGGAGGGGGCTTATCCACTCAAACCGTTATGCTTGATGACGCTATGAAGGCACCTGGGAACGGTGTGCCGTTCAGAGGCCGTGCAGCCACGTGTCCTCTTCCCAACGATTGGGCAGGCAGCACGTCTGGGCGTATTAAAAAAGCGCCACTGAAAAAGCTCCACTGGAGAGCCTTCAGATGCGATGGAACGCACGGGTGACTGTTCGTAGCTTTATCATTAATCTAGGGTGGGCCATTAATTACTTTTCTCGGCCTGCCTATTTATATTTCCTGGCCTTCCTTTCCTGTCCTTGGGTTAACCATTCCCATGTCAGAATCGCCCATCTCCTTTTCGAGAAAATGGACTAACTCCCATACAACGCCCCTTAAAGGCTAGAAACGGTCGCTAATACCTCAAAAAGTTCCAATAGAAGCAAAAAAAACTCCAGAAGAGGCTCATGGTAAAGTCCCCAGTCTTTTAAACTTTTTCTCAACACTAGGGACTAGGGGACTACTGATGAGTGTAAAAATGGTCACTCCAATGCAACCAACTAAAAATTGCCACGTGTCTACAGCTCCCTACAAAGGACAAATCACCCCAAAGACTAAGTATGGAAATTACACCGAGCAAACGAATACCTCCATTCGCTCCAACTGTCCCTCAAAGCCTCAACACTCTCCAGGAAGAGCCGGCAGTCCATTGCTGGGATAGGGAACCCTTCCCCATCTCGGTGTTCTCCGTCGCAGTATTACTCACCTCATAAATCTACCCCTTGTATCCCCTTGAGCAAAGCCTCTCTTCCTGTCTCCGGCTATCCGAAAATGGTAGGGCAGAAAGCTCCATGTACTTCCCTTTCCCCTTCCCGTCCCCGGTTATCTGAGCAGGGCGAAAATCAGGCTCCTCATCCAGGCCATAGTAGGGTTGTGTCTTCCTCAGTTTATAAGTTAGCTCAATTCCCTATCCCAAAATATCTCAAAATATCCCCTAAATATCCCAAGATATCTTCAAATATCTCAATAGCTCTTTTCCCCAATAAAAAATATCACTAAATATCCTACAATATGGTCAAGACAAGAGCCCCTTGACGCCTTCTCATTTGTTGAAAGTTAAGATGGCACATTGATGTGATTTTGAGGAGACACTAATACATACTTAAACCCCTAAACTAATCCACTTCTTGTCTATAAAAAGGAGGGCATACAATTTCCTAAAGGTAGATAAACTTTACTCACTTTTCTCGGTAATTACTCTATAAACACTTCCCTCCATACGCTGATTCTCACGTTGGAGAGGACACGCCGGGACCATCCCGGTAAGTCCTTTGTGCAGGATTCCAAGTGCTCATCCTCTCATAACTGCTCAATTTTAAGCACTAGTTCATCTTTCCTAGGATCACCAGGTGTTATGGTCCTCCCATTCTCGGCCTAGGAGGTTTTTGGGTTCTTTCCAATACGGATCTTTCTTTTCTCGGCCAGAGACCTCTCCACAGATTATAAGCTACATGGATCGAAGATCTCCACTCTAGACCTTTACAACTCATCCAAGGTTGGCCGGACCATACCGTTGGGTTCAACCAAAATTTGACATCAACGAAAATAATTTTGGAGATGACCGATAAGATCATGTGCCTTGGTGTTCTTTACGAGCATATTATCAATGTAGACTTCCATCATCGAGCCAATCTCTTCCTTGAACATCTTGTTCACGAGTCTTTGATAGGTAGCCCTGCCGTTGTAGAGGGCGAAGGGCATAACCTAATAACAACAGATGCCTTTGTCCATGATAAACAAGGTCTTTCTCTTGTCAGCGAAAAACATGGGGATTTGATTGTACCCGACGTAAGCATCCAGAAAACTCACGCGTTCGTGCCCCACCGTAGCGTTTATGACCAAGTCTATTCTCGGCAAAGGGAAGAAATCCTTGGGGCACATCTTTTTAAGGTCTTTAAAGTCTACGCAGAGACGCCATTTGTTTCTAGCCTTGGGTGCGAGGACGATATTGGATAGCCAATCAGGAAATTTCACCTCTTCCACCAAGGCAGATTTCATTAACTTGTCCATTTCTTGCTCAATGAGCTTTCAACGCTCCGGGTGGAATTTGTTTTATTTTTGCCTCATAGGGGGATAGTGAGGTTAGCATGAATACGGTGCATGGCGACTCTCGGATCAATCCCAAGAAGCTCATTATGGGACCAAGCGAACACATCATAATTCTTCCTCCTAGGCCGTACTGAGCTTGGCGCCAATCCGGATAGTTCTCCCCTCAATAGTAGGATGAATAGACACTTCTAACAGGTTTTCATGGGGTCGTGGACGGGATTCCTCATCTCGAGGGTCGTCGATAGGCACAGTTTTGGGATCAGATAGGGTCATGAGCTCAACCTCGTTGTTCCCGGTCTTGGCCGTTGATTGCTATTTCTTCTTCTCAAGTGCCCTTCTGGTGCAAGATTTAGCGGCTTCCTGGTCTCCCCTCACCTCTCCCACCCCTATTTCTGTAGGGAATTTCATTAATTAATGGTTGGGGGAGGACACGGCCTTTAACGCCGCCAAAGTGGGTAACCCAATGATTGCATTGTTAGGATAAGGTCGGTCCACGATGAGAAATTTGATCTAAACCGTGGCCGAAATGGGCGTAGTACCAACCGTGACGGGAAGAGAAACCCAGCCAATGGAATTTACCATGTGCCCCCTAAATCCAACAAGGGGGGAAGTCATGGGTCTCACAGAGCCCAAACTCACGTTCATTTTGTCAAATGCCCATTTAAAAATGATATCTGCGGAGCTTCCTCTATCGATTAGAATCCGTCCTACTTTGTAGTGGTTGATTAGGGCTAAAATTACCAAGACGTCGTCGTGAGGGGTATGAATCCCTCAGAGGTCAGCTTCACTAAAGGAGATGACGTTGTGCGAGGCACCATCAATTGTGCTCACCTCGTACACGTCCTTGTCGGCTTTTCTCTTCGCTTTGCCCTTGTACCTTTTTCGGGAAAATGTGGTATCCCCTCCGAGGCCGAGGATGCCATCTATCACATTTATCTCACCGTCTATACACATTACATCATCATATTCTCCAGTTTCTCTTCTCGGCGGGGGTCGACCACGGTTTTCTCTTCTCGGTTGACCCCTGCGCTCGTCTCGACGACTGTTCTCCCCGGAGCTTGCGTTCTCTTTGCGGACGTAATAACCAAGGTACCCCTTTTTTATGAGAGCCTCAATATCTTCTCGGAGTTGGAAGCATTCGTCCGTTAAGTGACCTCAATCACGATAGAACTCGCAGTATTTGAAAATGACTTTCCCCATGGATTTTCCTCTCGGAGAAGGAGCTAGTAGGAAGAATTCTCTTCCAGAATTTTCAGCAAAAATTGTTGCTATGGATGCAGCTAAGGGCATCATCAATGGAGGAGCCCCTGGGGTGGAGGATGCCTCCGATTCCCGAGAAGGGGTCCTAATCGTCTTTCGGCCTACAACCTTTGCGATTCCTGCGCTCTACTTGACCCTTACTCTACTCGTCCCTTTCTCTTCTGAGTTCCTTCTCATTCTCCCTTCGCGGCATCTCTAAGGTCTGCTTCATAGAAGCTCGTACCCCTTGCCAAGGCATCAGCTAGGTTCGACGAGGACCGGGAGCATCATAAGACAGTCTTTGATGCCTCAGTCCATCAATAAAAACATTCAGGGCCATAGCGTCCGGAATGTTCCCACAGCTCAAACTTTCCCTATGGAATCTGGTAACAAAATCACCCAAGGTTCCTGTTATTTCCTGTTGGAGGGCGAGAATGTGGGTCACTGTTTTGGGCCTACTTCATGAACAGTCGAACCGGGGCAAGAAGAGCGGCTCCAATTGAGTGAACGATGAGACTGAGGCTGGAGCCAACTCTCGGAACCAGGTGTTGGCCATTCCAGTGAAAGTGAGAGAAAATAACTTACATCTTACCGCCACAAAAGTCATATGCATATCCATGAAAGCAACAAAAACAAAGAGGTGATCAACGGGGTCAGTAGTACCGTCTTAAGGAGTTATTTGCGAGCTAGGGAACATGTACGGAACCACCTCAAGCACTATATCATCAACAAAATGGAACCTTATACATGAAAGGAGTCCATCAGCCCCTCCAAGCCCCCGTATCTGCACAAGTGTCACTTCTATCTCAGCGACGCACCTTTTCCCCTGGGCGGTGCTGCAACATAGTTAGCAATCGCTTTTGACCCCTACCTCTCAGAGGAAGGGGAGTAGGAGTCAACTTCCCGAGCACAGCAAACTCTGCGATCAACACTGTTGACAATACTGCAGGTTTTTTCTAGCTGGTGATCCTCTGTCCGGTGAACCTAGGAGGGCAAAAATGTTAAATCGGAAGTGGCCGGTGGGGCCATATCCCGCTCCCTCATTGGTCGATCACGCGGAAGAGGTTGCTCTCTTGACACATGCGCTTCAGAGTGGATGACACAGTCTGATCCTTGGTGATGATCCTCACCCCCAGCATGTCGGAGAATCGATCCCCATTGGTCTGGGGCTGGTGGCATGTGGTGTTCCTTTCTCCCTGTATTTTGGAGAACCGATCCCTGCTGATCCAGGGACGGTGATAGGCGAGAGAGAATGGTTTCGAAACAAGATTGAAACTGGCATATCTGTTGTTCCAAATTATTAATTCGTACCGTATCTGCAACTCCGGTAACTGGTCCAACGTAGACTATTGCAGGTGGAGCCAACGGGCTTGCCTGGTTGGTGGGGAGTGCATTTTCTTTTTCTTCCCGGATGGGGACTATAGTCCTTGCATTTAGCCTAGGGATTCTTGACATTTCTTTAGCCAGTTGTTATCCATCGTGTTATTTGGGTCCCTTAGTCGCACAGACTGACCAGACCTTGTAATCATCTAAGCTCTAGCCGAAATGGGAGCAGATGATTGGAGGAAGACTTTTAGTAGCGTTTTCCAAAAACGGCACTAAACTGTTGATGTCAGATTTTGGATGATTTTAACGGTATGGTTCGGTTAGCGCTGGTGGAGATAGGAAAGTCTAGAATGAAGATCTTTAATCCGTGGAGCTTCTTATCCATGGAGAGGTCTCCGGCCAAGAAGGGACGGGCTTGAATTGGAACGGGACCAAAACCCTTCTAAGTCGAGAATATGAGAGCTAGAACGCTTTGTGATCCAAGAAGAAATGATTCAGAGCTTGAAATGAAGCAGAACCGAGATGAGAAGCACCTGAAAACCTGCACAAAAGACTTGTCGGGATGGTCCCTGTGCGTCTCCTCTGGTGTGAGAATCAACACATAAAGGAAAAATTTATAGATAAACTACCGAGAAGAGGGAGCAAAATTCATCTATCTTTGGGCATTGTTATGCCCTCCTTTATATAGGCATAAAGTGGATTAGATTAAGGGCTTAAGCATGGTTTAGTGTCCCCTCAATGTCACATCAGTGTCCCATCTCGGCATGTAGCCAATGAGAATGTGTCAAAGAGCATCTTCAAGTCGGCCATGGGCTTTTTAGCCAATAAGGAGATGGCACAAGGGCACATTATGTCGGCCATGGCAGAAGATATTTAGAGATATTTATAGATATTTATGGTTGGGGAAGTGATTTAGCCCATAATTCGAGATGAGCACTTTCCTGCTATAGCCGAGATGAGGAATTTGATTCCTACCCTTCCCAGATAGCTGGAGATGGGAAGGAAGAGTTGTGTGGAACTTCCTACCCCACCCTTCTCAAATAGCTGGAGAAGAGGAAGAGGTTTTTACTGAGGAGCTTGCAAAGTCAATTTTTGAGATGGGCAATGTAGCTGCAGAGAAAGCCGAGATGGGGAAGGATTCCCCATCCCGGTGGCAGCTCGAATGCTCTTCCTGGAGGGTACTACTGGCTGGGGTCCTGGAACGACTGGCAGGAGGGGCTAAGGTGTGCCCCTGCCCAGTACAATCTTCACATTTAATCCTTTGGTATGAGTTGATCTTAATGGAAAGTTGTGGATACGTGACGGTTTTCCACTGGTTGCGTTGGAGTGACAATTTTTACACTCATCAACAACATTTTTGAATAGAGTGACATTTAATAGTAAAATATCACTAGAAGTTCAAACATCTTATAAATGTCATGAAATAATTAATAATTAAATTGTTACTCGATAAGAAAACGACACAAAATAGAGATTATTTTCTAATGTAATGACATATGTTAATTAGTTATAGTGACAATAGAAAAATGTCAATAAATATTGAAACATTTTCTAATATAGTGATTTCTCACTCACTTCAATCAGTTATGGTAGTTTTATACAAGTTTTGCTCTTTGTTCCGTGCATAATGGGGCTAAAACTGGTTTAATATTGTAGTTAAAACCAACTAAAACTATCGATAAAAACTAAAAGATAAATTACTTTAAAACGGGAAAGAAAAAATTAAAGATATAAAATAAGAACGGAAAAAAATTAACTTTTAGGGAAGAACAGGAAAGGAAAATAACAATGTGTGATTGTGACAAAAAAAAAAATTGTTGCCATTTTAACTTAATTTGTATCTATCACTTTTTGATGATATAAGTATAGATATTAGTTAGAATGGCAAGTAAACTTGTTCCCACAGCAATCAAAACAACCAACATCGCCAGCATTCTATCCCTCCTTGTAGATATTCCATGAACATCCCTATCAACAAAACATGCTAATAATAAGCCAAGATCACAACTACTTGAAAAGTTCATCTCAATTTTGTTTCTATATTTTTTTTTTTTTTTTATGTTCCCAGAAAACTTGGAACAGTAACATAATATGCAAGGAAAAAAAATATGTTTTTGTTCTGGTCTAAAAAAATTTGTTCCCAAAAAGAACACAAACATAATTTTTATTCTCGTACATATGTTATTAGAACAGAACAAACACGTACTCTTTTCCACATTTCTATTTCCGTTCCATGGCATTTGTTTAATGTTCTGTTTTTTTCCTTCTATTCCTAGAAAAAAAAATAGAACATAAACAAAAATAACGATTTCATAGATTTTTTGTTTATGTTCCAATTTTTTTGAGAACAAAAACAAATAAACAAATGAATCCTTGCCATGGACCTCACCAGTGAATTCAGAAAACCGATCAAAGGGGAGATAAATTTTTTTCTTTTAAAAAGAAGTTTACTAAATACATTCAAATAAATCAGGGGGCTTATATTTAAAAATTTTAAGGGTTTCAATTATTTTTTAAAAAACAAAATATATTTATATATATATGTATATAAGAAAAAAGTATAAATTATCAAAAGCTGAAGGGGACTAGAGACCCCTGGGCCTTAACTAGCTCCGCCAATGATGAACCCTAAGGCCTTGTTTGGTAACCCATTCCTTCCCAGAATTTTCTATTCCATTTCCAGATTTTTGAAAATTCTATTTAGGAATAGCGTTTGGTAATTTTTGTTTTCGTTTCCATTCCATTCCCATTTGAGAATTGTGCCTATTTTTTTCTTAAAAAATGAGAAACAAAAAAACGTTGTTTCTCATAATTCCCATTTTATTCCCAAAATCACTGGACACTATTCATACGTCGGCCGACCACCGTCTGCCGTCGCCCGCCGCCACCGTTGCCAGCTGCCGGCCGTCTCCGGTGACCTCCGGCTACCGTCACCGGTCACCTCTGGCGACCGTCGCCGGCCGGCTACCGCCAAAACAAAAAAAAAAAACTCACAAAAAAAATAAAATTGGTTTTAGGATAAAATCATTACCAAATGCAATTCTATTCTCAAAACAAAAAAAAAAATTATCGTTATCAAACGTGATCCTACTTTCAAGAAGAAAACAAAATTCTCTTTCCATCCCATTCCTATCCCATTGCTAGAATAGAAACAGAAACGGTTACCAAACGCCACCTAAATTTCCTAGCCCACTATTAATCCAATTCACTCGCTGAAGTAAATTGGTGAGGAGACAGTAATTATGTCATAAGTTTAAAATTACTGCAATATATGAAATGAAAAATTGCAACAATTTTAACCTAGTGATTGAAAAAAATATTGCACTGCATTATAACGAAGAAAGAAGATTTTTTTTTTACCTAAGAATGATTGAGCTTGGGAATATGAACATGAGGCACATGACGGTGGTGGTACCCATGAACTGAAAGAAATACCATATGTTCGGGATCGTAATCGCCGCCAAGTATATAATCGCCAGCAAAAAGCAGGTCATAGACACGAATCGCGGCGTGTCGCCGGCCAATTGACCCTTGTTCGGGAATAGAAACTCGTCGACGTTTGCCCTCAACGAGAAATTCATCACCGGAAAAACCAGCATCAGGTGGACAGCGTAGCTCAGGCGGACAGTGTCGTTGAGCAGAGATCCGATCAAGGTGCCGGAATTCCGGTCGAAATTGACGAGCATGTCGGCCATGATTGAGTCTCCGAACAGAAGGTAGCCGAAGAAACCGACAGCGCAGTAAATGGCGACGCAGAGTATCAGGGAGATTCGGACCGCTGAACTCATGTCGGAAGGTCTACCAAGCTCAGCTCTAATGGGATGAACTGCATACATTTACAAATTAAGTCATAACGGCATGTTTGGTTGTTTTGAATTTAAAAACTTGTTTCAGTTTTACTGAAGATTTTTCTAAAAGCAATATTTATAATAATAACAAGGTTAATTAATTCTACGTCCTAGTTTAGATTACATTTTCAACGTGGATATCGTCAGTTTTCACCATTAATATATAGTCTTACAGGGCATTAATCGTTGTTAAACGGCGCCAGAACCCACTAAATTCGCCGCCGTCCACTTTATAACTAAAAAATTTTGTAACTAAAATTTCCCTCGGTGATTTTAGTTACGAGTTTCATTTTTTTGTAATTATAATAAACCGTTGGCATAATAAAACAACTCACTTTTTATCTATGAGATATTTAAAACCGCTAGATCAAACAATGTTTTAACATTAGAGTTAACCATCGTCTCCACTTTTTGCCTCTCTATAACACCGCCATTGCCACTCATGCTCGCTCCCATCCCTATTTCTGCTCATGCACGCCTCAGTTTGATAGTAATCCTATTTTTCTTCTCTCTTTTTATTTGAATTACCAAATTGATGCTTATTCACTTTTTTTCCTTTTTTTTTTAATTATTTAAATTAATTTATATACTACTATATAGTTTATAATAAAATTGGGGGTATTATTGAAAATACGAGGGGGGGCGGTCCCTGCTAGCTCTATGTATCCACGTGTGGATAAAATTGTTTAGTGTAAAAACATAATGTGGAATAGAATGTAGAAACAATTTTAAGTGTTGAGTTGTGTTATAAAACGAAACCAGAGTAAATAAGAGTGTCTCTCAGAGTTCTAAACCAAACATATCTTAAGGGTCTGTTTGGTGTCATGGAATTGAAAAATCAATAGAATCTCACTGTTGACATGGCATCCGAAGCCAGTTGCAAAGACCGGAATGGTGGTGAAAAGATTGAAGAAGGACACACCACCGGCAAAGTCTGGGAACAATCTTATGTTCTGAGTTTTGCCTTCCCACATGGCGTGTATCGCCATTGCCGAGCAGATAATAACAAACACCACAGCTAGCAAAATAGATATTGCTGATGCATGCCTTAATGAATCTGTGTAAAATACCCAAAATACCAATTCATAATAAGAATTAGTTAAGGTGTCAGTTTGTTTCTGTTCCCAAATTTCATTTTTCTTTGGTCACAAAAAAATTGGGAACAGAAATAGATATGGGAATAAGAAATTATTTCTGTTTTCTTCTCGGTTTTAACCTTTTAGGGCAAATATCGGAGAACAGATCAGAATTTGTTCCGAGATTACTGTTTCTGTTCAAAGTTTTCTTAAGAACAGATAAGTTGCGTTTGTTTAATGTTCTGTTCTTTTCTTTTCACATGTGTTCCCAAATTTTTGTTTCTGGTCCAAGTTTTGCAGGAAGAACCCGTTTGTTTTGGTGCTTCTGCACCCAAAATTCTGTTTCTATTCTTCTGTGACCAAAATAAATCTGCTTTTGTTTCGTTCCCAAATTTTAAGAACAAATTTAATCATGAAAACAGATCAAATTTGTTTCCAAAATTCTGTCTTGTCTATGTTTTCTAGGAAAAGAAACACTAAGATCGCGTAATGTTTTCATTCGTGGTTATTTTTTGTTGTTGTTGTTGTTGTTTGAAACAGAAACATATGAAACTGATTTTTAGAACAAATTCCTGATAACAGATCAAAATTATTCCCAAATTCAGAAACACCAAGGAAGTGTTCGTCTAATAGAGATTTATGTTTCCGTTCTCAGAAAAACATACAAAGCTGAGAATAACCCCATTCTGTCCCCAAAAGTTTGCTCTTAAAATCTGAGAACAGAACCAAAACAGAAACAGAAATACGGGAACAGAAACACTAACAAACACCAAATTATGTATTAAAAAAAGGGGTTGTTTGGAGTAGGTAAGGAAGTGTTTGGCACCAACCTACATGTCTTAATAAGAGCAAAGGGAGCATCACAAAGAGAACAACGAACAGGAGCGAAACTGCTCTAGTGTTCCACCATTGAACACCGAACCATTCTTGAAGAATACCCAAATGAACAGATCCTTCAGATCGATTCCCAGAAAGAACATCTCCTAAAACAATCAAACATGAAATTCAAAAAAAAAAAAAAAAAATTAAAAAAACAGGGAACAAAAATAGAAAAATGGGAACTAATCTTTTCTTTTTTCAGAAATTTGTTAGCATATGGGAGCAGAACAAAAAAGAAATGTCGCTGAATTGGGAACAGTAACAGAAATTTGGGAACAAAAACACCAAATAAAACGAGGCCGAACTGGGAACAGAAACATTAAATAAACGAGGGCTTAGCTTACCCACAATAATCAAATAGATGATGAGTGCTCCGAGGTTTGTAATCATGACGGAAATCTGAAGCGCCACCGACCCGCACTTCCCGAACGACTCCGCCATCAGGCCGGAGTAGGTGTTCGACCCGCCGGAGTGACTGTACCGCAGCATGAACTCCACCGTGACTTCCACGAAGAAAGCGACAATCAGAATGACCAGGAACCCGGGAATTATACCCAGTACCTTGAACGTCGCCGGGATCGACATGATTCCGGCGCCAACCATGCCGGTGGATATATTGAATATCGCACCCGCAATCGCCCCGCCGCCGGATTTTTCATCCTCCGACGACTGAACCTCCGGAAGGAGGGGAGAAAGGGCTCCGGCGTCTTTTTTCTCCCGCCCCATCATCTGGGTATTGCCGATCTCACCTCCCGGATTTGATTAATATGGCGGTTGGCGAATAAGAAAGCGACAAATCTAATGAACACCAACCACATCGCGATGCTGACAGCGCAAAAGCGTGGATCTTACTACGCGACAGAAATCAAATCCTGGATGTGGATATGTATGGAAATTTAATAAATGAAACCCGCTATGAAAATGGTGGGATTTACAGAAGGAACGCTTTTGACACGATGAATTAGCCCCGAGGGTGGCTGCTAACCGCTAGATACCGATTTTGCGCAAACCTTGGAGGTTTTAGATTACGATCGGAAATTTTTCACTTTTAACCTCTAAAGTTCCTAACTAATTGCATTTTAATTTTTTCTTTCTTTTATTTTTTTTGGATAAATTATATTTTTTTAGCATCATTCTCCTAAATCGACCTGGTACATCCATGATTAAAAATAAAATTTTAATTTTTAGAGTATTTTTCACATAAGTC
Organism: Eucommia ulmoides; assembly: GCA_016647705.1. Classification (NCBI taxonomy): domain Eukaryota; kingdom Viridiplantae; phylum Streptophyta; class Magnoliopsida; order Garryales; family Eucommiaceae; genus Eucommia; species Eucommia ulmoides. The sequence goes on from CM028336.1 coordinate 7,455,145, forward strand.
AAATCTTTATTGACAAGAAAAACAAATAACTTCACTTATCAACCGGACCAACATATGCTAGATTTCTATTATTTAACTTATGACCACATGAGAGATTAATTAAATAAAATATTAATTAAATTTTTGAAATATAAAAAACTACATAAATTAAATATTAATTAAAGAGAAAGTCCAAAAAACTCTCTTAATATATATTAGATATATTAAAATTAATATATTATTTTTATTTATAAAAAATCACATTAGTATCCCGTTAATAAAATTTAAATTAATAAATCTATTATCATATTATAATAGTATATCTCTTAGTGATTATTTTTATTTTTAATTACAAAGATTCCATTTCAAAAAAAATACAATTTTCGCTATTTTTTATTTCTCCCACTATTCCACCAAACTAAAATAACATTTAAATTACAAGAATTTATACCATAAATAATAAAATTATTACTTGGAAAGATAACTTTATTTATGCTTCTTTTAAAAATATATATATATGTAATTTGATAGAATAAATTTCATTTAGACCCTCTAACTGTTGTCCAATTTTCATGTGGTTCAATAAATTTGTTACATATTATTTTAAATCTTATCTTTATAATTAAATTTTTAATTACCGTTCTGTCTAATTTACTAGTTAAATTAGACATATATTCTATTTGTTTATTTTTAATATTAACTAAGCATAAAAATAAAGTACATACAAACTAACAAAAGATATATTTACTCGTACTAACCTATCATTAATATAATTTTTTACAAATGGAAAATATCTTGCATGATGCAAAAAAAATAATAATAATAATATATATATATATATATATATATATATATATATATATATTATAAAATATGACGATTTTTTGGTTGATTAGGATAAATTTATGACTAGGACAAAAAAATATGATTAAGACAAATAAAGTTACTGATTAGGACAAACTAAATGCTGACTAAGACATTTTAAGACATAAGTTGAGGACGTGTAAGTAAACTAGATTTGTTAAACAGAGAATCGGATTAATGTAAATGGAAATCAAATTAATATAGTATTAATTAATTAATTAGACAAATGCTGACCAGGACAAACAAATTTGCTGACTAGGATATTTTCAAGATATAAGTTTAGGGTCATAAAAGGAAATTAAAATTTAATTTGGGGCAAAAAATGTTGGGATACATAAATGACCCTAAATTAAAATTAATTAGTAAAGATAATGCATAAAATAACATTAATGCCTAAATTTTTTGTCCTAATCACATTAAATTTCCAATTAATTAATTTTAGGGTCAAAATTAACATATTAAGTTTAGAGCCAAAAGTTTAGTCATTTATATTATTTTAGCCAACGATTTATCCATTTTTATGTAATTAAATTACTAATTAATTAATTAATTTAGACATTAATTCATCCAATTTTTCTTAATTAAACTACTAATTAAGATTCAATTTAATTAACCCTTCTTTCAGCTCTCTCTCTCTCCCCAATTGCAGTGCACTTTTCTTTCTTTTCTGCAGTTACTCACCCTAAGTAATTAAAGAACACATCCTATTTGTGAGCACATGATCAACTATTTACTGTTAAAAATGTTTATATTTTGTAATTTATGCTGACTTTGAAATCTTTTGTCTCTACCTCTTTATTTTGCTAAATTTTAGTTCGTTATGTGTTCATGAGACTTGAAATATTCATTTCATGTGATTGTCAGTTAACTTTTAAAATCATGTTTTAAAATATTAATTAAACCTATTATATTTAAAAATCATAATCGCATGTTCATCGAATTATTTATCATTTTTAGCACAAAGAATAAAGAAAATCTCTTTAAATACGTTGTTTTGTCATTACTTGAAGGTCCGTATGCTACACACACATAAATGCGTGCGCACACATCCACACACACATATATAAGATAATAAATATTGAGGTTTGAGGAAAATGTGATTTTTTTTTTGAGCTTATTTTATTTTAATTCCAGCGTAAATAATTTGTCAAGTTTACACGTTATTCTTTATTTTTTTAAGTTATACCTTGATTCTATCCGAATAGGAGGTAAGGTCATATTATTATTGGTTTCCCTTGCAATGTGTATGTTCATTTGATATTTATTTTACGAAATTAATTATTGTCGTAAGAAATTGGTTTTTGAATACGTTTTATGGATTTTTTTTATTTGGCTAGGATTTTTCTTAAAAATATTTTTTAAGTGTTTGTATTTGTAATAAGATTATTTCGTAATAAAGTATAATAGTGCTTTTGGGCTTTCTTAATGAAGCATAATAGTACTTTTAGGCACGCGTTATGCACTAATTGTTTGATACCATTATTTTGATTGGATAATTTCATAATTGTCATTATTTTTATTTCAATTGGTTTATAACTTACTTTGAAGATTAAATTATGTATAAAACCGTAGAATATCATTAGATTTTTTATATTGTTGAACTTTTTTTATATTAGTACAAGTTTTAGTCTCGATTATTAATTATTATCGATATTCAAATGAATAGGTGTATTATGTTGGTCTTGATTGTTTTATTATTAATATTCAAATGTAATAGATGTAGAATGTTGTATAATAGATAAAATTATATCATTTTTTTTTTTGTTTGGTTATTCTACACCCGTGCCTTCAGGCACGGGTTATACGCTAGTATATATATATTGCAAAAAAAAATATTTATATGTTCCAAAAAATAAAGATACGTTAATGCTAAAAGAACATGAAAATGCGTTGAAGTTAATATATAGAAATCAAAAATGTGCATCAACGTTAATGCATATTCTGCTAAAAAACAAAACAAAGCATCACATATAATGGTGAAATGCGTTAACGTTAACGCACATAACCCTTAAAAACACATTAACGCTAAAAACACACATTGATGGTTAAACTATGTTAACGTTATATGGTACGATCATGTTAATGTTAACTCACAAAAAAAATCCAAAAATAAATATATGTTAACATAACACACAAAACAGATGGGGAAGATGCTTTAACATGCACACACACACAAAAAAAAAAAAAAAACATGAATGCAATAACGTTAACGTGAAATTCAAAATGTAATTTTGTAATATAGGCAAAGTGTATTTCTTGAACAGTTTTACATTAATGTTAACATTCTATTGTCCAATTTTGTCTTGTTGCATATGAAAAAATAACAGAATCTTAAATATGAGTGAATAGCGTGGCCAAAATGTAGGGATCTTTTCCTAAAGATTCTTGGGGGACTGAAAACTTAATTATGGCTAGTGGTGGTCTGAATTATTTGATGACTTGGTCTTCTCCTCATTATGTTGTTATTCAATGGGGAATTACAATCTTTTTGGCTCCCCATTATATGGTTATTTAGTGGAGAGTTACGCTCTTTTGGCTCCTCCACTAAAAGCGAGAATTTATCCCGCATCACGTTATTTAGTTTTCCACTTAATGGATCCGTGCATAGATCATCGGTTTGGACCAACATCCCCAACTTGACTCCTTTTGAGCATTATGCTTATCGTGATGGGCTTTTTTCGAGAAGCGAAAATTTCTACTGCATTATTTGCCCCCTTGACCTGAGTGTTGATTCGAAGAAGTAAGATGAAATGTCACCTTCTATTCTTACGCTCAGTTATTGTCAGTTCTAAATGTTTTTTGAGTGAACTGATCTGCTCTGCTCATTTTTAAATTAGTGAGATAATCTGTTCTGCTCATTTTTGAATGAGTGAGCTAATGAGTTACTCTGCGAGTGAGCTGATGAGCTCTGCTCCCTTTGATATTACACTTTACACTTTATGATATTTATCACTGTAAGTGTTTTATTATCGAGGAGGAATACTCAAACCCATCTTCTACCATCAGGGAGGCATCCTCATACTCGAGAAATTTGTAAACGAACCGTCTTCTACCGCCGAGGAGTGATCCTCATACCTGGGAAATTTGTTAACAAACCGTCTTTCTGTCGCCAGGAAGTGATCCTCATATCCGGGAAATCTGTTAATGAGCCATTTTCTACCTCTGGGGAGTGATTCTCGTACCTGGTTTTCGTTGTCGGGGAGTTACTCTCATGCCCAAGAAATGTAAATGTAAACGTCCGTCGGGGAGTTACCCTCATACCCAGGGAATATTTAAATGTCCGCCAGAGAGTTACCCTCATACTAGGGGAATGTGTAAAAGTAAAAGTCCACCGGGGAGTTACCCTCATAACCAGGGAATGTGTTCTTGACTTATCAAGATTTCAACGATAATTTATAAGTTTACTAATAAAAATAAACTTGAGGGTAATACCGTGAATATAATTATTACCTTAGGGGTTTTAGAATAATTACCTCTAGATAATTTATAAGTTTATTTTCAAAAATAAACTTTAGGGGGTAAAACTGAAAATATAAATATTACCCCAAAGGCCTTAGAGTAATTAGCCCTAGGTTAAGGTCTTGGTATTCTTCTTCACATTGCAGCCACCATTGTTAGAGCATCTCCAACGGGCTAGCCAAAGCAATAGCCAAATTGCTCAACTGCCACTTTAGCTAGCCAAAGCCAAAAAAATGCAACTCCAATGGGATGACCATTTGAATAGCCAAAATGGCTAGAGCCCTGAACAACAGCCATATTTGGCTAGGTTCTTTCAATAGCCAAAATGAATTTCGCGGGGAAAACATTACCGTTAGATTTCAACGGTAAAAAATATAAACGTAAAAAAATTTCAAACAATAGATTTCAAAAATCAACTATAAAACTTGAGAATATTTGAGAGGAAAAATCACATCACCTTATTCTTTGTTCTTCATTTTTATTTAAGATCTGAGAAGTGTTGAGCTGCGATGGTTCGATTTCTTGAGCTGCGGAGGTCCGATTCCCTTCCATCTCGCCGATTTCACTTTCTGTGCTCTTCGCGGCTGTTCTCTGACCTTCTCTCTCCAATTTCTTGAGCGGCTATTCCTCGTTTATCTCAGTGAGTATGCTAGGGTTTTTAGTTTAGTGAATGGGTTGTATGTTTAATAATCAGTCTATTACCTCGTTCATCTCAGTGAATGGGCTGTATGTTTAATTAGTAAATGGGTTGTATGTTTAATTAGTAATAGATGGGTTGTATGTAATTAGTATTATTATTCTTAATTTTTGTAGATGGACTCTCAATTTGATGATTCTTATTACACGAATCTTCTTATAGAGAATTTACCGCTAAACACAAATTTTAAGGAGCCAAGTTATGTCAATCCTAATACATTATCTCAAACTCCCGAAGAAGAAGTGCATACAACAAGAAAAGCCCAATGACAGAAAATTTTTACTCATAGTGAAGATATTTTAATTGTATCAGGATGGCTCAACACGAGCAAAGATCCAATTATAGGTAGTGGACAACAGAATAATTCTTTTTGGAGAAGAATTCATGAATTTTTTAATAGTAATGGAGGATTTGAATTTGGGCGCACTCAAATTTCTATCCAAAACCGATGGCCAAAAATTAATATGAAGTGTGCCAAGTTTGTTAGTTTTTATAGTCAAGCAGAGCATTTAGGAAGCGAACACACTGAGCAAGATAAGGTAATAAACATTTTATTTTATTTTATTATTAATATCTTCAATGGTTATATTGTTTTCTTTTTATTTATTTTTTAGCTTGTTGAAGCCAGACGATTGTATGCTGAAGTAATGAAAAGGCCCTTCCAATTTGAGTACTGTTGGGAAATATTAAGGCACGAACGAAAATGAAGTGAAATTATTACTTCCACAAAGAAGCAAAAAAATTATTCAACTTCGAGTCCTGCAACATTAACTCCTTCAACTCCCGATTCAATTAACTTAGATGAAGATGATGACAATCCTATAAACCAAGATAGACTATTGGGTAGAAAGGCATCACAAAAACAATTAAAAAATAATAATGGTAAAATAGAATCTGATGCAACGGGTGTAGCAGATGCGTTACATCAATACAGGCAGCACAGAGAAGAATTAGATCATCAAAAGGCTGAACGACTTCAAGTAGTGATAGATCAAAATGAACGACAATTACAACAAAATGCAGAAAAAATCCAGTTGGATAAAATCTTTTATGAGGATCGAATGATGCAAATGGACACGTGTAAAATGGATCATGTTGCAGCCGAATACTATAACGATGTTAAGATAAAGATTATTGAGGGAAGACGTCATAATTTGTGATGTATTTTTATTTGGTTTTATTTATTACTTGTATTTTTATTTGGGTCCATTTATTAATTATTTTTTTATTTGATTCTATTTATTGCATTATACAAAAAAAAATTGGCTAGTATAGATGACTAGGGTGGTTGGAATGGACTCTTGAATTTGGATAGCCAAATCACTATTCAATTAGTCATTTTTAATTTGGCTATCTAAAATGGCTAGTCGCCCTTGGAGATGCTCTTAGCAAGCAAATTGTTACGGAGCATCGAAGATCAACCATGGAGAATTTGCATTATTCCTTTTGGAAACAACAAAAGTCATATAATACATGACTTTTTAACAAAAGTTGTCCACTGGCGTACAAGCACCATGCGATATAAGGATGAATATACATCTTGGGTGGTCCATGGTGGATTTCAAACCATGGTATGTCAAGCGGTGGTGGAGGAGATTGTGGTGGTTGTTACAATGGAGACAAGGCAAAAATCTTAACGACTTTGATTTGTTCTCCGTGAGTTTGTTGAGCGAATTCCGTGGCTCGATCTGCTTGTGAACAGTTATCTTTCAGAAGTTTCGATTTCGACTGAATCGCTCTGAAGCTGATTCACTCCGAATCTGACCATTGACGTTGCTGATCTCCCTTCTTCGATCTCGACAACGGTAGAGGATTGAAGGTAACGACGATCGTCATTCTAGTTCTAGAAAACACATCTTTTCGATCACATGCTGGGGTGGATGAAGAAATCCCTAAATCCATCCATCAATGGTGTTACGGGGCGAGAAAGAACCTCGGTTTCGACCAAGACGGTGGTGGTTGAATTCATTTTCTTTATCGATGACGCCGAGTTTGTCGATCCGGATCTCAGTGACTCGTTTGAGGTGGTGGTGCAACAGGTGTTTAGATCTTTCGGCGCTACCGTGCCATCGATGGCGGGGGTTCGTGGAGTAAGCACTCACCATGTCCTTCCCCAACCTATCCAAGACAGTGATAAAAGGATTCAAGCCGGAGAACGTGCCCGTCTTTGCCACACTAGTCTGGGAATTCGCCGTCTTCGACTGGTGGTTCTCGTCAATTCCGGGACCGATGCAACCTAACCTATTGTTTGTCTATTAGGCGATGTCCAACTGTCGCGTTGGTGTTGGAACAAAACTATGACTGCCGAACGTGTCGGAGGCAGTGGATGCTTACCAACGAATTTTCTATCCTTCTGAATTTGTGGTTTTGCTAATAGCAATCGCATAACTCGTCGGTGGGCTAAGATGGTGACGACACCGGCGTCATGCCTTTTTGCTCGATTTCCCATAGACAACGCCGAATGATTTTACCAAAAAATCTCTAGCACATATAACAGCTCCGCACATACCATAAATCTCCGTAACCTGCATCTTCAACCTGACAACCTGTAAAACTGATTAATTCTAAGGGGACACTAGTGTGGTGTCGGCTAAAGAACCTCCGAATTGAGAATAAGTCAGTCTGCTTTTAGGGTATTAGACAAAAGACTGTATTGTAATAATAATGTGATACATTTTCCTTATATTATAGACTTAACAGATCATGACCGTTGGATATGGGTGATCTAGTCTTTGATGACTTGATCTTCTCCCCATTATGTTATTATTAAATGGAGAGTTACAATCTTTTTAGCTTCCCATTATGTGGTTATTTAGTGGGGAGTTATGCCATTTCGGCTCCTCCACTAAAAGCGGAAATTTTTCTCGCATCACGTTCTTTGACTTTCCACTTGATAGATCTGTGCACGGATCACCAATTTAAACCAACGTCTACGACCCAGCTTTTTTTGAGCATTGGACTTATCGTGACGGTCTTTTTTTTTTAGAAGCGAGAATTTCTCCCGCATCAATATTTAAATACAATAAGTGATTTACACATAGCAAAGAAACTTCAATTTTCTAAAAAAATTATCATAATGTGTTCGAATATATATTTCACATAATTTTTTTACTTTGTCAACTGTTTACCAAGAACTTTAATAAAAAATACCAAGTGGTATTAATATATAAATTAGGGATTGTGGGTCCCTACAAGATTTAATTTTTAGTAGGGAAAGTTGACAGGAGATTTTTTTTTTTTTTTTTTTTTTTTGATACATAGGAAAATAAAACAACAAACACACAAACAAACTAGCCTATGGGGAAAACCCCCAAGTTCATATCATTGAAAAGCAAAATAGAAAGTTCTTCCGAAGGGTTAAAAACCATTTGAAGTCTTCTTCGCACTCCGCTCCCATATTTGCCATGAAGTCAGCATATTGGTTGTTTTCTCTTGCTGTAACCTGAACAATGTAGTATTTTGTCCTGATGAGGTACTTGCAATCATCAATCCAAGGTTGAACCTATGATTACTTGGGCATTCTTCCAAAAGGAGTTTGGCTACTACTTCCGCATCAATCTCAATTATAGCTCTAGGATATCCTCCATAAGCAAGAGTAAAGAGGCCTTTATGTACTCCTCTTATTTCCGCTTCAAGGCTGTTGCAGCTTTCCAGATGACCATGGAATCCAAAATGCCATTTCCCATCTTTATCTCTAAGCACTCTTCTATATTATCATTTTCCAAGGTTTCCTTTTGCACATCCATCCATATTTAACTTGAAAGAATCTGCATGGGGAGGTATCTAATTAGAAAAAAGACTAATAAAGTTTCTTTGGGCTGGATCCTTAGGACAGAAGGCACTTAGGAGGTCACATTTTAGACTATTAATTCTATAGTAAACAGTGGAGGTATCTTGAGATATACCCTCGATAACTTCACTATTCCTGTCCTTACAGATCTCCTAAATAATTGCAAGAAATAAATACGAAGAGGGTGAGAGAGAATTCTTTCCCTTCAGATTAACTTTAATCCAGTCTTGCATTTCGAATCTTTGGAACTGGTAGACCTCGGAGTGTCCATAGAACTTGATCCAAACACTTTTGGCTTTTGGGCAGGTCCTCAGTAATTGGTCAATAGATTCATTAGCACCTTTACATCTTTGACAAAGAAAGGTAACTTCATTGGACCATCAATCAAAATACTCATTCGTAATGAGGTTGTTGTTGTTTTTTTTTTTTTTTTTTTTTTTTTTTTTTTTGGGAAAAATAAGTCACAGGAAGTGTTTCAAGTTTTGTGGGATTTTTAATTTCCAAAGCCACCCCCAATCAGTAGTGGTAGCCATTTCCCTATTTCTATCCATCTTTTTATAAGCAGATTTAAGGGAGAAAATACCTGAGTTTTCCTACTGCCATATGGTTTTGTCCTCTTGGAAGAAAAATTGTGGTTCCATTTTAAGCATTTATATTTTCTCCTCATCTGAGATAATATGGAGGATAGGTAAGAGATACTAGTTCCCAGAATCATCAATAATATCAGAAACTCTTATATCAGTAAAGTTTTGTCTCCTGGTATCTCCTAAAGGACCTTTTTCACACCACCAGTCGGACTAGAGATTCAATTTAGCACCATTTTCGACTTTCCATTTAACACTTCCCATAATTTTATCCTTGTTTTTAACAATGCCTTTCCAAATTTGGGAGGTATTATTTTTGTTTTTCCAAAAGCTTGGGCTATCTTTCATTTTATATTTAGCCTTAAAGAGTTTGGTCCATAGCCTATCCGTTTCAGTCAAGATCTGTCAGCCCAGTTTTTGCATGTAAGCATCATTAATAAGTCTAGATTTTCTAATTCCCAAGCCCCATTCCTCTTTGGTTTGACAGATTTTATCCCACTTATTAAGTGAAATTTTTTCTTGACATCAGAATCCCCCATAAGAATTTCCTATTCATCATGTCAAGATAATTGCAAGTTTTTCTAGGAATGAGAGAACTCAGGGAAATTTGCATAACGTAACCAGGTATAACAGTAGTAACAGATTTAATCAATAAATCTCTTCCAGCTAAAGAAAGATTTTTCATTTTCCAACAGTGAGTCTTTTTAAAATTTTTTCAATCACATGAATATAATGATTTTTATCATTCCTACCATGAACTAATTAAGCTCCTAAGTATTTGCCAAGATCGCAAGTAAGTTGGATATCTAATTTCCTGCTAATATTCCCTGCTTCTATTTCTTAATGTTCGGAGAAATGAACATCTTAGATTTACTGTGGTTAATTTTCTGCCTAGAGCAAGTCGAGAAGGAGTTTAAACTATTCATCATATTATCACACCATCTTTCTCCCACTTTGAGAAAAGAATAAGATCATCAGTAAAGAAAATATGAGAGAGAATTGGACCACTCTTAGAGATTTTAATACATTTCATGCCTTCTCTCCTAATACTATCCTCAATGATAAGAGATAACATTTCCATACATAGCACAAAGAGATAGGGTGATAGAAGATCTTCCTGTGTGAGACCTCCTGAAACGTTGAATTCCTCAAGAGACTCTCTATTCCATAAGATTTTGAAAGCAACATTTTTGACACAACTTAGGGTGAGCTTAGTTCAGATCGAGGGGAAATTGAAAAAAATTAGAGTTTTTTTTTTTTTTTTTCACAAAATCCTAACGAATCCTATCGTAAGCTTTCTCTAAATCAATTTTAATGATCATACCACATTGCTTACATTTAGTTTTCCTAAGGCTATGAATCACTTCTTGGGTAATTATGATGTTGTCGAGGGTTATTCTTCTTGGCACAAAACTACTTTGGAATGGACCAATAATGCTTTTTAAAAAGGGCCGAAGTCTAGCAGCCAAGATTTTTGTCACAACTTTATAAGAAGTGTTGCATAGACTAATTGGTCTGAACTGTCCTATGGTTTCAGAAATTTCTACTTTAGGAATAAGGGCAATAAAAGTTTTGTTATTATAAGAAGGCATCTCCAAATTCCTAAAGCAGTTAGTCACAAAATTACATAGATCCTTACCCACCACGTCCTAGTTTTTTTTTTTTTTAAGAAAACAGATTGATATACATCAGGTCCAGGGCCTTGAAATCTTTCATGAATTTAAGATTATTTTTAATCTCGTTATCACTATAAATAGCATCAAAATCATCAGAACAGCTATCTTCCAGAGATGTGTATTGGTTATTGAAATTGCTTATAGCTACACCTTCATCCTCTTTAGTAAACAGGTTCTTAAAATAATTATTGACATGTTCACTAAGCTCTTTCTCTTCCCTTATCCAGTTACTATTGCTATCCTTCAACATAGAAGTTTTATTTCTTCTACGTCTTTGGTTAGTAGTAGCATAGAAGAATTTTGTATTCTTATTTCCTAAGGTAAGCCATTGCCCTCTGGACTTTTGATACCAAAAGAGCTCTTCCTATTTAAGGACAAGGTTATAATCATTTATCAACTCACGTTCAAGTTTGTCCATATTGTAGAAGTAATGCTTCTCTTGGTTCTTCTGTATCCCTTCAATTCGGGCTTTTAGGTTTTTTTTTTTTTTTCCTAAATAAGTTCCCAAAATTATTTTTATTCCAATCAATGATGTTAATTTTGAAATTATTTAGCTTAACAATCAGATTAATTTCATATTTTTCCCAAGTATTATGAATAAAATCTCTGAAATTAAGGTGCGTTAGCCACATAACCTTAAATCTAAATGGTTTCATTTTGCTATTACAATTAATACCACAGGTATTGATAATTAAGGGAGAATGATTAGAATGCATACGGGGGAGGTTCTCCACCTGGGCCTCAGGAAACTTAGAATTCCAAGCATTATTGGCCATAGCACAATTAAGTCTCTTGAAAAATTTTGTGCCAAATTTGTTGACACCAGCCCAAGTCATCTTAAGGCCACTGGCACAAATATCACTCAGACCACACTCTTTGGAATTCTCATTGAATTTCTCCATCCTCGAGATGTCAGTAGAGCTGTTATGGCCAGATTTCTCATTTATACTCGCAATATCATTGAAATTGCCCACAACCATCCAGGGCTTATTATTTTTTAGGGTAAAACTTCTTAAATCAGACCAAAGATCACTTCTGAATCTGGGGTTTGGGTTACCATAGATGGTTGAAATAACCCACTCCTTATAGTTGTTTCTATGCACCAAGGCATGAATTGCATGTTCACGAATAATGATATTCGTGACCGATATTTTATCAGGTTCCCAAACCATCCACACACCTCCAGCTTTACCTCTCGGGTCAAGTTTCACCATGTTAAGGTAGCCAACGTTTTTTTAAAAAATTCCCATAGAATCAAAAAGAACTTTAGTTTCCATTAGGACAACCATGTCCGGACAGTGGAAATTCACAAGATCATTAAACACATTTTTAAAGCAATTATTGCCTACTCCACAGAAATCCCATGCCATGATCTTCATCGATCTACCACTATATTGACTTGGGAGATCCTCTGGAGGCTTCAACCCCAGTATCGACTTGCATCTCTTCAAGTTCATCTCCCACGTTTGGGCAGACTCTACAAATATTTCCATGAATGGGCACTGGGGGGGCCCTCTTTCTATTATCCGAAATGCTACCTTTATTCCCTCTAGAACCCAGAATGTTCCAACAATCACTATGAATTCCTCCTACTGTTCCATAAACAGGGAAAAATGTTGGTTTGTAAGGAGATTGTGAGCGAGCTTTATCGTAACAAGGTTTAAGGTTGAGTGTTCCATCGTTTGATATATTGGGTGGCTTTTCGGTTCAGGAGGTTTAGAAGAAGAAGACGAGGGAGGAGAGTCTTGGTAAACTCTTTGGTTTCTAGGAGGGCAACCATATACCGGAGGACCGTCAGTTATCACCAGCTTCGTTGAAACCTTTGAGTCCACAACCGAAGATTTACCTCCCATCTTCGAATTCTTAACCTTTATAGTAGTCTCTGGGTTTCCTTTCACTTATTTGGATGAATCCATAGCTTGGGGCGTGCTATTATTTCCTACAACAATAACTTTAGAGATTCCTAACCTTTCTTGCTTACTTCTGATTTCAGACAAACAACCTTTCTTAACCTTAGCTATTGATTCATTGGATTTAACTCTTGAGTTGAGTTTCGATCTCCTATGGTTATTTTTGACAAGAGTTGGTTGCTCTTTTTGCCCCGATTGGTCCTTTCTATTTGGGCTTTGGTATTTCTATTTGGGTTGCTTCTTGTAGCCTTGATTCCTCGGGTTTCCTGGACCTCTTGTGAGCCGTGAAAATACACAAACCTATTATTATTTGTGTTTCTCCCCCTACTTTTCAAAATTTTTGGGCTTGGTAGTTGAGAACCTTCTAGTCTTTTGAACCAACATCCATGGTTCAATTTTGGCTTCGTCAAATTTGATTTGAGCTTCTTCCTAACCTTGCATCGTCCCATCAGTCTAAACCGTTCCATCAGTGGAACCATTGCAATTTGACAGTTGTGGAACAATGCTCTCTTGCTCTGACTCCATCGATTGTCGTTCCTCTGGTGCCATCATGTTATGCACGCGGCCTTCCACCGGCGTTTCTACATGTTGCTCCGGCGAGAATGGGTAATACTTAGCCCGATAGGTAACTCTACCATATTTACATCAAATATTGGGGAGGCTTTTATATTCCACCCGATAATCATTTCCTCTAAATTCATAATCAGGTTTCAGGGGTTGATTCAGATCCATTTCCACGCAGATTGTAGCAAATTTTCCCCTGGAAGAAACAATCGTGGTTCGGTCCATTTTAATAGGTTTACCCAATTCCTTTCCAATGCTATACGAAACTTTGGAATCATAATATTCGACTAGTAAGTCTGGTAACCGAATCCAGACCAAGGTTTTAGATTCAATAGCATCCCCTGGCCTAAAGTCAGGTTTCCATCTTCTCACAGTCAAGTAATGGTCCAGGATAACCCACGGACCCTCTGTTAAGACTCTGTGGGCATCTATCATCAAATCAAACTTATCTACATAGTAGCCATAGTTGAGGTTAATTAGATCAAAAGGTCTCATGGGTTTCTATAATCTTCTTACTCTATCAAGAAGGATTTTGTATCCTATTGGTCTGCCCAAAAGCTTAGTGATGATGGAGTCTTTCCATTTTAGCCTCAGCTGTTCAACCAACTAGCCCAGAATTGTTATATTAGGTTTAGATTGTCCAGAGTTGCAGTTTCGTGATTCTTGCATGGTTCCCAAATCATCCTCTTCTTAATCAAAATAGACATCTTCCACAGAGTAATTGTTGTTGTGTGGTTCAGCGTTTAGGATTTCTTGGAATGATTTAGGTTTCGGATTACTATTTACCTCTGATTTTCCAGCTTCTTCGATTTCAACCTTAGAGCTTACTTCTATTGCTTTGTTGTTGGGATCGATGCCTATCCCGTTATCCTTTGGTGGTGATTTTTTACTTTCTCTGTACATCTTTCAATACCATTTTCTTCCTCATTCGATTTTTGGTTCAGGTTCTCCAAAGATGGAGGTGAAGCAGAGCTTTCTCTCTCTAGAACTCTTGAGAATTTTTTTTTTGACAGAAGATTCTGATGATCACACTAAATTAATAAAAAAGTCTTACCCAAGAGGTGTTAGTTGGTTAACAAAGGGATGTGCCCCTTTTTCCTTGTTAACTATGATTTGATTTTCTTGGGGAGTACTTTAGGGATTAAATTTTGAATTTAATCCTAAATGCACCAGGTCAATATGAGGGAGTGAGCCCTTAAGATCTCTCGGGAAGGTGATTAGTCGAGGTGCGCATAAATTGGTCCAAATATACCTTACTGTCAAACCCAAAAAAAATAAAAAATCTCAAAGCAAATAACTATTTTAGTTTTAATCCCATCTATTTGAGTTTATGGGAACACCATTATTGTTCCAATTAGGGTTGTATCACCATCCACTGCCCCCCATCACTGTCGGATGTTAGATTCTGGCCACCGTTGATCGTCGAAACTCTGTTCATCGGTGTTGGAATTATTTTTAGTTACATTCCACTACTTTTTAGTAACATTTTTTAATATACATTTACTTACAATTTTTACTCGAATTCAACTAATATTTTAGTTATTAGTCGCTAAAAAATTACGTAAATGTAACTAAAAATATACCTAAAATATATAACTAAAAAATACATTAAAAAAAGTTACAAGTAGCTAAAATACACTAAAAATAATTACATGTAATTAAAAAAAAAAAAAAAAAAAAAAAGGGCAGCTGGTGGCTGAACATTGACAACCAAAGTCGTAAAGTCTGACGGTGGGCGACAGCGGGTTACCACAGAGAGTGACGTCAACAATAGACTATGCAAACTTTACTAGAAGTATTTGATTGAAGATATAAAAGAAATTGATCATGTGACTAAAACATAAATCATAATATAATTAAAAATTTATACTGAAGTTAAAATTAAAATAAGATAAATTAAAAATTAAAATCTGTTCGGAGTCTTTTAACTATTGACCAATTAACCTTTTACTATCCATTTTTGAATTTATCTTATTTTATATAAGAATATATATCAGCCCAAGCCCATATAAAGCCCAAAAATAAAACCCAAACCCGAAGAAACAAAGCCAACTCAGTAGGCAGCTGCCTTAAGAAGCAAGAAATTGGGCTTTAAATGATGTTTTCTTCATTTTCAAAACTTGGCAGCAGCAAATAATTACATCTTCAACCATTTTTCTCTGCAACACCTGAAAAAAAAAGCATCGAGAAAATGGCCGATCAGATAGCTAAAGGGGAAGAATTCGAAAGAAAAGCAGAGAAGAAGCTGAACGGTTGGGGCATTTTCGGTTCCAAATACGAAGATGCGGCTGATTTGTTCGATAAAGCCGGGAATTGCTTCAAACTCGCCAAATCGTGTAAGTTCACATTCATATATTTATTTGCTTCTATTCCCTTGGTCGATCGTGCGCTCTTTTTTTTTTTTAATTGTTTCGATGCGATTTAAAAAATGAATTTGTCGTTGTTGCATGGATTCTTTTTTGTTTTCGTTTTTGTTAGGGTTTGTTTGAATCGATTTCTGATGAAAAATGTAGAATCTGGTGTCAGATTGAGATAGATCGGTTGATCAAGCGTTTTTTTAACTAAGAACAGAGTTTCAGTTTGAATGCATGTATTTCTTCCCTCTTTTATCAGCTTAATGTAGCATGTGTGTGCAATTATAGTCCGAGTGCTTTAGGAACTACTTCCTCTATTTATTCCAATTCCAGAAATATCTGAATCCTGTGAGCTTTTAAGGAACCAGTGAATCAGAAATACTGGTTTTTATGTAATAGGTTACAGTTAAACAGCAATGTATGCATCTTATTTAGCTTATTAACTTTCACACGTGCTCTCTCAGGGGACCAAGCTGGATCTGTATATGTCAAATTGGCAAACTGCCATTTGAAGGTACTTGCTTGATTTTTGTGGGTCAGATCTTTTTCCTTTATTTGTGTGTGTGTAATTTTTGCTTCAGCCGGTGTGACGTGTTGGACTGCATGCTAC
This sequence comes from Eucommia ulmoides, assembly GCA_016647705.1. Lineage (NCBI taxonomy): Eukaryota > Viridiplantae > Streptophyta > Magnoliopsida > Garryales > Eucommiaceae > Eucommia > Eucommia ulmoides. The sequence continues at coordinate 7,471,632 of CM028336.1, forward strand.
AGATGGATAGCAAACATGAAGCTGCGAATGCATATGCCGATGCTGCTCATTGCTATAAGAAAACAAATTCTAAAGGTAATTGCATTTAAAATCAATTAAAATCAATTTAGTGTCTACACGATGTGTTGCAGTTTACGAAGTTCTTGACATCGGGTTCTTTACAGAATCCATAGCTTGCCTAGAGCAATCCATAAATATATTTTTGGAAATTGGAAGGCTCAATATGTCTGCAAGATATTACAAGGTATACTCTGTAGTAATTGATCTGCATCAAATTATCTAAAAAGTGAGTATTTTTCATCCAGTGAGACATTTTTTGGCCTTGTTGGAATAGTACTTTCATTAGTGGACTAATCAATGTATAAGACACTCCGCTAGAGGCTGAATGTCGGACACCGACACGAGGCCGACACACCTCCGACACGTGTCGATGCGTGTTCGATTTTTTTATTTTTTATTTTAGATTTTGACACGACTCTAACACGCGAGATGAACATGTCGGACACTTCGGAAACCTGTGTCGTGAATTATTTTGGGGTTCAATTTTGTAATTTTTTATTAACTTATTGTAATTACATTATTATTTAAGAGGTATATCTTGTAATGTGATATCAAATAACTCTATTAAATGTATCTTTAACAATTGGAGAAATGCAAAAAGTCAAACGGCTTATTCACCGATGAAAGGTGTGAAGATGATAATCAACCAGTCGACCTCAAGTGAATCTTTTTTTTTTTGTGTGTGTGTGTGTCTTTCTTGCTTTTGATTATGAGAATTTTTTGAATGTGAATGTTAGTTTGAACTTTGAAGATTTATGATTATTAGTTTAGTGGATGTGTCTGTGCTTCATAGACTCTTAACATATGGATTGTTAGATAAAAAAATCCTTTAGAATTTCCTTTCTCATATACATGTTTCAAGGTAGTACAATAAATTATGGTCAATGATGTGATAATGTTAAACTTGATTGTGACGGTTAGGAGCGCACTCGCGAAAAGTTGTAGGATTTGTAGTTTTAGATATTGACTTGTAATCACTGTATATGTGCAGGAAATTGCTGACGTATATGAGCAACAGCAAAACTTTGAACAAGCTATTGTTTCCTATGAAAAGGCAGCTGATCTTTTTCAGAGCGAGGAAGTGACAACTTCTGCAAATCAATGCAAGCAGAAAGTTGCTCAATTTGCTGCTCAATTGGAACAGTAAGTGCTGCCATTTATACATGCCCTTCATGTCATGGGAAGTTCTGTCTACTGTTGTTATCGTTATGTGCCCCATTGTGTTAGTTATCTAATATCGAAATGCCAAGTCTCTTGGGTTAGTTTTTTTCTCTTATTTCCTTACTTTTAAATTTTGTGGTCCTTTTAACATACTGTTCAAAATTATTAAAAAAAAAAAAGGAAATTATTCCAAATGGAAAAAAACGATTATTCAATAACATTTATGCAACATAAGGACCATTTTGGTGATCGTTTTATATTAAATAACTTGGAAGTGCTTGATATGCTTCCTAGTTTTGTAACATATTTGGAAAATTTGGGGGCACAATTCCTATGCTAAAGCTATCTAAAGAACATGACCAAAAAAAGTTCTGAACCCTGTATTGGGAACAAATAATTATTGTTGCTCTTCATGGATTTTAAGTCATATCGACGAATTTAAAAAGCTGCAAGGGGGAATTAATATATTGGCAGTGCTTTTCCAGATATCAGAAAGCGGTTGAAATTTATGAAGAGATAGCGCGACAGTCGCTCAACAATAACTTGTTGAAGTATGGAGTTAAAGGGCATCTTCTCAATGCTGGAATTTGCCAACTCTGCAAGGGAGATGTTGTTGCAATCACCAATGCATTGGAGCGATACCAGGTTTCGTTGTGACTCTTGTTAAAATCTATGCAATTTTATCTTGATTATTAGGCCGTGGTCGGCTGGATGCAATTGGCTTTGGAATTCAATTACAAATGCACGCATGTAAAAATCTAAAAATTTACATGCATTCGTTCCGAATCCCTATTCCATGGCTTCAATTCTGTGCTCCCAAACACTACCTTAGGTATAATAACAAATAGCAAGCGAAGTGAATTTTTCTTTTGCAATTTTTTGTAGGATTTGGATCCAACTTTTTCAGGTACCCGCGAGTACAAATTGCTAGCGGTATGTCACACGTTCAGAACAAGTCATCAGTTTTGCTCCATTTTTCATGCTCTCTATCTCTTGCAACACTGATTTTCGGCTTCTATATGTTATGAAATCCATTTGTGGGATATTTGACTGCTTTGTAAGATTAATTTGATTATATGAAAACCATTACTCAAACAAGAACATTCATTTTGAATAATCAAGAATTAAAATACTGAATTTGCTGAAGCGTACCTGAATCCATAACAAAGAGATTGAAGTATCATAATCTGAGGTTTTATGATCTTCTAGATCTACACTTGTTTTCTGTCTGAATTTTTCTCTGACAATGAGAATCAGAAGAATAGAAAAACATTATGTGATCTAGAGACCATGACCCCTATTTATAAACAATCCCGTCTATTCTTAAACAATCGCGTTTGTTCGTATTTTCTATTTTAACCAATCATAGAAATAGAAATTACGCTTGTCTCTACACATTAATACTCACACTTTATGATACATTAATTAAGGCTTCAAAACTTAAATTAATCACTTTAATTGACCTAATTTTATTTGATAGTCTATAATTCACATTTATTTAATATATAAGCCCATATATTTAATTTTACTCCAACATGCTTTTCTACCTAAGAGGTCTTAATCCGGTTGGCAAGGGGAGGTACCCCCTTTTCATGTTAACAAGGGTTCGATTTTCTTGGGGGAGTACTCTAGGAATTAAATCTTAAATTTAATTATGAATGTACCAGGCCGATGTGGGGGAGTGCACCCTTATGATCATCTGGTGAGGTGATTAGTCGAGGTGTGTATAAGTTGGCTTAGACACACTTAACCGTCAATTGTAAAAAAAAAAAAAAAAAAAAAAAAAAAGAATTCTTTTCTATTGGTGTATGTTTGGTAGGATTGAAAAGTGGGGGGAAGAAAAATGAGGAAAGTCGGTCATTTGTCGGTATCAAAGGGAAAATAAAGAAGAGAAGAATTGAAGGAAGATCTCAAATTTACAATAAATCCATTTGTGCGATATATTGGACTTTTTTTTTTTCTTGATGGTATATGTTTAGTAGGATTGAAAATTTTGAGGAAATAAAATAGGAGGAAAGTTGGTCATTTATTGGTATCATAAGGAAAAATAGAAGGAGAGAAGAATGGAAGGAGGAGTGGAAACAAACTTTTTCCTCCCTAAAACGGGAAGGAAAATGGAAGGAAAATCTCGATTTCACAGCAATGCCCTCACGATATTAGAAGTTTTATTCCCTTACTTTGTAATGGTAAAGTAAAAATTAATTGAAATAATAATTATCTCACTTTTCTTATTAAATAATAGAAAGTTTACACTTCTATTCAAACTAACTTTCGTCCATTAAATATTGGAAGTTTATACACGTGCGTTTCTGTTAATTTATCCTTCTTGACCAAACGGTCCATTAATCTTTTCCTGATCTTGTTTATTTGTCAATGCCTGTGTAGCAATATATATGTATGTATCTATTTAATGTTGTTCAATGAATTTATCAATTGAAAAATGTTCGCTTAACATGGATGGTTCCTTATTTTACTGCAGGATTTGGCTGCTGCTATCGACGAGGAAGATGTTGCAAAGTTCACTGATGCTGTCAAGGAATTTGATAGCATGACGCAGCTGGTAAATTTTGTCATAATTCCATTTATATCTCTTATGACATATTTGGTTGGAGGTAATAGAATCGCCTTATGATGGAATGGAATGGATGTCATATTCAAATTTTGATTCTAGACCGTCGGAATTCAATTCCATTTCCTCACTCACTCGCGATTCCTTCGTAAAACACATTGCCCGAACAAATTTTGATGTGGAAGTTGATCCGCGATTACTCTAAAAGCTACAATTACTTGTAGTCTTAAGAAAAAATAATTTTTATATAGATTTTTTTTATAAATATATTTTATTTTTATGTGTTGCTAATTAGGACGCATGGAAAACGACCCTTCTGTTGAGAGTGAAGGAAGCACTCAAGGCGAAAGAGCTCGAGGAGGATGACCTAACTTGAATTAAAACATCTCCGCATTTGTTTCTAATGACTAGTTTGTACTGATTTGTGTCTTAAACCTTGTTTTAATCTCTTTCTTTTTTTTTTTTTTTTTTTTTTTTGGTGTACTAAATTTAGGGTTTATAGTGAGAATGAATTTGCATGCTTATTTCTTATCTGAGTTTGTATTGAACTAAAATCTTATATTTCTGATTGCCATGCATTATTGTGTGTTTAAATGCTGAAATGCACCATACGAATGTGTTTGTTCTCTTCTTGAAATAAACAAGCTTGGCTCCTTTCTCTTGGAAAGTCTGTTTTCCTTGTTTGGATACAGTGTTTTTAAGAATATAGAATACAGGTCCCAAACAGGGAATAAGAAGAAAGGAGAGAGAGACGGAAATGGCTGGGAAGGAAATGGGATGAAATGAGATTGCTCAGTCAAACATACCGAGCGTGTTCCATGTTAGGGAATGAAAAAACATGGAAGCGAAAAAAAATCGATAATTTTTTGTTTCTCACATTCTTAAGCATTTCAAGAATTATTTTCAAAATTTTGAGAATGATTGGGAAAAAAAATGTATTTATCAAACGTATTCTTGTACACTAACCAAACGGGTCCTAAATAACAAAACTAAAAGTTCTTGTTGGATAATTGTCTAAAATAATTTTGAAATTCAACCCCTCATACACAACATTCATATTCCCTTTCATGCACAAGAATGACGTCAAATCTCCCTGTTGCTTGCCACTCTCCGCACACACAATTTTTTGGGATAGTTGAGGGGAGATGCTAAAAATCATACTAAATTAATAAAAATTCGTAAATCAAATAAATATTTAATTTTTGGTTTCATCTATTAAAATTCACGCAAATTAATGTTCTAATTAGAGTTGTGTTGTCAATTGTCGACCCATTGTCAGCCACTAAATTCTGGTCGCCGAACCTCCGATTGTCGATTTTTTTAGTTACATTACTATATTTTTAGTAATATTTTTTAATTACATTCAACTAATTTTTTGACAAATTTTCTAATTATTGCTCATCAGAAAATCACATAAATTAATTAAAAAATACACTAAAAAGTACTCAAATGAAATACAAAAAAAAAAAACAGTTAAATATAACTAAAAAAAAATTCCGATAGGGTTGGATTTCGACAACCGGAAGGTGAGATCCCTCCGATAGGGTTGGATTTCGACAACCGGAAGGTGAGATCCTGGGGAGCGACGGAGAGTGGCGCTAGTGGCGAGCTATGCAAATTTTAATTAAAAATATTTGACCATATATTCAAGAGAGCATTAATCTCATGACTATTTAAGGGTTTTTGTTTTTTTGGGTAGCGCATTCCAGTTAAACAGAGCCATTAGAATCTGCGATTCTGCTGCCTCTTCTCCTCCTCCCCCTTCTCATTTGTGCAGTGTTGATTAGTGATGGAGCTAACTCTTTTCTTCCCGATGAATCTCCTCCATGTCTTTCCTCTTCCACCTGGTAGGTCAGTTTCCTTCTTCCTTCGGACTTTATATTTTCGTTATCTCAACAAATTTCGATTTTTCATGTTTAATTCTATAACAATACTTGGCTTAAATCTCTTCCGTTTCTTAGTAGTTTTTCATCAATATGATCTTCTTCACTGTAAATTTAATTCTTCAACATGTTTAGATTCAATTTCTTATTTGCGTATAGATTTGGAAACTGTAGTATTTAGGTTTTTGAGTGAATGCGGTTGAACGATTGATCGACATTGTAATAATTTAGGGTTTTTTAAGAGCAAAAAAAAAAAAAATGGTTTCGGATTGTAATGGCGAAAACAGTTGTCGAATTGAGGGAGTAAACGGGAATATCCCTATCCCTCTCCACATTTCCACATCTCAAAGAGGTCTCATAGCTAATCAAAACCCCCGAAATTGTTGTTCCAGTAATGATCTTGCTGTTCTTCCCAAGAGAATAGTGTTCCTCAAATCGTGTTCTCTAGATCCCCCTTCCTCAAAATTCTATCGATTTGCCCGGGATCGGGACGAGATCTCTCGATCCATTCCTTCTTCCCGCAGCCGTGCTTTCAGACAACGATTTAACACCGTCTTTCCCTGCAAAATTGACTGGAAATCACTATTGAAAATCACCACAGATTGGATCACAAAACCGATGAACGTAATCCTCCTTGTCTGGATCATTTGTGTTTCTGTTTCCGGAACGATTCTCTTCCTCATCATGACCGGAATCTTAGACGGCGCCCTCCCTCAGAAATCACAAAGAGATTCATGGTCTGAAGCCAACAATCAAATCCTCAATGCCTTATTCACTCTTCTGGCATTGTATCAACACCCAACACGATTCCACCACCTTGTTCTTCTCCTAAGGTGGAGGCCTGAAGACATCTCGAAACTGAGAAATGTCTACTGTAAGAATGGGACCTACAAGCCCCACGAGTGGGCCCACATGATGTTCGTCGTCGTCCACCTCCACCTAAACTGTTTTGCCCAATACACCCTTTGCAGTCTTAACCTAGGATACGATCAATCAAACCGGCCAGCTGTCGGCGTTGGCATGTGCCTCGCTGTAGCAATGGGAGCTTCGGCGATTGCTGGAATTTATTCCAATTTTAGCCCTCTAGGAAGAGACTATGAACCAAATTTCGACGTGGAATCACAAGTTCGAACCCCGGGAACGGAGTTTAGAGCCAAATCGATCGAGAAAATGCTATATTTCGGGTCAAGTCAGCCGACATGGAGCGGGGGCATTTTCGACTTTTGGGATGATTTGTCCTCAGCGTACCTCTCGTTATTTTGTAGCTTTTGTGTCTTTGGGTGGAATATGGAGAGGCTTGGTTTCGGGAATATGTATGTTCACATCGCGACTTTTATTCTCTTGTGTATGGCGCCCTTCTGGATTTTCAATTTGGTCGCAATCGATGTCAATAATGACAAGGTTAGGAGTATTTTGGGCATTTTGGGTATTTTACTCTGCGTGTTTGGGTTGTTATATGGTGGTTTTTGGAGGATTCGAATGAGGAAAAAGTACAAATTGCCGACATATGATTTTTGTTGTAATAAACCGGCGGTTAGTGATTGTTTGCTTTGGCTTTTTTGCTGTTGGTGTTCGCTCGCACAGGAGGTTAGGACGGGGAATTTGGACGAGGTGGTGGAGGATGAGATTTTTAGAGGACGGGGCGATGAGTGTGGTGAATTGACGATGTTGCCCTTGCCACGCGAAAATGCTCTAGGTAAGGGCTCTCCTCGCCCGGCGAAAGAAGAAACTATGATTGCTCCTGCTGCTTCATATATACAAAGAGGAGTCAATTAGATTTTATTTTTTTTGGATTTCTAACATGAAAACATGGAGATGAGTGTAAATAGTTTAAGGGTATTTTGGGTATAAGCATACTAGAAAATTTGCAGATTTGTTCGTTACGACTCTTGGAAATGTACAATGGTTATTTCTGTATTTTTATTTTTATTTTTATTTTTTGCAAAGGAAGTCGAGTGGAGATTTTATATATTTCTCCCCCCTTGGGATGTAAACTTTGTGCGTATTATATTATGATAAAAAGAAAGAGAAAATTGTATATTTTTGCATCATCTATGGCTCTTTTATCAGTTTATATAGTCTGTCTAAAAGACTTTTGAGTAATGTGATTGTAAATTTGTTTTCATTTATATAATATAACTAGCGAGGCGTGTACACATGGTGTGTATGAGTTTTAATCTTTTCATTGTAAAGTTAATATAGTTAATTTAATATAAAAAATAACACAATTGATTAAACACGAATAAACAATATAACGGGAAAAATTCGACAAAATATACGTAACCAATACAAAATATATTGGGTAAAAATGTTTAAAAAATTGACAAAATACACTTTGTTTATATAAAATTATCAAATTATTAGTTTATTTTTTCAAACGAATACAACGAACAATCAACATAACCAGCAATTGAATAGCAATAATCGACATTTATTTTCAAATGAACAATAATAACGTAGTAAAAAAATAGTGGGTAAAAAAAATTGTATAAAGGCAATAATAAAACAACTAACAATGAAAAACTGATTTTAAATGAACAATCATACGTAGTTAAGATTTTTAAATCAATTGAATTCTTTACGGGTCAAATCAATGTTGTTTCATACCCGAAAGATCCACATTTTTCACCCGAACAACGACATTACTATATTTAGCAAGATCAAAACCGTTTTCTATTCAATTGAGACAGTTACTTCTCCATATCTGAGATCGATAAGAAGAACACAGAGTTTTCGACTCGATACTCCTCAACGCTCTAGATTCAAAATGTTAGGGTGTGTGTGCGTGTGTGTTCAGTTTGAGAGTAATGGGTTGAGTTCTATTTGAAAGTAATGGGACAAATGTGGAAGCTGCATGAAATTGTCAATGTCACGAACACACCTTTGCTCCAAAGGAATCGTTCCACCAGATGTAACACACACAACCCTCCTAGCTCTTTCACTCTTTTAAAGAAAAAAAATTGGAACTATCAAATACCAATAATAGATATTATTCAAATTCATAAAAAGATTAAAACAAAAACAAAAAGAGAAAAATGGGGCTTAAATGAAAGTTTGTCTGGTGTTCAAGAATTAATTCCTCTAATTTCCTATTGAAATTGATTTGTTCCTTCAGAGAGGGAGCTGAGTAAAAAAAAAAAACTTGATTTTGGCTGATGGTGGTTCCTGTGGAGCATCCGAGTTGTTTAAGTAGAAAAAAAGGTAAAGACATGAAAATGTTCAACCCGTGAAACCAGACCATAAATCACAAGAATGCTCACAAATTTCAGTATTGCTAATATCAAGACAAAAGGAGCGCTCTAGTATTGCTTTTGATTTCGAAATTCAAAGTAGTAAAGGGTTTGAAAAAAGAAAAAGAAAAAAAAAGGACACAGATACAGTTGAAGTTTTCTTTGAGAATAGAAACACTACTAAAAATCCCTAACTCTCTAAAAAAAAAAATTAAATGTGTTCCGATAGGATAGGGGGTAGGGTAGGGTTGGGTGGGGGTGAGGGGTAGGGGTAAGGTAGGTAGGGTTGGGTGGGGGACTAGGGGAGGGAGAGGAAAGAGGGGGTGTAGGGAAGAAGGGAAGGGGAGGGCTAAGAGGTAGGGTAGGGTAGGGTAGGGTAGGGGTAGGGGTTTTATTAACAAACACTAATATATGCCCTAATCTCAACCATGCTTCATCCCAATAAAAACATGACTATAACATCCATGCAAATGAAGTTGTGGTTACAAATGGTTATAAAGATGTTAAAAATGTCAAAGAAATTGAAGAGAGTTGTAGGTAGAGTGGGGAGTCATGCACCAAAGCTTCAAAAGAAGAGTAAAACACAGAGATTAAGAAATTAATGAAATTATTTTAAGATGATAGCACTCACAATTCTTAGCAAAAATATAGAGATTCAGAAATCAATCAATCATGTACTTGAACACGATCGTAGACGAAGAGAGACCACATCCACAACGGAAGAAACAAGACTGATGAACGATTTCTTGAGAGGGAAAGAGAGATTCGTGAGAATTAGGAGGAGAGGGATAAAAAATGGATGGATCTTCATCATGGAGGAGAGGGGCGAATGTGAGACGTGGAAGGTGAACGTGGGTTTGAGGAACAACATGGAGCTGAGAATCATTGATCGTGGGCAGGGAAGAAATGAAAATTAAGGTAAAAAAGAAAGAGAAGGGAAGAAAAAGGGAAAAAAATGCATGGACGGGGTTTAAGCATAGGTCTGGTGAGGTAAAATAACACGTTCACCACCTTGTCTGTAGTTGCCTCTTATAGCAATTACAAGAATAAACGTATACAATTTGGATGAGATTTTCCCCCTCAAAATATTTCATCTTTTAACCTCAAACAGGCATATGTATTCACCACCATTATCTACCCGCAAACACTTGAGTTGTCTTCTTGTTTCTCTTTTAACCTTGGTGTGGAAACGCTTGAACACCTCCAATACCTGGTCTTTAGTTTTTAAAGAATAGACATACTTTTCAAGAAAAATCATCAATAAATGTTACAAAATATAAAACACCACCAAGTGTTCTATCTTTCATGAAGCAAACATCTATATGCACCAAATTCAAATGATAATGCCTCCTAAATTGATTAAATTTTTGAAATGCAACTTCTTGTTGTTTATCGGCAAAATAGTGCGAGCAAGTTTTAAGAGTTGTACTTTTTATACTTGTCAGGAGTTATAGTCTAATGTGTAAGGCCCGATCTAGCATGTGCATATTTTTTTTAATTGTATTTTAGAATATTTAGAAAATATTTGGATTTAGTATGTTATTTTAAATCTCAATTTAAAATTTTTAGGGATTGTTTTAGTATTTAAAATTTAGTTTTAAGAGTTTTGGGGGCTAATTATTATTTTAAAATGTTAATTTTAACATTTGGGTTTAAATTAAATTTGAAAAATCTAATTGGGGCTTATATGTAATTTTTCCAATAGTTGAAAAAAAAAATAGATGGTCCAAACGGTTTCTTACATGTACATTGCATATGGGTTGACACGTGTCCCAAAGCTAAAAAAAGCGAAAATTTTGTTGAGAGGTTTAAAGATTCAAAAAATCACTTTTTAAGGACTATTTCATGTGTTAAAAAATTACTGTTACAGATCCCGAAAAGTTATGGTTTTATGGGATGAGATCTTTCATCAAATTCCCCCCCCCCCAAAAGGAAAAATAGGGGTGGGGTTAATAGATATTTTATCAATCTTTCACGAGGTACTTTGTGTACATTTGACAATCATTTGTGCTAGTTTTTGGTTAATATGGCTGGATCGCATCAATTCAAAAAAAAAAAAAAAATGAAAAAAAGTGTAAGGCGGTTGTGATATTCATGTAAAAAAAAAAAAAAAGATAAATAAATTAAGCAAAACATCTGTTTTATCTTCTCTCTCTTTAATCTCTTCTTCTGTTTCAAGACATTTTCTCTCTCTCTCTCTCTCTCTCTGTGTGTGTGTAAATTTGCATTTTACTATTTCTCTTGCCACTCTACTCTCTTTTATTTCTCACCCCTTCCCTGATAAGACATTTCTTTTTGCCTCTCTTTATTTCATAAGCATATATATATATATATATATATGTTAGTTTGTTATGCGTCGTGCGTATATATGTATGCACATGGATATATGTGTGTATATAAACGGTGCAATTGTGGGTTAGTGCGTGTTAGTGTATTTTAGGTATATATATACATATATAAAAGAAAAATATATACTTGGGTATCGGTATATTTAATTTGTGAAAAATACGATTTAAAATAAAAATTATAAATTTTATTAAAACGATAATTATTTGTAGTTTGTTGACTAATAATATTATTAACAGTCGATTAATGTTTTTCTGTAGATTAAATTATTAATAGTAAGAAATTTGTAATTGTTGTTATAATAGTTTTTATACAGTAAATATCGACTGGAAAATTGGACGTGTAATCATTTCATATAATCAAAATTTTGGGAATGGGATAGATTATAATCTAGGATCATGCATTGCATATTAGAATATTTATTTTAAATAAATTCTTAATTTAGGCCATATCGTTGTTAGGTTTGCAGGCGGCGCCGACCGCGTAATATTCGGATGATAGTATTTTTAGTAGCGCAAAAATCAAGATGAGTGTACTGTCTTCTATGTAAATTGACAAATTATATTTTCGTATAAATTATGTAAAGAAAATATTTATTAAAATGAACGGTTTTATAACTTATGTGAATCAAGTAAATTTTTTAAGGTGGAAAGTGATTTTTATTATCCGACTATGTTATAGTTGTCTTCTCGTTAGTATGATATGTCCTGCGAGATGTGGATATGTTGTTATTTGTTAGGCAAGTCCTGTAGGATAGATATGTTGTTACCTGTCAGACAAGTCCTACAGGGTGAATATTTGTTATTACTTGTCAAGCAAGTTTTGCATGGTGAATATATGTTGACCTGTCAGGAGTGCAAATCCTGTAGGTGACTGCCCCTATCATTGGGGATATTGAATGATCCTGACACTGACAGCCATCTTAGATGACACAGTTGTACAGGTTACGGTACCGTCGTAACTTCCGATCGTGAGGTAAACAATCCTATGGCTAGTAGAAAAATATGAGTGTGGTATTTTATTATATATCGAAATATTTGGATTGGTTGATTTAAATACATTATCTCATTGCGATGATGGCAGTGAAATTTTATTTCGACTTGGTGTGTGGTTATATTATATTATAATTTGAAAAGTGGTATTTGATAATTATACTTGATCCATAAGTTATTTTTATATTATGAAGACAGTACATTGATAAAATATTTAGTCTTAGGTACCGCAGTTAGAGACGAGTCCACTACTGACTTTAGATAGTGTCAGGGGGTGGTTCAGAACAGATGTTGGAAGTGAGTGGTTGAAATAGTTTTGTAATCTCATTACAAAATTGACGACTTTGTATAAAAGTTAAAATTTTACATTGGGAATGGAAAAATATATTATTATTATTATTTTATCATAGTAACGCAGTGAAAGCGTTGTGGTGGGATGATTTGTCTTTTGGCTCTATTTCTCCTCGGGAGAAATCGAGTAACGGCCTTGGGAAATCGGGTCGTTACATAATGAGCATGTGAATGTCTTTTTCACTTGTGACTAAGTCGTCGATACCATAACTCCATTGAAGAATCCTCAACTACATTGAACTTTCCTTTAGCCAATCTCGCTTGCATCACATACAAAGTGCTTAATTTATTGCCTCTGGCCAACACAAAACAACTTCTGGTGAGATTTCATTTTCCTTTACCGAAATGATTATTGTAACCTTAATCGCGCTTTCCGGAAGAGATCAAATTGAGTCAAATATGTGGAACATTTCTGACATATTTAAGTAACAATTTGCACCCGATATGATTTCTAGATAAATGTCTCCCATGCCAATGATCTTGGATGCATTTTCATTTTCCATCTTTACATAATCAAAGTCACCACTAGTGTAAGACGATAAAAACCACCACGAGAAGTAAGATGAAATGAGGCACTCGAATCAATCACCTAATTATTGTCCTGACATGCAAGGTTGATACAACCATCTTCATAAAGAATCACAATATCGCCATCAACAACAACTGCATTAGTCTCCTTATCCTTTTTGTCCTTGTCATTTCGGTCGTTAGATTGTTTCCTTTTCAATATTTATTGTTATGTGCAAAAAATATTTGTGGGTCCATGTGGTAGATTTAGTCTTTTAGCAAGGCTTTTTGGTATTTTTCCCAATTTGAAATGAGGAGTTTAAAAGGAAGTTGGGGTGTTAATTATTATGCACAAAATATTAAGAAGAACTAGGAATTTTCCTAGTATGAACTATATTAATTTTATAAGTATAAAAAAATAATATATATATATATATATATATATATATATATATATATATATATATATATATATATATATATATATATATATATATTTGGTAGAATGGAAAAATGCAAAAAACAAACAACACAACAAAACAAAAGAATCAACAAAAGAAAAAAACTAGGCTTCCGGGTATCGAAAGCTCTCTTATCCATCTCTTGGAGGAGAATCTCTTTTATATTCGTACTTGGCGTATCCAGGATTTTAAGGGCACAATCAACACGAGTTCCTTTCTTGGCCAGAATGTCGGCACAACGGTTAGTCTCTCGAGGGGCGAAATGAAGGGTAAAATCGTTTGAAGAAAGTAATCTCTTACACTCCTCAATCAACTCTTTAAATCTATGATTCTCCGGCAATGATTGCTGATCAAGGAAATAGCTTCAGCTGAATCAGTATTGATTTGCACTCTAGTATAATTTCTATTTGCTGAAATTTTGATTCATTCGACAATGCTTCTGAGTTTCGCTTCCAACGCTGTACAGCTATCGATACGACCATAGTATTCTATCCTCCATATACCCAAGTTATCTCTCAACATGCCACCAAAACCGCCTTTACCTGGACCACCTTTTGCGCTACCATCCATGTTAAGTTGAAGGAAACCTGCTTTAGGAGGAAACCAAAAAACAGAAGGTCTTTTAAAGTCATTTATGAAATTTGGTTCCAAGAAAGATTTAGAGAGATCTTGAGAATAGTTTACAATTCTCGCCACAATTGAGTGTAGAGAATTACAAACTCCCTCAATAACCTCTTTATTTTTATCTTTCCAAATTTTCCAAATGGTAGCAACAAAAAGAAAATATGAATGATTAAAAAACTACCTTTGAGTTTATTTTTAATCCAAACCCAAAAATCGGGAGAAGAGTTATTGTACCTGAAGCTAGAAGAGTTAACTTTATCCCAAATGATGTTAGCTTTGGGGCAAGTGCGAATAGCATGTTCAATTATTTCAGTTTCCCCATTGCAACGTTGGCAAATACTAGAAGTATCCACACCACGAGATGCACGGAAAGAATTTGTAACAAGTCTTTTATGAAAAAATTTCCAAAAAAAGAATTTAAGATTTTGGGGGATTTTAAGTTTCTAAATCTAACACCAATTATTATCAAGCACAATAACTTCATTATCCGAGATGCCTAACTTATAAGTCGATTTTATGAAAAATAAACATAAATTATTAGGCATCCAAAGGGGTTTATCAATAAGATTAGAGACAGGTGATAGCATAGTCCTGATTTTTATCTCAGTATCAGAATCAATTAAATGAAGAATAGGATTGAGAAATCAGGAACCATCATCGTCAACAATATCTACCACTTTGAGATCTAGGGAATTTTGAAGATCCTGGCAACCCAGGGGGTTTATCCCCACACCATCAATCCGACCAAAGATTAGTAGTAGTTCCATTCCCAATTTTTCATTTAATCCATTTGGTTAAGGTATCCTTCGTAGAAAGGATACCCCTCCAAATATGGGAACTACCATTAATCTTTCTCCAGGTGTTAGGATTATTATCAATATAATATTTATTCTGAATGACTCTAGCCCACAAGCTTTGGTCATTATTAGCAATTTTTCATCCAAGTTTGGCTAAAAAGGCTTTATCATTAATTCTCATTTTTCAAATTCCCAACCCCCCCACTTCTTTATTAAGACAAACTTTATCTCAATTAACTAGATGGTATTTTTTCAAATCGCCCCTATCACCCCATAAAAAACTACGGTTAATCTTATCAATTTTATCACAAAATTTCAGAGGTATATGGATAATTTGCATGGAATAATTAGGAATCGTAGTAGTGACCGATTATATCAGGGTAGTTCTCTCAGCTATAGATAGCATGTTAATCTTCCACTTAGAAAGTCTAACTTGAACTTTCTGAATAACATGATGGACATGAGAATTATTTAATCTCCCATGAACTAAGGAAAAACCAAGGTAGACACCAAGATCCTCAGTAAATATTTAGGTGATTGCTAATCTCTCTCACTTTCCAACGAAGAATGCAAGGGGCCACAAAAAGCTTTGATTTCGAAAAATTAATTTTTTGCCCTGAGACATTAGCAAAGATATTCAAAATATTAAGAATATTAACAATTTGGGCATCATCAGATTTAGCAAAAAGAACAAGATCATCAGCAAAGAAAATATGAGAAATGATAGGACCACTTCTCCCTGCCCTCAGACCCTTCCAAACACCTCTATTAATACTGTCAATGATCATGTGTGAAAGTCTCTCCATACAAAGAGTAAAAAGATAAGGGGATAAAAGGTCCCCTTGTTTAAGACCCCTGAAGGATTTAAATTTCTCAAGGGGTTCTCCATTCCACAGGACGGAGAGAGAAGAATTAGATAAACAAGACATAATCAAATTAATCCAAAGGGAGGGAAAATTAAAATTGATAAGAGTATCTTTAAGGAAGCCCCAGCTAATTCTATCGTAAAGCTTTTCCAGATCAATTTTAATAATGATACCACTATCTTTACTCTTAGACATTCTGAGTGAATGGATAATCTCTTGAGTAATAATGACATTGTCAGTGGTCATACGACCTGACACAAAGCTACTCTGAAAAGGACCCACCAACTTGTCTAATATCAGTCTAAGTCTAGTAACAAACAGTTTAGTAATCAATTTGTACGTTGTATTACAAAGACTTATGGGACGAAATTGACTAATTTTTCAGGCATCTCAATTTTCGGGATAAGCACAATGAGAGTTTTGTTAGACTTAATGGGCATAGAAGCATTAAAAAAAATAAAATACTTTCTAACAAAACTACAAACATTCGGCCTTACTATACTTCAGTTCCTTTTAAAAAAAATCGGTTGGAATCCATCAAGATCCGGAGCTTTTAAATCTTTCATGGTTTTTAGAGTATCCCAAATCTCAGAATCCATAGGGGTGCAACAAAGATTCTCATGATAAGAATTATCAATAGTAGGGCAAGGAAGAATAGACGTAAGATTAGAATTAGCAGTCCCATCATCTAAGAAAAGATTTTGAGAAAAGTTTCTGACATGGGTTTATAGTTCATCTTTATTGCTAATCCAATTGTTATCTTTTTTTAGCATGATGACTTTATTTTTCCTTCTTCTATTGAGAGTCATGCAATGGAAAAATTTATTATTTTTGTTACCAAGCTTAAGCCACTGTATTCTAGATTTTTGGTTCCAATGAATCTCTTCTTTAAGAAGGATATCTCTATATTCTCTTTAAAGATCGAGTTCAAGACAATTAAGATTATGATTAAAGAATTTGTCTTGAGATTTTTGAATACCCTTTAGCCTGTCTAAAATGAGCTTTTTAGTTTTAAATATATTGCCGAAAGTTTTAGAGTTCCACTCCTCAAGGATGGAAGTGAAATCATGTAGTTTCATATCCAAATCAGAATCATCATCAATCTAGGAGTCTAACATAAGATTTTTGAAACCATCATGAGTTAGCCACATAGCTTCAAAGCGAAAAGGTCTATTACGGGGAGGGGGAGAGAAACCATAACAATAAATGAGTAAGAGAGAGTGGTCAGAGTACATATAAGGGAGGGTTTCCACACCCGAATTCGGATAGACCACATTCTATTTATCATTTGCAAGCGCACGATCCAGTCTTTTACCGATTCTAATAGCATTCCTCACCGTACCTGTCCAGGTCATTTTAGGTCCATTAGATCCTAAATCCAATAACCCACAGTCATTTAGGTTACAGTTAAAGCTGTTAATGCAGATAATATCAGAAAGTGTACATGAGCTAGTTTTCTCGCTTTGGGAGGCAATATCATTTAGATCGCCGGTCACCAACCATGGGGAGGAGTTTTGTTGATAAATCTCCTTCATGTTTTTCCAGAGTTCCTGTCTCATTCTGGGATTAGGATTAGCATACACAGCAAACAAAAGTCAATCATCATAATTTACACAACTAACTATAGCATAGATAGTTTGTTGTTTAATGGATATAGTATTTAAACTAACTTTATCATGCATCCAAAGAATTCAAATACCCCCAGCTCTACCACAAGGGTCAATATGATTCGAGGCAGTATAACCCAAGCTATTAAAAAAATTACCCATAGAAATTAACTCTACTTTAGTTTTAAGTAAGATAAATATGTCAGGTTTTTGAAACATGAAAATATCTTTAAAAGTTGATTTAAAAAGAGGGTTACCCGCAACTCTACAATTTCAAGAAATTATTTTCATGACACTAAGATTTTAGAGGGGTGGGGCCAGGTCCATGTCTTGAGCTTTTAGGAGAAGTTTGTATCTCCGAAGACTCGACTTCCATGCTCGTAATGATACGCCTAACCTCACCAAAATTTGGGGTAGAGATGATTTCATTTCTAACACTCTGATTACCAACCATGCATCCTTCAACAACCAACATATTTCAAGAAGATTCTTTGAGATTAGGGATTTTTGGGTCACCAAAATCCGAAAGAATAATTTGCACTAGAGGTGAAGAACATGCCGCGGTAGAAAGAGAGTTAGAAGGATCAGAAGGGGGAGAAGAGACATGAGAAAGGATCAACCTCAACTCTTTTATAAATAAATGAGTGAAATTTTTGAGTGTGAATTCTCCCCTCCTCCATTCATTTCCCTCTATCTTAATCAATTTTAATATTTTATTTTTAAACCAATCCTTTTTTTTTAGTATATCTACGAGTGTTTTCTTACCCACATAAGATGAAAGACTAATTCGTTCGGAGTACGTGATTATCTTTCGCAACAAGTATTTTTTCGCAGGCTCGAAACCCTAAATTTGAATAAACCAATCTTTAACACTCAAATAAAGACATTTTGAAAAGGAATTGTGATTGGTTAGTCAATTGAAAGTAGAAACACGGAGTGGATCTTAACCGACAAGGTATAAATTTTTCTTTACTAATTACAACTCTAATAAAGATCTAGAATAGAAAACGAGTAAGGAGTTGGTGGGCCACGTAAGAGAAAAATATTACCATGTTGTTTGTAATTGGACAAAAAATGAGTTGATGTTTCATCAAATTCCAACTACCACCACCTTTTTCACCGACCAAACACAATTAATTTTCTTAAAACCGACATCCATTTCAACTTTTCATTTATAATTAGGGTATTTGAGAGAGGGAATAAAAGGAAAGCAGGGTGTGTAGGAAGTGGGGTAGGGGGTTAAGTTTTTTATTTGTCAAGAAAGAAAATGGTGGTAGAAGTATTTTTCAAATAGAAATTCTAGTGTAGAAAGAAAGGGAAAAAAAAAAACATATAAAAGAAAATTTAATATGTATTTTAATTTTTAATTATTAAAAATAAAATTATCATTACATTTAAAATTTAGGTCATTTCGTCATTAATCAGAAATTTCTCTGTCATTTATTAAATACCAGTCACCCAGTTTGACTATTTTTTTGTGTGTAAAAAAAATATAAATGTCATTCTCTTATTAAATACAAGTATATATATTTTTAGTTTTTTATATATATTTTTAAAATTTCATTAACACCAATATTTAAAAAAAAAAAAAAAAAACTTTTTAATCCTATTTTTTTTAAACAATTACATTAGCCTCTACTCCCACCTCACCTACCGCCACTGCCACCATCCCATCATTGCTTCATCTTCTTCTTCTTCTTCTCTCTAGAGTTGTCGCCGACCTTATTCTTCTTTCTTCTCTGTCTCTCTCTAATCTATGCTCCGGTGTGGATCTATATGCTAGAGCACAGATAGAGTGAGGATTGAGAACATTTTTTTTAGTTAAAAAGGAAAGGGGTTTATTTTTTTTTTAAAGAGGGATGTTAGTGTAAAAAAGTAGAGGAGAAAAATATAAAAAAAATAAAATAAAAAATTAAGAGATATTTATGTATTTTAACTTTTAATTGTTTAATTATTTTTAAATGATTAAGGGTAAAGTTAATATTAAAAAAATCATTAATTTTTTAGTTATTGGAGAATTAAGTGGTTTTTAACCAAATATGATAAAATATTGATTGATATCTAATCTAATCTAATCTATATCTATATATTATACTTAAAAGTAAAAACCAACCATTGAGAAGGAACCACAATCAAATATTTTTTATCTCTCTAATCATATTCTCTTATTCAAATGAAGGGTTAAGATTAATTCTAATTTTTTAATTTTATTTATTATTAATATAATAATTTTAGTGAATTTAATTGTCATTTATTATTGTAATAGTAGATTCAATTTTTTTTAAAAGTTTTCTTCTATTTCATATAGTGAGATTTGTCATTTAAATAGAAGATATTTTTTTACAATAAATAATAAAAACTATAAATAATTCACTAATTAAACTTTTTATTTAAAAAAATAATTTTCTATAATTATATATTTTTTTCTCATATAAGTTTTGACAAGAATAATTAAAAATATATTTTTTTATACAACAAATTTCATATAATAAAAACTAAAAGTGAAAATCTAAACTTTAAAATGAATGAGAGTTCACCAATTCTATTTTTTTTTTATTTCTCATAATTTTGAGTATATTCTAATGAGATTTTTTAATTGATTTTATTATCACAATTCTACCAATTTAATGCATTTAATGTGTGAGTATGTTAAAGGTTTTCAATAATTTTATTGTCATAATTCCATTAAAAGCACATAATGCCACTAATTGTTAGAATTTGAGAGGACTTCAAAATACTCTCTATATGAGGATTATTTTCTTTTCACCCCATAATTAGACACATTTTAAAATTATCTAAATTTTTATATATTCTTTTACTTATTCTTTAAACTTTTACTATTATCAATATCTTACCAATATATGTGCCAAGAACTTACCAATTTCTTACCATTCAATTGTAAAACAATTAATTCTGGTTATGTGGAATTCTTTATACGAGGGTTTCGAGATTGAGATCGACATCGACTGAAAGAACTGGATCATTAATTAGTTGATATGTTAAGCTAAAAGTGAGAAATGTATTCATTGTTTTATTTTACTTTTTTGCATGAAATTCAGGTCTGATTTGTGTGTGAAACATTGAGTTTTCTCTGTATATGTTTCATTTGTTGGTTTAAAGATTTTATTAACATTGTCATTTTATTTTGTTTTAGATGATGGATAAATGATATTATCGAACATCATAACATCAAATAAAATTATTTATATTTTATAAATAATTGTACATTTGAAATTAAGATACCCTATTAAAATACATAAGTTATGAAATAAGCCACATTTCTTGAGATTTTCATGTATTAGTAACTTAGTAATGAAATCCGAAATGATGACGTATGTTTGATATTATTTCGGTGCAATTTTTAGGTACTTATATTATCTCTTCCTCTTCCATCTATAATATCCCAACTTTTTAAAAGCTCACAAACACTATTTTTCTTCTTTCTCAACATTTCAAGTATATTTAAATTATTAAGAATATTTGTTAATTAATTTTATTTTAAATAATATGAAGACGCACATTTCTTTAAAATTAAAATTATGTTGAACTAAAATTTTATCATTTATTAAACATTAAACAATACTTTTAATTTCAACACCTAAAAGTAAAATATTCATATTATTAATTGAGAACAAATATTACAAAATAGAAAAAATAAATATTTCAAACACTACAAAATAATACATAGTTTACCCACTGAAATAAAAAAAAAAAAAATACAAATCCCACTAACTAATACAAAATATATATTTTTTTAAAAAAAATAACAAATATAAACTATATTTAAATAATCAAATAAAATGAATGAAAAAATTATTTCAAAACTTGCAATTAGCACAGGGCTAAAACTAATACTAATACTTAAAAGTGGAAGGAGAGAAAATGTTTTAATATGGTTGGAGAATAACTCTTTTAAATATTTTGGTGAGTTCTTATATATTTTTTAATATATCAAATAATGAGTATCCTACTCAATTTATTCTTCTTTTATATATATATATATATATAATTTTTCATTAATGCACAAATATATGATTAATTTTCCTGATGTACATTTTAAATTACTGAAACAAATCTGTAATTGAAAAAATATTTCCAATCAAATATAAACTAGATACAATATAAATTAATTAAGTTGTAGAATATATCTTTCAAGCATTTTGGTAAGTTATTATATTTCTTGTTATTTATTTTTATATATTAAATAATGAGTGGCCTACTCAATTTCATCTTTTTTTTTTTTTTTTCTTTGTTTAAGTTATATTTATTTATTTTTCTAATTAATGTAAAAATATATTATTAGAGTTGCAAAAATTACTTAAAAACTTTGATTGAAAAAATATTTCCATTACAATATAAATTAATTAAATTAGAATTTATTAGAGTTACAAAAATTGATAAAATTAATTCTAATTTATAATAATTGTTTGTTATTTTATAATATATCGGTAAAAGTTAATTTGTAAAAATATTATTTTACTTTTACGATTATTTATTTAATTTTTAATAGTATATTTATTTTCAATACTTATAAAATGTCGTTACTCAATAAAATTTAGGAAAATTCCTCCAATGGTCCCAAAAATGGAAATCACTACTTATGTGAAGACCATCCAAGAGATTTTTTTGTCTTAGGATGGTCTTTAAAAAGTGTTGGTTTTCACTTGTAGGACCTTTCAATAAGAACTATTAAAATTTATGCATCCATTCTCATTCTCACATATTATTATCAAATTAATTAAATAATATGTATATATTTTATGCTTTAATATTAAAAAAATATTATAATTTTGTTTTTGAACCGACATAATACACGTGTCTAAATTAGTTTAGTTGACAAAGAAGGAGATTTCTCGTTAATTGTCAAAAAAACCAAAAAATGTGTAACCTGAATTGCGTCTGAACCCGCCCGGGAATTTCAAGCCCGGCCCAAATTGACAAGGATAGGGTCAAACAAGTGGCCTTTGACTTTTTTTATCCACGTCAGCCCATACCTTGACGCTAAATGAATCACACAAAGATTGCCACGTAGCCCGTCCCACACGTCCTTCAATTTCCCAAACTACCCATGTAAAAAATACCAATAATACCCCCAATTCTCCTCTATATAAACCCCTCCTCCCTTCCATTTATCCATCATCTCTCTTTCTCTCTTACCATTCGAGCGTCTATTTTGGTCTCTTCTTGTTGTTTCTCTCTAGGAACTGGCTAATTCCCGGAAAAATCTGGAAGAAATCGAAAACAAGAGGGTGGTGCTCGCCCTATATGACGCGCTGAGCTCCCGCGACGGAGACACCGTCCACAAGCTTCTGGCCTCCGATCTCGAGTGGTGGTTCCATGGCCCGCCTTCTCACCAATATTTGATGCCCCTGCTCACCGGCGCCGCCGAAACGTCCGACGATCGCTTCGAATTCGTTCCGCAGTGCGTCGCCACATTCGGATCGACGGTCCTCGTCGAGGGCTGCGACAACGGCCGATCGATCACCTGGGTCCACGCCTGGACCGTCACGCATGGGATAATAACACAGGTGAGGGAGTATTTCAACACCTCACTTACCGTGACCCGCATCGGCGACGCGGACCAATCGGATTTCTCCGATTCGCCGTCGCCGATTGTTTCCCTCCGTTGCCCGTCTATTTGGGAGAGCCGCCTGTCGAATGGGATCGGAAAATCGGTTCCGGGTCTAGTGCTCGCGTTGTAAGGAAGGGTTTGATTCGGTACAATCATAGCCAAGGTGGATGAAATAAAAGGTACAAGCCTTCGCAGCGTGTGTGATTGCATGTGGGGTGGAGTACGGTATAATCTTCAGTCCTTTTCTTTTTCTCCTCAATTTCAGAGAACTGAAATGGGAAGATCCGGAGGGCTATCTCCTGATCTATCCCTATTGTCATTGTGGCGTGTTAGGTTTGTAATAAAAATGTGTGTATTTTGTGTGTTTCTAAATATGACTCCATTTCTTTCCCTTGCTACTCGATTTATCTTATTGAGCATATCCAATAATGTATCGCGGCATTGCACACTTGGTGTGAGAATAAGTAATATCTTGGCTAGACTCTACTTGTATTATTATAGAAATGGAAGACTTGTCTGGACAGTTTTCCGTGAATCTCGACCATTCCCTGTTAATACTCACAAAAATTTGCAGTATTAAGGGGTTATAAGTTATACAATATCTTTTCATTAAAATTTGCAGTATTAAGGGGTTATAAGTTATACAATATCTTTTCATTAATAGAATAAGACATGAAACGAACACAGAAGAGAATCAATTTATATTTATACCTAGCTGATCAACCACTGAAACTATCTATTTACTCAGGAGATCAATAGAAAAATATAGAAAAAAAATTTACATGTGGTATTTGTGAATCTGGAAAAGACTTATGATAGGGTATCTAGAGAAGTTTTGCGGTGGATGCTAGAAAAGAAACAAATATCCAATGTGTATATCGAGGTAATTAAGGATATACATGAATGTATAGTTATTATTTTCATGATGAAGTATCTTGGAGTATGTTGTTTGCAGATGATATCGTATTAGTGGACGAAAGTAGAATAAATATTAATACTAAGTTAGAAAGATGAAGAGAAACATTAGATTCTAAAGGTTTGAAGGTTAGCAGAAACTCGACAGAATACATGCATTGCAATTTTAGCAATGTCTGGAGAAACGGTGGTGCGGTCAAAATTGGAGACGATAAGGAGCCAAAAATTGATCGTTTTAGATATTTAGGTTTAATGATTCAGAGTAATAGCGAAATCGATAAGGATACTACGCATAAAATTAAGGCAAGTTGGTTAAAGTGAAAAAATGCAGTTGGGGTGATCTGTGATCGTAGGATTCCGTTGAAACTTAAAGAAAAATTCTACAAAACTGCTATAAGAGCGATGCTTCTTTATGATTCAGAATGTTGGGCGGTAAAAACGAATCATGTCTAGAAAATTGGGGTGACAGAAATGAGGATACTGTGATGGATGAGTGAAAAAACGAGAATGGATAAAATTAAGAATGAAACTATTAAAGAGAATTTAGGAATAACATCTATCGAAGAGAAAATTAGAGAAAATTGTTTACGATGGTTTAGGCATATGCATAGAAGACCCATAGAAACACTAGTGAGAAAATGTGATTTAGTTCAAGTGCAAGGGATTACTAGAGAGAAAAGTAGTCCTAAGAAAACGTTGGATGAGACTATTAGAAATGATTTGACGACATTAAACTTGACGGAGGGGATGACCCTTGATCGATCTCTATGGCGTAAATAGATTCATGTAGCCGACTCCACATAAGTGAGACAAATGCTTAGTTGTTGTTGTTATTGTAATAGAGGGATTTATGTAAATGATCCCAAGCATGAGGTAACAGTTACTGAGCATAGAGAGCACCATAGCTAATCATTGGTTCATCTCGAGGATGATTATTTCCCGAATCACTCTAGAGTGTTATGCTCCGGTAGCGTTAAGTTTTGATCGGTAGTTAGATCTTCTTCGGTTTAGACTGGGGAATCTAGGTAAAATCCTCGGGTTCCAATATCGAGCTCGGTATGACATGCAGGTCATTTGCATTCTTGAGGAATTAAGCTGGGGACCTACGCGCTTGCCACATAGGCTTTTCCTTACATGTGGTAGTATTGTAGGACTTCCTGAAGTACCCCTCACCAGTTATCATATTTCAATAACATAATTTTGATAATATGAAATTACCGGGTTAGAAATTAGGGCAAATTTCATTTTAAACCCTCTAACTATGACCATATTTTTATGTAATCTAATAATTTTGTTGTGTTTCAATTTAAACTCTTGTTGGTGCGTAAAATTAGTACACATCTTGAGTATGGTCTAGTCAGATAACAGATGAGTCCTCCTGCTGAGGTGGAGTCGTTGGTTGAAAATTATTTACGGGAGTTGTGCTAGGTCCTAGGAGAACTGACGTGCTATGTCCAGAGTCCTGCTCCTCAGGGAGTGTACCTGCAAAAGGCTTAGACTAAGATTTGTCCCGGTTAAGTCCATCCGGTATGGTAATTAGTACTCAGAGATAAAAGGTATAGTAATGCAGCAAGTAAACAAATGATCTCGCGCGTAATGTAAAGCGTATTCAAGCGTATATCGAGCTTGCATAGCCCCCGATATATATAAGAGTTAGAGATGATTAGTCAGGCCTAAACACGGTTAATTAGTTAAAACCTTGTGTTTTGCCGATAATCCGGGGCGTTTAAGAGATAACCGTTGGGCTTGGGCTTTTGGGCCCATTTTGCGAATCCCATGGACCTTTGCCAGGCCTGTGATGGTAAGCTGGTGGAAGAGAATGGAGATCTGTGGAGTCTTGGAAAAGAAATGACTTGGAATAGAGAGCCGTTCGAGGTGAACGGTTGAGTCCCTGAAATTGATTGTCTAGGGCACGGCATAAAGCTGAGAGCGGCACGTCCCTGTAGGGCTCTCGCTCTTCCCTGGGTGCAAATGAGATTCCAGAGAGGAGTCGTAGTTGGTATATGTTCCAACGTGGCGTTGTGGCTTCTGAAATGCGTCTCTATCACTACGAGGAAGGACACGTGGCTGAGTCCCAAGTGTTGACTCGGAGGTGCCCAAAAATACTCTCATCAGTTTCCCCTAGCCCTGTGCGACGAGGAAAGTAAGACGGTTAGGGGTATCAATTCCTGGCTAGAATGGACGTCCTAGAGACTTCGAAGCGTGAAAAACACCTCTAATCAACATTTTTCCAAGAGTTAGTTTTTTCCTGAGGAGTTTATTTGAAATCGACCTCCATATGGTTAGGGTCTGGGGTCAGGTAGCACAGTAGGGCGACCCTAAATTTTTTGGATTTTTAGGGCATCGCTTTTCCCATGGTTAGTTTTTTCTGAGCAGCTAATTTGAAATAGGCTCACATACAGTCGGGGTCCGGGGTTAGGTAGCACGGTAGGGTGGCCCGAATTTTTTCGATTTTTAGGGCGACACACATTCACCGTGAACAGGCCCTGAGCACGGACAGACCTTCACTGTGAAGAAAATAGAGGAGCTCCCCAAAAGGGTGCGTGCCGCGAACTGACATGAGGCCAAGCCAAGGCCTACCCCAAGGGGTGCCCGATACCCACATCGGCTGACTGCTCGACCGGGGGTGAGCTGGCCGCCATCGGACCGGCCCAAGGGGGCGAATAACACCCTTTTGGGGTGTAGCAGCCCCAAGGTAGTTGCTAGGGGGCTGCTGCCCCTCTTGGGGCTTAGCAGCTCCCAAGGGGGAACAGCTTCGTTAGGGCCCCGTAGGCCCCAATTGGGTTGCTGGGCCCACTTAGGACCCAACAACTCCCAAGGGAGAACAACTCCCTTGGGGGCCTCGTAGGCCCCAAGTGGGCTGCGGGCCCACTTAGGACCCCGCAACTCCCAAGGGGGCCAAATGACGTCGGCCCTTCGGCCAATGTTTTATTTATTTATTTTTAAATATTATACTTTTGTTTTTAAACACCCTTGTTTTTGAAAGGCTTTGATCGTTATTTTGACGTGACATTTTTCGCTGTTTTCCTCTTAACGGGTAAAGTCTAAGGAAATGGAGTACTTTGAGCACGTTAAGGCACTGCTCGCCTGGACCTGGTTGATACATATGGGGAATGCCCCCATCTACACCTTGCCGGCTAGGAGTAGTACGGCAAGGCGTTGCCCGTCACCATCTAAGTCATGCCAATTAAGAGTAGCACGTTTAGGTGGTGCCGGTCGCGAGGCATTGAGGGTGAACCTCTAGACGGAGCCTCTGGGGAGGACCACTATGACGACCATTTACTGCCTGCATTCTGATCCCTCTGTCGGCCCTGTGGGGATGAAGTTTTCAAAGATGAAGGACGGTGCCACGCACAAGGGTGCCGAGCAGAGAAACGTCAGAGGCGATAGTGCTAACGAGGGAGTCCTTGAGGAGGGCGAGGTTGATGTTACATCTCCTCGCATGGACGCACCTTAGACTAAGGGCGAGGTGGACTGAGCCTCGGACCATAGCTTTTTAAGCACTTAGGAACTTGTAGACTCATTTTTACTTATTCCTGTTCTCCTGCGTGCGAGCGTGTAAGCTTTTGAGCGACATAGCCAGGATACTTCAGAGTCTACTGCCTCATCCCGATGTTTTTTGCCAAGTCGATTTCTGCTTGGTCTTGTTTTCAGAGTTGTAAAATTTTTATTTTTTTTAAAAAAAACTTCTAGCCTCGGCCTAGGGCCATGGACCACTAGCCCCCCAGTCCAGAACATGAGTTGATCGCAAGGAAATCGTGTCATGGACTTAGGAGGATGGTTTCCCAAGGTGCCTGGTCCTTTGAGTCCACAGGGACTCAGTGTAGTGGTTGGACCCCCGTGGCTGTTCATCGGGGAGTTCTCCGTAGTAAGGCTCATTCAAGTACCCTTTCAGGTTATATCCATTTAGTCTATACAAGAGCACCTTCCTCTTTAGAATGTCAATCTTAGTCGACTAGTAAGGAGAGGTAGTTAGCTGTAGGCCCTTAAACCCGATCAATGTCCCATCTTTGGTGGATGACCTTGGTCTTTCCTAGGTACAGATTATTGACTTCCGGAGAGGGTTTGGTTGTCACCCTCGATACTGAGCGCCGGGATAAGGCTTGTGGAGAGTCACTCGCGACACCGTGAGTCAGAATGTTGATCTGGAGAATCATCCGTGACTTAGGGGGTCGGAATGCAGCCGTGGAGAATCACTCGCGATACTAGGAGCCGGGATGCGACTCAGGGGGTCGGAATGCCATTAAGGAGATTTATTTGCCATGTCGAGAGTTGGGGTACGATTTAGGGGATCAGAATGTAACAGTGGAGAATCATTCACAACACCGAGAGCCGGGGTACGACTCAGGAGGTTGGAATGCCACTGAGGAGAATCATTCGCGACGCCGAGAGTCGGGATGCAACTCTGGGGGTCAGAATACCATTGAGAAGAATCATTAGCAAATCCAGGAGTCAGAATGTTGATCTGGGGAATCACCCGCGACTCAGGGGGTCAGAATGCAGCCATAGAGGATCACTCACGATGCCGGGAGTCGGGATGCGACTTAGGAGGTCGAAATGCCATTGTTGAAGATAGGCTAGAGGGCACTCGTCTTTGCCTCAAGTGGGATGAAGGGTCGCTTGTCTTCGCCTTCGAGCTTCACTCGAAGATAGGCTAGATGGTGCTCGTCTCTATCTCTAGGGGGATAGAGGGGTTGCTCGTCTTCGCCGATGCTTGAAGGACGCGGTGGCGCGAGGGCGGTGAGTAAGCACTTGCCCCTGCCCCTGCCCACGACGGATTCTCAAGTCAGTTTTTGTTGCATGGTTGGGAGTTAAGCCCAGGGGCAGCCCTGGTCAGTCCCTAACACCATGCTTTCGTGGATGAGGGGATCTCTATACAACCGAGAGAAGCCCTCTGCGGTCCTGCAAACTTGTGGTCGCAGGGCGGAGGGCGATCCCTGGGTGCGTACTTCTTCGAAGATTCCACATGAGCGTCATGGCCTTGAGGTTGCTCTTCGAGCCCTATAGTTTGGAGAGATGGTCCATCTTGAACAGGGAGCAACGGTGGGCGCACGAGGAAGAGCTGCACAAACAACTGGAACTCGCCCATTCGATGCTTAAGAAGATCAATCCGAGATGGCTCCGTAACTCCTGAGGTCTATCCTACAGCCCAAGGTGGCCGGGTAGATGGCCCTGCCAGGTCTTGCGGGGTAGTTATCCTTGTTGGTGGGAGCTGGGGGGTGTTCTCTCAGAGTTTCAGGCACAATTTCAGAGAGTTGACCGCTCAGGTTGCTATCCATTGCAAGAAGTTGATCTCGCTGCCTGATTTATCCAACCGGACCTTGCGATCATCGAGACTCAGTTGAGAAGAGAACACTGATCAGGGGAAGGCTTTTTGCACGGTTTTCACAGACAGCGCCAAACTGTTGGTGTATAAAACTGGTACATACCTCGAGTATGGTCTAATCGAATGACAGATGGGTTCTCTTGCTGAGGTGGAGTCGTTGGTTGAAAAGTTATCGAGTGAGCTGTACTGGGTCCTAAAAGAACTTACCTGCTATATCTAGAGTCCTATTCGTTAGGGAGTATACATGTAGAAAGCTTAGACCGGGATTTATCCCAGTGAAGCCCATCCGGCGTGGTAATCAGTGCTCAGAGAGAAAAAATACAGTAATGCAGCAAGTAAAAGAGGGGGAGCCGACTGCCCCCTCTTTGCTGGCCACAAGGCCAGCACCGACGGTCGGCGTCGGCCGATCACAGGTGGTCGACCCCAGCGATCCAATATATATACACACACACACACACACACACACACACACTTGTATGTTTCGAGAGTTATAAAGCTTTCAGGACGCTCGTTCCATCCAGGAGTTGATATCCCTGACCATCTCGTTTCTCTCGCCACACAGGGTTGTGGGGGTAACTGATGAGAGTATTTTTGGACACCTCTGAGTCAGCACTTGGGACCCAGTCACGTGTCTGTCCTCGTAGCGACGGGGATATATTCCATAATCCACATTACCGTGCTCGTGCATACGTCGACCTCGGCCCTTCCCTGGAATCTCATTTACACCTATGGAGGAGTGAGGAGCCCCCCAGGGATGTGCCGCTCTGAGCTCTGCGCCGTGCCCTAGGCGATCAATTTTAGGGACTTAGTCATTCACCTCGACCGGCTCCCCCCTTTTGGCTCGTTTCTTCTCTAGGACTCCACAGATCTCCGTTCTCCTTCACCAGCTTACCGCCACAGGCCTAACGAGGGCCCGCAGGCTTTGCCAAATGGGCGCAAAAGCCCAAGCCCAACGATTATCTCCTAAAAACCTTGGATTATCGGCTAAACACAGGGTTTCGACTAATTAACCGTGTTTAAGCCTGACTAATCATCTCCAACTCCTATATATATCGGGGGTTATGCATGACCGAGGTACACTTGAATACGCTTACATTACGCGCGAGTTTATTTGTTTACTTACTGCATTATTGTACCTTTTCTCTCTAAGCACTGATTACCACGTCGGAGTAGCTTCACTGGAACAAATCCCAGTCTGAGCCTTTTTCAGGTATACCCCTTGAGAAGCAAGACTCTGGAACACAGCAGGTCAATCCCCCCAAGACCCAACACATCTCACCCAAAGAATTTTCAATCAACGACTCCATCTCAGTAGGATGACCCACCAGTTATCCGACTGGACCATACTCGAGGTGTTTATCAGTTTTATACACCAACAACCCTGTATCTTTAATCAAGATTTTAATTAGTCATTTTATCTAATTTAGCTATTAAATTAGACGAAAGTGAGGAAAAATTAGTAAAATTTTATTTTTGTTTATTATTTCTTTCTTTCTTCTTCACCGAGCAACCCCTACCCTCCGACCACCCCTGCAACCCCCACTATGGAAGAACGACCATCGGAACTCAACCATCCCTTCAAGAATTCTTACTCTCCAATGGATTTACTGTTCCTTCGCAGCTCAATCCTTAAGAATATGCCATGGAAATACTAACCCAACTCCAAAAGAAAATAATTTCTCTTCCTTCACCCTTGCTACTGTTAAGAGTTTGAGACTAAAACAATGGTATTACCATGGACCATCATCATTAATGAGTGGTTAGCTAATATCATTAATAAAAGATGTTGGCTAGTATCATTAATGAGAGTGGTTGACAATGATCATTAATATAGTAGAAGAATTGTCTCCCTCATTAATGAGATTGCTGGTTAGCCCCATTAATGAAGTGGTTGGTTGTTGAACTCTTTCTCTATAAATAGAGGGTTGAGTGATAGGTGATATATGCAAGTGTGTGTTAAATGAAGTGAAAAACAATAATCTCACTTGTGTATTCTTCCTTATAAATCTTTCAATATAGTAATTTCTTCTTGTGGCATGGATTAGACTTACGTCGAACCACGTTAAATTCGTGTGTCGTTTTTTTCTTTACTCGTGAATCTTTGGTGTTCCTTGTTTTCAAATCATTGTTGTGTTGTTAGGAGTCCGTTCGATCCACAACAGCTACATTGTTGCCTTTGGTTCCACCATTGTCGGAAATCTTTGTAACAGAGACAAGACAGAAGAGCTCTAGACTCCATGAAATCTCCACTTTCTACAGCCAATTCTGGATAATAATATACAAAATGAAGCAATTAATTTTAACAAACAACTTGCAGGCAATCGAAGTTGGGCTTCTTCTTGGCACGATTTACATCAATGTCAGATTCGATAAGACCTGAATCGAGAAGCGATTAGGCTTATTCGCCTTCACTCTCACCTTCCTCCTCTCCTCCACCACTATCCCCATCTTTCCGTTCACCATGTTCATTTAAGATATTTTTTTTCAATTATTCATAATTATTCCAAAAAAAAAAAACTATCAATTCCATAATCGGAATCCATTGAGATGGCAACGATCTTCCTCTTAGGTGAGCTTTTCTTGACGGGTTTTGAGTAGAGTTGTTGTTGGGGAGAGGTGAAGTTAGGGGTTGATGTTGCGGGCGCGGTGGCCGCGAGTTGTAGAGGGTGGGATAGGGTTGCTCGGTGAAGAAAATAAACGAAGCGGAAAAAAGAAAAAGAAAAAGGAAAGAAAAAGAAAAAAGAAAAAGAAAAAAGAATTAAAAAAAATATAAATTTATAATTTTACCCAATTTCTATCTAGTTTGACAACTAAATTAGACGAAACGACTAATTAAGATCGTAATTGAACATACATGGTTCAAAGTGAAATGCATTAAAATTATTGGAGTACATAGAAATTGGTCAATAGTTAGAGGGTAAAAAATAAAATTCGTCCTAAAAATTAAATATCAAATTATAAAAATGTGTTTGCTCTAGATCTTAAAAAAATAATGACCAAATACATTGATGTGCTTATAAATTTAGATGACAATGACAGGATCAAATTTCAATTCACTCAAAATGTTAGAATTAAAAAAAAAAAAAAAAGAGTTTAAAAGAGGGAAAGAAGAAGAAGAAGAAGAAGATTAAAGAGGATGGTGACATTAGGGAATCCAATATTCCTACAAGGATGATGGATCTTAAGTGGGAGCATAGGCATAAGAGTGCAACTTGATTGCTGCTCTTATCTATGGATTCTTCACTAATATAAATGAATATGACTACACTATTTATTCTTAGATACTTAGATGATATTCAGTCCATTTTTATTTTATTTAATGATTTAATTTTTATGTTATTAATTATAAAAATATATTTAGAAATTATATAATTTAATCCCGATAAATTATTTATCTTCTGTATATGTCAATTCAGCATAAATATGAAATACAAATACGTGACAAATTGGGGAACTTATCGCCTACAAGAATAGAAAATATCCTTCAATTTGAGATGCCATTTGTTTTATCATTTTGAGCATTTAAAGATTCCTTCTCTCAATTTTTTCAAGAACCCAAGACTTTAATTGTCATATCGATTTCGTTGGTTTTTAGGATAAGTTGTTAAAGGAAATTAAATGGGCTTATTATTTGTTGGTAAGTTGGTACAGAAATAGGACGCCTATAGGATGGTGAAAAAATGGGAAAATTAATTGATTATGTTGATTTTTTTTTCTAAGAAATAAATTTGACAAGGGTAATCTTGACGGTAATATTTTGTGACTATGTGTGTGCCAGAAGTTGTCACCATTGATCAATTTATTGTCACTTAATGCTAGAACACCATTTATCAATTTATCTTCGCCAGACATTAAAGACTAACCTAATTTTGACAAACTTCACGAACTGCACCCTATCTCTTTATGTTCGACCTCCGGGTTGACGATGTCAAGGACTCATTTCAATTCCTATTATCCCACCATGCCACCTCGGACCGATTGACGACCTGGATGTCCGACAACTCTCTAATGTCCTTAGAGAAACGCGATACGTAATGGTTGGGCCTTATGTTCTCCACCTCCTCAGGGGGTCACGGGCCGCTTTCATCACTGGAACTAATAAACTAAAACACTCAATAAAATCGTTAATTCCACAAAAAATATCAATATTTAATTATCCATCAAAATCTTAGGATCAACAGTTTTTATTCTTTATTTTTCTTTTTTCTTTTTTGTCATAAAAAACCTTTAAAAAAATCCAAAAATTAAGAAATAAAACCTTAGTTTGTAAGAATTAATCTTTACAAACCTTAGCATGAATTCGACAATTCAATAAATCGTGAGAGAGCTTTCAATGATCTCGTTTCAATTCCCAAAGTTGAGTGGAATTTATAAATGTTCGGTTTTAAGAAAGCTCTTCCCTCGGTAAACCTTTTCATGTGATTTCGTCTAAGTTTTAGAAAGATCGATTTTGACAAACTTTGTCTTGATTCTCATCTCTATAGAATTTGAGGGAATTTCAAATTGGATTTTTTTGAATTAATTAGACAAACTTAAAATAGACATCATTTACATTTTTTTTTTTACATATAGGTCCTCTTAGATTTTATAATCCATATTTATTTCTTGTATCATTTAGACGACATGTTTAGGATACTTTCACCACCGTCTGTCGCCGCCGCCGCTGCCAGCCATCTCCGGCATCCGTCGCCGGTCACCTCTGGAATCGCCGACCGCCCATTGGCAGGTCACTGCTGCCAACTTCCAACGCCGCTTGCCGACCACCGTCCGCTACCATCACCCACCCGTCGGTCAGCCGCCGCCGGCCAAAACAAAAAAAAAAATCTCAAAAAAAAAAAAATGGTTTTAGGATAAAATCGTTACCAAACGCGATTCTGTTCCCAAAAATAAAAAATAAAATAAATAAATAAATAAATAAATAAATAAAATTGTTACCAAACATGATTCTACTCCTGAGAAGGAAACAAAATTTTCATCCCATCCCATTTCATTCTCATCCCACTGTTGGAATGGAAATAGAAACGGTTACCAAACACCACTTAAGAGATTGAAAATTCTGAAGAATCTAGGTGAAAACAACTCAAGTTAATTTTTACTCTTAATGTATCTCGATTAGGATCACACACGACACAAAAATGATTTATATTTATGTGTATTTTTATTAGGGTTCTAATTAGTTCACATATTTGTTCTAATGTGAAATTGAAAAAGAAAAATTGACCTAAGAAATATTATTGTTTAAAATTAATTAATTGAGTTGAAATTAATCAAGGGTAAAAAATATTGAAGATTGGAGTTGAAATATGATTGAGAATGAGTGATCCAGCACTGATCAGTCAACCGACAACAAGAGGATCGATCAACTTATGGGCAATATTTGGGAATAGGAGAAGTCTTCGAATCGATCGATCAACCGACTAAGAAAGATCGGTCAACCGATGACAGAAAAGTGAACTCTCTGAATCGATCGGTCAACCGACCAAGGTCGAAAAATGGCCTGGGGAGTATCCTGAATCGATCTATCAACCGAACCATGGGGGATTGATAAGCCGACGAGCATATGAAAATGGTTTGGGCTACAACCTGCAATAATCGATTGACTGATGGTGGATTGGTCGGCCAATCGATTGGGCAACTTCAGTGTTTGAGGATTTTTGGGATCTAATCCAAAACTAGCCGTTATTAGCCATTTTTGGCTAATATTTTGGAGATATTCTAGGGATTTGAACACATTATAGATATATAATTCATACTTATATATCCCTATAGATATGGGATATTTATTTTAAGTGTTTCTCAATTTAGACTATTTAATACTTCATATCCTTTTGAATGTGAAATAATTTGAGGACTAAATTGAATGATTTAAAAGTCATATTTGAGTGAATTGAACCAGGATTGAGTAATATTAATATATGGGGTCTATATGAGCATTTAAATATTATATCTTGTGGGAACTAGCTGGTAGAGGGTTTGTTTCAAATCTGTTTAAATAGACTTGCGTTTTTCACAAATCAGCATATATCATTCTATCAAGAATTTTCGGTTCGTGTGCTTTCTAAAAGTTGTTATCCTTATATTATATCGATAGATTATTGTAAGATCATTCTTGAGAAAAGTTCTTGAGAATAAGTATTGATTATTTTGGCGTCACCAATCTAGCTTTGTTGCGAGTTAATTTTCATTCTTTCGGTGATATCCTAGTGAGATTGTTTCAAGCTTTATTCTTTATTGTGATTATATATTATTCTACTTATTTGGATTTTAGATCTTGTGAAATCATTTTTAATCCTTAAAATACATAAAAATTATTTTAAAACGATTTTTGTGGTAATCTGATTACGAGTTTGATTTTGTGCTACCCGCTTATTTTATAATCAAATTTTAAATTCCTTATTTAATTCTATCATTAGTATTTATTGATACATTAATTGAGTTTAAATAAACTTGAGGTGGTAGAAACTCCGAGTGGGAAGAAACTTATCGATTTATTGTAATTGGTGAGTTTTGTACGAATTAGATATTGTTGGGAATATCTAATTAGGGGTAGTTGGGTTTCAATCTCTTCCGATAAAGAGATTGATGTTTGATCTTTACCTAAGGCATAAAAAAGTTTGGTTACTCTTTTCCGTGAAAAGAGATATGTGTTAATTATTCCTGAATAGAATTAGTTTGTGTGATTTATAACGGTTTCATCCTTACCGGTGAAAATGATACTTGGAGTGATTTTTATGAGGTTTGATTCTTAGCCTAAGTATAAAAAAATTAGGTTAGTCTCTAGCCTGTTAAAAAGATAAAGGTTCTTCATTAGTCTGCGAAAAGGAAATTGTAAAGGTTGATTTTGAGCCTGTGAAAAGAATCATTGTGTAAAGGTTTGGTTTCTACCTGTTTAAATGAATCTTAGTGGTTTAGTGGGTGCGACTCTCCGTGGGCCTTAAAGGACTGGATT
Source organism: Eucommia ulmoides (assembly GCA_016647705.1). Taxonomy (NCBI): domain Eukaryota; kingdom Viridiplantae; phylum Streptophyta; class Magnoliopsida; order Garryales; family Eucommiaceae; genus Eucommia; species Eucommia ulmoides. The sequence goes on from CM028336.1 coordinate 7,507,848, forward strand.
AGTCAAGAGTAACTTGGTGAACTAATATATATCATGGTGTACTGTATTGCTATTTTCTTTATTTCTTGTTGTTTGGGTGTGCACCTAGATCTAATTTTACTTATCCGCTGCTATATAAAGATAATAATTAATTTAGGATTAAATTAATTATTTAAAAATTTAAGTGTTGAAAGATAATTATTTGCTTTAATTTTATAACTACCCAATTCACCCCTATCTTGGGTAGATAACTGGGCTAAAATTGGCATCAGAGCTAGTTTTAGCTCGTTAGGATTAATATTCTAGCTAAAACCGGTCATGTACACACACCATGAATAATATTTTTTGTGTATCCTCTCTTGATGGTGATAGATTCCCATATGATAATGTGATGTATGATTCCTGTGATATTAGTGGTAGTGATGGAGATGATGATAATGAAAATGTTCATATTGTCATGGAAAAATTATTTTTTTTTACACTACTTTTTGCTAAAGAGAGCTCGAGTTTAAAAAGAAAATTTGATTCTTTTGAAAATAGGAAAAAAAATGTTCAAAAATCTAAAGTGCATTTAGATGATTATTGTGGTACAAAAGAGTTTTTGGACATCGTTTTTTAAATTAATAATTTGCTCTCTAAAGTGGATTTTCTTGAAAATGAAAATAGAGTTTAAAAAAATAATTTTGACATGATTTCCAAGCAAAAGTCAGATCTTGAATCAAAAATTGATTTACTTAAGAAAAATTTTGAAAAATCAAAATCCGACTTCAAGTCTATTTCGAGAGCTTCTGAAAATGTTTCTTTATGTTTTAAAACAATCTAAGGAAGTGGATATGTTTCATCGTTTCATCATTCATCACTAGCTAATGATTGTAATGTTGCTATTGTTAGAAATGGTTCATGTTTTACATCTCGTGCTATCTATGATAATCAATTGAAATTAAGATGTTATTATTGCAATGTGGTTGGGCATTTTAAAGTATCATGTCCATTCAGGAACCCTAAGTTTGTTTTTAACATGAGTGGATCCAAAATGAAATAGATACCAAAGAGAGCTATTGAAATGTTTTGTGCAGAGTTACATAATGTTGGGAATGGACCCAAAGGAATAAACAAAGAAGTTATATTAAAGTCAAGACAGGAAGTCATCAAAGATCCATAAGCGACGCGTGCAAAGCGAAAAGATGCACAAAAGACAAAATGTGAAGTTACAAAGAAGCCACAAGTGAAACGTGCAAATAGAAAAGATTTTCCAAAGCAAAGATGAGATATCACTAGGAAGCCACAAATGACATGTGCAAATGGAAGTATCAGTAAATCAAACAGCAATAATTAAAGGTTGAGAGGATACAGACAAGTTAAGAGAAATGGTGCACCTAAATCAATCATTGATACAAATGAGGTAAAAAGCAAAGTTGTCCCAAAAGATATTAGAGGTACTCCTAACCCTTCGCAATTTAAATTTATTAAATTTCTTAAAGAGAGAGATGACCGATTTGCCAAATAGGTAAATTGGTAATGGTTTCTAAGACCTATTTTAAATTATGTGTTCACTTGTTGTCATAGAAATATTGTTTGGTGATTATAAGAATCATATTTAATTTAAAATATATTAACTTATTTTTATGATGTGCGTATATTGAGGATTGTTAATATATTTGATTTTGAAATATGTTACTTAAGATGACTTAATCTGACTCAATTAGTTTATAGGATTAAAATTGTTTGGAATTGATTAGTGATCATGCATGATGTTGAGAATAACAGATAAATATATGCTCACATGATCTCTACTAATGATTTTCCTCCAAGTATATTTCAAAAAATTTCAGGTTATAATTCAAGGAGAAAAGAATATTCATACTGAAATTCAAAATTTAGTCAAGAATAAGATCGGGGCTGATTCGAGGAGATAATTGATTAGAGTTAAATCTCCATTCAACTCAATGGTAAAATAATCTCATTCTTGCATGATTATGTAAAGAAATTTATGTGATGTGAAAATTATTATTTAATCTAAAGAAATTAACTCACATATCAATGAATATCATACTTTGATTATATGTCTACGTGGAACTCTATTGTTAATAAAATACTGATTTATTGATGATATATATATATTGTATGATAATTAGAAAAGCTCACATATTTTTATGTGATATCTTTATGCTATACTATATAAGATCCTCTAAAAGTCATGTTTAAAAATATACGAAACATCTCGTATCAATTCATGATTAGGTTATCATTAAGTTATTTGTTAATTTGTATGATCTTTGAATATATAGCATGATACCGTCGTACATGAATATCCTTATAAGCATTTGGTGTTTAACTTTCATTTAATTTCTCCTATTTTTAATGATTGTTATTCTTAAAGGGAGTTGAAATTTTATAAGATAAATATGCACTTATCCATGTTTATGCATGCACTAGATTTATGTTGATAAATTATCATTGAGATATACTTCCTGTTCTAGTGCATTAAATGTTACATGACTTGATTCTATCTAAAAAAAAGATATTATTTGGTATCATGAGAAAGATATGTTGATTTAACTAAAATTATATGATTTCATACTATTTGTTGAAATATTTTGTTTGCCTTAGGTTTATTCTCCTAAGTACGAATTGACTTGTTTACAATTATTTAGGGGGAAAAGTTTTTATAAGTGGGACAATAATGTGTCATGCTTAAATCGAAAAACAGGATGTTGAATATTTTGATACTTTCGATTAGCTTGTTGATATATTTGTCAAACCTTTAGTGGAATATTAGTCTACGAAAATTATCTGAGGTTTAGGTATGGTTAGGCACAATGATGTTTGCCTAGAGTAAGGTTTTTGGTTTTCTTTCCCCGCTTTTTAAGATTACAAAGGGGGAGAATATGTTGATATTTTATTGAATATCTTAAATGTATTGAATTGCTCATATGGGAAGATATAAAGGGGAAAACCATAGTTGCGCTTAAAACGAGTTAGTTAACGTTTAGGTTTTGTTTTGTTCGCCTAAGCTTTGCACTATTATAGGGGGAGAACAATGTTGATATAATTATGTTATGCTTTATCTAATGTCTATAATTGATCATATTTTATGCTTCATTGAATATCTTATGAGTTTTTGAAATTATCTTCATGATTATGATTTAACGAGTTAAAAAATTCGTCCTCAAATTTAGGAAGAGCGTGGTTACATTTTTATTTTGAAGAAAATATCAAAATTAATTGTCATCATTAGAAAGAGAGAGATTATTGATCCCAAGATTTTGATGGACAATTAAGTGTTGATATTTTTTGTGGAACTAACAAGTTCATTGAGTGTTTCAGTATAAAAATTCCATTGTTGATGTTATCATGAAATAATGGCTAAGGATGCAAAGAGATAGACAAAGAGATGGACATTAAGATATTGAAGATTCTGAAAAATCTGGGTGAAAATAACTCAAGTCATTTTTTATTCTTAATGTATCCCGATTAGGATCACACACGACACAAAAATGATTTATATTTATGTATGTTTGTATTATGGTACTAATTAGTTTCACATATTTACTCCAATCTGAAATTAAAAAAGAAAAATTAACCTAAGAAAGATTAGTGTTTAAAGTTGATTAATAGTGTTAATTAAGTTAACTAAGAAAAAAAATCGGTTAAAGGGACGAAAATGTTGAAGATTGGAGTTGAAATATAATTGAAAATGAGTGATCCAACACTGATCAGTCAACCGACGGTATGAGGATCGATCAATCGACAGGTAGTGGCTGGGAATTGGAGAAGTCTCTGAATTGATCGGTCAACCGACCAAGAGAGATCGGTTAATCGATGACTAAGAAGTGAACTCTCTGAATAAATCGGTCAACCGACCAGAGACGAAAAATGGTTTAGGAAGCATCCTGAATCGATCGGTCAACTGAACCATGGAAGATTGGTCAATCGACCAGTGTATGAAAATGACTTAGGCTATAACTTGAAAATATCAGTCGACTAATGGTGGATTGGTCGTCCAACCGAATGGGCAATTTTAGTGTTTGAGGGTTTTCGGGATCTGATCCAAAACGAGACCTTTTTTTGGCTGATATCTTGGCGATATTCTGGGGATTTAAACATATTATATATATATCATTCATACTTACATATCCCTATAGATATAATACACTTATTTTAAGTGTTTCTCAATTTAGTCTATTTAATACTTCCTATCATTTTGATTTAAGAATGTAAAATAATTTGAGAACTAAATTGAATGATTTAAAAGTCATATTTGAGTGAATTGAATCAGGATTGACTAATATTGATATATGAGGTCTATATGAACATTTAAATGTTATATCTTGTGGGAACTAGCCATTAGAGAGCTTGTTTCAAATCTGTTTAAATATACCTGAGTTTTTCACATATCATTATATATCATTCTATCAAGAACTTTCAGTTCGTGTACTTTCTAAGAGTTATTATTATGAGATTATATCGAAAGATTATTGTGAGATCATTTTTAAGAAAAGTTTTTGAGAATAAGTATTGATTATTTTGGTGTCACCGATATAAGTTTTGTTGTGAGTTAATTTTTATTCTTTCAATGATATCCTGGTGAGATTGTTCCAAGATTTATTCTTTATTGTGATTATATATTATTTTGCTTGCTAGGATTTTAGATCTTGTGAAATCGTTTTTAAACCTTAAAGTGCATAAAATTTATTTTAAAATGATTTTTGTGGTAATCTAATTACGAGCTTGATTCTGTGCTACCCGCTTATTTTATAATAAGATTTTAAATTCCTCACTTAATTCTATCTCTAGTATTTATCGGGATATTAATTGAGTCTAAATAGACTTAAGGTGGTAAAAGCTCCGAATGGGAAGAAATTTATCGATTTATTGTAATTGGTGAGTTTTGTGTGGATTATATATTGTTGAGAATATCTAATCAGAGGTAGCTGGATTTCAATCTCTTTAAATAAAGAGATTGATATTTGATCTTTACCTAAAGCATAAAAAGGTTGGGTTACTCTTTTCCGTGAAAAGAGATACGTGTTAATTCTTTCTGAATAGAATTAGTTTGTGTGATTTGTAACGGTTCTATTCTTACCGGTGAAAATGATACTTGGAGTGATTTTGGTGAGGTTTGATTCTTAGCCTAACTATAAAAGAATTAGGTTAGTCTTTAACCTGTTAAAAAGATAGAGGTTTTTCCTTAACCTGCGAAAAGGAAATTATAAAGGTTGATTATGAGCTTGTGAAAAGAATCATTGTATAAAGGTTTGGTTTCTACCTGTTTAAAGGAATCTTAGTGGTTTAGTAGTGCGACTCTCCGTAGGGCTCGAAGGACTGGATTAGCCAAGAGTATCTTGGTGAACTAGTATATATCACGGTGTACTGCATTGTTACTTTCTCTATTTCTTGTTGTTTGGGTGTACACCTAGAGCTGATTATACTTCCGCTGCTATGTAAAGATAATAATTAATTTAAAATTAAATTAATTATTTGAAAATTTAAGCATTGAAATATAATTATTTGCTTTAATTTTATAACTACCCAATTCACCCCCCTCTTGAGTAGATCACTGGGACAACAATAATCAATGTCATTTCTTCTTATTTAGTCACGACATGTACACTACTTGTGTTTTTTTTCTTATATATTAAATAATTAAATCATTACCATGCATAATTATGTTAATTTCATATGGTGCTCCCTAGTTAATTCACGTATTCATATTATTTTGCATTGACATGTTTAAGTTAAAACCTTTCTTGCATAAAAATTATATAAGTAGTTTTTTTAGGTCACTTTTGCATAAATAAAATATAATTCAAATCATGTTACTTTTACATTCATATTTTCATACTCATTCACTTATTTTAATTTGTCCATTTAAATTAAAGAAATATCTCATAAATATATATAAAACCATCCTCCGGGGACCATTCTTATCAAATTTTTAATATTCAATAAGAGGTCATACCGAGGGAATATTGACAAAAATACAAAAAACTTATCCCATTTTATTTTAAAAAAATACCAAAAATATTTCATAAGAAGGAAATGATTTTAAAATAAAATAAAACGTTCGGACTAAACTAATTGAACTTAATTGGACATAAGGTACCTTTTCGAACGGCCGTCTTGGAGTACCTAACACCTTCTCCGAGCGTAACCGACCCTCGAGCTCTTAATTGAATCTTTGGTTTGACCATATTTTTTTGAGTCAATTTTAACTTAGATCTTTTAAATTATTTTTTAAAAATTCGGTGGCCTAACACACAATTTAAAACTAATGTTAGGTGACGACTCCTTATTTTAAAATGGTTTAAGTATTTTTTTGAGAAAAAAGATGCTTTAAAAACCCCTTCTCCTTTTACAAATATTATTATTTCATATTCTTTTCTTTTCAGAAAATCGAAGTGCATCAAGCATTGATTCAAGCTTACGCCCTAAAGTTTATGGGGATAATCTATCCCTGGCCTATAAAAAATGGGACATTCAATGTACAAGGTATTGAGTTTTTGTTTAATACACTTGAACTCTTAAATTGTTTCCAAATATATTACTATCATGCCGAAGGGACTTCGCTAAGCACACCCAATGGATCTTTGTGCAAGTTACAACTTGGACTACTGGGGACAGCTAGCAACAGAAAGCAAACAAGACTCAACATCAGCTAAATTTAAAATGCTACTCTCTGACCGGACCAACTACAGATGAGCCAATTTTCAACACCAATAATTTAGCAGTATTTGTGGGAATGCTACTAAAAGTCTTTCATTGATCATTGCTCACTGAATTACTAAGACTTAATGATGACAAGATCTGGTCTGATTATTAGGCAAAGAAACAACGAGAGAGCAATGAATATTCCATTGAACGTAAGATCCCCGGAGTATGTGTCACAATGTCTACACCACCGCAAGACAATAATAGCTCACATACCACCAATGATCTTAGCAACATTCCACCTGCTATTGGCCAGGCGGGGAACTCTATACTACACTTTGGTTAGTTTATTAGTCAGACCCCAAGAGCCGAAGAGACATCCTTGATAGATAACCTAGAAAGTCGGTTCAGAGAGTTCCAAGACTGCATTAGACCCCTTTTCACCCACCTAGTGCTAGTCCTCTATGTGGAGGAATCAGTTTGCCTGCCTATAGGGTGTGAGGAGCGGGCACAATGCTCGGGGATCAGTTGAACTAATTGAACGGGCATGGGCCTGGGGACTGCGACCCTCCATGTTCTAATCTAAATCCGAGGAAAAGGGAGGGCGACCTTCTGCATGCCTCTGAGTCCATGTCTCTACCAGTTTGAAGTTAGTGCATTTGCAACTAGTCCCCGTCATCTAGCCTAACAGTTAGGTCAGACATCAAGGACCGACATAACTAGGACATTGGCTCCTACTTACCGCTCTCTCGTCACTCTAAGGTTCGGGCTATGGGAAGTAGGGTACAGCTGTCGAACCATCCTGTTCCGAGGTACATATCCCTAGAATGACGCCTTGCTGAGATTGAGACGTTCTTTCATGAGATACACGGGGACATATGCGCACATCCTCCCTACTGAGGTACAGTTGTCTGTCACATATCTACGTTCTAAACACACATGGACATTCAATTCATTTTCCACATAATAAGTTGCAATTCCTTCCCTCTAGCCCTCATAGGGAGAGCAAGGGCATGGTACACTTTTTTATTTTTATTTTTTTTAATTAAAAAAAAAAAGGAATTACATCTTGATATGGGAGTATCCCCTACAATCATCACGGAGCCGCAAACTAACGAAAAACGGGAGCTCGTGCTTGTCACGAAAACTAATATTGCTAGGAGCAATAATAATAGCTACATAATTACATTCACGAAACACATGTGAAATGTTAATATCGAAATAACGAATTCACCTTTGGATAGAGAGCCAAATATGATAAACGAACCAGTCAGGATAGCTCTTGCGAGTAGCCATAACCAAACTTTTCGAATTACACTCGATAACAAGTGGAAGGAGGCCCAGACAGATGACATGTTGAAGCCCCTGAAATAAAACATGCATTTCAGTGAGGAAATTGGTAGTAACCTGCAAAGGGGAATAGAAAGCGAAGCAGAACCAGCCAAGATGGTCCCTAATGATTCCACCACAACTGGCACAAATGGAAGACTGTTTCAACGCCCCATCAACGTTCAACTTGAAGACACCGTTGGGGGGGGGGGCAGTGACCAGCGATAAAGAGAAAGAGCACGAGTGATGGGTGGACGAATAACACATCCCAACAAATTGAGGGAGTGAGTGCCAAACGGAAAAGAAGACCGCTTGTAGCTCAAACTCCTATTAAGATCTCGAAGCTATGATTTAACCTTGAAAAAAATTCTATCAGCATCCGTTGGAATATTATCGTGAACCGCTTTATTTCTCACCAACAAAATTTCCCAAATAATAAGAGAGAGGACCATATTCCCCAAGGAGCAGAATTGGGAAAGACTTTTCAGAATATGCCACCATAACATGAAACGATCTTGGATAGGCTAAATGATATATGGGACTTTGAATAGAGCACTGTAACGTTTCCATACATTGCTAGCAATACGTCTAGAAACGAAAAGATGAAAAGAGACCTCACAAGCGTTAGATCGCAACACCTACAAGCAGAAAGAAGGCTGATGCTGAGTTTCTGAATGTTCGACTCAACAGGCACACACTGTTTCATCAACTTCCAAGAGAAAATCAAGATTTTAAGAGGAATGTGAAGCTTCCAAAGAGTCGAGAACTGGGGAAGGGACTGATCCATGCCGGCAATAACTCTCCAAGCAGATTTGATCACGAAAGATCCATCTCTACTTGGGATTCAAATAAGCCTATCTGGGAAGCTATTGGGAAGAGGTTTTGTTTTCTCCACATACTGTATTTTAGCATCGTCAAGGTCAATATTTCTCCAATCCTCAAGAGAAATACTGGTAGCTAGAGTGTTCAAATTCGCCGTAATATTTAGGTCTCAGGAAAGGATCCCTCGACCCCAGTTGTCATGCCAAAAATAAACCACCTCACCATTTCCAACGAGCCATTGAGAATTTTCCAAAAGAAAAAGCCCTAGCGTCCATTATGTCCCTCCATAGACGAGAGCAACCGGAGTTAGCAATCCAAAAACAGGGAGGTAGACCTTTTGTATATTTATGTTTCATGAAAGAACACCAAAGGGAAGAACCAGTCAAGAGATTCCAAAGACGTTTCATAGAGAAAGCTTTCTTCAAATCCAAAAGGCTACGCAGCCCCAAGCCGCTGCTTTCCTTACTGGTGCAGAGAGAACGCCAAGCAATCCAATAGCGGCAATGACGGTTACCATCCGAAATCCAAAAAAATCTAGCAATCAAAGATTCCAACTCTGAGAGAACCCTTTTATGCACGCAACAAGAGGCTAACAAGTGAAGGAGAAAAGAATCTAACAAGAAAAATGGGAAGAACAAGAAATCGAGCAAGGCACAAGACTTGAAGAGATTGCACAAAAAAGGCCGAATGGGCCCCTTAACTGGGAATCGATGACCATTCTCTTCCTACCTGGGCACCGAGATAACAACTTTACCCTTTTCACCACCTTTGTTTTAATCATTTTTTACCCAAAAAAAAAAAAACCCAGGGACTTTTTCCTTGTCCCCTGAAGAGAAGACCCATGGGGAAAACAACAATCAAGTACTACAAGTTCTACCATGACCAGAGACACATACTGAGAATTGCTTCTAGCTGAGAAAAGAGACCGACACCCTTATTTGGACAGGGTACATTGAAAACTATTTTCGAAAAGAAGACGAAAATGAAAAAATATAGGTGACTACAGAGATGAACACCGAAGTAGTTAAAGAAGAGTGAGAGGTTCGTGAAGGGCCTCGATATAGGCCGAAGGACCCAGAGGATAGTGACTCTCATAGGGTGAATGACGAGATCAACCCCCAGATGCATCTAAAATAGCTCTGATACCAATTATTGACCCAAAGACTTACCCAATAGGAGGATGAATTGGGTAACTTAAAAAATTATTAAAGTTAAGCCTAACCTTTTTAAATTATCAATCGATTTAAGATAACATATCTTATTATTAGCGAAAACATTTTTTGCACACAATTAAGCCATCATACACACTAGTAACCACACACAAAGATAAGGTATACAGAGAGTGACAAATAGAATTTTATAGTAGTTCGGTAAGTTATTCTTGCCTACATCTCTAGCGGAGAGTTCAATCCACTAATTCAGATGCTCTTTTCATGTGAGAATCAAACATCTTATACCCTATTTGAGTGAATTAATAGTCAAACCAAAACAAAAATCACTTGCACTTGAACTTTATACACTCAGTTCGATCTACAATTCAATTCTTCCATAATATTTTTTTTCCTCATAGAGACTTCTATCAACACTTATAAATATCAAATAATGTTAACTCGATTAAGTGTGATAGAAGTATTTAAGGCATTGTAGATGTGATCAAAGATAAACATGTGTTAATTATTTGAAATTATATTCAATGTGAACATAAAATCAAGTAATAAGATAAGATCAAACGAATTGTTTAACTCAATAAAATATGTATGAGAGTTAATTTATGGCATGCAAGTTTTGTTAATGATTTTTGTATCAAGGGTGTCAGCCAAAAAATAATTCTATTTAAGAAAACATGTTGATTATCAATAACTCAAACTAAATAAATAATAATCAATCTCAAATCACGAGTTTCTTCAGATATTAATCAAATCAAAGATGATATACCATTTATAAGCGCATAATGTTTTAAATAGATCTTACTTAATTAATTACGTAAAATGTAGTCAAATCTAAATGACAACAAATCGAAACAATCTCACATGTATAAGTTTGAAGACGTAAATCAAATATTAATGCAATTCAACTTAGAAGCAAGATAGTTTGGATCGATCTCAAACCACAAAAAGATCACACTACAAGAAAAACAGGATTCAACTATGAATTTTTTTGGCGACGACACAATAATCGTCGCCAAATGTGTCTATGGCTAAAAAATGAACAATCGTAGCCAAATGTGACATCCTTTGGTGACGAAGTGCAATTTTGTAGCCATAGGTTGTTAATAGGCGACGAAATTTTTAAATCCGTCGCTATTGGTCCGATCAATTCTTGGCGCCAAACAAAAAAAAAGAGAAATTTTTCCCACTAGCGTATTGGCGACGGAAATATTTCGTCGCCAATTTAGCATGAGATATGTTTTTATTTGGCGACGAACCACTTTTGTCGCGATTAATTACCCCCCTACTATATCTGCGACGAAAGTGGTTCATCGCCAAAATGGTTGCCTATATTTGATATTGGGCTACAAATGAGTTTCGTCGCCAATTGTTTTCCCTACCCCACCATGATTTTGGTGCCCATTTTCCCCCAATAGAATTTAATTAGTAATTAAATAAATTAATATCTATATATAATGTAAAAGGACAAAAAATAGTGTCCTAAAAATAGAAACTATATTGGGCACAATTTTGGGTCCTATTACACATAAGTTTTTATCACACTTATGATATAAGTTGGATTAAACCCTATTATACATATATAAGTGAGATTAAACCAAAAAAAAAAATGGCGGTAGAAAATTTTGCTTTCCCACTCCCTTAAAATCTACTTCTACTTTACTAAAAAAATAAAAGAAGATCAACCTTCTCTCTCTCTCTCTCTCTACTGTCTCACTCTCTTCCTCACCCTCACTCTCTCACTCGATTTGGCCAGATCCGACCCTAATAGTCGGAGTCTCTCTCTCGCTCTCGATCATGAAATCGCTAAGATTTCTCCACCGTCGCCTAGCCTTCAGCTTTCATCGTCGTCGTCAACCTTCAATTCGTTCTCTCTTCTCTGACCGTCGTCATCATCGTCTTCTCCAATCATCGCAATCGTCGTCTTCTCCAGCCTCTCTTGATCTTGAGGTCGCTCTCTCATTTTTCTCATAGTTTTGCATTGAAGCCGCCCACTGCTTCCCCAATCACACGATTCTGAAGAAAAAACACCAGATCTAGGTAACGATTCAAACAATACTCCCCCAATATCTCTTGTATTGTCTAGGTTTAATGTTTTTTTTTAATTAGGGTTGTGTAGATTTTTAATATGTGCATACAATTGAAATGTTCTGCTTCTTGTTCCCTTTTGCAATTGTCATCTCTCTTGATTGATTCCAGGGTTTATGAAGATTGAAGCAATCTGGTTTTTAGTTCTCATAGGTAAGGAAATTTATCTAACAATTGTGTTTTTTCTTCTGCTTAGATTTATTTATTTTACCAATCCTAGCAGCCGGATCTGAGGAGAGATGGGGTGCATGAAGAAATTGGTTTTTTGTGAAATTTTAACATCCGTTTGCTTCTAGGTGCGTTTCTCTCTCTCTCTCTCAATTGAATTTCTATATGTTATCCATTAGGCAAAATGAGACTGACAACAACCATTGATTTGGTCAGTGGCGTATGTATTCCTTTTGGACTAGACTTGTATTTGCAAGTATAGGTCTCCTGTACAAATTTTTAAAAAGTATTTGTTGTAAGAATTTTATCCAGAAATTCTAGAGACTCACACATTAGGGAATTTAGCTGAGTCTAAAAATGAACAGATCTGTTTTTTGTTGTCCAAAAATGATGCCTTGTGTCAACTTACCTGTATGCGGATGTAAGTATCCAAAAGCGTGATATACGGACAGTAACAAGTGTTCTCGAGCATTAGCATTATGCATATAAGTGCATTTTTGTAAACTGGTGTGTTTGCACATGAAACCATCTAACATGGTTGCAAGTGGCAGGATTTTTGGAAAAGAAATGGGCACACTTCAGTGATAGACTTTAGAATGTTACACTTATAAAAATATTATTGTACAGAAATGTGTAGGACTTGCAAAAAACCACCATCAAATATCTTATTTCTAATCAAATCTATTTTTACCAATAAACTATGTTATAGTTTTATGGTAATAGTTTTAAGCTCCTTAAGCGCTCTGAAACTTTTGGATCTTTTAAACTTTAAATTGGCCCTAGTTTTATCATTCCTTCATGCTTGAAGCACAGGACGGTTATGTCGCTTTTCATTATTTATTGGTTTAAATCTTAAAACACTTCTGTTATTCATGGATCGGCCTGTCATTTCATTATCATCATGAAATAGATACACGGGTGATGGGGAGTAATATGGGGAAATGTAGATCAGTTATATTAAAGGTGTGCCTAGCCCCAAGGCGCACCAAGTCCCATGCTTGGCACCATGCCTAGTGCGAGGCCCGACTCCTTCAATAAAGCGCACCTCATGGGCTGAGGCTCAAGGCCCAAGGCTAAGTACACATTGCACTTTGAAAACTTGCTTGTAATGTGCTGTAAACTTTAGTTTTTAGTTAATTGATGATATATATATATAATTTTTTTTAATGTTTGTAATACATTACAATAGATTACTTTAAAGTGCAGGTTGCCAAGTAAATTGCTCCACAGTGACATAATCTGGTATGTAGATCACTTGCTCCTTCCCTCACAATGTTTATGTTCCTGTTCTATTTCTGTTTTGTTTAGGTGTCTGTTTTGTATCTGTTCCGTTTCACGTTTCTGTTCTATTTCTGTTTACGTTTCTGTTATGTTTCGTCTAATTTACTTTTTTCCCTTTTTTATTCCCGGTCCAATATTGGTTCTTGAAGGTCTGCGTTTCCGTGTAGAAACAAACTCTCCCATTTTATGACCAACATTTCGATGCGCGTGAACAAGACTCAAGTTCTCAAGACTCGGACTAAGAGTCTGAATTCGGGTAAGACTAAAGCATTATCTAAATCCCTTTAGAGGGATCAACAAGCTAGCAAGGCTAGCTATCGGCTAGCAGCCTCACGCAAGAACCATTCGCTGTGTTTCGTTTCACATTTCTGTTTTGTTTCTGTTATGTTTCTGTTTTGCAATAACAAGGATTTTATGTATTTCATAAATATGATCTCATTATCGATTAGGGTGCTCTAATTTGCTAGTCTCTAGATTTTTTGATTATTTATTACTTCAATTTTTTTTTTCCAATTTTAAATGTAGGGTATCCAGCTAAACAGAGAACTAAAGCTACAGTTATATCCAAATTTGGGAGGCCTGTAAGTTTATGTTTTCTTGTTCTTGTTAGATCATTGGTTTGTTTTGGGGAGATTATTGCTAGGTAATATCACCTTGCTATTGAATAATAACGGTTGAAGTTTGGCTGTAGTGTCAAATTAGTCCCAAAACTTTTCATTTTTCGAATTAAGTCCTTAACCTTTGAATAGTGTATGAAGAATAAGAAGATGAAGAGTGGGTTGGATTGATGATGAAATATAATTGAGTAAAATTAGAATAAAGAACCTATGTGATACAATGTTAAGAGTTGAAGGAGTTGGTTGAGAAAATTAAAATATTGGGGAAACTATTTGACAGTAACCCATAAAACTTTAAGAACCAATACCAATTTTATTTCATCATTGGATTGATGATAAAATATCTCAGCTGTTTGCTGTTTCTGTTTCTATTTGCTGTTTTTGTTTCGCTTTGCTGTTTCTGTTTATGTTTGTTGTTTTTGTTTCTGTTTTTGTTTGTTGTTTCTGTTTCTGTTTCTGTTTGCTGTTTTTGTTTCTGTTTATGTTTGTTGTTTGTTGTTTCTGTTTCTATTTGATGTTTCTGTTTATGTTTGTTGTTTCTGTTTCTGTTTGCTGTTTCTTTGTTTCTGTTTCTGTTTCTGTTTCTGTTTTGGTTTTTGTTTCTCTGTTTGTGTTCACATATTCATGTTTCGAACTCAAGGTCATTCGACACAACATTTCGAAAAATGGTATATCTATTATTCTAATTCAATTTATACCTTGATGGTCAATTATTGTATGCGATATAAATGAAAATTCAATAATTGCAGGTTCGGGGTAGGATTGATCTACATCGGATCACACATCAGAGGGCAAATGGGCAATGGATATCGCTTATCATCTATAACTTGTTTCTTAGTTATTTTGTAATGATATTTCGTAAGACATTTTGTTTTTTTGGTCGTATTAATGTTTAAGAATATTGTTATATTTTAGCTATTTGACTTTTAATGCAATTGTGTAGTTTTGGTTACTTTTTGTTGATTAGTTGATGACTATAAATTGACATTCATAGCTTCAAGTAGAGTAATTTGCTACAAATTTTATTTTTGTAACCAATGTATTTCTTGAAAAAAATTATTTTTTGGCTACAAAAATAATTTCGTCGCCAAAAGAATTCTCACTATTTTAGTTATTTTTCTGGTTACGAAAATTTTCGTCGCCAAAAAATTATCCCCGTGATTTTTAATTACTCTTTGGCTATGAAATGAATTTATTAGCTACGAAATGATTTGTCGCGAAATAGTAGTCTTGCGCGACGAATTAACAATTCGTCGCCAAAAATCCTCTGCTACGGCACATAGGCTACGAAATTGGAACAGTAATTTTTTCGTCGCTAAAACGTTTTCGCTATGAAATTAGGGCTTTAGCTACAAATTTTTTTTGTAGCCAAAACCCATTTTTCTTGTAGTGTAAAGATTCAACAATCAATCAATTTCTTCAATAATTTTTCTCTATTTTCTCAGGGATTTTCTCAAGGTAGAGAATATGTTTCAAAATATTTTCTTCATAATTTTTCTTGAATTTTCTTAATATTTAATAAGCCATTTTCAAATATTTATAACAACAGCTAAATCATATCACAATATCATAAAATCTTCCCCAAGACTTGACCCAATGAATATTTTGACTAATACCGTTAGATTCATTTTCAACAAGTATAAAACTGTGATTTTATGTTAGGGTAAGTCAAAGAGGCCTGAATGTGAAGAAAGTTTTATGAACATGTGATCAAAATCTACTGGACTAAAAATATTATCAATTTTTTTATAATTATTTTTTTCTTGCATAAAACTATTTTAAAAACATTTCTAATAATTTATAATTCATTTAAGAATATTTATAAATAACTGTGAAAACTATGCAAAAATTTGACAAAAAACAATTAAAAAATCAAATAGATCTGACTATGTCGGTTGACTAACCATTGTTTGTAGTTGACCGACTAGTATGAAAAACTAGTGCCAAAACCTTTCCTGCCTGAGATAGTTGATGGATTCTTGTCTTTGGTCGATCGAATTAGTACATAACCCAATTTCTTAAGCATTTTGTTTAACATAGTCGACTGACCTATTAGTTCGGTTAACTAACGCAAGAGACTTAGCCTTTAACACCTTTTTGCCTCAACCACTTGATTGTTCTATGACTCTGATTGACCGAGACCACTAGACTATTTTCCCAAATTTTATTATGACCAGGTCATTATTTTTTAGACCATTTTGGACAGAATGTGAATATTAAAAAGATATGAGCAAGTATAGAGCACCAATATTCATATATCATGAATAGATTAATTACTACACTTATAATACCATGCAATTTAATTGATTGTTATGTCGTGTGTGTAATCTTATTCGAGCTGAAATTAAATGACCAAATATATGAGCTATTTTTACCTATGATCATATGAAAAAAAAATATTTTTTCAAAAGATTATTCATCATTATTACATTTGTATAACTTAATGATCCAGGTTTCTCATCTTATGCGAGCCATTTTGATTGTGCCTTTGGATTTTATTAAAGGTTTACTATTTCTGTCACACGATCATAATAAATATATTCAACGGAAAACATCAATTTACTGTTATCATCAAAATCAACTAACGGGATTAAACCCTTCATGTAAGGCCCAATTTTCGCTTACACATAATTGTAATTACATTTTATAACATTCACAAAATATTTGAGTCTAATATGTTATTTTCAATTCCACTTCAAAATTTTTAGGGGTCATTTTGGTATTTAAAATTTAGTTTTAAGAACTGTAGGGTCAATATGTTAATTTTAAATTGACTTTTTAAAATTTTGAGATTATTTTGTAATTTAAAATATAGTTTTAAAAAACTCTTGGAGTATAATTAATATTTTTTTAAAGAAGCATTTTGTGTAAATAAATATTAAAAAAATTTGAAAATGTGTTATCTTCTTTTAAAAGAAGACAACACAGTACTTGAAGTACGCGTTATATATATATGTGTGTGTGTGGATTTGGGGATATATAGTAGCTTTATATATTTATACATAGATATATTTGCGGATGAAGAATTTAATTTAAAATAAATTATAAATTTTATTAAAATGATATTTTTGGTATTATGTTAACTAATAAATTTTATCAATAGTGGTTAATATTTTTTGTAAATTAAATGATTGATTGATAAATTTTGTAGTTGGAATTATAATATTTTAGTTTGTACAGTTAAAACTGATTTAAGAAAATATGATGTTTAATTTTAATAAATTTTATATAATTAGAAAAATCTGGAGATGAAAAATAATGCATTTAATTGCCACGTATTTCATACATTGCAGTTCATATTAGATTTGTTTAGATAAATTATTAGTTTAGGTCTTATCGTTTGTTAGATAAACATATTATCGAGATGAGTGTATTGTCAAATTAAATTCTTGTACTAAGTTGTGATATTTTTTTTTTTATTAAAACGAGCATTTTTATAACATTAATTGGATTAAGTAAATTTTTAAATGTGGAAACTGATTTTTATTATTATCCTGCTATACCATAATATGTTTCTCGACGGGAGAGTATGTCATGCGGAATGGTGTTGGTCCTAATAAGAGGGCATATCCTACAATATGTTGTATTAACCCGACAAGAAGGCATGTCATGTGGGTGTGATTGATATGTTGTTGTTTATTATCAGCATGATATAGCCGTTTATACCACGTGTGTGCTTCTACCATTGGAGATATTGAATGGATCTGACACTGACAACCTTAAATTGCATAGATGTACATGTTACGGTATCATCATAATTCCCAATCGTGAGGTAAACGATCCTATAGCTAGTATGGAAGAATGTGTATGGTATTTTATTAAAAGTAAAAATGATCAGTTGATTTAAATCTAGTTGCTTTATTATGATGATATCTATGGATTTTTATATTGCTCGGTGTGTAGCTATATTTTGTTTGAAAAAATGGATTCTAATAAATGTACTTGATCCATAATTTTTTCGTATAATGAAGACAGTATACCAATAAATATTTTATCTCAAATATTCTAATTAGAAATGAGTTTACTATTGGCGTTAGATAAAGTCAGAGGGTGGTGTAATTTTTACGGCCATCAGGGTAATTGTTGGTAACGAGGGCTTCAGACTTTTGTGGTTCTGTTATGAAATGGTTGTATATGTATAGTCATTGTATTTTGAGTTTGTAAAATTTTAAAAAAATCTATGTCAATTATCAATCAGTTTTATATTTGTTATCTGGGTTTCATTTGTGCCTAGACTCGGTTGTGGGGCCCGGGATGGGGTGTGACAGTTTTTATTATCAGATCTTAGGTTATAGGTTTGGTAGATTTGTTAGGTCTCGTTAGTTGTGAACCGTAAAATAGGGTGTTGAGAAGATTGTTTCAGAATGTGAGTAGTAGTTGTTTTTACGTGATTTAAAAGTTATACTTTTGCATCATGCATTGTTTGCTGCATTATTGACATCTTTATTTATTAAAGTACATTTTCAGATTTTGAATATGGAGCGTGGAAATGAAAGTATTGAGAGTTGTAATGACCCGTTTTTCCAGGGTCACCACCAGGTTTATCCCTTCTATGGAGAAGTAAAAATAAAAGACAAAATATTCTACCACTACGCTTCCGCTAGGTCACCCTTATAAAAATAATAATATATCCTACTAACTCAAAAATTCAGCAGTTATACAAACTTACCATTCCGTAACAAAACTATAAAGTTCAACCATTTGATACTTACACTTGCCTTTACTATCTCAAAAGCAACACCACCCTCTGACTCTATCTAACGTCAGTAGTAGACTTATCTCTAGCTGCGGTATTTAAGACCAAATATTTTATTGTTGTATTGTATTCATAAGATAAAAATAATTTATGGATCAAACATAATTATCAAATACCATTTATCAAAACATAATATAAATATAACCACACACTGAGCCGAAATAAAACTATATAACTATCATCACAATAATATAATGCATTTAAATTAACCAATCAAATTATTTTGATATATAATAAAATACCATACACATATTTTCTTATTAGTCATATGATCGTTTTGTCTCACAATCGGGAGTTATGACGGTACCGTAACCTGTACAACTGTGCAATCTAAAGTTGTCATCAGTGTTAAGACCACTTAATATTTTCAATGGTAGAAGTCAACACGTGGTATAAACCATCATATCATGATAATAATCATCATTGTCAACAATAACAACAACAATAATAAATATCAATCATCTGTAGGATTTTTCCTCCTCTCAGGTCACAATACAACGTCCTACAAGACATGCCCTCCTGTTAGGACCAACAATATCCCGCAAGCCATGTCCTCCTGTTGGGATCACACTATGGTATAGTTGGATAATAAAATCACTTTCCGCATTTAAAAATTTATTTAATCCGCATCACGTTATAAAATAATCCAATTTAATAAACCTTTTCTTTTCACATTTTTGTACGAAAATATAATTTGACAATTTACATAAAAGATAATACACTCATCTCGATTTTTTCGCTACTAAATATGCTACTATCGTAACCCTGATAGGATTGGTCTCGCCTGTAAACCTAACAACGATAAGATCTAAACTAAGAATTTAACTAAATAAATTTAATAATTTAATTATAGAGAAAAATATCAACTAACTATTAACGATATTACTAGGCAATAAAATACTAAAAATCATTCTAATCAAATTTATAATTTTAACCTTAATTTGAATTCTTCACAAATTAAATATATCTATATATAAAATTAAACCCACTATGTTTTCCCAAACCCATATGTGTATATACAACTAAAATATCAGAGTTACTTTTACAAAATATGTCAAATAATAATTTTAATTACACTAAAAATATTAACTGTCTATTACTAATATTATAACTAGGTAATGAAATACCAAAAATTTATAATTTCTCCTTTAAATAAAATTCTTCACAATTTTATTTATTTATTATTTTATATTTATAAATCTAATATGTATACACACACATATATATTATCGTATGTGTGTGTGTGTGTATATATATAAATGGGAAGTTCACTCACTTCACCGGTGTATTTGTAGCCATTTGTCTTCTTTGCCACCTTTACATTGAATGTGTTGCCTTCATATAATGAAGACAACACATTCTCATGATATATATGTGTGTGTGTGTGTGTGTGTGTGTGTGTGTGTGTGTATTTTATTTACACTTATTACCATTTAAAATAAAGATAATATTAGTTATATTAAAAAATGCATAAAATTATATTTCGAATAACATAATAATCCCAAAACTTCTAAAATTCAAATTAAATTAACATATAACTGCCACTAAAATTCTTAAAGCCAAATTTTAAATATCAAAATGAGCCCTAAAAATTTTTAAAGTAAAATTTAAAATAATACACTAGACCCAAATATTTTCTAAAAGTTCTAAAATGTAATCAAAATATACATAACCAAAAATTGGGTCTTACAGGAGTTTTGTATCCCAAGGAAAAACAGGTAGGTTTCAAGATAGGCTTGATGCTGTGGAGCAAGTATTAGAAGTATGTGCTAAGCTGATAGAGCAACATACAAAAATGATAGAATAATAGAGGGCCCAAACTGAAACACTCTATCCTTAGACTTTTGAAAAGATTCAAGGAGCTTGATCCTCTATATTTCATGGAACTACGAGTCCTATTGATTCCAAAAACTAATTGAGGAACATAGCGCACGCATTCGAGGTAATGGATATTACCGATGACAGTCGAGTTCCTGTCGCCACTTTCCAACTCAAGGCAGAAACGTAACATTGGTAGGAGGAGATGAAACGATTGATTTCAATTTCCGGCCATCAGATCACTTGGGTTCAATTTGTGGCAGTTTTCAACGAGAAATATTTTCTTGAATCTTAACAGTTCGAGATGGAAGAAGAATTCATAATACTGAGACAAATGGAAGATGATAGTTCTCCAATATGAAATTAAATTTCATGATTTATCTCGATTTGCCCATGACTTGGTAAAGACTGAGGAGGCAAGACAGAAAAGATTCCAAATGGGTCTAGACTTGTAAATACGTTTAAGATTGAATGGACGATAGATCAAAAGCTACTCTGAATTCGTAAATGTAGTAAAATTAATTAGGGCTAGAAAATCGTGTCATCCGGTTGTGTTTCGTGTCATGTCATGGTTTGATATGAACACGATAATACGAAACATGAGCTTGACACGATAAAACATTGTTTCACAAAACTTGAACACGAACACGGCACAAAACTTATCGATTCGACACAACACGACACGCTAATTGATTTTGTTACACAATAACACGAAATTTATCAGGTTGACACGATATGATAATTTATAGTGTTACACAATAATATTAACACAATACAATAAAGACCTATTTAACTTGTTGATCCTTAAATTTTGATGAATAATTAAAGGTAGATGTTTTTGGTGGAACTAACGGTTTAATTGAGTGTTTCAGTTTATTAGTTCCAATGATGAAGATATGATGATAAGTAATAAATGGATGCTAAAAAATAATGACAAAGATCATGAAGGATTAAGAGGTTAAAGAATTTGAAGAATCTAGGGAAAACAACTCAAGTTAAATTTTAATTTTTAATATCCCAATTAGGATCACACACAACACAAAAAGATTTTTAAATGATTTTTATAAATATGTGTGTTTTTTATAGGATCCTAATCAGTTAAATTATTAGCTCCTATGTGTAATTGAAAAAGAAATATTGATAATTGATTAAATTGAATTTAAGTATTTAGTAGAGTTAACAGGGAAAAGAAATCGGTTAAAAGAACGAAAATATCGATGAGAATGTATTAAAAACGAATTTAGTAGAGATTCCAGCATTGGTAAGTCGACAAGCAAGTCGACCGGAGTATAGAAGGAAAAGTCTCTGTATTTTTTGGTCGACAGGTAGGTCGCTCTGTGCTTAAATATGAACTCTCTGTATCGATAAGTTGATATAGTGGTCGACCTGTGACAAAAAATATAACTCTCTGAATCTTTAGGTCAATAAATAGGTAAACCGATGGGCGATAGATTTTTGGCCTAGCTACATCCTGAATCGAGTGATCGACCGATGATCATTGGTAAGTCGACTTATGGCACTGTTTCAAGATATTGTGGAATTTCGGATTTTATTCTAAAAGTAGCCGTTACTAACCATTTTATGGTTAAGATTTATGAGATATTTTAGGGATTTAATATTATTTGAGATATGCAACATATATTATGATATTCCTATAGATTTGGTTCATTAAGTTTGAATATTTCTCAATTTGATACATGTAATTCTTTCTATCATATTTAATTGTGATTGAGAAATATTTGGCAGCCTTAATTGAGAAGTTTAAAAGCTATAATTAAATGATTTGAACCATGATGAAATCTTAAATGGTATAAGAGGTCTATAAGAGCAATTAAATGTCATAATAAGTAGGAACTAGTTGTTAGAGAACTTATTTTATTCTCTTTTATATATACTTGCGTTTTTCATATTAGACAGAGAGATCAAGAGAATTATACTGAGCTTTTCTAAGAGAAATTATATTGAGAATTGTGAGAGTTTTTTTTAGAGTTATTCTTGAGAATTATTTGCTGTGAATTATTGCTGCTACCGATCTGAAATGACATTACTATTATTATTTTTTCGGTGGATTTCAGGTGAGATCTTTCCAAATTACTTTCTATTTAGTATTGCTTGATTATATTTGGAATTTGATCTTTGAAATTGTTTTTCGATTTTTTATTAAAAAAATATTTTTGAAACAATTTCTTGAAGAAATCTAATTACGTGCTCAATTACGTGCTACCTTATTTTTGTTTAAATCAGATTTTGAATATCTTATTTTTTTATCACTAGTTTTATGATATTAAGTTAGTTCTAATTTATCTGGGGTGGTTGAAGCTCCGAGTGAGAAAAATCACTTATCAATTTGTAATTGATAAGTTGAGTGATGAATTGAATACTATTGGGAGTATTTAATCTGTGGGTAACTAGTTCCAGTCTCTTCCCATAAAGAGATTGAGATAGTAATTCTTCCTGAATTGAATTGGTTTGTGAGCAATTTTGTAATGGTTCAATCTTTACCAGGTAAAAGGATATTTGGAGTGTTTGTGAGGTTTTGATTCTTTAGTCTTAGTTTTAAAAATAATTAAGTTATTCTTGAGGCTGTGAAAAGAATCTTTGTAAGAGTTTAGTTCCTACCTTTAAAGGAATCTAGAGTTTAGTGTGTGTGACTCTCCGTAGGACTTAGAGGACTAGATTAACCAAGAGTAACTTGGTGAAGCAGTATAAATTTCTGGTGTGCTGCTATTTTTCATTATTTATTTTTGTTGTTTAGTGTGCACCTAATTGATATTATATTTCCATTGTGATATAAAGATAATAATTAATTTATGATTAAAATTAATTATTTGGATTATTAAAGTATATTTTCTCTGGTAATTTTTTTATCTACCCCATTCACCCCCCTTTTAAGTGGTTCACTGGGCCAACATAACCCATTACACATTAATGACCTATTAACATTTAACACAACTTATAAAAGAACAAATATAAAAAATTATTAAACTTTAAGAAATATAAACCAAAAAAAATTAAAAAATTAAAAAATTTACAAATACAATGGAAAAAAATCACCAACATAATGAAAATATTGTAGATCCTCAGCCACTTACCGTAGCAATCGCTTGTGCAGAGAAGTGAGAGAGAGATGAAAATTGGGATTAAAAGAGATGAAGAGGCGGCGACTGTGTTTGGTTTGAGTCTAAAGAGGTGTTGTGCTGGACTTGAAGGTCACAACGGCTGACAATGTTCGACTAAAGATGTGAGTGAGAAATATGTGCGACTATAATGAGAATTGAGAGTCTGAATGAGTGTGTGTGTATGGAGAAGGGTGAGAAGTGAAAGAGAGATTGAATTAGGGTTAGAGTATATAATATATAATAATGTGGACTAAATTATAATATTAGGTAATTTGGGGTGATATTTATAAATATTTATTAGTATATTTTTATTTTAACATCATTTATTAAATTATCATGCGACCTATTAGGTCTTTGTTATCAAGTAACTTGAATATCCGATAAATTATTATCGTGTCATTCATATTATTTTTCGAGTTATCAGTTAAACCCGATAATTTAATCTGTTTCTTATCGTGTTTATCGAGTCAGACCCGATAACGATCTGTTACCCAATATGTAACGAACCGATTTCCTAGGGTCGTCACTAGGTTTCTCCCAAGGAGAAATACAGCCAAAAGACAAACTACTATTTAAAACCAAAAGTTACATTAACCTTTCAAAAATTAGCAATTGCCTCCCAAAATTCTTAAAAACTAAATTTTAAATACCATAACAATCTCTAAAACTTTCGAACTGAAATTTAAAATAATATATTAGACCCAAATATTTTTAAAATATTCTATAATGCAATTAAGAATTTGGACATGCAAAATCGGGTTTTACAATCTTTCCCCCCTAAATGAAATTTCGTCCCAAAATTCAATAAAAAAGTATTAATGCAATAACACATGGCGACATGTATATGTAATATAGTTCATGATGCATGTGTACTATCTACAACTTCAAACTCATGACTAAACCGATCTCACAACTGAACGACTTATCCTACGGTCTACTGCTGACACAACACTCTAACACCAAATCTACAGAACCTATAACCTAAACTCTAATACCAACTGTAACGACCCAGTTTCTCAGGGCCGTCACTAGGTTTCTCCCAAAGAGAAATAGAGCCAAAAGATAAACTACTATTTAAAACCAAAAGTTAAATTAACCTTTCAAAAATAGCAATTTCTTAAAAACTAAATTTTAAATACCATAACAATACCTAAAACTTTCGAAGTGAAATTTAAAATAACATATTAGACCCAAATATTTTTAAAATATTCTATAATGCAATTAAGAATATGGACATACACGACCGGGTCTTACACAATAAGCTAAACCCATATCCAATAATTTCGTGTCGGTCTCGCTTGTGCTATCGTGTAAATACCTATTTTACTAGCCTAAATTAATAGAGAAATATGTGCAAGAAACCTCTCATAGTCGTGAACAACAGAAGAAGAGTAGAATTTTGAAAATCTATATAAGAAACTTAAAATTGAAAGCTTAAAGCTAAGAGAGAATATGAACTCTCCAATACTGTAAGACCTCAATCGTAGCACGTATGTTATTAATAGTTGCATTTTAGAGCATTCAGAAAAATACGGGGTAAAATGGTGTTAATTAAAAATTCAAATTAAAAAAAATAAAAAATAAAAAAATTAGGGGTCAAATTGCAAATTTAAAAACATTATTCTAAACTTAGGATCCAAATTGTCATTCAATTTATAAAAATTTAACTGTCAGTAATCAAATTGCAATTTAAGAAACTTATAAATGGTGAATGGAACTCAAAATAAAACTTTAAGAAAGTTGGGGGAGAAAAGAGTAATTTATTAAAAGATTTTATATATATATATATATATATATATATATATATATATATGTCTGTGTGTGTACCGAGCGTTCAACTGGAGCAGGGAGATCGGACGTGGGCAACGTGGCATGCTAAGATCATCTCTTACCACTCAAATCATGCATATAAATGGATCCATGCAAGCTATCATGATCAAAAACCTCAGAATAATCTGGAAATCAGAAAAAAAAAATAAATAATAATCTAGAGAGGGAAACGAATGGGGAATTCGGTGGTGTGTTTCTTCCGGCGATGGTGGGTTTTCCGGCGATTGTGTGGGTGTACATGGGTGTGTTGTTCGGCTGTGTTGTTGATCATCAGCAGGGAATTGCAGCCGGTGACCTTGGAGTACTCTCCGACGTGTGAGGGTCGTCGTGCCAACTGAAATCCGGACAAATCAAGGTCGGCCGGCGAAAAATTGGATGGTCGACGGTGACTGTTGGTGAACATATTGTGTATAATTTTCTTTGATCATTTTGGTATATGTGTGAGGGTGCTCTGTTTTTCTGTTTCGTGCCAACGGCGTGTGTGTGTTTGTTTCCGCTACTGCTGCTGTGTGTGTTTCTCGTATGGGTGTAGGTGATCAAAGTATGGGTAAGTGTGATTGTTGTGTATGTGTATGCATATGATCAGCCGTTGAGTCCTTGCCATGCATGTGGGAGGGTGTGCTCCAATTTTACGACGGTAGGCGATCGCCGATCCTTAGGCACCGTTCGTGTGTGTGTGCATGTGGGTGTGTGTTTAAATCAGTTGTGTGTACGTGGGTGTGCCATTCGGTTTTCAGGTTGGTGTATGTGTGATTGTCGGTTTCAGGTTGGTGGGTATGTGATCAGTGTTTGGTCGTTGGGCGTTGGGGTGAGAGAGAGTGCATATGGGTGTGTGTTGGCTGAAACCCAAAAAAAAAAAAAAAAAAAAAGAAGAAGAAGAAGAAAAAGAGAAACTACACAAATAACCCCAACAAAATTCAAAATCCATCTCACGACCCGTGAACGATTCGGAATGGGTAACGTTTTTCGTTAAGTTTATTTTAGTGTATTAAATTAAATTCTAGTATCAAAATTTTGTAACCGGAATAATAAATTTGGGACCGTCGTATTACTAAATTTTATGCAGTAATTTTTATTAAAATGAAAATTAACCGAATAATAATTTTACATAATAAAATGTAGGGCGGGGAAATAACGAAACTTAGGGCCTGCATTGCATGATTAGATAATTTTACATAAAATATTAATTTAGACCCGTCACTATTAGGTTTGCAGACACTTGAGTATCGATAGAGGATAGTTAGTAAAACTTATTCAGAGCGGATAGCCAGGTGAGTGTACTGTCTTTTTGCCAAACTATTTATATATATATATATATATATATATATGATGATGAAAAATGGTTGTAGTTAAATTAAATGATTTCAAAATAGTTTTTCGCTGAAATTTGGTAGTTTTAAAAGAGAGTGAAAAATATCTGTTTTTCGAAATATGTATGGTTTTCAAAAAAAAAAAAAAGTGAAAAAGTGGTTTTGGTAAAATCAGACGTTTCCTTTTAAAAAAAAGTAAGAAATATGATTTTCGGATAAAAAATCGATTTTTGGAAAAGAGAGGTGGATGTATGATCTGACGATGTTGATTAGACGATATCATTACGTTGTGATTTGATGATGATGTTATTAATTTGACGATGTTGTTGATTAGATGATGCTATTGATTAGTAATTTGACGATGTTATTAATTTCACGATACTATAGTATTTATCTGCTTCGGTAAAGTGATGATTATCTGTTTCGGCAGAGTGATGGCATTGATTTGCCGATATTATTGATTTGACGATACCATAGTATTTATCCGCTTCGGCGGAGTAATTTTATCCACTTTGACGGAGTGATGTTTATCTACTTCGGCAGAGTGATGTTAGACGTTTATACTGCGCAATGATTATCCGCTTCGGCGGAGTAATGGGTGTCCGTTAGGAAGGCAAATCCTACGGGTGGTACGGTACCGTTGCAACTCCCGATCGTGAGGTTAAAACAATCACTAGGGATGACCAGTGTGTGTTTGAGGTGTGTGTTTGAGTTATGTGCTTAAAAAGTGTGTTTAAGATGTGTACTTAAGATGTGGTGTTTTACGTATATTAGCTGATTTGATATTTATTATCATGGTGATTAGTATGATTTTTATATTAGTTGGATTTGAATGAAACTTAATTATGTCGTTTTATTTTCCCTGCTTTTATACTAGGGATTTTACGAGCTATGTGGTATTTATAAACTTACGCTTGATTCATTTAGATGTTGTAGAATGAGTTTTTATTGTTAAAGATATTTTTACTAAGAAAGCAGTACACTCGCAGGTGAAGCAGTTAGGAGTCGGTCCCCTACTGGGGCTAGGTAGAGTCCTACAATGGCGTCGTGTGGAGGGTTGAATTGAGCTTTTAGAGGCGAACCTGTGAGGGGTTCATGGTATTATATTTTGTTGTTAGTATATTTGGGGAACGAGTGTGTTCGCATATCAGAAATATGTATAGTTTCATATAGATGATGGTTTATTTATATATATGCATATTGTCGTGTAATAGATGGTTGGTAGGTTGTTTTCGGTGATGTCATGATGTCGTCACGCCAGCCTGGGATGTCGAGATTTCGGGACGGGTCGTGACAAATACCCCATTACTTGCTTTTGATGAATTTGCCTCATATTGGTAGTTTTAAATTGTGAAATTTTAATGCTACAAAAATACATGCATCAAGTCATCTTTATTATCTTTATTTCAATTAATGATATGTTAATTCTTGAAATTTTGGTTTCTCATTTCACCATCCATTATGGAATTTGAGAAGACATAATAAATTAACCATTTTGAATTCTTTATAACAATTAATAATTGTGAATTCAAATTGTATCCAATTCCACCATAAATTAAAGAATTTGAGAAGACATCATAAATTAACCACACACATATATACTCATTCGAGATGCAAAATTTTATATCACAGAGCAAACGAAAATTGTCACGGTCAGTGTGGTCCACCGAGAATAATTCATCTCATAGAATAGTCGGACA
Source organism: Eucommia ulmoides (assembly GCA_016647705.1). Lineage (NCBI taxonomy): Eukaryota > Viridiplantae > Streptophyta > Magnoliopsida > Garryales > Eucommiaceae > Eucommia > Eucommia ulmoides. The sequence goes on from CM028336.1 coordinate 7,536,482, forward strand.
TGCTCAGAAAATAAAGAAAGAAGACAAGCCTAAAGACTCCGACATGATTGTAGTCTTATGGGTATTTTTTGTATTCTATTTATATATATATATATATATATATATATATATATATATATTATCATTTGTATTGATGTTTCCTTCAATTTTTTGATGATTTTTTGGGTTTCTTCTAAATAATGATATGTAGAGTTGCAACTATTTATTTGACCAAATTTATAGAGTTCAAAACATTTTAATCCTAATATTGTCGCATTGATACTTCAATATATATATATATATATATATATATATATATATATATATATATATATGATTTTTCGATATCCAAATATATGAATAATCTAAATATTTTTTTTTTTTACGATTTTTAAAATTAAAATTTTTCTTCTTAAAAAAATGATATTTAGGGCGACTGATATAGTTGCAATAATTCTGTAGTCAATTATTGTGCAAACAGTGATACACTTAGGTGTTCAGGCCAATTTTCAATCTTGGCCAGTTCGAGATTGAGTTCTTCGTTAGAAAAGACCGTACCTTTGGGATTGGATCGTCGGGTTTGTCCTAAAAAATCTGTGGATCTAGCCACCATTCAACTCTTGGTATTGCGACTGTTGTAAATTTCAAAGGGGTTGTTGACGATAATGGTGTAGATTTCTCTAAATGCCTTAAACAATCCATAAAAATCAAAAATGTTTTGGTGTGCAAAGCTCTTTCTTAGGTCTGCAAAATAGATTGGATTTGTGGGGGTTCAATTTTCCTTTTCATTCATTTTTTGGCGATGGATCGGTGCAGTGAATTCTATTTCTTTCAGTTCATGATTTTAAGATCTTCAAAATAGAGCTGAGACCAAATTTATGTAATTAAGAAAATTATATTTGTATTTTATGTGAATTATGTTTTATTATTGTTGGTAAAAGAAATAAAAAAAAAATAGGGGTCTATATTTTATTGTTGTTGATACCTAAATAGTATATCTCAATCATTTTTTTTTTAAATATCTTGGCGAAAATAGGGAGTTGAGATTGAAGTTTTTAGGAAAAAATTCTTCTCCCAACAATTCCCAATTCTTATATGAATGAAGAACTTCTTTCATATTTTTATTTGTGAAACACTAATTGCATTGTCCTAAAAAAATTAAAGATCATTTAATATGGAGTAATGTAAGTTTCATAAAATATATTAAGTTTTTTTTAATAAATAAAAAATTATTTTTGATAAAATTTTCTTCAATTTGTTCATATTGTGGTAAATATTTACCACCATCACAATGTAAATATTTATCATCATCACAATCACCACCGACCAACATAACAAACTTTTACCTTTACCACCATCACCATGTAAATATTAATCATCATCACAATCACCGCCGACCAACATAACAAACTTTTACCACTACCACCAAACATGACCAAAAAAAAAATTACCACCTTCGTGACCATTGTTTACCACCACCACTGCAATAACAAACATTCACCACTACTATAACCATTTACCATCAATCACCACAACAAACATTTACCACTACTTAACACTACTTCCAGAGTAGCAAAACTAATTAGATAAGCGCAAATCTAGAATTTGCACACAAAAAAAAATCTTGATTTTTCTAGGAGAGAGAGATTGATTAAACGAAATCAAAACATCAAATTTATAAATGTGAAAAAATTTAAACAAAAATTAAATGAATTTCTCTTTTTTATAATATTTTATTTTATTTAAAATAAAATTTAAATATTATTTATCATTAATATAGTGATTTTAACGAATTTAATTATTACTTATTATTATTATTATTATAATGGGTTATATGAATTTTAATTTTTTTTTTTTGTATATATTTAGAATAGTGATATTTTTCATTTAAATAAAAGATAATTTTTTAAATGAATAACAAAAAACTATAACGACTCACTTACTAGAATTTTATTTAAAAAAATATTTTTTCTATTATTTAATTCTCATATAAGTGTTGATGGAAATAATTGAAAGATATTTTTTTATGCAACCGATTTATTTTTTATTCTTATTAATTTCTCTATTTATTAATATTTTATTTTATTTAAATAAATTTTAAATATTATTTATCATTAATATAGTGATTTGAATGAATTTAATTGTTATTTATTACTATCATAGTGGGTTTAATGCATTTTTTTTAAATATTTAAAATAGTGATATTTCTCATTTAAATAAAAGATAATTTTTACATTAAATAACAAAAAACTATAATGTCTCACTTACAAGAATTTTTATTTGAATTTTTTATTTGAAAAAAAATATTTTTTTTGTCAATTTTAATTTTTTTTTCTAATATTAAGTATTGATGGAAATAATCGAAAAATAATTTCTTTTTTATGTAACCAATTTCATATACAAATAGAGCTTTAAAATGACAAAAAGAATAATAGTTAAAAATAACAATTAAAAAATCTACGCGCCCACTGTTTTCTAATCTAAGTGACACTATTTCCAAATAAAATCTTATATAAATACTTCACCAAACAATTAAAAAAATATAACTAAATGAAATAATATATATATATATATATATATATATATACACACATACACACAATAATAATGCCAAAAATCTATAGGCCCACTGCTTTCTAATATAAGTGAAACTATTATTAAATAAAATCTTATACAAGTACTTCACCAAATAATTGAAAAAATATAATGAAATGAAATATAAACGACAACTAAATTACATAAATAAAAAAAATGTAATTACTAAAATAATTCAGTAGTAAGTATCCTTTAAATACTAAAAAACTGTTAAAAACAATATTATTTGATCCCAAAAGTAGTAAAAAAAAAAATAGAAATAAAAATGTATTACATAAATCAATATTAATTTAATTTTCAAAATATTTTTAAAATTCAAAAGTTCTAAACCAAATATTCTTTAAATACTGAAAAAAAAATATAATATTCATTATTTGATCTAAAAAATAATGAAACAAATTAGAATTGAAAATGTGTTACATAAACAAAATCTATAAACAAAAATCAAACTTGACCAAGATATTAATTCTTCAGAGGAAAGAGCAAAATTTTTATTAGATAATTTTAATTAATTTTTTAGTAGTATAGTAAAAAGGCAAAAATAATAATTTTATATTTAATATTAAAGGAAATGAGTGTCGGAAATATTTTTCAAATGTTAAGGGATATCGTTGTAAGTTTTTCAAATGATATGGGTTTACTAAAATTTACTGATTGTTTTCATTATAATTATATGTAAACATATCTCTTTATCTCTTTCTCTATCTTCAAAAAATTAATAAAATTATTTCTCTGCATCTATTAATTACATATAAATCTATTCAATTTTATTTACTTTTTTTAACATTTGTAACAAAATAATAGAGACTATTAAACAATATAAAAATGACTTATTGGATTATTTTAAAATTATTATTTAAAAAAAAATGTTAAAAATTTGTAAAACCATTCTAAGAACTTATTTACTTATTATTCACTATTTTACAAAAATAAATATGAGTGGTGAAGAGTAATAGTTTTGAAAGTTTTGGCATAAATAGTTTCTAGGTTACAATTTTATTTTTATTTTTCAGTATTAAAATTTATTTTTGTTATACTTTCATAAAATATGATAAAAAAATCAATTAAACGATAGGTGTAATATTCAAATAAAAAATATATAATAATTCTTTTTGTAGACCCGCATATAATGTGGGTTAAAAACTAGTAACTATTTAAAAACCAAGTTGTTGGCCAGTGAGCTACTTAAGAGAGGGTGAATTGAGTAGTTATAAAAATTAAAATAAATTTTAATCTTTTTAACACTTAAATAAACAAATAATCTATTTACCCTAAATCAATTATTATCTTTACAATGCAGCAGATAAGTGAAGGCACAAGAATAACTTTATCTTTTTATTAGACTCAAGACTAACCTAATTTTTTCATAGGTTAATAATTAAACTTAATTCTTTTATATTAACCTAATGTTCAAATCTCACCGCCTCTATCCATTATGTTGCATACATTGCCATGAATTAATTTAGTGTCACATTATTTGGTGACTTAATCAATTTTAAATCTAAATAAAAATTCAATTTTAAATTTAAATAAAAATATAAATGATAACAAAAATATAAATAAAATATCTATTTATTTTGGTGATAAGTAGAATTTTATTCCCAAATTCTACCCAAGAAAGCGCGCACAAGAACACCACCGCACCCAATCAACAGATCCTTCACAAAGAAATAATAAATAATCCGGAATTTCTTGCATCACATCTAATTCATACTTGTCGATAAATTATAATTCGTTCTCTCTCCTCTTTCTCCTGTTTGTTATATGGGAAAATCGTTTCCTTCCACCAGCAGGCTGCAAGATTTCGCTAGGATTATCAGCTCCGACAGAATTCAACGCCCCAAACACACTAAACCCGTACCCAGAACCCGATTTCCGTCTTCACCCGGACCCGCCAAACCACCGGGGAAGGGGGTCCGAGTAGAATCGCCGCCGCCGCCGTCGCCGCTGCAGCAGAAACAGTCGAGGTTCAAGAAGATGGAGACGAATTCGTCGGAGCAGCAGCAGCAGCGGAGGGAGGGACTGATGCCTCTGTCCGTGGTGGTCGCCGACTGCGTGAAGCGGTGGTTTGAGGACACCCTCAAGGAGGCCAAAGCCGGAGACACCGCCATGCAGGTCTTGGTCGGTCAGATGTATCACAATGGCTATGGCGTCTCCAGAGATCCGCAAAAGGTTTATAAATCTTCAACTTTTTATTGTTTTCTCCTCCTTTAACTTGAAATCAAATTGATTTTTTCACACACAAATTAGGGTTACCACAAGTCACAAAATATGTATATCTCTGCGTGATACTTAGATTTGGACTGTTTATGATAGAATTGCTCTTGATATTATTGGTTTCATTAGGCTTAGTGGAGATATTTTGATGAGTTTCCTGTTAGGTAGTGTTTGGTAGGGCGATCTTAAAGGCGTGCTCCTCGACATTGGTCTAGTGCATTAAGATTAAATTCAAAATTTAATTTTAGGATTGCTCACCACTCCAAGAGAGTAAAACTCTGGTTGACAAGGAAAGGGGCACCTTCCCTGTCCAACCGGACTAACACCTCTTCGGTTATTCCAATTCTGATGCTTCAATTCCGTGCAATCAAACACTTATGGACATTGGAATAACACTTTGAGTTCAGTGTTATTTGATCTCTTAGAGCATCTCCAATTCTATTTTCAATTTGATTATGTAGGGAAAAGCTTGGATTAATAGAGCTTCGAAGATTCGGTCTTCAGCATGGAAAGTTAGTGATAAACGGCCAGGTGATTAGAATTTCTCTTTATTTTTCTTAGTTGTGGATGTTTTTGGTATATTTTTTCTTTACTTGGCGTTGTTCATTCTTCTTCGTCTTCTTCTTCTTGTTTAGGGTACAACGTCAGTGACTCGGATTCAGATGAGCCAAATGTCAACCCAAAATAGGATTCCAATAGGGTTTTTTGCCTACTTCGTAGCATCAAAGTGAGTTAAATTTTCTTCCATTTTCCTTTTTTTTGTGTGTGTATGTGTTTGTGTCATTTCTCTTTAGGTAGCGTTTGGTAACCCAGTTTTCATGCCTTAGAATTGGAATTGAAAATGAGTTCCATGAAGCCAAACGCTACCTTAAGTCCGAGTTTAATCCATTTGATGTTGAGTCTTGATGTGATTAGAAATTTGGAAGTTTGTAGCTTTTGGTTTGAATATTTAAAAGTGTTTTCTTTCTCCATTGGAGTTCTTTGAAAGATTAGATACATGATTTTAACAAGCTTTAATGTTGTTATTGGAAAAAAAATTGCAGATCGTTTTTGCCTATGTATCATACGTATAGAATTCAAGAAGCCATAACTAGAAGTAGTTGGACACACTTTGGGCAAATCCAATTTGAATTGAAGTTTAGTTGCCGTTGGGCTTTTGCTTAGGGCCCGTTTCGTTGTCCTATTGTACTACTTTTAGATTAGTCAGTTTATGAATCGTTATAATTTAGTGTTTTGTTGTGAAAATTAAAAACACTAAATACTATTGTTAGATTTATCCCACATCGGATGTAGAAGGGGCTGGTGTTATAAATGTGAGGGAAAACCTCACTTCATGAGCTAACTTTTTGGGGTTGAGAAAGATCCAAAATCACCTTACATTGGTATCAGAGCGCAGGTTACAACAAGTCTGGCCAATAGCCACAAAATGAGAGACTGATTGAAGGTTAACTAACCAAAAGTCCGATGTTTTTTTTGTTTGGAGGGGGGGATTGTTTGGTTTATCCCACATCGGATGTGAAAGGGACTGGTGGTCAAGTTATAAGTGTGATCAAAGCCTCACATCACGAGTTAGTTTTTGGGCCTCTCATGAGCTAGATTTTGGAGAGGCCCAAAATTAACTAGCTAATCATTTTAGTTCTAGTTCAAATGTTATTTTCTCGTGTAATTGGAGTAAAATATAGTTAAAAAATTTAACTAAAGTAAACAATTGTATGTTTGTTTGTTCAAATAAATAATACATAAATTTGAATAAATCATAAGTAAATGGAGACATATACAAATCCATTTATTAGAAATAAGATAATTCATAAAATAGGACAATTTTAGACAATCAAATGGGCCCTTGGTGTTTCTGTTTTCAGAAAATTTAAAAAATTTGTATCTCTGTTGTATTCCCAGAAATTTGTTTTTGAATCTTGGAACACAACTAAGTTGAAACATATTTTTTTGTTCTCGTATCTCGTCTTCTATTCCAAGGGTATTGGGAATGGGCTTCCTTCGTGAACGACACAAGATCAATTGTAAGTTGTGGTTCGTATTGGTAGGTTTTTTGTTTCATTGAAATACTTATGAATTATGATGTAGTTTCCTTGTACCCAAGAGGTGTTAGTTTGGTTGGCAAAGGGAGGTGCTGCCTTTCCTTGTCAAATAAAGTTTGATTCTCCTGGAAAGTACTTCGGAAATTAAATATTGAATTTAATCCTGAATGCACGAGACCGCTGTGAGGGAGTGCGCCTTTAAAATTGTCTGGGAAGGTGAGTGGTCGAGGTGCGCATAAGTTGACTTGGACACACCTTACTGTAAACCCCCCCCAAAAAAAGTGATGTAGTTTCCCCGTGTTGAATCATGTTCACTACTAGATTTTTTTTTTATGCCTAAAAATTGATAATTTAAGCTTAGGTTGAGTTTGTTTAGTGGGTCTGTTCCCATATTTCGGTTTTTGTTCCTAGAAAATTTGTAACAAAAACGGAAATCTGAAAAAAAAAAAATCTAATTTTGTTCCTTCCTAGAATTTTTTTGTAAAAATCCATGAATTAAACAGAAATATATATTCTATTTGTTCACTTATTTATTTTCCTGTTCTGTGTTTTCTTAGAAGAGAAACACTAGGTGGAGTTTGTTCAGTGTTTTTGTTCTCGGACTTCTGTTTTTTTGTTCCCAAATTATTTTTAACAGAAGCAAAAAGCTGGGAACTATTTTGTTTTGTGCTTTAGATAGCAGAACTATTATCTTACTAACTTTTTATTTATGACTATGTTCTCATCTTTTGCAGTGCATTCTCATTCATTGCCATTGCACACTGGTGGCAGCCATCTCTATTGCTTAAACTCAAGGCTCTGCTCGTCTCTGGTTGTGCAATTGATCCCTTGTGAGATGGTGGTTTGTTTGTTTTTTTTTTTTCAAAATATGATTTACTTGTATTTCGTTGTAAACTTTTATTTTTAATCTTCAAACTTGTTGACTTCGACAATCAGACCTCTATTTTGAGCAAAGTATTTTTTTGTTTTGAGTACAAATGTTGGGGGAGAAAGTTTTGAACACTAAACCTTTCATAAGGGAGATACACTACTAAGTTAAGTTTTGGGTTATTGAGTGAATTACTCATGTGGTATTATAATTTGGTGTTAATTTGGGTGAAAATGTCCTAAATTTACCCCTACCTACTGAATATGCATGTGGCTTCTAATTGAGAGAGCAGTAGTATGATATTTCTTAATGAAAAATATAGTTAATGTTGCAACTTAATTTAACAAGTAAATATTTGAGTTAAAATGTAAGGTTGGGAAAGGATTTGATAAATATATAAAATTTGTAACAGATGGGATTTTAATTTTTTTTTTATTTTAAAATTTTTTAGATAATTTTTTAATGAAAAAATTGATTATGTAATTTTATAGAAATTATTTGGATAGAGAAGTATTTCTATTAAATTTTAATAATAAAAAATTATAAAAATATATCTAATAATTTAATTTTTATTTGGTAATTTGATAATATAATATTTATATTCATTTTAATAATACAATTTTAATCAATAATTATTTTAATAATATTATTCTATATATTTCACAAATATAATTTTCTTATATAATACGTAGAGATGAAAGAATTTTAAAGTTAATACAATTATAAAATAAAAAATAAAATTGAAAGTACAATTATAAAACAAAATTAAAATTCTTTATGCAATTTTATTATTACTTTATCTCTTTTCCTCATCTTAACCAAGATAAGTTAGCTCGATTGGTAAGGAGAAGTGTCACATTTTTTTGTCAATTAGAGATCAAATTTCTTGGAAAACATTCTGAGAATTGAATCTTAAATTTAATCTTGAATGCATAAAGCCGATGTGAAAGTGTGTTCCTTTAATATTGCTTGGGAATGTGATTAATCGAGGTACGCGTAAATCGACCGAACACCACCTTACGGTAAAGTTAAAAAAAAAAAAAAAAAAAAAAAAAAAAAACAATTTTTTTCCTCATCTTTCAAATACAGTGATGGCAGATGAACTCACTCTTTCTCCATTCCTTGACTCTCTCCTTTCTTGATCTCAACTTGCCAAATCCATCAAAAAAAGAAAAGAAAAAAAAAAGAAAAAACTCAATTGGCGATCGCCAAGTTTCGACAAGCAAGAATAGATACTGGATAGGAACGTAGAGTGAAGTAAATAGTAAATTAAAAAAAATAACATAAGAACTTAAAAATAATAGCATTTTGAAGAAATTTATCCTTTTTCTATTATTAATTTCATAAATTACACCATCCCACTTACTTACGTACCTATGAAAATCGAACCCAAACCACTTGGAAAGAGAAGGTATGCCTTACCACTAGGCCACCACCTATTCTCAATTTCATAAATTTCTCTTCATAATATCCAAATAAATAATTTCTAAATAAAAATATGTAAAAATTCTTTACTTGAATAAATTCTCCCTCATATTATCTTGTTGGAACAAATAACTCAAACAAAAATTCCTATATTTTTTTTTAGATGTTTTTATTATTTAGTCCTTATTTAAGAGATCATGTAGGAAAAAAATATTTAGTGCACTCAATTAAGTTTTTAGTCTTTTTGGTAGACAAAATAGGAGATAAAAAGACATATGTAACCTTGAACAACTATAATACATTAATATGTCAATGTTCACTCACCTCACTATATTATTTTTCTCTCTCTCTCTCTCTCTAAATTGGTTGGACCTTACTCTCTCTAGCTTCTCTTTCTCTCTTCTCTAATGGTCGACCATAGCTAATCACGACCACCGAAAGCCACCGCCACCAGATCCGATCACCCAACACCACTGCCATCCAGATCGGACAACCGTTAGTCACCACTAGCTAGATCCAGCAACCATCGCCAGCCACCAGCTAGATTCGGACCATCATCAGCTACCAACAGCTAAATCAACCTCAGCAATGCTCCATCGAACGCCACTACCACTAGATCCCACCATCGAACGCCACCGCCGCTAAATCCCACCACCAAAGCTTGGTTGTGTTTAACAACCGTCTCTCTCTTCTCACCATGGCGATTTGATCTAGATTTGTGGGCAAGAATTTTTCTCTAAGGTTCCAGATTTCACGATTTGTTTTGGATTTGTGGGTATTTTGATTTTGTGGGTTTCTCTAAGGTTCCAGATTTCACAACATCCATCACATTTCACGATTTGTTTTGGATTTGTGGGTTTTTGGTATAATTTTTTAAGTGGTGATGGTGGTGGATGGTGGCGATGGACAAGTATATATATATATATATATATATTTCTCTCTCTGATTCTTGGTGGTGATATATGTTGTTCATTTTGGTGGTGTTTGCACACATATTTTTCTGGATAATGTTTGACGTGTTAATATTAATACAGAAGAGATATAAAAAATGTGTATTTTTTAACATTAACGTCAATACTTTGTTTTTAATTTCTCACATATGAGTTTCCAGATAACGTAAATGAGTTAACGTTAACACAAGAGACCTTAGAAAAGCGTATCAACGTTAACTCGAACTAAGAAAAATATATATTTACATTAAACATTAGTATTTTGTGTGATTTTTTCACATATGTTTTCTGGACAATATGAATGTATTAACGTTAATACAGAAAAAGACTCCAAAAAATGTGCATTTACATTATTGTCAGTGTTTGCTTTTGATTTTCTCATATATACATTTCCAGACAACATGAATACGTTAACGTTAACACAAGAGACTCTCAGAAAAAATGTGTATTAACGTTAACACAAATTCATCCTAATCACACATTCAACCTAAAAGAATAAAATACCACATATGATAGTTAACGTTAACGCGCACAAGACAAAAATATATAGTAAGACGTTAACGTAAATATTCAAGTAAAATACATAAAACACACAAAATTCCTAAAAAATAAAATACGTTAACGTTAATATCCACAGTCCGATAGTGAAAAAATGTATTAACGTTAATGTATAGAAATAGATAAAAAAAGATACGGTAACTTAAAACATAAAAAAAATAAAAAAAATATAAAAATAAAAAAAATATGAAAATATGTTATCACTAATGCACACAAAAAATGAGTTGACACATCCAAAATTAATTAACGTTAACCCACTAAAAAATGAATTAACGCACATATTAAAAAAAAAAATACAAGGGAAGATGTATTAATGAAAGTAAGAATTGATTTAATGTTAGCGATGCATATTTTTGTCTTTCTTATAAGACAAAATGGAAGAAATCGTAATTAAACGTTTACATAGGACCAAAATGAAGAAATATGTAAACCAAAATGAAAGAAATTTTTTCTAAAGAATTAGTGGAATCCCAATTTTCAATATGCCTCTATAAAAGACTAAAAAATAAGAACCCCATATTATATTAAAAATATTTAGAATTATGTTCCAAAAAAAAACATCTTTAAAGAAAACAAAAACATCTAATGGTATTTAATTAATTTTCTCAATACACATGGTCTTTTTCTCCTAAATTTTCAGTACAAGTTCGTAACACGATTAACATCAATGGAAGCAATCACAAAACCAATCCATCTGAAATTTTGATCACAAATTTTTCTTCTCTTTTTGTGTATTTGTTGAAATCAAAGTCAAAAGTTACAGAACAATTCATAAACATGACGATAATTGCACAAACAGGAAAGATCTAAGCCAGTAAAAGAGTCACTGTACAGAGACGATTATTTACATTGAACAGAAGATATTCAAACATCAAGTTTCAGATTTGATTCCAACACCTGCATCGTAACTCGGTCAGATCTGACTCAATTATCTCGGTTGCTGAATCGGCCTCGGACTCGCCTTCACGTTCACGATCTTCGGCGCCTTCTCAGCGAACCGCGGTATCTCCGCCGCCACTCGTGTCTTCCCCCAATTCAACGATCCTAGCGTAATCAGATCCCTACGACTCCCTCTGATTTGTTCCTCTGCGTGAGCGAGTCAAAAAACAAGTCAATTCCACGAATCGGAAGAACTAATTCGAGTGAAATCACCACTGTTTCTACCGAAATACTCACCTCTGGTGTCGAAGGGGTCTCCGGAGAGGAGAGAATCGGCGTCGGGAAGGAATGGATCGTCGTCATCGGGGAAGGCGGGGTCATTTTGTGGATCAGAGAAGCACTCTTGAAGCCAGTAGTCGCGGAACCATGGAGTGGACTGAACTAGGTCCCACCACTGGTCGGAGAAGTCCTCCACCTCACGGTAAGCCGACGGGACATAGATCGGAGCGTTAGGATTCAGATCAGATGACCGCACGTTGCGGAAAATTACCTCCATTGACACTTTCTTCTGCAAACACACAAGATCAGCTTCAAATACCCTGAAAAGAAAGAGAGAGAAAGGGAGATTGCAGATATCTCTTAGAGAGTGAGTACCGGAGAATGCACAAATATCTTCGCCGGAGAGCTGAGTAATAAAGGCTGTGATAGTGGAGCTTTATAAGGTGGAAGTGGTAAAAAGGCACTATACTTTGCTTTTATTACGGAAATACCACGGCTTTGCCGCATTAAAAAGGAAAACTGTGGGTCAACCATCGGCTAGTGGATGAGTGCCACGTATATGATAATTACATTTTGTCGTTTTCCTATGAAACAAGAGTGATAGATAACGCGTCACCGTCCTCATCCATTACCAGACACGTTTGTCAGCAATTGTACCGCGCGTGATATATCACGTGCAATACACTCTATAGTTTTGAGTGTATGTACAATTGTACATGAGGATTTTATTATTCAGCCATTTATTGAGTGTACTTTTAGAATTCACACCTCTGGATATGAACAGCTAAATTTTTAGATCCTATAAATATTAATTTTTTTTTTTTTAATTCTGATTCTCTTATTAACATTTATTTACAAATTTGTCATTATATTCTTATGCAACAAGATAAATTTAGAACACAAAAAAGATGTTAACGTTAACGTAAATTTATTTAAGTAAAAATCACTTACCTATATTACAATATTATATTGGGAATTGACATTAACGTTATTGCATCCATTTTTTTTTATTTTTTTTTACAAGTTAACGCATCATCTCACAATTTATTTATTTTGTGCGTTAAGTTAACGTTAACTCATTTTACCACTAGACGTGTTGTGTGTTTTTTCTCTTGAATATTTAACATATTTACGTTAACGTATCTTATTCATTTATTTGTGTGTTAATATTAATGTATTTTTTTTTATTTTTTTTGTGTATGTATTTCACATTACCGCCTCTTTCATTATTTGTTTTGTGTGCATTAACGTTAACGCATTTGAGTGAGTTTGTGTTAATGTTAATGCACATTTTGTTGTCTCTCTTTGTATTAAACTTTAATGCATTTAATGTTGTTCAAAAAATTTGTAAAATACAAATCACTCACAACACAGGCAAACTTAGTGCATTAACGTTAACGCAATTACAACCCCATCACATTTAACTTAATTGCGTTAACGTTAATGCGATTACAACTCAGCACATTTAACTTAATTGTATTAACGTTAACGCGATTACAACCTATTACATTTAACTTATTGCGTTAACGTTAACCCAATTACAACCTAACATATTTAATTTAATTGCGTTAACGTTAACGCGATTACAACCCAACACATTTAACTTAATTGCATTAACGTTATCGCAATTATAAACCAACATATTGAACTTAATTACGTTAACGTTAATGCATACCAACCCAACACATTTAATTTAATTGCGTTAACGTTCATTATAATTACAACCCAGTCATTAACGCATTTAATTTTGTCCAGAAAACATGTGAAAAATCAAGAGAGGGAAAGACTATAATGCAAGTAATTAGCTAGATGTTTGGGTTCGATTTGCGTTAATATTAATGCACATTTTTTTGTTTCTCTTTGTGTTAACGTTAACGCATTTAATATTGTCTAGAAAAACATGTGAAAAAATCACGCAAAAATATTAACATTAACATAAAATTAACACCCAAACACAGATCCCAAAAACGATAAAGTGAGGAGTTGCCGGAACTTACAATTTCCAGTAACAGTGGCGACGTTGGGTATTAACGATTTTGTCGGAACCACCTATCAGATCTGGAGCTTTCAGATCTGAAATTCTCAGATCTTGAACTTCCAGATCTGAAATCCCAGATCTAATAAAAGTCCAAGAGAAAAAAGGGGAGGAAGAGAGAGGGAAGCTAGAGAGAGAGGGTGAAACCCCACAACCTGTAGACTTCCACATTAAAATCCTTACGTGAAATCTCCATTTCCAATGAAGTGCTTGACATCAACTTCTCCAAACAAATGGCCAAAAACTAATACCAATTTTTGAAAACTTTTAAGAACTTGCAGAGAAAGAGAGAATAGTGGTGGTGGTTAGATTGTTGTTAATGGAGGTTTTTCCATGGAAGAACACTAGGTGTGTATATATATGAATCTATACATGAAACCCACTGATATTGTTGTGGGTAAGGTTTAGAAAGAGAGAGTGAACGTGGGTAAAGTTTAGAGAGAGAGTGAGGATTGCATGTGAATCAGACATAAAAGGAGAGAAAATTAACGTAAATGTGATATAGAAGGGTATATGTGTCTTTTCACGTCCTATTTTGTTTTACCCAAGGACCAAAAACTTAATTGGTTGTATTGTATGATCTGAATTATGAGTGAACAGTTGAAAAAATCTTTTTTCTCAATGATCTCTCTAATGAGGACTAAATAATAAAAAACTCATTGTACATTCCATTTAGAAATACAAATATTCTATATAATTTTGAGGATTTACTTCCATACTTTTGATGTCTTGATATATTTACGCTTACTTGTAGGTCGACGTCGAAGAAATTGTAAGTTCATTTCAAAAATTACTTCAATTTTTTTGGAATGAATTTATAAGGGGTAGTGATAAGTTAAAGTGTAACTTTTTATATGGACATGCAACTTCTTTAGAATAAATCCGTAATTTTTTTGAAATTAACTTACAATTTCTTTGGATGAATTTATGCATCTAAAAACCCTAAATGTATTGTAGTCAATCTTCTTAATCATTTATCCAATCAAGTATCATGTTACTCAAATATTCTATCTAGTTGCAAGAAAAAAAAAATTGTTGGTTGTACAGGTGTTTTAACTGGTGCCATCAATATTATCGTTTGAACTTGATTTATATTACTCGAATACTGGTGGCACCAGTTGTTGGTGTCAAAAAATGGTGAGCACCCGTAGTTTGGTTTGGACAGGTGACCGTGAGAATTTGTTGCTGATGTGGTGGTTATGAATTGGCAAACCCGAGATCAATGAACTTTTGACGCTTTAGGAATCCTTGCGATCTAACTTGAGCTCCTCGCTAGACTCTGAGATCTTGTTCAGATTTCGAGCTGAATTCGACTCCGGACTCTATTCTGATCTCCGAACTGAGTTCCAAGACTGTATTCCAAGCACCTACACAAAGGCCTATCGGGATTGTGCTCGATGAGACCTATCCGGCGTGAGAATAAGTATTAGGAGAGAGAAGGCTATAAGTGCACTAGAGTGAATTAGAAGCATGTACCTTAGGGTAATGGATGCCAATGAGTATTTATAGGATGCAAGACTCCATTAGCGCCACGGTTAATTAGCTTAATTCAGCTGACAGCCAATGAGTTTGCAGATTAAGGCCTTAAACACCTGGACTGGGCTTTTAGGCCCATTTGTAGAAGCCCATGGGCCGACCTACTTGAAAATGAGAGTAATGATCCATTTCTAGCCCTCCTGGATGATTAGGAGGTAGAGAGGGCATCAAAACGGCGTCAGGAGCTTCAAAACGACTTTAAGAGGCCCCATATGTGAAAGAATCCGAGTTGAGAGTGCTCGGGCACCTCAGCTCGGTTCACTGATCTTCAAGGATGAAATAGAAGGGTCAATTTGGGATAAGTCCGAGCTGAGGGTGCTCAGACACCCCAGCTCGGACACGCTGCTTCCTTATCCATTTGGAGGTTCTTTTTGTGCATAAGTCCGAGCTAAGGGTGCTCGGACACCTCAGCTCGGCATTGTATCCCCAATTTCCATCTAAGGGTTCCTAATTTGAATAAGTCTGAGCTGAGAGCGCTTGGACACCTCAGCTCGACAACGTATCTTTAATTCTATCTTGAGAGTTCCCAATTAGAGGCAATCCGGTCTGAGGGTGCTCGAACATCCCTAGCTCGGCCATGTAGCTTCAATCTTCATTGGAAGGCCCCTCTTTATATAAGTCTAAGTTGAGAGTGATTGGACACCTCCACTCAGCGGTGTAGCCTGAACTTCCTTTGAGGGCTCATTTTTTGTAGATAATCCGAGCTAAGGGTGCTTGGACACCCCAGCTCGGCCAGGAGACATCTTTTTTCATTTGATAATTTCTCACTTTTAGAGACAATTTGAGCTGAGGGTGGTCGCACACCCCAGCTCAGCATGGAGATCCCTTCATTTGAGACACACTTTGGTTGATATCCGAGCTGAGGGTGTTTAGACACCTAAGCTTGGTATTTTATCTTCAAACTTCACTGTAGGTTCCACATCTTCAATATGTTCGAGCTGAGGGTGCTCGGAGACCCCAGCTCGGCAACTTCTTCATACTTGGACGCCCTGGTGGAGGGTTCTAAGGCTTCTCCTTTTGGATATATTCGAGTTGAGGGTGCTCAAACACTGCAGCTCAGATATTTCTTTGTACTTGGAGGAGAGAGGAGTTTAAGGCTCCCCCTTTTGTATATATTCGAGAGGAGGGTGCTCGGACACCACAGCTCGAACCTTTTTCCATACTTGGGTTTGGGGAAGAGTCTTTATGCACGTGTTATCTTTTTTACCAAATTTACCTCCATTAGTTTCCCCTTAGTCCTGAGCGTCCGAATGTAGAGAGGGATGTTTGAGACTTTTATTTGTCGGCCTGGGGAATTTGAGACAGTTGTGTTTTGGAAGTTGCACTCAGGGCCATTGTGTTTAGCGCGCGTGTGGCACGTGCACCCATCTAAGCTTGCTAGGGAAGCCAAACTGTATGATTGTTGGATGGATGCCACATGGCACAAGGCACAAGAATCGATGTGATAGTGTCCGTTGGGCTTTGCGACTCTTTGTATGGGCACTTTCCTTTTTATAAAAGGGGTCCCCTTCATTCATTTTACACATGCAAAAATTTCGAGAGCTTTTCCTCTTTTCGGACATTGGTACATTTTTTCTCCTATGCCTAAACTAAAAATGTCGTTCACTTTTTTTTTTTTTTTTTTTTTTTTTCCGGGTTCGACCTCTGGCTCCTAGTTCTTCAGGGTTGAGCATCGTCCCGCTCCTGGAGACGCTTCGTCTTCTGCTCGGGCCAAGCTCCACAAGTCTAACGGTGCGATCCAGTCCAGCCTAGCCGACTGCACAAACGTGGTAGGCCAAGGTGGCGAGGGTGACAGAGCATCCTCGTCCTATAATCCCGGTGCCAGGGTTTTTCCTGGTATCATCATAGTGACCGAGTTTTTCTACGCCCTTCCCTTATCCTAGGTATTTCGCGATAATGAGGTGCATAATGCTAGGCTGGAAAAACTCTATATCAAAGTCCTAATCACAAGCCCGCTTTGGACCACCAAGACTATCATGAACGAAGCCACCATTCTTAAGTGCCAGAGTGAATATTGTTTCTTAGACTCGGTTCAGACGATCATCCCAGGCCCAGAAGATTAGGTGTGCATGCCACCAGCGGGCTATATTATCATCTATAAGCACCATCTGGAAGTGGGTCTTCAATTTCCCATCCACTGGTGGATCCGAGCAGTCTGTGCGGAGTACGGATTGTGTCTGTCACAAATCGCTCCAAACAACATACGAGCCATCGTGGAGGCATTCATCATATTTCGGGCCGAAGAAATTGGCCATCGTGGAGGCATTCATCATATTTCGGGCCGAAGAAATTGAGTCGAGCATAGAGCTCTTCAAGGTTCTTTTCTACCCCAAGCCTTTTCCTTGATGTGCTGGGTGGTATTACATTTTATCCAGGTCGACTTTCCCAAAAGACCTAGATTATTCCATTTACAATTGAAAGCCCCAATTTTTCTATCTTGGAGGGAGTGGTTGGCGTTTGGGCTTGGAAGGTGAAGGGAAGTATCCCGTTCAAATGGAATAGAGAAAAGTCAGTAAGACTATGGCCTTTTGGGGGGATTTGGGTTCTCGGATTTTTTCTAACACTTGGACTAATTTTCTCTTTTTGTCTTTTGTGCAGAGATGGAGAAACCAAAGAAATAGAGACCCAAACCAAGGAAAGAGATTGGAGCAAAGGGTCAGAGTTCTGAAGACGGTCTACAAGGAGGTAAAAATGCTGATTAACTCCATTCTGTTCGATATTTTCTGGTATCGACCACCACATCTTCCACCCGTTCTCGAAATCTCAGAAGATTCAGAAAATAGTAAGTTATCGTTGCCTTGCTAATTCTCTTTAATTTTAAACATAACTCAAAAGGTCATACGTACTAGTGAACATTAAAAAAATAAATAAATTATGTTTCAATTTATTTTAAAAAAGAAATAATATATATATGTACATTTAAATAAAAAAAAATCCTACTTTGATTGAAAATGGACTTCGAAATTTTGCAAAGATAAATCAAAGTACTTGCGCTTTATTTATTTTGAATTTCACTAGATATATGTACTGTTTTTGGACAGATATTTTAGGGTGTCTAATACATTTCTCGAGTATAATTGACCACCGAACTTATTAAATTTTTTGATTATATATATATTTTTTTGGAATCAAACTTTGGGCATTCAAAAATAAAATGTTTTCATTTTTTTATGAACTCGCACACCAATTCAAACTTGATGATTAGTAGAACTTTTATTTTATTTTGTTTTATTTTTGGACCCGAATAGGATAAAAAAAGCGCGTACAAAGTCCACTTTTTTTCTTTTCAAATCTTTTTCAAAGATGTTTCAAATGACACTTGAATGAGTTAAAAAAAAATATAAAATCAAACGTGTTTCACAAAATAAACATTTTACCAAAAATATTTAAGAGTTCATAAGTGTATTTGGTCAACATTAGTTTTTCTAATGTATTTTGCTACGGTCCCAAATTTTAATTTATTATTTATCAAATTCACTCCGTACAATAATTTTTTGAGAAAGTTCAACAACTCGGTCAAAAATTCAAAATTACTGCACGATATGAAAATCACTATAATTTTTTTAATTGAAAAATTATAATGAATTTAATGTAATACAATAAGTTTGGACTCTAAAAAAACTTACTATAGTCGACCCTACTGGGGAGTACTCTGCGAATTAAATCTTGAATTTAATCCTAAATGCACCAAGTCAATGTGGGAGAATGTGCCCTTAAGATCACTTGGAGAGATGATTAGTTGAGATGCACGTAAGCTGACCCGGACAACATTTTACAGTAAAACCAAAAAGAAAAACTTACTATAGTGCATGAAGTGCATATATAGACACAAATGTTAAATTTGTAGACTATTCACCAAGAATCCCCATTTTTTTTTATATTTTTTTTTTACCATAAGAACAATGTATCATTAAAGTGTAAAATAGAATGTTTTGACAAAATTCTTGAAATAAAAACAAGAATATGAGGGCTTGGTTTGAGGAAGCTAAGAGACATGAAACTTGCTTTCTCTTTAAAGCGTATTTGGTCCTTACTAAATGGTGATTCAATGTGATATCAGTTTATGCATTCTAAATATAAGAAAGGCCTCTCTGTTTCTCTTTGGAAAGACCATCCTGGTAGTTCAAAAATTTGGAAAGATATGATAGCAGCTAATGAGTTTTTTCTAAGGATATCTAGATGGAAAATCAGTGATGGCTCATCGACGAGTTTTTGGCACGATGATTGGGGTCTTGGAATTCTTGCAGCAGATCTTTTTCAAACTGAATGTCTTTATTTTGTACATGATTACATGTAGGGTGAAGAAGAGCTGTTGTTTGATCTTGATCCCGAGTTGTAAGATTTTTTACGCAATTCTTTCCCGCTGTGTTCGTCAGAGTCTGTTCGGCTTGTCTGGCTGCCGAATAAGAATGGTGATTTTTCCATTAAATCGGTGTGGCATGCGATAGTGGGGGGACTGTCATGTTAGGGGTTCTTTGGGATCTCATCTCAGTGTTATGGGGTCACAAGCTTTCTTTAAAAATCATTTTTTTTAAGGGAAACTTATGTAGAATCCTGTGGCGGTGGACTCGATGTTGATGAAGATGGGCGTCAATCTTGCCTTAGGTTGTAGTTATTGTGTGATTCGAGCGCAAGAAACTTTGCAACATCTTTTTGTGGAGAGTGAGGTGGCGACTAAAATTTGGCAAACTTTCAGTGCATTTTTTAATATTCCTTGCTTGGATCAACCTCTATTACATAGGCTCACTCTTTAGGGGAATAGGTTGAGAAGTGGTTCTCAATTCCATAATCTGGGAGTGTTGGTCTCATCCTTAATCTGTTGGGAGATTTGCTTAAGTCAGAATAGAGCTATTCATGACAAGGTGACAATGTTGTATGGTTGGGTCGTGTTCAAAGTGCCGTCTTGGGTCTTTGCTCTTAATCTTTGGGTTCCGGCTAAAATTGTTGCTTCTACTTTTGGGATCCATTCTCTTTCGTTGTTGGGTTGTCCTTTGAGAGCAATTCAAGTTCGTCGACCGATCTCTTGCATTTGGACCCGTCCTCCAAAGGGATACTTCAAGTTTAATGTAGATGAGGCTCTCAAAAGATCCACTTTGCATGTTTTTTGTGGTGGGCTTATTCAAGATCACAGAGGTAATATGCCTTTTTGCGTTCTCTTCTCCTCTTTTGGTTTATTCGAGTTTTCTTGCAGAGTTACACTGTTTATTCATTGGGATTCAAAGGGCTCTCCTTTTGGGTTTCCATCCGTTTCTTATGGAAAGTGATTCACTGGAACTTGTGCAAGCTATTAAGAAGGATTGTCCAATTTGCTCGATGTTGGTACTTTGGAATACCTTTAGATTTTACCTTTCATTCTTTGATATTTTCATTTCTCATATCTATCGTGAATGTAATTTTGTAGTAGACTGTCTAGCCAATGTTACTATTAGTAGTGTTATTTTCTTTTATTCCGAGATTTTCTTATCTTCTTTCGTTAGTTCGTTCTTACAGGAGGATCGTCAGGAATTTTCTTGTCTCAAGATGTAATTCTTCTTTATTCAATAAAATGTCCGGTAGGCATTTTCTTTTACAATAAAAAAATAAAAAATACTTACGTCCATTCATTTACATCAATTTTCCTGACGACTCGCATCATTACCCCAAACTCTCTCTCCTTTCTTTCACCTTTATTTGTCAGAAAATAGAAATAGTATCCGTTATCGGCAACTTGTTTTTTTTAATTACTATTCCTGCTTAAATGTCTATTATGCTTTTATTTATGGGGTGGTTGAGTTCTTGAAAGCTTGAGGAGATCAACAATGGTGGCGGGACAGTCGCCCACAGAGGGGGACGTCCCTGGCCAATTAAGCGAGAATTGTGGGATCAATATACCGCTTCACTCTCCCGGAATTTGGTCTCTTTCTGAAGCCAAAGGATTCTTGACCTACGCTTTGCCCAGACTGCAGTTGCAGCTGTCTTTGATCTTCCTTCTAACACAATGTCTTCATGTCTTGTTAAAACGTCTCCATCTCCCTCGCCTTCTCTCCGAAATCTTGGTATTCTTTAATCCTTCTCTTGATTATATTTATCTTTTTTGAAAAATGTTAAAAAAATCACTTTTTTTTTTACATGATGTGTAGGGATGGTAATAAAAATCAAACCTATTACCTGAGCGAAATCAAATCGAATGATTTGATTTTGAAACCGACTAAATGGATTGGTTATGATTTTGGCTTTAAAATTACCAACCGAAGCGGTTTTAGTTTTAGAATTTATCTTTTATATCTTAGTTATGTTTTTGTTTATATATAAAAAACAACTATTTGCGATTTTTGTAGTTTTGATTTTGTTTTTTTTTTTTTTTTCTATAAAATTGAAAAATCTTAAATGGTTCTGCGGTTTTACGATTTTAGTTTTGTATAAAGTAAATGGTTCAGTTTTAAAATTGTTTATAAAAAATCAACAGTTAGTTGCGGTTTTGGGTTGGAATATGTCTAATGGTTTTGGTTTGGTTTTAAATGACATCCTTAATGATGTGATTTAAGCTGGAGTAATTCTCAGACCAACGATTTTTGGGACGGGTTAGTTGGGCTGCTATGGAGGTATTGTTCTGGGAGGATGGAGAAGTGTTGATTGGTGGGCTATCAGCGATTGGGTTTATGTTCTTCATGTTCTTGATCGGAGTCAAGATGGACCCGAGTAAGGTATTCAAGGCAAGAATAAGGGCCTGGATCATCGGCGTCATGGGGGTGTTGGTTCCCATGATTGTCAGCAGAGGTATGATGGAGCCGCTGGACGATATTTTTTTTGATACGCAAAATTATATTTAATAAGGGAAAATTCCCAAGCTACATGGCAGCATACAACCAAAGGTTTCAAAAGGGTGTTCACAAGACATCACACTCGACCAAAAAGAACAAAATACATATAGCTATATAAGAGAAAACAATAACCAAATCAATGGAGCAAAATAGCCCTCCAGGATCAACCCACCGCAACCACTAGACTTTCAAGCAAAACATTGGAACCCGATTCCCTCCAATTCTCCAAGTAGCTAATTAGAAAAAGTTCCTCAAACCGCTTCACTTATGGAAACATCAGCAAATCCCAATTCTACGAATGCCATTCAGAATACGAAGTGTCAAAAAATTCTCCATTAACAACACCGATTCTTTCCAAATAAATACTACAACATATTTAAAACTAAATGATCTAATAAGAGAGACAACGACAAGAAAAAAGAGCACTAAGTCAACCTCCAAAAGCGGCACCGTTTAGACTAAACGACAATTCACACAACCAATGATGCACAACAAAAAACAACCCCAAAGATAGTAAACGCGGCCCCAGCCACCTCATTTTCCACTAGCGCACCCAAACTGCGAGAGAGTTTCTTCCTACCTTTTTTAGGGAAGGAGATAAATTATGACGAGGACTCTAATCTTGAGATCGGAGAAAAAATCTTGTCAATATCATCAAAAACATGAACTGTAGGTGGACTCTAAACTGCGAGCCGCTAGACGATTTGCCAAGTTATAGGATACGGACGGCAAAATCTGTCACGGCGATACAGACGTTGACCCCATTTCCTGTGATTGCGTCGTTGCTGATGGACCTGAAGATTATGAACTCGGAGTTGGGGCGGTTGGCGCTGGTGGCGACATTGATAAGCGATATGTTGAGCAGCGCCATAGGGACGGCGGTGTCTAACGTGAGGGTGGGCTACCTCCATGGCGATAAAGCCATATGCTCTGAGTTTAATTATCATCACTTATTATCTTGTCCGCGTGCCAACTGCTATGGTGGATTGTCCAACAAACTCCGGAAGGTATGTTTTGGATTTTTTTATTTTTTATTTTTTTTAATCCTATTTTAAAATCAATAATTTTGATGTTATATTAGTTAGTTAATTTTTCTAATAAAATAATTTAACCTTGGAAAATATTTCATTTACTTTTTATAGGGATAATTGATTGGAGGTCTAATAATGACATTAATTTAATAAAAATTCTCAAATTAAATAAATATTTTACTTTTAGTTACGTCTATTAGAATTTATGAAAATACTAAGTTCCAATTAGGGTCGCTTCTCCAATTGCCGCCCATCGTGGGTAGTTACCCACATGATTCTGACTGTTGATTTTCGGCCACTACCGTAGGTCGGTCATTGAAATTTCGGTCATCGGTTGTAGAAATATTTTTAGTTACATTCAATTAATTATTTAATATCTTTTAATATATGTTTTATCTACATTTTGTTTTTAGTTATATTCAACTAATTTTTTATTTTTCCTTCTCTACAAATTTACACCAATATAACTAAAAATTACATTGAAAAATTGTAAGTAAAAAATATTTACAAACATATAACTAAAAATATATTTAAAAAATGTGATTGAAAAATACATTAAAAAATAGTTATATGTGACTAAAAAATATTCCAAAAAAATTAGTTATGTGTAACTAAGAGATATACTAAAAAAATAGTTACATGTAACTGAAAAAAATCTGACACCCAATGTCCGGACTCCTGCGACCGGAGATTTGAGGTCCTGCAGTAGACGACGGCGGGTAGTAATGGAAGATGTCGTTGGCGGTCGACAATTAAAAACATTTGATTGGAGATATAAGGAAACATTGACTGAATTAAAATACAAGTAAAAACATACGTAAAATATATATTTAACTTAGAATTAAAATAGGATAAATGATGAATTAAATTCTCTAATTAAACAATTCAAAATTATTCCTTTTCTATAAGCGCATCCTAAGTTGAGTAAACTTTTTCAATTTTTTAATACTACAATTGCAATTTTCAAAATTTACGAAAAAAATTAAAAATTAACTATGATTTTTCTACTTATCTTTTTTAGAGTTAACCCTATTTTTAAAAATAAATCACATGGTTATAAAGCCAATAATTTTTTTAAGAAAATACTATATATATTATCTAAAATTGATATTTCATAACTAACCCTTTTTTTTAAATAAATAAATAAACAAACCCTAATTGATCTATTTGTATAACTATATCTATATCCATAACATTTGTTTTTCTCTATATATACATATTTCAACTCTTCCATTAACACCATCTGTAACCACCATCGCACCACCAACAACAACTACAACCACCACCGCGAGGCCACAACCACCACCATGCGTCCTATCACCATCACACAATCATCCGCTGCCAACTCTCTCTCTCTCTCTCTCTCTTTTTCTCTCTCTCTCTCCACCAGATTGGTCGGCTCTCACTACAAGCAAAAGTAGTATTAGTGACAAATTTTAGTCACAAAAGATTCCTCACTACAAGTTAGTTTTAGTGAGGAAATATAAAATTCGTCACTAAATTAGTCACAAATATTTTACCGCCATTTAACTTTATTTTAGCAACAAACAATTAATTATTAGCAACAATTATTTTTTGTGGCTAAAAGATTTATAATATATAGCCACCAAATAATTCATCACTAATTATCAAAATATTAGTATTTTAATATATATATAATTTGGCATGAATGGGAATGGCGTATATGGTATACTAGCATTTGATATATATATATATATATATATATATATATATATATCAAATGCTAGTATACCATATACGCCATTCCCATTCATGCCAAATTCAGATTCCCTCGCCAATGCCTCTATCGTCTGCTTTCCTTCTTCCCTACTCAGGATCTACTACTTTCCTTGTTTGCTGCTCACGATATTAGAAGAATGAAAAATCTTGGCGCCAAGAATTGCCGCTCTTGTTTTCTTGTTCACTCATCTCCTTTCCTTATTCGAGTGTGGTATTGATCGCTCAAATATAATACCCTTAAAATGGTACCGCGATACTGATGTAGTACGAGTTTAATTAGGGTGATCGAACCACAGGGATCGGTCTTGTAACTATTGAATTCTAATTATTTGTCTTTCTTTAACTTAAACAATTGTGTTCTGAGTTTGAAATATATGACAAATAAAATACTAATCTTAAACAAATGAAAATAGATAACTGGGTTAGGAATTGTGGATTTCGTATTTTGGAATTATATTTTTCTTGTATTTTTTTTTTTATTTTTTTTTTAATTTAGATTTGTGTAAATGAGCATTCCCAACTACAAGCCGGAACTACTCAAAAGGATTCGATTTATTATTCTTCGGTATGATTTATCTTCAGTATGTAATTCTTACGTTACTTTAATCTAGGGTGAATTACAATCTAAGCATAATCATCCAAACCAATAATTAAATCCTAAGAATACGATTATATGATCGTTAGATCTAGACTACAGGTGCAAGATCTAACGTTCTAGCAATAATTGAATCTAAAATCAATATCTCTACAAGAATATTTCAAAATTAAATTCAATCACGATTTAAACCATTTATCAAATACAAAATTCATCATCATATAATTGTTTACACATAAACTAAAATTAATCCAAAAATACAATATTACATAAATTAAAGTACATACCACAATCCTAACCCGGTTAGGAGAAGATTAGTCGTTCATAGAGTTTTCTTCAATACAATAGATGTCCAACAATTGTTCCAACATGAAGAATTTCCAGAAAAGTTTCGGCAGTCCAAAATTGAAAACAAAGGAAAAACTAAGATTCAAGAAGGAGAAAAAAATGAAAAAAAGAAAAGCCTCCCTTTGCCTACTATCGGCACTATCTATTAGTAGAAAAAAAAAATGAATAAATAAGAAAAACCTCCCCCTTTCTATTATGCCTCCTGTCCAAAAGAAATACCAAAATAAAATCAATCATCACCTCCCAAAAGGAAATGGCCAATAAAGAAACATGATCCACCTTTTTGCTAGTAAATATCAATTAGCATCCAAGATTCCAAATTAAGCCCATATGGCCAAATTTGATCTCCACCGAAAGTCAACCCCTTAATTTTCCATTTTTGTCAAATTAATCCCATTAATCATTTGATTCTCCAAAATCAACTTCCTCCAATTTTCAGTCATTTTCATGATTTTCTTTGTCATTTCAAAATTAACGCGTTTTTGCGCCAAATCCAAAAACCTACAAAAAATAAATAAAATGAATCAATTTTAACTAATTTAATTTATTTTAAAGATTAACAAAACTTAAATTCACGGTATTAGATCGCATAAAATGTGACGCGATCACACCTTCAAACCTAAATTTTGCTAGTCCTCGAGTAAAACTAAATATCTAATTAAATGAAACGCCACTTCCGTAGGGAACACGATTGCATTTAGCGCATGCAACAAGCCTTTAAATCCCTAGGTCACCCCTAGTGGACGAGTATAGTCTCGTGAGGGTTTACAGTGATGCCACCCACAAACATCTCAAATTCCTTATTGTGAATTTTATTCCTTACAAAAGATTTACCAATCATGTCCAATGCTAATATATTAAATCGAGATCATACAAGAGTTACTAAAATAATCATTAATCTCATAGCATGTGATTTTTAGCAATATTCTTTTTTGCACCCACAACATACATGTAACTCTCATTTATAATGAACAAGTAGCTGGTCAATTAGTTTTAAACAATCAAAAACTTTTTTTTTTTTTTTTTTTTACTAAGTGGCTTGTGCAATGCTAACCCCACTGGGCTTTCTAAGGTGTCCATGTAGCGAGTGTTGGGTCAATGCTCCCAATCCAGTTGGCTCGGGGCATTAGGTGTTGAGGCACCCTTCAGATTTAATAACTCGAACATCTTAGGTTTCGAGGTTAACGAGTCACTTATTGTCTTAACAAATCATTTCCCCCTTTTGACGTGAACACTCAAAGCTTACTGAGACAAGAGACCCGATTACTCAGCTAAAGTTCATCATTAAGACAAAGAATCATTATTATTGACACACAATTTTTTTTATTATTTTATTTCAATTTCAGGGTTAAGTTATTCTCATGTCAAAACTTAGCAAACCAGCTTATGTATTAAATTTAGAATAAAACAAATTTAACATGCATGTAAGGGTCGAAAAATAATTTATTTTATTTTTTTTTAAAAATCAGTCCTATGTTCCAATGATTATTTTAGCAAACTCAAGTTCGTACCCGGCAGACATGTTATCATAGGATAGATTGAAAAAAAAAATAAGTGTAGAATAAAATACAAATATCAGCAGAAGTACAAGCATTCATCCCCCCCCCCCCTCCCCCAACTTAAATTTAGCATTGTCCTCAATGATAAAATTACGAAATAGTTTTGACAATGAAGGATACTACCTGGCGTGTCCATAAGTATAACATAATTGAGTAGATGTAGAATGCCTACAAACCTGTCTACCAATGCACTCAAGGAAAATCATTAAAATAAAGTATAATAACAGTAAAACTATAATAATTAAAATGAAATAACTCAATACTCTAAAATAACAGCGGGTTGCCTCCTACTTAGCGCTAAGTTTAACGTCTTTAACTAGACGTAATGGGGTATCATAAATAAATCGGATCAACTAAGTTGATCGCCTCGATGATGCCCCGCTCCTCAAAACCTACCATGTGCTTCAATCTTTGGCCGTTAACCTTAAGTTTTCGACCGTCTCTCAAGTCGATTATTTCCACTACCCCACTAGGGTGTGCTTTTTCGACCATAAACGGACCATCTCATTTAGATCGAAATTTGCCGGGGAAAAGTCTCAACTTTGAGTTGAACAACTACACCTTCTGATTAGGATGGAAAGACTTCCTATTAATAATGTTATCATGAAACGCTCTCGTCATCTCCTTATAAATTCTAGAATTTTCGAAGGCTTCATTCTGTAACTCGTCCAACTTCGAGAGTTGAAGCTTGCATTCATCCCCTGCTCGTTTCATCTCAAAGTTCAATGCTCTCGTAGCCCAATAAGCATGATACTCTAGCTCAACCGGTAAATGACACTTTTGCATACACCAGTCGGTAAGATGACATACCAATAGGTATTTTGTAGGCTGTACGGTATGCCCATAAAGCATCAACCAAACGTTCCGACCAATCTTTATGGTCGGGACGTATCGTTTTCTCTAAGATTTGCTTTACCTCTTTGTTGGACACTTCCGCTTGACCATTAGTTTGAGGGTGATAAGATGTGGCCACTTGTGAGTCACAGAGTAGTTGCGTACTAATGCCTCAAATGGCCTATTACAAAAATGTGAACCCTCATTACTAATGATCGTCTGGGGTGTCCCGAACTTGCTAAAAATATGCTCTCTCAAAAAGCGGAACACCACCCTATAGTCATTAGTTCTGGTAGCTATGGCCTTAACCCACTTCGACACATAGTCTAAAGCTAACAAGATATACTCGTAACCAAAGGATGTTGGGAATGGTCCCATGAAATCGATGCCCCACACATCAAAGATCTCAACTATCAGAATAGGTTGGAGGGGCATCATATCTCAGCGGGATATTGATCCCGTGCGCTGACACTTGTCACAAGCCTGACAGAATCGATGTGTATCTTTGAATAAAGACGGCCAATAAAATCCACATTGTAGCATTTTTGCGGCTATCCTCTTTCCCCCAAAGTGTCCTCCGCAAGCCTGAGAGTGACAAAAATTTAGGATACTGTCAAACTCGCACTCTGGCACACATCTCCTTATCACTTGATCCGCACAATGCTTGAATAAGTGAGGATCCTCCCAGTAAAAATGTTTGACCTGTGAGAAAAAATGGTCTCTATCTTGTTTGGTCCACTGGGAAGGAATCTCACCTATAGCGAGGTAGTTTGCAATGTTCGCAAACCAAGGTGGGGATACTTGGACTATAGAGAAAAGTTGTTCATCGGGAAATGAATCCCCAATAGACTTTTCTTTCTTGCTCTCATTGATAAAAACCCGAGATAGGTGATCGGCCATGACATTCTCTACTTCCTTTTTATCTTTAATCTCAATATCAAATTCTTGGAGTAAGAGAATCTACCTAATCAGCCGAGGTTTTGTTTCTTTCTTTGACAATAGGTACCTCAAAGCTGCATAATCGGAGAATATGATAATTTTCGACCCTAGGATATAAGATCGAAATTTATCCAATGCAAAAATGACGGCCAACAGCTCTTTCTCGGTAGTAGTGTAAATCACTTGTGCTTCCACAAGTGTCTTACTTTCATAATATATCACGTGAGTTACTTTATCTACTCTCTGTCCTAAAACAGCATCGACAACATAGTCGGAGGCATCACACATAATCTCGAAAGGTCGAGAGTAGTCCGCTGGCTAGCTGATAGGAGTAGAAACTAGCATGGCCTTAAGCGTCTCAAATGCCTTTCGGTATGACTCATAAAAAACGAAGAGCACATCTATAGCAAGTAGATTACAAAGCGGACGTGCAATTTTGCTAAACTCCTTGATGAAGCATCGATAAAATCCCGTGTGCCCCAGAAAAGATCGAATTTGCTTTACCGTTGTGGTCGGTGGCAAATTCGCGATGACATCAACCTTAGCACGATCCACCTCAATCCCTTTCTTTGAGACCACATGTCCCAACACAATGCCTTGCTGAACCATAAAATGGATTTTCTCCCAGCTCAACATCAAATGAGTTTCTTCACATCTTTCTAGAACTTTCTCTAGATTATTAAGACATCCTTCGAATGATGTCCTAAAAATTGAAAAGTCATCCATGAAGACTTCTAGAAAGTTGTCGATCATATCAGAGAAAATTGTCAACATGCACCTTTGAAAGGTTGTCGGTGCATTGCACAGTCCAAAGGGCATCTTTTGGTATGCAAAGGTACCGAAGGGACAAGTGAATGTGGTTTTCTCTTGATCTTTAGGAAACACCGGGACTTGGTTATATCCCGAGTATCCATCAAGGAAATAGTAATAAGGAAATCCCGCTAACTTCTCTATAATCTGATCAATATATGGTAGCGAAAAATGATCATTTCTCGTCATGGCGTTGAGTTTTCGATAATCAATACAAACTCCCCATCTTGTGGTTTCTCTGGTAGGGACCAACTCTCCCCTAGAATTCTTTACCACTGTGATTCCTGACTTTTTCGGCACCACCTGAACGAGACTCACATACTTGCTATCAGAAATTGGGTAAATGATACTAGCATCTAATAGCTTCAAAACTTCTTTCTTCACCACCTCTCTCATGTTCGGGTTCAATTTTTATTGAAACTCTCTCGTCGGTTTTGCATCATTTTTGAGGTGGATTTTATGCATACACACCGAAGGATTGATCCCCTTTAGATCTGCCACTCCCCATCCTATAGTCCTTTTATATCGTTTAAGGACATTAACCAACTTTTCTTCTTGCTCACCTGTTAGTTTGGCCGAAATAATCACTGGTAGTGTATCATCGTGGCCGAGGAAGACATACTTGAGTGAATTCAGAAGAAGTTTTAACTCAAGTATCGGTAGAGATTCAATTGATGGTTTCAGTGGCTCACTTGCTAGCGGCGGTAACAGTTCAAGTTTCCTAAACCATGGGGTTTCATCATGGTGTATCCTTAACACGTCATGGACTTCCTCGCATAACTCCTCACGTCCCAACCCTTTATCCTCCATGTACATGATGGTTGCTTCTAGGGGATCCCGAGACAACATAGAAGGTAAAAACTCTTCCACTAATGCATCGATCTAATCAACCCCAAAGCAATATGATGAGTTCTCATCAGGGGGTTGGTTAATCACCTTAAAAACATTGAGTCTCACCTCCATGTTTTGGAATGACACATCCATGACTCTCGACTTGCAGTCAATGCAAGCATTGGCTGTGGCTAAGAATGGATGTCCCAATATAACCGGGATATCATGGCTAGGGTTGCGAACAGGTTTTATGTCTAAGACTATAAAATCCACGAGGTAGAAAAACTTCTCTACTCCTACTAGCACATCTTCAATTATGCCTCTCGGTCTTTTAACTGAACTATCAGCTAACTGGAGTGTCACCGATGTAGGCTTTAGATCCCCCAAGCCTATACGCTCATACATGAAAAATAGCAGCAAATTTACACTTGCGCCCAAATCTAGGAGAGCCCTTGCGATGGGTTGGTCTCCGATCACACATGCTATAGTCGGGACTTTAGCGTCTTTAAACTTTGGTGGGGTTTCACATCCTAAGATGGTACTCACTTGCTGTGTTAGTAAGACCTTTCTTGACACATGTGTTCTAGATTTTCTTTTCCGTATGCAAAGGTCCTTCAGGAATTTTGCATACGCGGGAACCTATTTAATAGCGCCCAAGAATGAAAGATTAATCTTTACTTGTTTGAATGTTTCTAGGATATCTGTCACAACCCGTCCTGGACACCTATCATCCCGGGGCTGGTGTGACTACAGCATGACATCACCACAACCCAAATATGCCTAATAAAAATGACAATATACACCCACTGTATAATACATACATCTATTATGGGGGGCGCACCCAGCCCGAAGTTTTTTTTAACTAGAAGTATTCATCCACGAACCTTCTTAGGTTCACCTTTGACCGCTTCTCTCAAATCGTCCACATGACTCCATCACATAGCTCTACCTAGTGCCAGTAGGGGACCGACTCCTAACTGTTGTACCTGTGAGTGTACTACTTTCTTAGTAAAATATTTTTTTTAAATATTAATACGTTCTAAATATTTTCACAATTTAGTATGGATCAAGCACAAGTATATAAGCAATGACAATAAAGGGATATAGATAAGTTCTATCTAACTCCATCTAGCATAAAATCCTACCAATCATCATAATAAATAATATCAAATCAACCAATATATGTAAAACACCACATCTCAAGCACCAATCTCAAACACACACCTCCAACATACACACGCTGGCCAACCCTAGTGATCGTTTTAACCTCACGATCGGGAGTTGCAACGATACCGTACCATCCGTAGAATATGCCTTCCTACGAACACCCATCACTCCGTTGAAGCGGATAATCACTGCGCAGTATAAACGTCTAACATCACTCTGCCGAAGTAGATAAACATCACTCCACCGTAGAGGATAACATCACTCCGCCGAAACGGATAATCTCACTCTACCGAAACAGATAAATACAGCATCATCGAATCACAACTCAATAAATATCACCTACTCAAAATCGTCAAATCACCACGTCTACCATTTTTCTCAAAACCAGCTTTTAAATTCAAAAATCATATTTCATATCTTCTTTTAAAGAAAACGTCTGATTTTATCAAAACCACTTTTCCACCATTTTTTTTTAGAAAACCAGCCATTTTTAGAAAAATAGATGTTTCATATTCTCTTTTTAAAAACACCGTCTAATTTCACCAAATCCAACGGAAATTCATTTTCAGCTTCTTTTTGAAAACTATCGAAATCCAGTTTACCAACTCATTCAAATCTTGCTTGATCCATATCATTTATAAATTCATACAGTTTAAATAATCACATATTTCATCATATATATACATAGAAAAATAGTTTGGCAAGAAGACAGTACACTCACCTCGATATCCGTTTTGCAAAACTGACACTGCCCGTACTTTATCTGGACGTCAGTGCCTGTGAACCTAATAGTGGTAGATTCTAAATTAATATCTTATCTAAAACATTCTAATCATGCAATACGGACCCTATATTCCGAATCGTTACTAATTTTATATACCACGTACTTAAAATTAATTAATCGTTACGAAATTATTATGATTTTAGGATTTGTAACACTAACTAGAATTTAATTTAACGAGAATTAATAATCGATTGAAGTTTCACCTATTTTCGAAACGTTTGGCGACCACGAGATGAATTTTGGATTTTCCTGGGGTGGTTTCTGCAATTTCCTTTTTTTTTTTTTGTCCCTATTGTGCCCACTGTTTCTGTTTCTGTCTCAGTTTGCGATCCCGACCACCGACGCCGGAGAACTCTCGCCGCCGACCAAAACTCTCCGCCCCACCAGCTCCTCTCTCTCTCTCTCTCTCTCTCTCCACCAACCTTCATCATGGCGATCAACACACACACCCGCAACACCCGAGCAGATCACACACATACACTCACGCACAACCTCTGTCTGAACACAGCAGTCCCACCGATGACAACCCACGATGATAACACACCACCGGAGTAAACGACCTCTCCGTCGAACGGACGGACATCACTCACACATATAATAACGGACTGAGCGATGGACAAAGCACACATATACACACACACACAAATACAGTTGACGACGAGTCGAACACATTACCGAACGCTTACCGGACGACCGACGACGATTACCCACCACCTATGTCGAACCACCCTCTCCGTCGACCACCGAATGCCCACGCACGCCCACAACCCTGTAACCGAAACATCCTGCCTCGCCGGCGATCACTTTTCAAACACGAACTCCGGCCTGCTCTCTCTCTCTAGATTTCTGATTTTCAGATTTCGGATTTTGGACTCTTGATCATGGGATGTTTTTTTTTTCTTTTTTTTTTTTTTTTTTTACCTGTGCATGAAATTAGTGGATTCGAATTGTCTAAGCGTGCCACATCGTTCCTCTTATCTGTTTTCTTGCCGACCAGCTGTTTCCTTCGACCACCGGTTTGTGGGTATGTATATATGATAAAAAAAAAAATAAAAAATCATTAATTGCTCTTTCCTCCCCCCAATTTCCTTTAAACCTTGATTTTAATCCTTTTCAACTTTTAAAAGTTTCTAAGATTTTCAATTTCACCCCCTAAAAGTTTCATTTAAATGTTAAATGTCAATTTACCTCCCTAAATTGGGATTTACTGTTTCTATATTTTCAATTTGACCCCTAGACTTTCTATTTAAATTTTTAATTGTCCTAGTTTCACCCCGAATTTTCACAATTACTCTAAAATACCACTGAAATGACGTACCTGCTATGATTGAGGTCTTACAATATCTGTCATTCTAGCGCTATCTCACTGAATGGTGAAGGTTGAGTCAAGCATTGAAGAAATAGAGCCCTAGGAACTGAACGTATTTCTGTAGGTGTATCAAGTTTGGAGTTCGAACTTTTGGGCTCCTCAACTTTCTTGCTTGGTTGTGGTTCTTCAACCATCTTTTCATTTTCATTCTCATCCTCTTGAATTCTCTCCTCAACACCCACCCGATTGTTAACCTTTTTGCCACTCCTAAGGGTCGTAATCGATTGAACGTGCCCGTGAGGCTCGTTCATTTCTCCGATAAAGTGTTGACCTGTAGGATTATTTATTGGTTGACTAAGTAACTTTCCCTCGTCATTCTTATTCAAAGCATCAACGATCTGCCCGATTTGGGCTTCTAGCTTAGCTAGGGTCTGAGAATGCGAATTCACTTTTTGATTTTGCTCTTGATAAAGTTTAAAAAATTGTTGCATCTCAATTGACTGTGAATTTGCTTGACCTTGGGATTGGTTAAATCCTGGGGGGTAGGTTATGGTATTGAAGCCTAGAGGGTGGAACAAAAGACTGACCCTGAGTCGGTGTCTTCCATGAAAAATTAGAGTGATTTTGCCACCTCGGATTATAAGTGTTGGAGTACGGGTTGTTGTCCTATCGGGGATATGTTTGTGCAGCATTTATATGTTCTTGAACATATTCAGAAAATTGCGCCCCCGCAGGACACTCAAGGACCGTATGAGAAAGGTTTAGGCAAATTGAACATGCCATAGTTGGAGGAGGAGAAAGAGGTGGTTGATTTTGTAAGATGATTCGATCTAACTTCTAGGAAATCAAATCAACTTGTGCAGCGAGGTCTACTTGTTTGATCTCGTACATCCCTCCTCCTCGTGTTTGTTTAAGACCCTCTTGCCTACTAGCGGACGCATGTTGTAACGAATTTTCACTTAAATTCTCAAACATGGTCCAAGCCTCATCCTCACTTTTTAATAGGAACGTTCCACCGCAAGATGCGTCCACCATATGGCGATTGCATTCAATTAGGCCTTCATAGAAACTTTGCACTATTTGCCACTTTGGTACCCCGTGATGTGGGCATTGCCTCAAAAGATCCTTCATTCGATCCCAACATTCATGAAATTGTTCGGTAGGTTGTTGGGAAAATGAAGTTATTGCCTTCCTAATTTGGTTGGTTTTCCCGATTGGGAAGAATTTTTGTAGGAAAGTTTTTTGAAGCCTTTCCCAGGTAGTGATAGATCTTGGGGGTAAATAGTGGAGCCATTCCTTTGCCTGATCTTTTAGGGGGAACGGGAAAAGTCTGAGATAAACAGCATCATCAGATAGATGGGGCAATTTGAATGTAGTGCAAATTTCTAGAAAATCATTAAGATGTCTACAGGGGTGATCAAGACTAAGACCATGAAATGATGGAAGCATTTGGATAGTCGAGGGCTTAATTTCAAATGAAGTCGCACCCCCTAATTCAGGCAACTTAATGCATGAAGACGATGTATAAACTGAGGGAATGTAATATTCCCTCAATGATTTAGGTGGTTCCGCAGCCATTTCGGTAGGTTCAGAATTAACGGCTTTATTTGTTTTATTTTCAATTCTAGGTCTCCTAGGAACGTTCTCTAATATTTTATCAAGGTCAAGGCTGGGTTGTTTTTCCCTGGGCATAAAAGTGAGTACACCCCAAGACTACTTGCAAAATTTATTTATTTATTTATTATATTGTTTTGTTTCTTTTTATTTATTTCTCTATTTACTGTTATTATTACTACTAAGATTTTAATTATTTGACTTGTTTAAAAAAATTAATTGCTACTGTTCACTATATATATATATATATATATATATATATATATATATATATATTTTCGGACAACAGTGGAACAAAAAAAAAAAAAAACAAAACAAACAATACAACTAATGAACACTAGAAAAAATAACCAAGCCAGGCTACTGTTTTTGTACGTAACTCAATTTGCTGCTTCTTTATATATATATATATATGTATATTATGTTACTTATCGATTTATCATTACTGTTACCATTATTATTTTTATAGTTATTTGATTTGTTATTATTTTTATTGCAACAGTTTACTGTTTGTGTTTTCGGTTTTTTTTTATTAGTTCTTTCTTTACTTATTATTTTAAATTTGACCAAAGCTAATGTTTGTTTGTTTTTTCTCCGACACTGTTTACTGTTTTTTGTTTTTTTTTTTCTTCTTTTTCTGATTTTTTTTTTATTAAATTGTAAGAGAACGAAAGAATAATAATTAAATTCAACAATTAGCGATGCCGATCTCCGGCAATGGCGCCAAAATTTGATCGCTCAAATATAATACCCTTAAAATGGTACCGCGATACTGATGTAGTACAGGTTCAAGTAGGGTGATCGAACCACAGGGATCGGTCTTGTAACTATTGAATTCTAATTATTTGTCTTTCTTTAACTTAAACAATTGTGTTTTGAGTTTGAAATATAAGACAAATAAAATACTAATTTTAAACAAATGAAAATAGATAACCGGGTTAGGAATTGTAGCTTTCGTATTTTGGAATTATGTTTTTCTTGTATTTTCTTTTTAATTTAAATTTGTATAAACGAGCGTTCTCAATTACAAGTCGGAACTACTCAGAAGGATTCGATTTATTATTTTTCGGCATGATTTATCTTCAGTATGTAATTCTTATGTTACTCTAATTTAGGGTGAATTACAATCTAGGCACAAATCATCCAAACCAATAATTAAATCCTAGGAATACGATTATATGATCGTTAGATCTAGATTACAAGTACAAGATCTAACGTTCTAGCAATAATTGAATCTAAAATCAAAATTTCTACAAAAATATTTCAAAATTAAATTCAATCACGATTTAAACCATTTATCAAGTACAAAATTCATCATCATATAATTGTTTACACATAAACTAAAATTAATCTAAAAATACAATATTACATAAACTAAAATACATACCACAATCCTAATCCGGTTAGGAGAAGATTAGTCATTCATAGAGTTTTCTTCAATACAATAGATGTCCAACAATTGTTCCAACATGAAGAATTTCCAGAAAAGTTTCGACAGTCCAAAATTGAAAGCAAAGGAAAAACTAAGATTCAAGAAGGAGAAAAAAATGAAAAAAAGAAAAGCCTCCCCCTTTCTATTATGCCTACAGCCCAAAAGAAATGCCAAAATAAAATCAATCACCTCCCAAAAGGAAATGGCCAATAAAGAAATAAATACAATAAAGAATCATGATCCATCTTTTTGCTAGTAAATATCAATTAGCATCCAAGATTCCAAATTAAGCCCATATTGCCAAATTTGATCTCCACCGAAAGTTGACCCCTTAATTTTCCATTTTTGTCAAATTAATCCCATTAATAATTTGATTCTCCAAAATCAACTTCTTCCAATTTTTAGTCATTTTCATGATTTTCTTTGTCATTTCAAAATTAACGCGTTTTTACGCCAAATTCAAAAACCTACAAAAAATAAATAAAATGAATCAATTTTAACTAATTTAATTTATTTGAAAGATTAACAAAACTTAAATTCACGGTATTAGATCGCGTAAAATATGACGCGATCAGGTATCTCTCCTCCTTTTTAATCTCCAAAAACCAAATTCTCCGGTTCATTCATGCAATTGGTGTTCTCACTGCACTCCACCCACTCCGTCACTCCAACCCTAGTTCTCCTCTTGAAGGTTGTCCAACTAATTCTCTCTCTATCTCAATTAGAACAGGTACACACGTTCTCTTCAATTAGAATGAGATTTTTCATTCTTTGTCATTCTGTACCCTAAATTAAAGAAATTAGAATGAACACAATGGTATTTGTGTTTATAAATTAAATAAATTAAAGAGATTAACACTTCTGATATGTTCTTGTTTATTTTTTTAGGGCTTTAATTGAGATTGATTTCGAGGCTCTTAGCATATCCATCTTCTGAAGGTCTGTTTAATCTGATTCCATGTCTTCTGTATGATTGAATTTTGTTAATTTGTTTTTCAAATTCAGTTTCTCTTGCATGTTCATTTGGGTTCAAAAGATTGTGATGATAAGGCTGATCTCTTTAAGTGTTTTGGTTAATAATCTTGTTTACAGATTTGGATCTGTTTATCTCATGACCAATTTTGATTGTTTTTTAACGGATTGAGATGATACTTTAGAATCTATATATTTCTAGCTCGTGCCAATTATTTCTAGCTCGTATATGTATATGTTTCTGAACCATGCATATGTATCTGCATCGATTTTTTGTTTTTCCAAATCATGCTAATTATTTCGTTTTTGCAGCACTGTTTTTCTTTAGCTTTAGACTGTTATTTTTTTTCCAGCTCCTGCCCTGTTTAATTGTTTATTTCAGTCACTGCCCTATTTAT
The DNA here is from genome assembly GCA_016647705.1 of Eucommia ulmoides. Classification (NCBI taxonomy): domain Eukaryota; kingdom Viridiplantae; phylum Streptophyta; class Magnoliopsida; order Garryales; family Eucommiaceae; genus Eucommia; species Eucommia ulmoides. The sequence continues at coordinate 7,575,005 of CM028336.1, forward strand.
ATTTTTATATACAGCTGATTAATAATTTAATTGTTTAATTCTTAACTATTTAATTGTTAAATCCTGCATACATGAATAATAACACACAAATGTAATGGGGTTGGGTGTCTAAAATGTCCAAACAAGGTCCGATTGGCGCGAAACTCAAGGGTTAGTGTCGCCCCGGTTATTAAGACTTGTAGAAAGAAACAGAATCGAATTTGGATAAGCGGTTTAGGATTTATGTGCAAATATAGAATTTGAACACTTAAATAAGTTAAAATGGGGTCGAGTGTCCAAAATGTTCAAATAGGGTCTGATTGGTGCACAACTCAAGGGTTAGCATTGCCACGACCATTAAGACTTGTAAGAAGAAACCAAATCAAATTTGGATAAACGGTTTAGGATTTATATGCAAATATAGAATTTAAACACTAAAAGAAATTAAAATGGGGTCCGGTGTCCATAATGTCCAAACGGAGTCCGATTGGTGCGCAACTTGAGGGTTAGCGTCGCCACGTCCATTAAGACTTGTATGAAGAAACCGAATTGAATTTGGATAAGCGGTTTAAGATTTATGTGCATATATAGAATTTTGAACACTTAAAAGAAGTTAAAATAGGGTCGGGTGTCCAAAATGCCCAAACGGGGTCTGATTGGCGCAAAACTCGAAGGTTAGTGTTACCATGGACATTAAGACTTGTAGGAAGAAACCGAATTGAATTTGGATAAGCGGTTTATGATTTATGTGAAAATATAGAATTTGAACACATTTAAGTTAAAATGGGGTCGGGTGTCCTAAATGTCCAAACGGGGTCTGATTGGTGTGCAACTTTAAGGTTAGTGTCATCACGGCCATTAAGACTTGTAGGAGGAAACCGAATCGAATTTGGATAAGCGGTTTAGGATTTATGTGCAAATATAGAATTTGAACACTTTAAGAAGTTAAAATGGGGTCGGGTGTCCAAAATGACAAAACGGGGTCCGATTGGTGCGCAACTCAAGGGTTAGCGTTGCCACGACCATTAATACTTGTAGGAGGAAACCGAATCGAATTATGATAAACGGTTTAGGATTTATGTGCAAATATAGAATTCTGAACACTTAAAAGAAGTTAAAATAGGGTCGGGTGTCCAAAATGACCAAACGTGGTTCGATTGACGCGAAACACGAGGGTTAGCGTTACCACGACCATTAAGACTTGTAGGAAGAAACCGAATTAAATTTGGATAAACGGTTTAGGACTTATGCAAAAATATAGAATTTGAACACTTAAAGAAGTTAAAATGGGGTCGGGTGTCCCAAATGTCTAAACGGGATCCAATTGGTGTGCATTTCGAGGGTTCGCATCATCATGGCCATTAAGACTTGTAGGAGGAAACCAAATCAAATTTGGATAAGCGGTTTAGGATTTATGCGCAAATATAGAATTTGAACACTTCAAGAAGTTAAAATGGGGTCGGGTGTCCAAAATGCCCAAACGGGGTCCGATTGGTGTGTAACTCAAGGGTTAGCGTCGCCACGGCCATTAAGACTTGTAGGAGGAAACCGAATCGAATTTGGGTAAACTGTTTTGGATTTATGTGTAAATATAAAATTTGAATACTTAGAGAAGTTAAAATGGGGTTGGGTGTCCAAAATGCCCAAACGGGGTCTGATTGGCTCGAAACTCGAGGGTTAGCGTCACCATGGCCATTAAGACTTGTAGGAAGAAACCGAATCAAATTTGGATAAACAATTTCGGATTTATGTACAAATAGATAATTTGAACAAAATTAAAAAAGAAATTAAAGTGTTTTAAGTGTGTAAATCATTTTCCATTTGCTTAGTAAATTCAGTTTAGGATTTAGTGTTTTGTATGTTCAGTTTTTCATGTGCTATTTTTATTTGTTTTTTTCCCCTTTCCTCTGTTACAGTGCTGTGCTCTGTTTTTCTATTTTTTTATGTCCAGTTTTTCATGCTCGCTCTCTCTCTCTCTCTCTCTCTCTCTCGTACAGTGCACTTGCAATACTATATAGATTTATTGTGCAATTCTTCTGTCTGTGCTCTGTTTTTTTGTTTTTTATGTTTCGGTTTTTTTGTTCTGTTTTTTGTTTTTTATTTTGAGTATTTGCTCATTTAAAAAAAAAAACATTGAACTGATTTAATTCTTAAACACTGAACTGAACATTTTTTTTGAGTATCCGTTAAGCTGATTTTTCATTTTTTAAAATAAAACACTACACAGATAATTAGAAAAAAAAAAAAAGAGAAAAAAAGAAAAAAAACACTAAAAAAAAACTATAGTTGATATGAGGAATGCCGAGAGTGGTCATACTCGACTGTTTTCTAGCTGGCATTTACTTGTAGTACTATTTTTTTTTTGTCAATTTCTTTTTTATTGTTGTTAATTTTTTTTGTACGTGCTATTAGGAAAACGGATAAGAGTTGGATGGATGTCAAATATAGATTTAGCGAAGAATACATGAAGGGGGTGGCAGCCTTTATAGAATTTGCGCGAACTAATGCTATCAATAATTCGAACAAGATACATTGTCTTTGTCGAAAGTGTTTGAATTCTGTGTCCAAAACATTCTACGATGTGGAGCGTGACATACTTATGTATGGATTTCAATTAAGTCACAAAGAATGGATATTTCATGGGGAGAGGGTTTCTTTGACAATTGTTGATCATACGAGCGGCGATGAAATTCTTGAGATGTTGGATGACATGCTAGGCACAAACCATATAGATGTGAGTATGGATGATGGTGATGGTGGAGGGGAAGTTCAAGAGGACTTGCATGATGGTAAAAATATAGCATTTGAGAGGATGCTTAGAGAATCACAACGTGAATTATATCCCGGTTGTTCTAAGTATTCGACACTTTCATTTGTTGTAAAGCTCATTCACATAAAGGTAATGAACAAGTGGAGTAACAAATCCATCAATTCGTTTTTTCCTTTTTTGAAGGATGCTTTGCCAGAAGGTGAGACAATCCCCTCTTCACACTATGGGGCCAAAAAAATGTTACGGGATTTGGGATTGGGATATTTGTCAATTCATGCTAGCAAATATGATTGTGCTTTGTTCTGGAAAGAGAATGAAAAGGATGACAATTGTCCGGTATGCTGTGAGTGTAGATGGAAAAGGAATGACAGAAAGGGTAAGAAAATTCTGCATAAAGTGCTATGCTACTTTCCATTGAAACCCAGGTTGCAAAAATTGTTTATGTCGCGAAAAACGGCCGAAGATATGAGGTGGCATAAAGAGAAGCGCGTTGATGATGGTGTTTTGAGGCATCCTGCTGATGCCGAAGGTAGGAAGAATTTGGATAGAAAATTTCTCGCATTTGCTAATGATCATCAAAATGTGAGATTGGGTTTGGCTACGGATGGGTTCAATCCATTTGGGAACATGAGTAATTCTTATAGTATGTGGCCTGTCCTGCTCATCCTTTATAATTTGCCACCATGGAAGTGCATGAAAGAGCTAAATATTTTGATGTCATTGTTAATTCCAGGACTAAAAGCTCTAGGAGATATCGATTTCTATATGCAACCGTTAGTTGATGAATTGAAAGATTTATGGTCGAATGGGGTGCACACCTACGATGCCTATATTTCAAGTCATTTCACCCTATATGCTGCACTTCTTTAGACTATAAATGACTTTCCTGCTTATGCCAATATGTCTGGGTGGAGCACATATGGGTTTAAGGCATGCCCTACATGCAACGATGAAACTCCTTCAACAAGGATACTCTCCAAAACATGTTATATGAGACATCGTCGTTTTTTGCCAGCAAATCATGCTTGGGGTAATAGTAAGAAATTTAACGGACTGTCAGAGCTTGATCCAAGACCTAAACAAATGTCTGGGCATGATGTATTACAACAACTTTTGGATTTATCGGGGACTTTCACACGATGAAAACATCCAACCAACAAGAAGAGAAAGCGTCAGGAAGATGAAAGTAACTGGACAAAGAAGAGTATTTTATTTGAACTACTTTATTGGGTAAAGCACCAAATGAGAAATTGTCTTGATGTCATGCATATCGAGAAGAATATATGTGATAATGTTGTTGGGACTTTACTCAGTATAGAAGGCAAGAATAAAGACACAATAAAAGCACAGATGTATTTTGCTGACATGGGAATAAGAACTGAGTTACACCTAAAAAAGCACGGTGATTCCTATGTGAAGCCTCCCGCATGTTACACTTTGTCTAAGAGTGAGATACAGGGATTTTGTGAGTTTTTGAAATCTGTTCGATACCCAAACGGTTGTGTAGCGCATATATCACGATGTGTAAGCATTGCTGATGGTAAAGTGTTGGGATTAAAGAGTCACGATTGTCATGTATTGTTGTAACGTCTTGTTCCTGCTGGAATACAAGGTTACTTAGGCAAAGAAGTATGCACAACACTATTTGAGTTGGGAGAATTTTTTCGGCAATTGTATTAAAAGACACTGCGACTTCAGGTGATAGAATAATTGGAAAAAGATATTGTTCTCATCCTTGTAAATTGGAGATGATATTTATTCCTGCATTCTTCGATGTGATGATACACTTAGCTGTCCACCTTTCTGCTGAGGCAAAACTCGGGGGACCTGTACATTATCGATGGATGTATCCAATTGAGAGATATCTCAAAACTCTGAAAGGCTTCGTTACCAACAAAGCACGTCCTGAAGCATCGATAGCTGAAGCCTATATCGCTAAAAAAAGTTTGACATCATGTTCAATGTATTTGAAAGGAATCGAAACCAGATTTAATCGGGATGAACGGAATGATGATGGTGGTAACCAAGATAGAAATATAGGGTTATCAGTTTTTTCACAAAAGGTGCGTCCTTTCGGACATGCACGTGTATGTACTGAATTGAGAACAAATTTCGAACTCGTGCAGTGGTATGTCTTGAATAACTACGAGGAGGTGAAACCATATATTGAGTAAGTTGAAATTCATTTGTTAATATCTACTAGCAACATTTTTTTTTAATTCTTTATGTAATATAAATATTTTTTTCATAGTCAGAATGAATATGAATTGATGTTGGAAAGTGAAGAAAACATTCATCAGAGGCAACAACAATATTTCCCTTCGTGGTTCAAAGCACATGTAAGTATCAAAGTTCGTGTTTAACTAAAAATTACGATACAATGATATAACTAATTAAAATTATGGTATTTGTATTGTTTATCATTTAGATGAGAAAGTTGCACAGTAAGGGATCTCTTGAAGCTATAGATGAATTGCATGCCTTAACCAACGGCCCTGACAAGAGAGTTAGGTTGTACCCAGCCTGCATAGTCAATGGTGTATGATTCCACACAAAGGACCGTGATGATCGTCGCACTAGTCAAAATTGTGGATTGATGGTTGAAGGGAATAATCCACGCGAGCATCCTTATGAGGACTTGAGCACTAATGTATGGCATAATCTTTGTGATCTCTTTGAGTCGGAAAAATTCCAGGTAGTAAATGCTATGTTTGAGCATTAACATTAATATCTCGTCAATGATTTAATTGTATACATGTTCATTGACTTTGTATACATATAATGTAGAAGCGATCGGTTGCAAATCAAAGGAATCGCAAGAAACTATTGTACAATTATGTATCTGGATCCAAGGCATACGCAACACGCTTGCACACGAAGGTTGTAATAAAGTCATTTATAAATTTTAAATTAATGGTGCAAGTTTTTTTATTCTATAGTAATATTTTTGAAATGTAGAACCCAGAAACAGGTACATACCCAGATATTTTTGATGTCTATAGGAACACACACCAAAGGGCTGATGGGACATGGCTTGCACCGACAGCTGAAAATCTATATGTAAGTTTGTAAATATTATATTAAAATTTTAACTTTTAGTATTGCTAAAATCCTCCTAGCCTGTTAAAATTAAAAAAAAAAAATAAAATCCTTTACTAGTTAATTTTATTTTATAGAGACAAATGATGGAGATGAAAGAAAAGCCTATAGAAGAAGGAAAAAAAACCTATGAGTGATGAGGAGATTCATGAGGCCGTTCTAGGCCACAAATCGGGATATGTTAGAGGCCTCGGTCCCGGTCCAAAACCAACCTCCACTCACAGTTCTACATCTTCCCGTGGGCCAACACAAGAAGATTTTGATAACATGTAGGCTCAAATTGAAGTACTGACACAAATGATAGTACAACAATCATATGGTAGAATGGGACCGTCATCGTCATCATGGTAATTTTTGTATTTGATTTTCTTATAAGTTAATTAATGTTAATGTATCTAAGAAAAAGGAAACAAAAAGGGGAAAAAAAAATATTTGCTATTGGAAAAAGGACAGAAGAGAGAACAACTAGAAAAAAAAAAAAAAAAAAGAAGAAGTAAAAGTGCACGGCTTATGAAAGGCGCGTGCCTTACTGGTTCCGTTCACATTTCTGTTCGCATTTCTGTTCTGTTTCCATTCACGTTTCTGTTCTATTTCGGTTTGCATTTTTGTTCTATTTCTGTTGGCGTTGTGTTCTGTTTCTGTTTGCATTTTTGTTCTGTTTCCGTTTGGGTTTCTATTCTGTTTCCGTTCACGTTTCTATTCACATTGTTGTTTCTGTTCTTCTGTTTCTGTTCACGTTACTAATTCTTTTATTATTTAGTTGTTTATTTGTGTTATTTGTATAGTTTTTTATTTAATAGAATTTAATTTATATTGTTTGTTAGAACCAAATTAAATGGCTAGTGAATGATCAAAAGACCCCGCGTCTGTTCTGTTTTTTCTGTTTTTGCAATGGAATGCTTAGATTCTAGACACTATTTTTGTTCTGTTTCTGTTCGTTTTTGCTGTTTCTGTTATGTTTCTTTTATATTTCTGCTTCTGTTCTGTTTTATAATCTATTTTTGTTGTTTCTGTTCTGTTTCTTTTGCAATGGTATGCTCTGTTTTCTTCTTCTTGCCTTGCGTTTCTGTTCTGTTTTGGTTCGCGTTTCTGTTCACGTTGTTGTTTCTGTTCTTCTGTTTCTGTTCACGTTACTAATTATTTTATTATTTAGTTATTTATTTGTGTTATTTGTATAGTTGTTTATTTAATAAAATTTAATTTATATTGTTTGTTAGAACCAAATTAAATGGCTAGTGAAGGATCAAAAGAGGGGTATGTTCTGTTTTTTTCTGTTTTTGCAATGGAATGCTTAGATTCTAGACACTATTTTTTGTTCTGTTTCTATTCGTTTTTGCTGTTTCTGTTATGTTTCTTTTATATTTATGTTTCTGTTCTGTTTTATAATCTATTTTTGCTGTTTCTGTTCTGTTTCTTTTGCAATGGTATGCTCTGTTTTCTTCTTCTTGCCTTGCGTTTCTGTTCTGCTTTGGTTCGCGTTTCTGTTCACGTTTCTGTTTTCGTTCTTCTGTTTTTGTTCACGTTTCTATTTTTGTTATTATTTAGTTGTTTAGTTGTTTATATAATTGAATTTAATTTCATTAGGATTGTTTATTATAACTCAAATTAAATGGCTAGTGAATGATCAAATTTAATGTCGTTAGCCTAGCTTCGCTCAGGCTAGCGCCTTACCTTGCGCCTAGGCTCTCGAACCCCTTGTGCACCTCGGTGCGCCTAGAGCCTTTAACAACTATGGGTTCTTAAACAAATTAGTTGTGACTTATCAATTTATCTGATTTGTTTGTGATGCAGATTAATTGTTCGTTGATAAGACTATTTTTGTGCAAGTGAAAATATTTGATACAAATATTTTGCCTTTTTTTTTTTTTAATTCTTTTTTTTGGGCAAGAATGAGATTGTTATAGATTATGCATGTTATAGATTTTTGTTTCTCTTTATTTTGGATGTGATAAACAGTTCACATTCTAAATATATGTCTCAAGTTCTAATGACGATCGATGTGTGCTTTTATTAGTGAGGAAATTATTCAAATGAATTTTGTTGCAAATTGTTACTTTTAGCGAGAAATTTAGTTGGTTTCTATACATAAGTTATCAGCGAGAAAATTATTCAAATATATTTTGTTGCAAATTCTTACTTTTTGCGAGAAATTTAGTTGGTTTCTAAATATGAATTATTAGCAAGGAAATTTTTCAAACAAAATTTGTTGCAGAATCTTACTTTTAGTGAGAAATTTAGTTTGTTGTTAAATGTGAATTATTAGCGAGGAAATTATTCAAATAAAAGTTGTTGCAAATTGTTACTTTTAGCGAGAAATTTAGTTGGTCGGTAACTATTAGCGACGAAATTATTCAAATAAATTTTGATACAAAAGATGACTTTTAGCGACCAAGTAGTTCATTTAATGAGGAAATTAGCGACAAGTTAATTCCTCGCTAAATATATAGTTTTAGTGAGGAATTTAAAATTCGTCACTAAAGACTTTTAACGACGAAGTTTCTGCAACAACCGTGGCAATGAATCCATTTCCTCGCTAAAAAGCTTTAGTGACGAATCTAGTACTTTTAGCGACAAATTTTTTTCTCATTAAAAAGCATTTTTCTTGTAGTGTCTGGTTGTGGCTAAACAAGATCCAATAGATTTGGCCAGATCTAGTTCCGATCTAGCCAAATCCATCTCTTTCTCAATATCTGGAAACCAAATCTGGATCAAATTTGGTTTTCAAATTTTATATTTTTTTTTTTTTTACTTGTTATTAATACATATATTTTCTATTGATCAAATTGTTACTAAAATGCTTGTTAATTTATTATTGTTTTGGTCCAGTTTGTATTTTTTTTTTCACACTTTTTGGTGTTTTTAGATGCATAATTTGATATTGGCTGTTGAATTTTTTTTTTTTTTTTGGGTGGTGGTGGCAATAGTAAATGTTGGTTGTCGTGGTGACAATCAATATTTGTTGTGACGGTAGGGGTGATAGTGAATGTTTACCCAGTGGTGGTGGCGGTAATAGTAAATGTTTGCTGTGGTGGTGGAAATAATGATAGTGCATGTCTGTTGTGGCGGCGGAGATTGTAATAGTGAATACTTGCTATGGTGGTGGAGGTGATAGTGGACATTTGTTGTGGTGGTGAAGGTGATAGTATATGTTTACGTGGCAATGACGGTAATAGGGAATATTTACTAGATTCTGCTGTGGTGGTGGCGGTGATAGTGAATATTTGTTGTGATGGTGGTGGTTGTAGTGAATGTCTGTTGTCGTGGTACCAATGATAGTCTTGTTGTGGTGGTGGCGGTGGTAGTGAACATTTGTTGTGGTAGTGGGAGGTGATAATGAATGTTTATTATGGTGGTGGTTGTAATAGGAAATATTTGTTGTGGCGGTGTCGATGATGATAATGAATATTTTGTGTGATGGTGGAGGCGATAATGAATATTTTAGTTTTTCCAGTAAGCAATATATATATATGGGTATCCCTTATTAACAAGGTGTGGCTCAAGTAACAAGTGGTAAAACCCGTTTGAATTAAAACAGTTGAGGAACCTCCGCAAGGTTTGTGGATGTGAGGAAACTTGTGGATATTCCAAAAAAAAAAATATGGGTCTCCCTTACTACATACCAACAGTTTGAGAGATTCCACGTATACCTAGAACAACAAACGAATAACCTAATACAAAATAACTGGATCGAGACACTCCTATACAACTGGCTGCCTACCAAAAATAAACGCACCGACACGCTCGGATCCAAGACCATAAAACAGATACCACTACACCATGTCCAAGACTTCGATTGGAAACAAAACATTAAATTCAAAACTCAAGCTAGGAGGCACTCCTCTTCTTGAAAAGGCTTGCCTCCGCTGCACTTGGGAAAGAGGCAGCCAGCGCTGCTGTGCACGGCTCCCCCACCTCTCAGCCGGAACCAACATCAAATTGACCTGTCAAAACTCCTTCCTTACTGTGCAACAGAGTTGGTACTGCGCTTTTGCAACAGTTCTACTCAGTTAAAGATACAATGTTTGGCAGATTAGCAAACTACTGACAAAAACAGTAGCAAACTCCTGCAGTTATAGGTCCCTTGACCGACGATAAGCAGCCCAACTCCAACAAAACTCTACCAAACCCAATCCAAACAGCAGAGTATTTTTCCAGGCAGTTCCAAACAGTCTGCTGCTGCCAAACTTCTGAAGGAATTGTTCCATTCTATCAGATAGCTCGAAGACGACACCTTCCCATGCCAATGCTATATAGGGTTGACCAGAGAACGAACGACGTGCTTGAAATCAGCCATTGATTCCTCCACTCAAACACCATTGCTTTGCTTTGAACTCACCCTTGCTTTTTTCATTATTTTTTTTTCAGCTGTAAAGAAAACAAAAACTTTTTTTTTTCTTCAGTTTTTTATGTTATTCTTTTTCTGATCATCCTGATTAAGATTTTTTTTTTCGATTAAGATTTTCCCTTTCTTTTGCTATTTTTTCACTTCTTCTAATAATCCTTTATGCATCGAGGAATCCTCTACAAGACAATAGTAGTGAATGTTAGTTGTGGTAGTAATAGTGATAGTCTTATTGTGGTGGTGACGGTGATAAAATATATGATGTTGTGGTGATGGGATGCTATTTGTGGTAGTGTTAGTGGTGATTGTGAATGTTTGTTGTGGTAGCGGTGATGATTGTGGTGGTGATTTTGATTCAATGACCACAGTGGCGAGGGTGGCGATAGTGAATGGTTGCTACGGTTGTTGGGGGAATAGTAAATTGTTACTGTGGTGGTAAATTGTTATTTTTTTTTCTTTAGATTTTTGTGATTAAGGTGCATTTTTTTTTTGATTCAATTTTTCCCGCTCTCTTTTTTTTCCTTCTATTTTTTTCACTTCTTTTCCTTTTTCTAATAATCCTTTATGGACCGAGGGATCCTCTACAAGACAGTAGTAGCGAATGTTAGTTGTGGTAGTAACAGTGACAGTCTTATTGTGGTGGTAGGGGCGATAAAAATGTATGCTGTTGTGGTGATGGGATGGTATTTGTGGTAGTAGTGGTTACGATGATGGTGAATGTTTGCTGTGGTAACCGTGTGACAATAAATATTTGCAATGATAGTGAATGGTTGTTGTGATAACAGTGGTGGTAGATGGTTGCGGTAGTGGTGATTTTGATGCAATGGCCACGGTGGCAAGGGCGGTGATAGTGAATAGTTGCTACGGTTGTTGGGGGGATAGTAAATTGTTATTATTTTTTTTCCAGATATTTCTGATTAAGTGTTTTGTTTTTTCTCACTACTTCTTATTGTAATAATCCTTTATGGACCGAGGGATCCTCTACAAGACAATAGTAGTGAATGTCAGTGGTGGTAGTAGCAGTTATAGTCTTACTGTAGTGGTGGGGGTGATAGAAACGCATGCTATTGTTGTGATGGGATGGCATTTGTGGTAGTAGTGGTTGCGGTGATGGTGAATGTTTGTTGTGATAGCCGTGATTGTTGTGGTGGTAGTAAAATTTAATGATGACGATAAATATTTGCAGTGATGGTGAATGGTTGTTGTGATAACAGTGGTGGTAGGTGGTTGTGGTAGTGGTGATTTTGATGCAATAGCCACGGTGGTGATAGTGGTGATAATAAATGGTTGCTATGGCTATTGCGGTGATAGTAAATTGTTAATGCGGCGGTGAGTATCTATTGTGGAAAAAAAAAAAAAGATTGCGGGTCATTCTTCTCATGATAAATTATGAGTTTCCAAAATTGGAATTGGAGTTTTCATTAGAAAAGTAAACTGGGAATAACTAATGAGTTTTGGGGTCACACAACAAATTATCCTATATATTTTTAAAACAATTTTATCTTTTATCACAATCAATTACTTTTACTAATTTATTAATCTATTAATAAATTTTAACAGATCAGATTTAAGTGTAGATGATAAATAATTAAACTTAATTTTATAAAAACTTTTAAATCTCAACCCACTAAATTATTTTTAAAAAAATAAAATATTTGGGAGAAAATTAGATACGAGAAAAAATAAGATAATGTAGTAATTACAATTTAACTTTTCCCAAATTTTAATTATAAAACTTACTAGGATTTATAAAAATAAATAAATAAATAAAATAATAGATATTTCCCAGTCATCATCATCAAATCTATTTATCCAACAGGAAAACCAGTGAAGAGAGCTTATATCAGTTTCATGACCTTCATCGTGATGCTGGCGGCGACCGGCCACAACGTACGTAGGTCTCCCCAACCAACTTTGCCCTTTCCTCTTCGGCCTCTGCGTGCCAGATGGCCCTCCGTTGGGCTGCTCTCTAGTGGACCAGCTGGAGACCCTAATTTCCGGCATCTTCGTGCCACTCTTTATGGCCTATTGCGGTATGAATATCGATCTGTTCGTAATATATGATATGGCCTTCAATATGCTGCTGTGAGCCGTCGTCACCTCCGCCGTCCTGATAAAATTCTCGTCGATTCTGTTTCCGGCATTGCTATGTAAAATGCCGATGTGGGATGCCACAACGCTATCTTTGATCACGAGTGCCCAGGGTATTGATATATGCCATTTACGTGGGCTTGTATGGTCTTGAATGTGGGTCTTGTGTTCTATTGTATTTTCTCTCTCTAGATGGTGTAGTTGGTAGTGGGTCTTGGTAGTATATGTTAGTTTATGTAGTGGGTAGTTGTATTTCTCTCTAATTGTGTAAAGAGTGAGTCTAGATAGTTTATAGTATTTGGTGGTTGTGTTTTACGTGGGTTTGCATGTGGGTTGAGTCTCTCTCTCTCTCTCTCGAGGTAGTTGTGGTCTTGTTTGTATAAAGCCTTGTGGTGTTGAATGAAAAAGGGCGATTAATTTACGAAAGTTCCTATCTTCTTCTTCTTATTCTTCTTCCCATACTTCTCTCTTTTCCTCAACTCTAAATTCTTTCTTATCACGCATTGTCCAAATTGCCATGTATTTCAGCGTCTTCACGAACCAGGTAAAGTTGTTGACCTGATTATTTCGAGTTTTTTACACATTGGGTCCAAAAAGTTACAAAAATACCAAAATGGATCCCCTTTTCACTTATTTACTAAAATGGGTCTTTCCAGCTTTGCTACAGTCTATTTCATGATTTTTATTTTTATTTTTTAATTTTTTTAGAAACCAGCCTTGTCAAGGCCGGTTTCTAAAAGAGGGGCTGCCACCTTGGCAGTCTCCCTCGTACCCCCACCCCCACCTCCACCCCCCATCCCATACCATCCCCATCCATATATATATATATTTTAAATAATAACTAATTTTTTTAAACATTTTTTTAATAAATAATAACTAATTTTTTTTAACTTTTTTTTTAATTATAAATAATAACAAACAAAAAAAAAATTCTGTTATGGATAGACTATATTTTATCAACTCAAACTTACAAAAACAAAATTGCATCATCATCAAAATAGCTCATCTAACTAACTTTGACGATTATTTAAAAAAAATTCACTAGTCCATTTTTCAGTGTTATAATTTTTATTGCGTAGTATTACGAACGCAGTTTATGTACAAAAAAATTGGGATTCATTTATGTTACGGATAGGTCATCGCCTATTAATTACCAAACCCGAGCAAGTCGGAGTTCTCAACCCCGTCAATGCTAATTTAAAAGTTGGGTCCGAGCCATCACTATGGCATTCAAAGATTTCAGTTGTATCAACGGGACAAAACGCACGCTCGCAATAAAGATTACAAATTTAATCACTCAACGCTTCAAATCTAAAATTGAAGGTGAAAATGGACGTTATTTGAAAAAATACTTGACCAAACTGCCTAGATCTCGAAAAAATACCCTATATCAAAAGAAAAAAAAAATCTGAAACAGACCACCGAACGCAAAGTTATGCCTATCCAAATTTTCAATGGAGATATAAAATATTTCATAGTCTATATGCTTTAATTTAAGGGACAATCGGTGGGAGATCCTCCATTTAAGTTCTAATTGGTCAAAAGTTCTACATGCGGTAAAAACTTTTGATTTAGTCTCATATGCTTTAAAAAGACGGAAGTCTTGCTCACGTAATAGCCACATGCTAGTTACATGTAACTACTTTATGTGTAATATTACTGTATTAGTTGCAGGTAACTAATTTTTTTTTTTTTTTTCCAGTTACATGTTCCAATAATATGTAACTTTTTAGTTACATATCTCTGATATGTAACTAAAAAGTTTGATATTTTTCAGTTATATATTTCAATAATATGTAACTTTTTAGTTACATGTCTCTAATATATAACTAAAAAGTTTGATATTTTTTCAGTTACATCACAAAATATATTAAATATATATATATATATATATATATATATATATATATATATACTAGCGTATAACCCGTGCCTAAAGGCACGGGTGTAAAACAACAAAAAAAATTAAAAAAAATTGTCATAAGCTTATCTATTTCAACATTTCACACATATTTCATTTAAATATCAATAATAACTAATAATCGAGATTAACATTATATACCTATTTCATTTGAACAGCAATAGTGACTAATAATTGAATATCAATAATAATTAACAATCGAGACAAACTTATAAATGTGAAGAAACTACCAGCAAAACCAATTGAATGAAATACATAAATTCAAGCTATTATTATGAAACGAATTAAAATATTCCAAAAAAGCATAAAATGCAGCTAACAAAATGAGAATAAAAATCAAATTGATAAGCTCAAGAGAAATTACACACCGTTTAGGGCAAGAATCGAACCATGGCAATCGTGTACACCTTTTATCACTGGTGATGGCAGTGAAATTGCTCCGACTGTTCAGTCAATGAAGAGAGGGGTTCTTGTAGTGAATCAAACGAAACAAATAATCTAAATCAATGAAAGTCGTTCATACATGTGGTTGAGATTAAAATACAAAAAAAAAAAAAAAAAATTAAAAAGAGTGATAAGCATTTATTAATGTCCACAAAATGATTTATATTCCTCATTATTGGAGAAACAAAAACTATTATATAATACTTCTAGTTAAAAAATACTTTTACTCACAGATGGTTTGCCACTTTGTTTTCGATAATAGTACAACATTCCACGGCTATCAAGAACAAAAAATCTTCTTTTCCAGTCACCCCTCAAGTTTGAAGAGCGTTTGGAAAGACCATGTTCAGAACTGGAAGTGCCACTATTATCTTAAAACCATGTTCAGAACTGGAAGTGCCAAATTTGACTGTTTATTGAATATGAGAATTCACTCTATCCTCTAAACAACCAAAACATATCAAAATGGAAAACGTCAAAAATTTCAGATATATAGACTGCTATGAGTCCAAGAAACGCATTTGATACACCAGCAAAAGGAGTACAACAGAGAGGGCAACACAACTAAAGGGAGGGAGAATGGACAAAATGGTATTCGTGGTGTAGCTCTTAACCGCAGCCATGGCTTTCTCCCATCTGCTGGTAGCTCACCAGAAACAGGAGCAAGTGAAGAACATGATCCCTATAGACAAAAAAATGATGTAATTAATTAGGGAAAAAATGGATTAATTTTGCAATTATTAAACTCAATTACATGAATAAACAGTGCAAAAAAAAAAAAAAAATCAAACATATATCCATTATCATTTAGCACCCCCCACCCACCCTCACGGCCATGGGAGTGGGTCTCCTTGCAATCTTTATGAAATAGTATTAACAATTCATCTTAACTAAACCTCCTATGGCTTAAAAACTCGAATATGTACACATAGAGACAAAGATAGAAAGTACCTTTAGTGGTGACGTATGGAGCCGGTGCGATTGATCGGGCTGCCGCAGAAAGGATATCGCATCACCTCTTTCGCAGTTGTGGCCATTGCAAGGGGTTCGCGAGCTCACCAAATCAACCGCAGCAGTAGTGTGTGCAATCTACTGACATACATCAATCCCCTTCCTCACCTACAAACAACTACTCACGCCTCTCCTCTCTCTCTCTCTCATCTCCACCTCCTCATCTCTCTTGCTCTCTCTCTAGGGCTTCTTCTGCTTCAAACGAACAATACAATTTCTATGGATTTGCAAAATGGATGAAACAGATATGGATTGGGACGGAGTGAGATTTATAGAGAGAGAAAATGAGAAATTGCAGTGAGAGAAATAAGGGAACTGAGTGGCAACGCCAAATGTTTTGCTGCAACCAGATTCGACCACCGCTTGTCTAGATCCGACCACCGGTAGAACATAATATAAGACAAAACTCGAAAAAAAAAAAAAAAGAAAAAAAAAGAATGACAAACAGAATTATTTAAAAAAAAAAAAGTTACAAATGTAAAAACATAAAAGAAAAAATATAGGAAAAAACACAGAATACGAAAATAGGAAGGCAGATGGAGGACCGCTAAAAATATAAACTCAAATTATAACAAAACTAATTCAAATTTTTGCACATTACCAACACCAAAAAAAAAAATAGAAAAAAAAAAGTTAATTTTAAGTTAATTTTATGCTAAAACTCAAAAATTGAAAACTTTTTGCAAATTGATTTAATGAAAGCTTATCAAGCTTCACTAACACTTCTAATTAATCCAGAACTAACCAAGTGTTAAAATTGGAGGAATAGTCAAATTACTTCTTGCCAAATGACACAAAGACATTTGAAGGAGAAAAAATATATAGACTCATTGCAAACAAAATAAAACATCATTGTATCTATCATAATAATTGAACTCATTCAAGAATACTAATTGAATAATTTGAGTAGTACTAATCAAAATAACATGACAAAACATTTTCTAAATAAACCAAAGATAATCAAAATGCAAAAGATAAAATTCCAATAAGAAAGAAAGCATGGGGAGAATCGAAATGAACTAAGTTAGCTGACAACTTAAAGAATCCAGAAACTTATTTTAGGATAGCAAACAAATTCAAACAATTAAAGAATACCTTAATTCTAAAATTACACCACTAAATAGAAAACCAAAAAAAAAAAAGAACATATTTCTTAGAAACATGGGACATACATGCTAGTGATAAAGCAAGAGTGAGGAAAAAAGAATACCTGCACAGGGCGACTGCAATTGCAAATGACTCAAAGGCAAAGGGCCACAACAGACACAATGACAGATCCTCTGGAAAAGAAGAGGAAAATGTTGTCATTAGTTTAGTATTTTTATTCCAAGTTTTTCACTTCATAGAAAGCTACATCTAGGTCGAATTTCAAATATTTCGAAAAGTTAAAAAAAACTAACTGACAATTCTAGATTCCATTACCTAAAATAGAATAGTAAGACGACATGTGCTTAGTTAACAGTTTAATCATGATTAAGAAACTAAAGAAAGATACTTACAGCTCTATTTTGAGCAACAATATCACTAATCAGGACATCTGTTGGCACACCATTGATTTTGCAGTACCCTAAATAAAATAGAAATATCATAAAAAAACTATACAGCCGAGTGAATTGAAGGACAACAAAACTGGACCTTAAGAAATGAAGCCGAATTTGACAGCAATCTCAGTCTGTCCTGTTAATTTAGTTAATGTTTCTAATATCATTAGGGCATTAAAACACATTAAACAATTATCACATGCTCAATGCAATTCCAAATAAAGAAAACAACTAAATATATCAAAAAAAGAAAAAAGAAAAAACAGATCTGAATCGGTTGAACAATGGGTTTCAGAACAGAAAACGCTGAAGCCGATTTTTTTTTTTAAAAAAACAGAGTAATAAAAAAAAAGTTGAGAGAGATTACATGTTTGAAGGGAGATCGAGACGGGAAGGGCTTAGAGTCAAAGGGCCTGTCCATGTGCGAACATGTCATCAACACAGGCTACACACTCACCATCTTCACCCGAACCCAATCCAAAGTCGAATCTCTCCTCTCCAAGGGAGCTCTCTGGGCTACTTCTCCATAGTCCATTGCCTCCCAATCTGACGTCGTATACTCCATCGTCGGCTACCCCTCCAATGTCCACCACGTTATGCTACAACCCACCACTGGCGCCCTCTTCAGACTCCTTCCGGGCGGAATCCTCGTCGACTATTTTCACGGGCTGCAAAAAAATATGAATGTCAGCCATACTCAACCAAAGATATGTCAAAAGGCCAATATGAATGAATTTTTCAGCTATACTCAACCAAAGATATGTCAAGTCAAGGATCATAGATAACAGAAGCTATGGTTTTAAATATGAAGATCTAAATAATTTGTTAGTATACACTAAACAGAAACAACAAACAAAAACACTGAGCAGAAACAAAAACAATAAAGAGAAGCACAAAAGAAGAAGATAAGGAAAACAGAAACAGTAAACAGAAGAAGAAGAATGCCAACAAAGAGACAAAAAGAGATTCAGAAATTAGGGTTGAACATACCTAAAATTTATGAAATTTTGGAGAAATAGAGAAAGAAAAATTCCTGAAATCGAAGCTACCTGTTCGAAGAGAGAGAGAGAAATGGACGTCAGATCAGAGGGATCAGATAAATGAAAACGATGAAACCCAAGCATCAGACAAAACCCAATAAGAGAGAGAGACTCACATTTGTGAAAGGTGGAAACAACCTTATATGTTGGAACGGTGGAACCCAAGCATCAATCCTGCAATTATTGTTTGTTAGCCTTGTGATTATCTACTAAAGACCCAATCAGCAACATTAACCTAATTTTACAGACTCCATTAACCTAATTTTAGATCTAGGGTTCAAGCTAATGAGGAAATACGGCTGAACTCCCAACAACAAAACACAGTGAAATCATGAGATATTTGACAATTAAATAAATAAACAAATTGAATCTTCAGGGCAAAACATACCTAATCCACCGAAATAAATAGACATCCAATTAGCCTTACCCTCGGCTAGATATGAGCGGTGATGGAGCGGCGAGGAAGACGTCGATGGCGATGGAAGAACACGGCGACGCGACGGTGACGGCGGCGTGGCGTCAGCGTGGAAGATTGAGATGGGGTGGGGATGGTGATCGAGATCCGTGAGAGCGAGAGTGAGATAGAGAGAGAGAGAGAAGGTGAGCAACGATAGAGAGAGAGAGAGGGTTGGATTATTCAGATACTGTAGATCTGAATGCGACGGTCAGCGATGGCGATGGCGGTGCGCGGCCATGCCCGGCGATGGAGCAACGATGACAGCGACCTTCGCCGACCTTCGCTGCTCTGCTTGTGTGTTGTTCAGAGGTGAAATCGGTGCTTGGGTATTAGGAGAAAGCAAGAAGAAGGGTGCGGTGGTGCAGTCTGCAAGGAGGAAAGCTTAGGGTGAGATGGAGAAGAAGAGCGTGGAGTGAGAGAGAAGCGCGGGAGGTGAAAGTGAAAGTGAAAGAGGGAAAGAAAGTGTGGCGGCTACAAATTGACAACCCTAATTTTTTATTTTGCTTTATAGGCAGCTTAAAATGATCCAACGGCTATGAATGTCTTTGATGTTTGTCTTTTAATCCGACGGTCCTCTTTATAAATGAGCTGATTTATTATATAGATATATATATAATTGTAACATGTAATTAAAAATACTCAAATATGTGTGAAAGTAACAATTATGAAATTGTAAATAACATTAGTTACATATAACAGAATTCATTATAAAAATCGAATGTACTCACTAAAAGGCTCCCTACAATCCTTGTATTATCTTTACAATTCCTGCAATGCAGAACTAAAATATAAGTGAAATCTAACTTAAAAAATTAAATCAAAATCTAATTACACGAAAGGACTTTTCACCAATTAGACTTAAAAGATGGAATTTTCACCGATTTTTCCTTAATTAAATTACACTTTTTTCCCCTAATGTTTGTAGCAATTACCATTTTGGTCCTTTTTTCTTTTTTTTTTTTGAAATTAGGTCCCTAAATTTTTTCAATTTGATCAAATCTTAAAAAGTTTGAAGTTTTGAAATTTAATAAAATTGCATGACTAGTCCCTAATTTTCAAGGTGAGTGTCACTTTCATTAATAAATTTTAGAGTTTTTTTTTATTATATAGTCCCTCATAGAGAGACCATTAAAAAAAAATCATTTTCATAAGTTTGGTTAGGATTCAAACCAAACAGTATAATCAATTAAGTTTTTAACCCTTAGATGAGACAAAATAAGACATGAAAAGATATATATACCCCTTTCTCATTTACGTTAACTATTTAGTCCTATTTAGTCAAATGAGATATATCTATCACTCTAAACCTAACATAAAGGATATGTCTCTCACTCTAAACCTAAAAATCACATTCCCTCTCTCTCTAAAATCGGTGGTCGATTTGCGGCGGCGTCGGATCTCCACCAGTGCCACCGCCGCTAGCCATACTCGCTGTCGTCCATGCTTACCGCCATGCTCACCATGGTATTTCTCTCTCTTTCGATCTTTATCAAATTTGGATTTTCAGATCTGAGATCTGGTTGACCCCCTCTCTCTTTTGCTTCTTTATCTCAACCAAAAGGGAGATCGCCGTTGACAATTCATCGTCGTCGCCATACTCGTCGTCGTCCAACCTCGCCGCATTGTTGTCCACGGCTCTCTCTTTACCAAAATGAACTGATCGTGTTTCTCGTCGCCGAGGACCACGAAGACGAAAGATTTCGAGCAGTTGGATGCAGAGCTCAAGTCGAACGCCGAACAATTGAAGAGAGAGGTGAGAGAGAGACGGACTCTTCAATTTTATGGCCATGAAGTCTTCGGAGATGAACGGTTCGGTGGACTAGTTTTTACCGTATTGAAGTATTTTTGCTTTGGGTTTCTTACTGGTTATTGCATATTCGTGATTTATATCCGTCTTTATTTTGGTGCTTACGATTTTGTTTTGGATTTGTGGGTATTTTGGTTTGTGGGTTTCTCGAATATTTTTGAAGTGGTGGTTTTCACGATTATCACTATGTGTTTTGAATTTGTGGGGTTTTTGTATAATTTTTGAAGTGGTGATGGTGGTGGATGGTGGCGGTGGCAGGTATTTCTCTCTCTCTATATATATATATTTCTCTCTATATATATACATATATTTCTATCTAATTTTTGGTAGTGATGGATGTTGTTAGTTTTGGTGGTATTCTTCGGCGGTGTTGATATTTGATTCGGCGGGTGTTGTTGGTGGTGTTGATGTTCATTTCGGACAACCATCAGTCACCACTAGCCAGATCCGGCAACAACCGTCGGTCACTAGTCAGATTTTATGACAACAATGTAAATGCGTTAATATTAACACAAGAGACCTTAAAAAATGTGTATTAACGTTAACGTTAAAAACCAATAAAACTTGTATTTACGTTAACGTAAATATTCAAGTAAAATACGTTAACATACAGTCCTAAAAAATAAAATACGTTAACATTAACGTAATTATTTAATGGGTTGGGTTGTAATTGCGTTAACATTAACGCAATTAAGTTTGCCTGTAAACAAAAAAGATTTGGATTTCAAAAATATTGCCTATATTAAACGCTAACATTAACGCATTTAACGTCAGTGGCTGGGTTTGTTCACGTTGGTGATGTTTTTCCAGGGTGTTGATGTTCGATTCGGCAGTGTTGTTCAACGGTGGTGATGTTCATTTTCGATTCGGCGGTGGGAGTAAAAATGTTCATTAACGTTAACGCACACTATTTTTTTCATTTTGCATAAGTGTTTTTTTTAACAAAATTAAATGCGTTAACGGCTGGATTGTAATTATGTTAAACGTTAACGCAACTAAGTTAAATGTGTTGAGTTGGTGTGTGTTAACGTTAACGCAACTAAGTTAAATGTGATGGTTTCGTAATTACGTTAACGTTAACGCAATAAGTTGGTTGTAATCGCGTTAACGTTAACACAATTAAATAAAATGTGTTGGGTTGTAATCGCATTAACGTTAACGCAATTAAGTTAAATGTGACGGGAGTGTAATTGCATTAACGTTAATGCAACTAAATTTGTCTGTATTGTGAGTGATTTTTATGTCACACATTTTTTGTACAATATTAAATGTATTAAAATTTAATACAAAGAGAAATAACAAAATGTGCATTAACGTTAACGTTAATGTACACAAAACAAAATAATGAAAAAGATGGTAATATGAAACATATATAAAAATAAAATAAAAAATACATTAACGTTAACACATATACAAATGAACAAAGATGCATTAACGTAAACACACACAAAATATACTACATATTCAAGAGAAAAAAAACATACAATATGTCTGATGGTAAAAATGAGTTAACGTTAACGTAATGCACAAAAACAGATAAATTGAGAGATGGTGCATTAACTTGCAAAAAACAAAAAAAAAATGGATTCAACAACGTTAACGTCAATTCCCAATGTAATATTGTAATATAGGTAAGTGGTATTTACTTGAACAAGTTTACATTAATGTTAATATCCTTTGTTGTCCAAATTTATCTTCTTGCATAATGATAAAATGACAGACTTGTAAATAAATATTAACAAAAGGGGTCATAATGAATGATTTTTTTCTAAAAAATTAGTGGGGTCTGAAAACTTAATTGTTCATGTGAGGGGGTCTTTTTTCTCTATTGGGTCTTTATAGATAACTAAAAAATTAATTATCCTAAATTTTATTAGGAAAAATTGTTAAAAAAAATTGACAAATATATATATATATATATATATATATATATAGTTATTATTCATAAAACAAATGTTAAAAAAATTAAAAAAACTAATTCCGGCCATAGCAGGGTCGGAATTGCCTTCCCCCCCCCCCCCCTCTCCCCGTCCCCGTCCCCGTCCCCGTCCAAAAAAAAACATATTATACACACACACACACACACACACACACACACATTATTTGTTTGTTTCTTTAATTTGTTTGGGCATTACTCAACTCATTTTTATCGCTTTTTATTATACTATAATTTTTTAGACTATATTATAGTCACTATAATTTTTCAAAAGTCCAAATTTATTGTACTATAATAGTCATTATTATATAGTACAATAAATTTAGACTTTTAAAAAAATTATTATAGTGTATGGACTACATGGAAAAAATTATGTTTGTTAAAAAAATAATAATAATTATTGTATAATAAAAGGGATAAAAATAGGTTGAGTGATGCTCAAACAATTGTGGTGGGGGCAATTGAAATTATAATTTCACTTAATCCATGATGTGATTATCAAATATAATTTTAAAATTTATATAATATTTTAAAATTAAAAATTGTATATACAAATTAATTAGTATAAATATATACAAATTATACTAATTAATTTGTATATATAACTAATTAATATTTTAAAATTAAAAATTATATATACAAATTTTAAAATATTAAAAAAAAATTAAAATTATATATATATATATATATATATATATATATATATAAAATTAGAAATAAATATATAAAATATAAACAAATTTTAAAATTATAAATATAGATATAAACGGATGGGGATGGCATGGGATAGGGGGGTGAACTTTTTTTGAAACCGGCCTTGACAAGGCCGATTTCTAAAATAAATTAAAAAAATAAAAATAAAAATCATGAAACCGGTCATAGCAAAGCTGGGAAGACCCATTTTAGTAAATAAGTTAAAAGGGCACTCATTTTGATATTTTTGTAACTTTTTGGACCCAAATGGGTAAAGAACTCGATTATTTCCTGTAACTATAATTATGACCCCTAAACCCTAAAAGCCCTAAACCCTAAAATCTAATTTATTTCAAAAAAGAAAACCCTAAACCCTAAACCGGTCCTCACAAAGGCAAAACTTAACGTTATCAGATAATAGATCGAGAGGCATTCTCTATGTTAAAATTATCAGTTATGATTATCGCTTCAATCACATGGATCCTCGTGAGACTCATCTTCGATTATTCAATAACTTACACGGGCTATCAAAAGAGAACCATCCTCCACACCCATATCAACACCGAACTTGGAATCCTCGCCTGTGCTTATCGCCCCGATGACGCCGTCGCATCCCTAAAACTGCTAGAATTTTGTTACCCAAGTAAAGAAAGTCTGGTGGCTATTTACGCTATCCACCTTATAGAACTGGCAGGTAGAGCATCGCTGGTCCTGATTAATCACTAGATGGGTAAGAAATCCTCCACCAGCTGGTCGCGGTCCTAGAAAATCGTCGAGATATTCTTACAACTACAGAAACAGTATCAGGATTTGGTCAGTCTTCAAGCATTTACCGCCATGTCGATGATGAAGTTCATGTACCACGATGTATGTTCACTGGCGTTTGATAAGTCTATGTTGCAATTTTTTATTTTATTTATTTATTTCTTTTAAACGGGCCGCTAGGGCATATTATTGAATAAAGAAGGATTACATCCTGAGCCGAGGAAGTCCCTGATGATCCTCCCGTAAGAACAAACTAATGGAAGGTGGTAAGAAACTCTCAGAATTAAAGAAAATAACGCTATTAGTAGTGACATTGGCTAGACAGTCCGTTACAAAGTTACATTCACGATAGATGTGAGAAATGGAAATATCAAAAGATAAAAGGAAAAATTTAATGGTATTCCAAAGAGTCGACACCGACCAAATTGGACAATCCTTTTTGAAAGTTTGCACGAGCGCCAACGAATCACCTTCCACAAGAAGCGGATGGAAACTCAAAAGAAGAGCCATTTGGATCCCAATGAATAAACCGAGTAACTCTGCAAGAAAGCTCGAATTAACCGAAAAAGGAGAAGAGAACGCAAAAAGCATCTTTCGAATTAACCGAAAAAGGAGAAGAGAACGCAAAAAACATCTTACTACCTTTTAATCGGAAATGGAACCACCTCAGCAAATTAGTGTTCAACAGCAATGCATTGAGAATGGTAAATTTTGAATTTTCACTATTTTGGGATGAAGTTGAATAAAGAGAAATCTTATTTATTAAATTTATATGTTGAATTCTCTAAACAGGTAAATGAACAAGTACTGGAAATGGCACCTTATTCAGTCGGAATCCTTATTGACTGTAGCAAAATCAAGAACAACCCCACCAACAATCATCCAAGCTAGACAGTCTGCCACAAAATTACATTCATGATAGATGTGAGAAATGAAAATATCAAAAGATAAAAGGAAAAATTTAATAGTATTCCAAAGAGTCGACATCGACCAAATTGGACAATCTTTCTTGATAGCTTGCACGAGCGCCAGCAAATCACTTTCCACAAAAAGCGGATGAAAATCCAAAAAGAGAGCCATTTAGATCCCAATGAATAAACCGAGTAACTCTGTAAGAAAGCTCGAATTAACCGAAAGAGGAGAAGAGAACGTAAAAAGCATCTTACTACCTTTTAATCGGAAATGGAACCACCTCGGCAAATTAGTGTTCAACAGCAATGCATTGAGAATGGTAAATTTTGAATTTTCACTATTTTGGGATGAAGTTGAATAAAGAGAAATCTTATTTATTACATTTATATGTTGAATTCTCGAAACAGGTAAATGAACAAGTACTGGAAATGGCTCTTTATTTAGTCGGAATCCTCATTGACTGTAGCAAAATCAGGAACAACCCCGCCGACAATTATCCAAGCTCACTATATAACTTCGCCGTCATTTTCTTGGTGTTGGGAATTTCGGACTGATATCCAAATTGCCTCGCACGATCCAATGAGCAGAATATCAAGAATAACTAAGAAATTAAAAAATACAACACAAAAATTGTAGTGAGAACTCCGAAACAGAAGAAAAACCACTGTTGTTGTTGAAAGACAACCCGAGAAAAATTCACAATGTGAAAATTGTTAGAACCACACTCTCAATAATTTTTCCTCACACTCAAAACCCATAGAATATAAAATCCCTAAGAACACACTCCTTACGAAGCATACCCATAACCCATATTAGAGAGTTAAATGCTCCCCAATATTTACATGTTTAAAAGCATTTACATTTCTCTCCACCTTGTAGATTTCTCTCTATTTTGGATACCTCTCCCCCTTTCTCTGCGATATGCAGAGAAGGTTGTTTTTCTCATTGATCATCTCCTCTATTTATAGAGGAGACTTATGCCCTGTTTTCTGACAAATCAAGAAGCATCATGAATTGTAGGCGCAGCAAAAGAAGACTCCAACTTCCAGTTGAGCTCTCCGGATCCTTCTGCCTTTTTTTGCTTCTTCTCCTGATGCTTCTTCCATCTTCAATTAGGTGAGAATCCTTGACTTATTTCTCACCTTTTTCATTTGCCACTTCTCCATTTTTGTTTACTTGTGGCCAATCACTTTCCCCAAAATTAATAGTTTATTAAATAAATTTTGTCCAAAATAAAATATATATATATATAAGTGACACCTCACTTCACGCTTGGCGGCGGCGGCATGCGCATGGTAAACCAATAGGGATGTAACTCCTCTCCCCTCCACAAAATGTGGGTACCCCTTGGGGCACACCCCAAATATCCCACATTTCCACAATTATACTCCTCTAGACCCTTTCTCCCAACTAACGTGGGATAAAAGAAAAGAGGGAAATCTTTGACACTTATTATTATTTTTATATCTTAATTAAATAAGCAAAAAATCATTATTCTCCAATAGCTTTGATTGTGAACGAGTTCAAGGAAGAGGACGATCTCATAATTGTGAGAATGCGGCACCAGGAGGACTTGCTGATGTTGACAGGTTTGACGGAGTGGAACGAATTGCCGGAGCTGGGTCCGATTGGAGATATACTGGCGTCGGAAGGAATCAAGAGACCGGTTTCGGTGTTGTTCATTCAACAACAACTAGTGAAAAAATGAGGAAATCGTATTATTAATAACTAAACAGATGTAGGAGACCTAGAATCCTTCACCTCCGATAATTCTTTTTAGCAATTAGATATTTTATTTTTAAAAAATGAATTATTGGAAGGAAACAAATCAAGTTTCACCATCTTTAAAGGTTGATGTGTAAGATATATTACAAGGCATCTCAAATGTATTTTGTCCATCTTGAAAAAAAGCGTTTGTTGATACTAGGTCGTGGTTCTCATTCAATCTCAGTCAGCCACAAATTTTGTATTTGTGGATGGAATCCCTAGGGTAAGAATGGCGGTTTCGGCACTTTGGTCAGTGCCAAATAAATAACTACTTGAGTTTAGGTTTTGTGCATAAAAATTCCACTGACCAATAAAAAGTAGGCCTAACCCTTGAGGGTGTGGTAATACATTTAGAAAATTATTCCATCAGATGCATTCTCAATTTAGAGGGGTGAATATACATACACATCAGTGCATACCCGATGCACAAATTTTAATTTAAACAATTAAATTTAGAGAGAGAAAAAATTAGGATAAGCATCATTCATGATGGTGAGGGCGGTGGCTGTTTAGTGAAGAGATGAAGAGAAAATGGGGAGTTGATAGGGAGTGGGAATAAAAAGAGGTCGGTCAATAGAAAGATAGGCTGGAGTGAGAACTAGTGACGATAGTATGAACCTGTTTGGTTGTTTAAATTATCTGATTTTACGAATTGTTTTATTTTTAATGAATTAATTTTACTTTACATTTTCTATTTATCTATGATTCAGTCCAATTTCTACATTGTTTGTTTTAATAAACAAACACAATTATTTTAGTTTTGTTAAATTTTAAGTTGTATTTTATTCTCATTAAACGAAAAAATAACAATTGAAGATTAATTTTTAATGGGCTCATAACTTTACTGCATTCTCCCATTTTATTTTATTTTGGTTTCATAGCAAAGTGTGTTAGGGCCAATTATATGCACATCGACTAATCACCTACCTAGGCGATGTTAAGAATGCAATCTCCCACATCGGCATAGTGTATTTAGGATTAAATTCGAGATTGAATTTCTATAGTAATTTCTAGAAGAGTAGAACCCTGATTGACAAGAAAAGGGAACACATTCTCTTGCCAACCGTACTAACACCTCTTGGTTGCTATAGTCCCTCAACTATAGTTACCATTTTAACAAAGAAAAAATTGGAGCTAGTCCTATTTCAATAAATAAATTCACATGAGACATTGGTCCAATAAAAATTTTCAGAAAAAACTAATTATACTATGTATTTTTTTCCCAAGATTAAGTACCTACATAAAACGTGTTATATATGTATAAAAAAAATTATATGTGTCAGGTTTAATTCTATAAAGATGAATAAAAATATAACTACTTGGCTCAAATAAATGTTACTTCTCTATAGGCAACTGATTGTCGTTTGATCGTGAATTAAATAGTTAAAAATTAGTCAAAACAGTTTTTTTTTAATAAAGATTTTTGGTATAGCAATTCCAGCCACATTCTATGATAACAACGGAAAAGCTAAAAAATAAAAAGAAAAACCAACTGTCCCGATAACATTGTGAGTCTGTCATTTTGGGGTTTTCTACAGCTATATATCTTGACCCCCCCCCCCCCCCCCCCAAAAAAAAACAGCTATATATTTACCTTCATGTATTCCATGGTTTATTTTCTGACCTCTCTCTCACTCTCTCATAGTCTGTCAGGTCATCTCGTTGATTTCCTGGTGGCTGCTGAGTTCTTTATGGGAGACGTTCCTGGCCAACAACTACTGGATGGGACTTGTGAGATTAATGTGTTGATTCACTCATCGGGAATATGGTCTCTTTCGGATGCCAAAGCCTTTTTAACCTATGCTTTGCCCAGGCTTCAGCTACAGTTGTGTCTCATATTCATTATCACGCAGTGTCTGCATGCATTGTTCAAACACCTATATTTACCTCGCCTTGTCTCCGAAGTCATGGTAGTTATTTTTTTTCCCTTTCTCTTGCAATATTCCTTTTTTATTTTTTATTTATGTTGGGTTAATCCTGACGTGGAAGAACAAGTGATCAAGGTATAAGTCAATTTTTCTTTTTGTTTTGTGATTTCTTCATACATTTAGTTTGGACATATTTTTGGAAAAATTAATATTTATCTCTGATGATTTATGTTTGAACTCAGGCCGGAGTAATTCTAGGACCAACCGTTCTAGGAAGGGTCAGCCCAGGTACAATGAAGACGTTGTTCCCGGAAGAAGGAGAAGTCTTCATCCGAGGGTTCTCAGTGCTTGGATTCATTTTCTTTATGTTTCTGACCGGAGTCAAGATGGACTCGAGTAAGGTATTCAAGTCCGGAATTAGGGCTTGGATAATCGGCCTCGCCGGAGTGGTGATCCCCAGCCTGGCATTTATGGGTGGGATGCCCTTAAACTATCTACCAGGGTTCCGGCTTCCAGTAGTGAAATTGGTCATCGGGATACTAGTAAAGACCCCTTTTCCGGTGATTGCGATGCTATTGAACGACTTGAAGATTACAAATTCAGAATTAGGGCGTTTGGCGCTGGCGGCAACCCTAATCGCTGATTTATTGAACAACGTCGTAGGGGTGCTGATAACGAATGTGAGTATGTCTGTAGCTGGGTGGGCAACTAGCCTAGCAATAAAGCCCCATGCCGTCACTTTAACTTGCGTCATTTTTATGTTCTCCGCGCGCCCAGTGTTCTGGTATATTGTGCGACATACTCCGGAAGGTAGTGTTTTTAAAACTTCCATTACAAAAGTAGTTTTCAAGTTATATTTTTAGTTTTGAACTCATTATACTGATTTAGAAAAAAAAATAAAAAAAAAATTATATTAATGAATTCTCAATATTTATGGATGAAACAGTTAGGTGAAGTTTGGTTAGTATTTCTATTTCTACTTCTAATAAACTAGGATGAGAATTATTTTCCATTCTGCATTAGTCTCAAAATAGAAACATGTTTGGTAACAATCGTTATTCTGAAATTGTTTATTTTAATTAATGAGAACGATAATAAGAAACACGTTTCGTTGCAACATTTTTGTTCTTTTTTTTTTTTCGTTGAATATATGGTGGCCGTGGTGGTGGTTGGCGTGGTGGTAGTAGAAATAGTTTTGTGGGAGTAAATATGAATCAACATTTTGTTTTTTCTCAGATTTTTTAAAGAATTCAAAAATTACTCTTAAAATTTTGGGAACAAAAACATGTTTATTAAATGGGTTTTTGTTCATTAATTCCAAAATTTTGGAAGGGGAAACAAAAATCAGAGAAAGGAAAGAGTAACCAAACGGGGGCTTAGACATTGTGTGGTTATTTTTGGTAGTAATAGCATGCATTTTAAATAAAATTGAAATTGTAAATGAATGGATGTATTTTTATTTTTTTTTAAATTATGCATTATTTTTTAATTCTTACTTATTCTCTATTTCAACGAACGAATTGGAGTTCTTAAAAAAGATATGATTGTTAACAGGAAAGCCAGTGAAGAGACAATACATCCGTTTACTTGGTTTTCTGGTGATTGTGGCATCGTTCACCAGCAAAACCTTGGGTTATGGTTACCATCTTTTTCCTTTGCTCTTCGGTCTCTGCGTGCCAGTCGGCCCTCCGTTGGGCTCTTCTCTGGTGAAAAAGATGGAGACGGTGGTTTCCGGCATCCTCATGCCGCTACACATGGCCTACAGCGGCAGGAATATCGATTTGTTGGTCGTCTACGACATGGAGTTCACGCGTCTGCTATGGGCCGTTGTCATCCTCTCCCTCGTCATTAGAATGTCGTTGGTTCTTTTTACGGCGTTTCTCTCGAAGATGCCCACGAGGGATGCCTTCACACTGTCTCTGATCATGAGCACACATGGTAACGTCCAAATTGCTTTCTATTTCAGCATGTACACCAACCAGGTACTGTTATATTCTTTGTGACTTTCATTTTGGTCCTTCAATTTTGACATTTAACTGTCGACTTCGTAAAGACTAATAGATATTCGAATTTTTTCTTACCCAAGTTTGATAACCGCTTAAATTTTAAATGTTGTAAGTGTTGAATTTTAACTGTTGAAATTATAAGTACTAAAAAACATATTCAATTTTTTAATAGTTTTAGCTTGAAAAAAAAAAATTATTTTTTTTACAAATTTTTATTCCTACAATAATTTTTTACAACATTATTTTTCTAAAATATCTTCTTTCTACAACTTTCTCACTATTTTTCTTTTTCAATTTTATATTTTCTTCAACTACAATTTTTTGTTTATAATTTTTTTTTTTTGTTAGATTTTTCAATATTTGTGTAAAATGTTAGTTGTGATAATTAAATATTTCATGATATTAAGTGATAAGTACTAAAAAATTAAGTGAATCACATATCACTTAAAATTTTAAACAATTTTTTAATTAATACTTACTTTTTTGGAGATCTTGATGAGAGGTCCCACTATTTCAAAACATCACTTTTTAAGGACCATCCAAAAGTTTAAAAAATCACTTGGATGGTCCTCTACAAAGTGGTGTTTTCAAGGAGTAAGACTTTTGAAGGAATTTCCCTATTTTTAGGTGATTACTTAATTTTGTTATCAAACACATTTGATTTGATAAACATTTAATGCATTTAATTTAAGTATTTAATTAGATTATCAAACGGGCTTTAGTCTTGTGACATTTACATAAACTCTAGCAACACATACTAGGAAAGTCTCACTAACAAACATTGTTGTGTTGTGTTGCGTTCTCTCTCTCTTCTTGGCGTGCTCTCTCTGGAATTGAAGAACAGATTATAGATAAAGAATCAGTTTCGCAGTTAATTTTATCATCTATGATAATATCGTCAATTACATGGATCCTCGTGAGATTATCCTATGACTATTCGATAACGTATACTGGCTATGAAAAGAGAACCATTCTCCACACCTCTCCCAACGCAGAGCTTCGAATTCTAGCTTGTGCTTACCGGCCAGATGACGCTGTTGCCTCTCTGAATCTTCTAGCGAAAAACATTTTGAGTAAAGATAGTCCAGTGGCTGTTTACGCACTCCTCCTAATAGAGCTGGTAGGTCAAGTATCACCGCTCCTGATTAACCACCAGTTAGGTCAAAAATCCTCCACAGGCGAGTCGCGGTTGCAAAAAATCATCGACATCTTCTTACAGTTACAGAAACAAAACCAGGATATGGTTAGTGTCAATGCTTTCACTGCCATGTCGATGATGAAGTTCATGCACTATGATATATGTTCATTGGCGTTTGATAAGTCAGTGTCATTGTTAATACTACCTTTCCACAGGAAATGGAACCACCTCGGCAAATTGGTTTTCGACAGTAATGCATTGAGAATGGTAAAACTTCTAATTTTAAATTATTTTATATCATTCTAATATTTATTTAACTTAGATCCAAATATTATTTATCACTTAGGCACCATTTTATAACTATTGATGATTAGTCCTAAATAGCGGGTGCAATATGTTATTAGTCTCCTTGAAAAGATAAGTTTTGATTTAGTGTCTTAAATTGGTTTATGGTTCTGTATTAGTCTCACATGTGCTCACATGTTGCATGTGGAGGATAGATAGAGTTTAATAAGTAAATCCGTATTATAGTCTCATGTAACCAAAATTACTTAGAAATTAATAATTATAAATCACATGTAACTATATTATATATATCTGTGTAATATTAGTTACACATATTTATGTACTGTTAGTTATACGTAATTAAAAATACATTTAACTATATTATATGTAGTTGTGTAATATTTGTTTCATCTAACAAATATTTTATACACAAATTAAATACATGTAACTGCCAAAGTGCATGCGTATGTATTGGTTTTTTTTTTTTTTTTTTTCTTTTCTTTTTTATGCGCAGGAATAAAACTTGTATAAGAGTTTTTAAAATTAAGGGTAAAATAAGGGACATGCCACCGAAATTACTTTGTTTTTTGTTTTGTTTTGAGAAGTCAAGAAAATACTTAAGAAATGCTATAAAATAATGCTTTAATTTATATTCTGGATTTTCCACACAGGTAAACCAACAAGTACTCGAAATGGCCCCATGTTCTGTCGGAATCTTTATCGACCGCAGCAAAATTGGGAAACACTCAATCAATACTGCTGGAAACTCACTATATAACGTTGCTGTCATTTTCTTGGGAGGCGACGACGACCGAGAGGCCCTAGCATATGGAAAACGAATGTCAAAATCGACGGAAGCAATTCAACTAACAATTTTCCATTTTGTCGCTTGGGAAGATGCCATAGTTAACCACTGGGACAATGTTCTCGACATCGAGGTTTTGAAAGATTTAAGAGTTATGTGTTCGAACCAAGAAAACATTGATTACCGGGAGGAAAAATTGAGGGATGGGCCGGAGACGGCATTGAGAGTCAATGAGTTGAAGGAAGAGTATGACCTTATCATTGTAGGGCGGCGCCACCGGGAGGTCTCACCGTTGTTGACAGGGCTAACAGAGTGGAATGAATTGCAGGAGTTAGGTCCCATTGGAGATGTATTGGCATCGAAGGAAATCAAGAGACCGGTTTCGGTTTTGGTGGTTCAACAACAATTGTTGAAGAAAGGAAGAAAGCTTGTCTATAATTGAATAGATGTTAGAAATAAGAATTTTTTTTTTCACCTTCAATATACTTTTTTGAATTTAAAGAAGCACGGATATTTTATCCAGGTTAGTCGGATATTATGTGAATACATGTAGGGCACAACAATCCCTTGATACATACTAGATATATTTAGACATATGAGGCATATTAGGAATGTGAGATATATATTTTTTTAATAAGAAAAACTTTATTAATAACTTTGAAAAGTCAAAACATACAATAGGACAAAGTCCCAAAATCATTTATGCAACACACAGGATAAAAACCAAAATATACAACTCACAACTCCTCCCGCCCTCATTCTCTAATCCGTCATTAAATGTTGCTGCGATAGTGACCCAAGAGATGATGGTGACGCTGTAGATTTGAATGGCAATTTTGTGGTAGATGATCCGGCGATCCTGACGACGAAGACTCCCAAGAGATTGAGAGGATTGGCCCAGGCAAGACTACCAAGAGAGACTTTCGCTCTCTAGACTCAATAATTGTTCACTTTTACCAACCCAACAATCAATTCAAGCATCACAAGTCCAAAACCATGCCAAAAAACTGAAATTGTATTCCAATTTTGTCTCTCGGGTTTCACACCAATCAAATTCCGTTTAGGCATTTTGGACACCCGATCCGTTTAATTTCTTTAAGCGTTGAAATTTTATTTTTTCGCATAAATCCTAAATATTTTATCCAAATTCATTTCCATTTCTTCTTATAACCCTTAATGGTGGGAAATGTGCTAACTCTCAAGTTTCATGTCAATCCGGCCCTATTTAGACATTTTGGACACCTAGCCCCCCGCATACATTTCTTTACGTGTTAAAATTCTAATTTTTTCTCATAATTCTTTACATTTCTTTAATTCTGTTCCTACCTACACGTCTTAATTGACGCGTTGGCACCAAGCCCTAAAATTTGTGAAAATCGGATCCTATTTGGCCATTTTGGACACTGTATATCCAAATTCACTTCTATTTTTTCCTAGAAGTCTTAATGGACGGGGCGACGTTAACCCTCATGTTTTGTGCCAACAGAATCCTGTTTGTCTATTTTAGACACCCAATATGTTTTTAATTTATTTAAATTCTATTTTTCGCATAAATACTAAACCGAACAAAATTAAACAAAATGGAAAAAAAATGCAAAAAATAAAAAGTACTAAAAAAACAGAAACAGAGAAAAAAAACAAAATTGACTTAGCTAGCTAAACAGTTCAGTGGTTGGACACAAGAATTAAAAGCATTAAAAGCATTTACATTAGCTTGGCTAGGTAACCAGTTTAGTTATAGTTTAAATACAAACTATTTTCTCGTATAACTAAAATAAAGTATAACTTACAAAAAAATGAAAAACAATTGTTTGTTTTTTTAAGACAAAAAACAACAAACAATATTAAATCACGAGTAAATAAAAAGAATATGCACATCAAGTAAAGAAAAAAAAAAAAAAAAGACAATTAGAAAAACAAATAGTCCCTAAATGATCAGGATGCAGACGGCAATAAAAAGACTGTAGAGTGGAAATATCGTCGAAAGCCATTGGATTATTGTGGTCACATGAAGAGTACTATTTACGACAAAAATGGGTTAACTTTCTCAAAAACAACATGCATTTTTTCTTCTACTATTAATGTACGTTTATTATAAACTCTATAAGTCTTACTGTTAGTAGCATATCCTAAGAAAATCCCATAATCTGATTTAGCATCAAATTTACCAAGATTATTCTTATCATTTTCAAAATAAAACACTTACATCCAAATACTTTAAAATAGAAAATATTAGGAGTCTTACCATTCCAGATTTTATATGGGATTTTGTTAAACCCTCTATGAATCGATACTCGATTCACTACGCGGCAAGTTGTACTTACTGTTTCGGCCCCGGAAGTAGGTTGGTAAGCGATTTTCATTAAGTATCGTTCTGATCATCTCTTGAAGCGTCATGTTCTTTATTTCCACTACACCATTTTGTTGTGGTGATCTTGGTGCAAAAAAATTATGAGCATAACCATTCTCATCACAGTAACTTATCACATCATCATTCTTAAACTTTCTTCCTCTGTTACTTCGAATGTTAATAATGAAACATTGCTTCTCATTTTGAACCCTTTTACAAAATTTAGCAAGAACAAAAACAACCTCACTTTTTTTAGTAAGAAAAAAATGCCTAGGTAAGTCAGGAATAATTATCAACTATAACAAACGCATAAAACTTATCACAAAAACTAGCAAAAGAATTAGGCCCAAACAAATCAAGATGCAATAATTCAAGATATCTAGATGTGGACGTCTGTATCTTTTTGTTAAATGATAATCTAACCTGCTTGCCTAATTGACATGCATCACATATTTTATATTTCACAAATTTTAAATCAGGTAGGCCACGTACGAGATTCTTCTTAGATAAGTTAGAGATTAACTCCATACTAGCATGCTCAAGTCTTCTATGCCATAACCAATTATTTTCAGATAAAGCATTCAAACAAGATAAATTTTGAGAATTAAACTCATCAAATGAGCAAGTATAAACATTCTCAAAACGTGATACAATTAACAAGATACTATTGTCATGACTATTCTTAATAATGCACCTATCATGATCAAATATAACATTATAACCCTTGTCATATAGTTAACTAATACTAAGCAAATTATGTTTAAGTCCATCAACTAGTAACACATCTTTAATAATAGTAGTACCATTACGGATATTACCTATACCGATAATTTTATCTTTTGCGTTGTCTCCAAAAGTCACGTGACCTTCATCTTTAGGTGTCAAAGAATTAAATTTTTTCTTGTCTCCCGTCATATGTCGAGAACAATCACTATCCAAGAACTATTTGTCCTTACTTATTAAAGCTTTTAGAATAACCTGCAAGGAGTACATCAAATAGTTCCTAAGTGGTACCCAACCTAAATGGGTCCGATCTTGTTAGTTGGGGCAATTTCAATTCTTTTTGGAACCCAAACTTGTCTACAGTTAGATATTTTAGCAAAATATCTACGAATAATATACCCTACAACATTACATTTAAAACATCTAATAAGATTTTTTGTTTCAGAAAAGAATTTGTGAAAACGTTTTTGTTTAAGATTTTTTCTAAAATCCAATACCGGCTTTATCAAAAACTCGACGTAAACTTCCCAAAAGTATTTTCAAGTTATTTTTACTGTCGGTGAATTTGAGAACAACTGATTGCAAATCCATTAATTTAGATTTCAATTCCTTGTTTTCAGATTCGTAGTCCATCACTTGCTTGTTTAATGTATTAATTGTGCTTTGAAGGATATTTATTTTAGAACACTAGTTTTTATAATCATGAGAAAATTTTTGATAAACATCAAATAATTCATCAAAATCTAAAGAACAAGAACTTGAACATTTAGTTACTTCACCACCAGTAGCCATTAATGCAAACATTGACATATCTTCACTATCTTATTTTTCTGAGCTACTTGAATCAATATTATCCTAAGTAGTCTTCATATGGATTTCTTCTTACTTTTATTTTCTTTTTTCTTCTTTTCCTTTTCTTTATCCTTCTTTGGTTCGGGACAGTTATTTTGAAAGTGACCAGTCTTGTAATAGTTGTAACATTCCACTTTAGTCATGTTCAGGTTTCTTCTCCCGCGGAATGTGCGCCGAGTCATTCTTCTAAAATTCTTTGTAAGAAGCGCTACATTTTTCTTTTGCTCACTGTCAAGACTTTCATCATCACTGTCATTCTCTTCTTCAATTTTTTGAGTTTTTAGCGCCAAAGATTTCCTCTTGTTATTTCCAGTATCATCCTCATATCCTTTAATTGTCGATTCATGAGTCATCAAGTTGCCTA
Organism: Eucommia ulmoides; assembly: GCA_016647705.1. NCBI lineage: Eukaryota > Viridiplantae > Streptophyta > Magnoliopsida > Garryales > Eucommiaceae > Eucommia > Eucommia ulmoides. Next base: position 7,611,971 of record CM028336.1, read on the forward strand.
TGAGATCATCAATTTCATATTTGCCAAGATCCTTAACTTCCTCAATTGCCTTTACCTTTGACTACTATATTTTTGTTAAAAATCTTAGGACCTTTCGTACTCTATCCTCCATGGAGTATGGTTTTTCAAGTTGACTCAAGTTATTGCAAATGTTGTTGAAGCGAGTATACATCTTATGAATTGATTCATTTTCTTCCATTCTGAACAACTCAAATTTTCTCATAAGAGCGTTGATTTTCTATTGCTTCACTTGACTTGTCCCTTTGTGGGTAACTTGTAACTTATCCCACATCTCCTTTGCAGATTTACAACCTGAAACTCTAGAATAGTCATTAGCATCTAAAGAATAGTCTTAGTATTCACATTTAGAAAGTTTCTGCTTATCAGAAGCAGTTAGTTGTTCCTTTTTCTCCTCAACTCCGTTTTCCATTGGAATAAACGGACTATCCTCGATTGTTAAGCACGCATCGTAATTTGTAGCCTAAAGAAAGGCTATCATTTTGTCTTTCCAGAATGAATAACTTTCACCTGCAAACAAAGATAATCGATGCATAGACTGTCCCTCAGCTAGTGTGCCTATTATGTGCACCATGTGATCTTTATTAGCTAAGTGTGTCGAGCTAAACCAACTCTGATGCCAATTGTTGGTCCAGTGAAATACCCAAGATGGAGGGGGTGAATTGGGTAATTAAAATTTTATTAGAGAAAAAATACTTTAATAACTCAATTAATTAATTTTAATCCTAAATTAATTATTATTTTATATCACAGCGAAAATATAAAATTAACTAGGTGCACACCAAACAATAAAAATAAATAAAGTAAAGATTGTAGCATACTAGAAATTTATACTGGTTCACCAAGCTACTCTTAGCTAATCCAGTTTTCCGAGCTCCACAGAGAGTCACACCTACTAAACTCAAGATTCCTTTAAAGGAAAGAACCAAACCCTCATAAAGATTCTTTTACAGGCTCAGAATCAACCTTTACAAAATTTCCTTTTCATAGGCTAATGAATAACCTCTACTTTTTACAAGTTTAAGAATAACTCAATTCTTTTTAACACAAAGGCAAAAGAATCAAAACCTCACTAATACTCTAAATATTCTTTTACTCGGTAAGGATTGAACCGTTACAAAATTCACACAAAACAATTCAATTCAAGAAGAATTACTACCTCAATCTCTTTACAGGAAGATATTGAAATTAGCTACTCTTAGATTAAATACTCTCAACAGTATTTAATCTACCACTCAACTTACCGATTAAGAATTGACAAGTGATTTTTCTCACTCGGAGTTTCTACTACCTTAGATAAATTAAAACTCAATTAATATCCCAAAACTAGTGATAAAAATGTGAGATACTTAAAATCTGATTTTAAACAAAAATGGATAGCACGTAATTGAGCACGTAATCAGATTAATTCAAGAAATTGTTTAAAAAATATTTTTCAATAAAAAATCAGAAAACAATTTCTAAAGATCAAATTCCAAAAATTAATCAAGCAATACTATATAGAAAGTAATTTGGAAAAATCTTACCCAGAATCCACTGAAAAAATAATTAGAGTGATGTTACTTCAAATTTGGTAGCAGTAATGATTTACAGCAAATGATTCTCAAGAATGTCTCTTAGAAAAACTCTTACAAAAACTCAATATATTTTCTCTTAGAAAATCTCAATATGATCTCTTGATATCTCTTAATCTCTCTTAATGATATGAAAAATACAGGTCTATATAAATGAGATTAAAATAAGTTTTCTAATGACTAGTTCCCATTTGTCATAACATTTAATTTCTCTTTTAGACCCCTTATATCATTAAGACTTCATTCTGGTTCAATTCACTTAATTATAACTTTTAAACTTCTCAACCTCCAAATATTTCTCAATCATAATTAAATAGAATAGAAACAATTATATGTACCAAATTGAGAAATATTCAAACTTAATGAATCAAATCTATAGGGATAACATAATAGGTGTTGCATATCTCAAATAATATTAAATTCTTAAAATCTCTCATGAATCCTAACCAAAAAACGGCTAGTAACGGCTACTTTCGATTGAAATTCGAAATTTCATAATATCTTGAAATAGACACATAAGTCGACTGAGCAATCGACCGCTCGATTCAGGATGTAGCCAAGCCAAAGATTTTGTGCCCATCGGTCAACCTATCTATCGACTTAGTGATTCAGAGAGTTCCATTTCTTTTCAAAGGTCGATCGCTCTATCGACTTATAGATACAAAGAGTTTATTTTTAAATACAGGTTGACCTACCTGTCGACCAAGAGATACTAAGAGTTTTTCTTCTTTGTCCGGTCAACTTACCTGTCAATTTATGGATGCTGGATCACTTTTCTAAACTCGTTTTTAATTAATTTTTATTGACTTTTTTGCCCATTTAACCAATTTCTTTTCTTGATTAACTCAACTAAATACTTAAATTAATTATAAGTATTTCTTTTTTAATTACATATAGGAGCAAATAATTTATCTAATTAGAATCCTAAACAACACACAGATTTATAAAAATCATTTAAAAATCTTTTTGTGTCATGTGTGATCTTAATTGGAATATTAAGAGTTGAAATTTAACCTGAGTTATTTTTTCTAGGTTCTTCAAATTCTTCAACCTCTTAATCCTTCATCATCTTTATCATCATATCTTCATTATTTCGAACTAATAAACTGAAACACTTAAGCAAACCGTTAGTTCCACAAAAAATATCAACCTTTAATTGTCCATCAAAATCTTAAGATCAACAACCCACTTGTATCCAATAGGAGTTTTCTTTGGGAAGAGGTCAACAAGATCCTTGGTGTGAGTTTGGCTAGGGCCTGAAGTTCTTTGTCTATTGCTTTCGGCCAAAGAGAATTAGTTCAATCCCTCTTATAAGATTGAGGCTTATGTAGACTAAGTATGATAGAAAAACAATGATAATTACAAAGATAATGAGGAGGATGAGTTACGCTGGTAGAGTGGCGGGAGTGATTTGGAGCATGGGTCTTAGAGGTTGTTGGTATAGAATCATCGGTCACAGGAGAAGTCTCAAGCATGGTCAACGAAGTTGGAGGGATAAAATCAGCTAGTGATTCTAAAGTGGGTTCAGCTAGTGGCTCTAGAGTGAGTTTAGTTGATGATAGTAGAGTGAACTCAGGGTAAGGTGCAAGGTTGGACTCAGTTGGTGGTACTGGAGTGGGCTGAACAGTACTTGAAATTGTATTTTCATGAAATAACTCAATAGATGGATCAATAAAAAATCTAGAGTTAGTGATGTTTGACATGTCAAATGACCATAGGGAGGAAAGCATTTGATGTTCCCAAAAAATGACATGACGTGAGATACGAAGAGTTTTAAAAATGAGATCCCAGCACCGATACCCTTTATGTTCAATATCATATCTAAGAAAACAACACAGGTGAGCCATTGGTTCCAGTTTGTTGTGTTCACGTGGTTTAAGAAGAACAAAACAAGCGCAACCAAAGACTCTGAGTTCAGAGTAATAGGTTTACTGAAAAGATGCTCAAATAAATATTGATGTTGGATTGTGTATACTACAGTGAAGGCAACATCACCCCAAAGACACTTAGGATATGATGAATAAATGATGAGAGCACAAACTGTGTCAAGAATGTGTCAATGTTTGTATTCGACTCCTCCATTTTGTTGGTATGTGTCAGGACACGAGCAGTAAGAGAGTGTGTCATTTCGCGATACAGGTTGAAAAAAGCATGATCCTTTTATTCCATTGTATTATCTGAGCAAAACAAAAATGATATTTCTAGAAAATTGGATTTGAACCATAGAGGAAAACTCATAATATAATTGAAATAGTTCGAACCGATTTTTTATAAGAAATGACCATGTATTTTGAGAGTAATCATCCACAAAGATAACAAAGTAAAGACAACCACCCATTGAGGCATGAGAAGAAGGCCCTCAAATATTGGAATGAATGAGATTAAAGGGTGCAAAAGAAATAGACTGACTTTTATCGAAAGGTAGGGCTGGTTGTTTTGCAAGTTGGCAATGGATACATTTGAAAGACTTATGTTGACTTACAATAGATACATTTGAAGGACTTATGCTGAACTGAATCGAACTGACCGTTGGAGATAAGCGATTTGAGTAAGCTGGATGAAGTGTGGCCTAACAAAGAATGCCAAATATAAGATGGTGATAGCAATAATGGCGACTGTAGAGATAAGAATGATGGTTGTGGTGATGAGGTTACACAAGTTGATGAATGGACATGGGGTTGTGGTGGTGGTAGGGTTTGAGGTAGAAGGTGCAAACTGTTGAGTTCAAATAAATGTCCAACTTTACGACCAGTCCCAAGGGTTTCTCTTGTCCGAGGGTCCTTACACACGACAACCATTATTAGAAAATATGACTTGAAATCTCAATTCACAAAGTTGCCCAACAGATAAGAGATTTAAAGTGAGTTTCCGAATCAAATACGTGTCAAGAATAGAAAGATGTAAAGTAGAAACCTGATAGGTATGAGTAACACACATTTGAGAACCATCAGCGGTATAAATACTAGGACCATTCATAGCGGATAATTTGGATAAGAAGATTTTGAGATCAGATGTCATGTGATTACAACAAGTAAAATAAAAAAAACTAAGAAGAGTTACATGTAATAAGTGAGAGAACAGGGAAAAAGTTTGTACCATTACTGGAGAAAATTTTTTGAAAGAGTGAATCTATATCTGCTATAGAGATGGTAACAGCAATGGAGGTAAGATGCAAACCTTCTTTAGCATTGAGAATAATCGAATAAGAGAAAACCCTAGACATCATTATTGAACCGGATCAAAAATATACAACAAAGTATACTGTATGATATGAATTTAGAAAAATTGAGGCCACGGATGGATTCAGAACACTGAAATTGTACAAAAATTGATCTATAATCGTAAAGAACCGATCAAATTTCCATGATAAACAAAATCAACAATATAAAGATAACTATATTGTGTGATCTAAATTTGATTAAACAGATGCCACAAATGGATTCAGAACGGAAAAAATTACCCAAAAACTTAGCTATAATCTTGAATAACCATTTGATGGGCCTTTGAACTGATCAAACCACTGTGATGAACCGAATCAATAATATAAAAAACATTATACTGTATAATCTAAATTTGAGTAAACAGAGGCTACCAATAGATGTGGAATGTCAAAATTAGCCAAGACCCACTCTTATATCTTCGATAATCGGCCTAAAATTGGGTGAATTGGTCAATTGAAAATGCTAAAGCGATTTGGCGGCGCGTGATCTAACAACGATGGAGCAGTAGAAACTTCGGAGGGTGCGTGAAGGCACGTCCAATGTCATATAGATGTGATTTTGGTGTCACTGGAATTTTCTCGATGAGACTCTTCTGATAGTATACTGTATAATTAATTTGGGTTGATATTGAATTCCGTAAGAGTCAACGAAGTTGAATGTGGCGGTGGGAGTATCGAAGGCGCGTGAAGGTGCGTTCGGACTCTGTTTGAGGTGATTTTGATGGCGTCGAAATCGTATCTTCAATATGAATATGATGATATGATGAAAATTAATATCGGAGTGACAATGTGGCCTATCACAGTCAATAGATACCGCGAACCTGTCGTGGCTTGAAGCGGCTCGTGAGAACCCCGATAGAGTTGATTTTGGTGTCGTTGAACTCGTTTTGACGAAATGAGTCTAATGGTGATAATGAATACGATTTTGGGGTGTTGAATGATGAAAACGAGATGGGCAGCAGCGCAACAGAAGACTTAAAAGATTAGGATTAGGAAAAATTTAGTAGGAACAAGGTCAAGAAGAATTAGCTCTTTATACCATATTAGAATGATTGAGAGACAAAATATTAAGAGAAAATATGGAGTGATATATTGATATTCAGTAAAACAGTACAAATAATAAACTATACAATGGATATATTTTTAGGGGATTAGGGAAATGCTAGGGTTATGGTTTTAATCTAATAGGTCAAGCTCATATACATATATTAATAGTCGGCATTGCAGCCTCCGACAACAGTGGTGTTTCCAACATAGAAATAATCATTTTCCGATTGTTCTCTCTCTTCCCCCACACCCCATATATATACACCACAACAAAATTGGCTTATTAGAGCACAAAAAAGTGTCGCAATAGAGCTCCTATTGCGACACTTGAGCTTTTTGGGACACTTGGACTGGTGTCTTGTAAAAAGCTACCCCAATAGGTTATAAATGCACTATATATTTTCCTTTTTATTTGAACTTGTTAAGGCAATAATAGTGTCCTATAAGATAGTTATTAGGACACCATATATTGCCTCTATAGCATTTTATATTTTTTAAATTATATATATTAGTACACTACAAAGTATTGTGAAAAATCTCTATTAAGACATAAGAATGTATCGCAAAATTGTTAAAGAGAACCAACATATAAGGACACTATTTAGCGTCTCAATATAAACTATTGCGACAGTATATGATGCCCTAATAACTATCTTATAAGACACTTTTTAGTGTTCCAATAAACTTTTTATTTATTTTATAAGACAATTTTTAGTTTCCCAAAAAGAGTTTTTTACATAATAAATATTTTTTTAATACTTATTTTCTGAAAACACCCGTGTTGAAACTTTATTGCAAAAGTTGAGCATCCCGATGATCAGATCACCGGGACTAAGATCCCGGTGTTTGAACATCGGGATCAATTCGATTTTTTTTTTCGAAAGATCCTGGTATTGTGAACGCCGGGATCATAAAATATATATATATATATATATATATATATATTTTAAAATTTTAATGATCCTGACGTTCACAACGCTGGGATCATTATTTTTTTTTTTTTTTTTACCAAATGGTCCCGGCATTGTGAAAGCCGAGACCATTCAAACGGCACACCACCGTCCATTTGTGGTGTGCCATTTGTTGTTTTAAGCAGCTGCATTTTGCAACTTTGATGGTCAAAGGCTGCATTTTGCAACTGCTTTTGACCATCGGTTGGGTAGTCCTTGTGCTTTGGCTTATAATACTTCCTCCCTCTTTCCTTCTTCATTCATATTGTAATTACTTCCTCATTTCCTCAATTAAAACTGTCTGTATTCCTTCCTCATTCATACTGCCTTTCCTTCCTCATTTCCTCATTCATACTGTCAGCATTTCGACTCTTCCTCTGCTCTTCCTAAGTATTTAGCCGATTTTCTTCTTCAAAATTTGACAAATTTCACTACTTCTTCCTTGTACTACAAAGAGGTAAGTTTATTTTAAATTTTTTTAATTCATTTATTAGTTTAATTAAAAGTTTTTGACTTGTTTAATTATTTAGTTTATTTGTTATTTGTTAGTTTAATTAATTTACTTGTTTTTTACACATTATAATATATTGTTCAAAAAAAATAGTTAGATAGTTAATTAATTAGTTTAGTTGTTAATTTAGTTTTTTTTAAAAACATAAAAAAATCATTAGAGTTAGGTTAAATTTGATTAGTATATTTTTTACTTATTTAATTTGTTAATTAGTTTGCTTGTTTTGTTAGTTAGTTAGTTAATTTAATTTGTTGGTTTAGTTGTTTAATTTGTTAGTTAGTTGGTTAGTTTAATTTGTTAATTCAGTTGTTAAATTAAAAATTATACTTTGGCTTCTTTCACATGTGTAGGAAAATAAAAATTAATATATTATTTTAAAAAAAAATATTAGTTAGTTAGTTTAATTTTTTAATTTAGCTATTTAATTAAAAATATACACTTTGACCTCTAAAAGTTTGACAATTAGAAAAATATAAATTTTTAATATATGATTTTAAAATAAATTGTTAGTTAGTTTAATTTTTAAATTTAGTTATTTAACTAAAAAATATTTGTTTAATTTGTTAATTTAGTTCTTAAATTAAAAATTACACTTTAACCCCTTTCACATGTGTAGGAAAATATAAATTAATATATTATTAAAAAAATTTATTAGTTAGTTAGTTTAATTTTTTAATTTAGCTATTTAATTAAAAATATGCATTTTGGTCCCTGAAAGTTTGACAATTAGAAAAATATAAATTTTTAATATATTGTTTTAAAATAAATTGTTAGTTAGTTTCATTTTTGAATTTAGTTATTTAATGTAAAACATATTTGTTTAATTTGTTAATTTAGTTGTTAAATTAAAAATTACACTTTGGCCCATTTCACATTTGTAGAAAAATATAAATTAATATATTATTTGAAAAAATTGTTAATTAGTTAGTTAGTTTAATATTTTAATTTAGCTATTTACTGAAAAATATACACTTTGGCCCCTGAAAGTTTGACAATTAGAAAAATATAAATTTTAAATATATTTTTTTAAAACAAAGTGTTAGTTAGTTTTATTTTTGAATTTAGTTATTTAATGTAAAATATATTTGTTTAATTTGTTAATTTAGTTGTTAAATTAAAAATTATACTTTGGCCCCTTTCACATTTGTAGGAAAATGTAAATTAATATATTATTTGAAAAAATTGTTAGTTAGTTAGTTTAATTTTTTTAATTTAGCTATTTAATTAAAAATATACACTTTGTCTCCTGAAAATTTTACAATTAGAAAAATATAAATTTTTAATATATTTTTTTAAAACAAATTGTTAGTTAGTTTAATTTTTGAATTTGGTTATTTAATTGAAAAATATTTGTTTAATTTGTTAATTTAGTTGTTAAATTAAAAATTACACTTTGGCCCCCTTCACATGTGTAGAAAAATATAAATTAATATATTATTTGAAAAAATTGTTAGTTAGTTAGTTTAATATTTTAATTTAGGTATTTAATTAAAAAAGTGCACTTTGACCCCTGAAAGTTTAACAATTCGAAAAATATAAATTTTTAATATATTATTTTGAAATAAATTGTTAGTTAGTTTAATTTATGGATTTTGTTATTTAATTAAAAAACATGTTTCTTTAATTTGTTAATTTAGTTGTTAAATTAAAAATTACACTTTCGCCCCTTTCACATGTGTAGGAAAATATAAATTAATATATTATTTGAAAAAATTGTTAGTTAATTAGCTTACTTTTTTAATTTAGCTATTTAATTAAAAATTATGCCCTTTGGCCCCTGAAAGTTTGACAATTAAAAAAATATAATTTTTTAATATATTATTTTAAAATAAATTGTTAGTTACTTTAATTTTTGAATTTTGTTATTTAATTAAAAAACTTGTTTATTCAATTTGTTAATTTAGTTGTTAAATTAAAAATTACACTTTAGCCCCTTTCACATGTGTAGGAAAATATAAATTAATATATTATTTGAAAAAATTGTTAGTTAATTAGTTTAATTTTTTAATTTAACTATTTAATTAAAAAAATATGCACTTTGGCCCTTGAAAGTTTGACAATTAGAAAAATATAAATTTTTAATATATAGTTTTAAAATAAATTGTAAGTTAGTTTAATTTTTGAATTTATTTTAAATTATTAATTAGTTAGTTTAATTTATGAATTTTGTTATTTAATTAAAAAAATATTTCTATAATTTGTTAATTTACTTGTTAAATTAAAAAATATTCTTTGGCCCCTTTCATGTGTGTAGGAAAACAACTAAATTAAAAAATTAAACTCAAATTAACTAACAATTCATTTTACAACAATATCAAAATATAAATTTAATTTGTTAAGTATATATAACGAGTTTAATTTGTTACAATGATATTTTTCAACTTCATCAATAATCGAATTTAATTTATCAAAATCAGGTTTGAAAATTTCTTCTTTTTCATCTACAACAATATATTAATAGTTACAGATGAGAAAGAAGATATTTTTAAACCTGATTCTGATAAGTTAAATAGATTAATTTTTAATTAAACAACTAAATTAAAAAATTAAACTCAAATTAACTAACTATTCATTTTAAAACAATATATTAAAATTTATTTTTAATATTTGATGGAGTTGAAAAACATGCATCGACTACATATTTGTAACAAATTGAACTCGTTTTATGTGTGGGAAAATAAAAATTAATACATTGTTTTAGAAAAACTTGTCAATTATATATAACGTATTTAATTTGTTACAAATGCGTAGCCGATGCATGTTTTCAACTTCATCAATAATCGACTTTAACTGTCTATTATTGATGAAGTTAAAAAATCTGCATCGGCTATATATTTGTAACAAAACTTTGGCCCCTCACGGTATGACAATTAGGGAAATATGAATTTTAATTTATTGTTACAGTACATCAGTTGTAAAATCATTGGTTGTCCATAGGGGAACAATCTTAAATCAATTAATTGAGATGCTAAAACCATGTGTTCTTGAAAATGGGGTTACTGAAAATTTGAAACTAAATTGTAGGATGCCGATGACTTTTTTGGGTCGAATTATAAATATACCTTGTTTTCTATTGAGGATGACTCAGCATTAAACCAAGTGTTTGAATTACCTCTTTACATACCCTCGCTTCTTGCTATTGATGTTTATGTAGAGATAAAACGTGCATTTGATGATGGTCCAATTTTTTCCCCCCAAAGTGGTCATTTTACCAACTTAATGACCTAGAGTTTTAATCCGTACAATACCCAATTTGACGGGCAATTTTTTGGCACCGTCCCCCAAGCAGTCTAGTCTAATTACACCATCCCACCCTCTTATATTCTATAATAATATCATTCCCACAGTACTCCCTTGCCGCGCCGCCAATTACTTGAGTCTAATTATACCGTCCCACCCCCTATATTCTAGAATAAAATCATTCTCATAGTATGATAGATCGTGATCATGGAACTAGCTCTACTCTTCCACATCACCACTATTCGTCGAGTAGTCCACCGCAAGACAACACAAGTAATTATGATGGTGAGTTTGATATAATTGATAGTCTCCATGATGTGTCAGAAAAAGAGTTAGACGTGAATATTGCGTTTGAGCCAGACGAATATCTAGATGTTGGGCCTAGCAGGTAAGGGAGTCAGAATCAACAATTGGTGTAAGACCCTGATGTTTTTATTTTAGACGTATTTTAGCACATTTAGAAATAACAGGGTATATGGTATTATCTATTATTTAAACTCAAAATTTTAGGGGTCAATTTGAGATTGGCAAAAGATTAAAATGAGAATTTGGGGCTAACTAAGAATCCAAAGAAAATTAAGGGATGGATAATGTAATTAGGAAAAATAAAAATAAATTAAGATTAATATATATATATATATACACACACACACACACACACACACGCATGTGCAAGCCGAGACCATCCCCCAAAGCATGAACGGAGGCTGAGATCATCCCTAACGCACAATCGGAGAGACGAGACGGACGTGGCAGGGCAAGAATCAAGCTCACACCACTTCGTGCATGCATATATATAGGTAAGAGCTGACAAAAAAACACAAAAAAAGAAGAAAAGAAGAAAAACATAGCAGAGAAGTGAGGCAGAGGATCGGAGGTGGTGACGTCGGCCGACGGAAGGAGATCATCTGCAGGGGATGTGGGTCTGTGTGTGAGGGTGTTCGGAATGGGTGTGTGCGTGCCCAATTGATCCGATTATATGGGTAGGTTGCTCTGGCCACGGGTGAGTCGCCGGAGTGGGTAGAGAGAGAAAAGTCCAGTTCGGCGGTAAGGGCTGTCTGTCGACAGGTGATCGTCATCGGGTGTTGGTTGGCTGTGCAGGTGGTGGTTGGTAAGTGTGGTGGTGTGAGTGGGTGTTCCGAGCAGTGGGGGTGGTGCGTGTCTTGACCGTCGCCGGAGTGGAGAGAGGGAGAGGGCCTGTCGTTGCCCTGTTGTTAGTGGCTGTGGCATCATGTTTTGTTGAGTAGGGAGGTTTGCAGTGTGTGTTTCAAAGTGTGTGTGTGTTTCGGAGGTCGCCGGATGTTCGCCGGCGATAAGTTTAAAGAGAGAGAGCATCGTGTGTGTGTGTGTGTATGTGTGTTACTGTGTGTGTCGTGTGGGTGGATAGTGGGGGTGCATGGAAGGTGGACGTGGTGGTGTATAGGGTCAGTTGTCCGGCGAAGCATGTGTCCGGTTGGTGGGACGGCGAGGCGTGATCGACGGCAAGACCTTGTCGTCGGCAGCGTGACGGAGGAAAAATAAAAAAACTGTAACACAAAAACAAAAAAAAAGAGAAAGAAGAAGGAAAAAAAAAAAAAAGGGGGGAAATTACAGAAACCACCCCAGGAAAACCCAAAACCCATCTCGTGGTCGCCAAACGTTTCGAAAACAGGTTCGCAGTCACTGGCGTCCAGATAGAGTGCAATCAGTGTCAGTTTTGCAAAACGGATATCGAGGTGAGTGTACTGTCTTCTTACCAAACTATTTTTCTATGTATATATGATGAAATACGTGTTTACTTAAATTGTATGAATTTGTAAATGATATGGATCAAGCAGGATTTGATTGAGTTGGTAAACTGAGTTTTTGGAAGATTTCGATGGTTTCCAAAATGAAACTGAAAATGAATTTTTATTGAATTTGGTAAAATCAGACGGTGTTTTTAAAAAGAAATAGAAAACATCTATTCTCCTAAGGATGTCCGGTTTTCAAAAGGAAAAATAAAGGGTGGAAAAGTTGTTTTGAAAGAATCAGACGTTTTCTCTAAAAAGAAAAGTGGGAAATATGCTTTTGGACTTAAAAGTTGGTTTTGAGAAAAAGAGATAGACGTGGTGATTTAACAATGTTGATGATATTTATTGAGTTGTGATTTGATGATGCTGTAGTTGATTTGACAATGCCCTAGTATTTATCTGTTTCGATAGAGTGAGATTATCCGATTCAGCGGAGTGATGTCATCCGCTACGGCGAAGTGATGTTTATCTGCCTCGGCAGAGTGATGTTAGACGTTTATACTGCGCAGTGATTATCCGCTTCGGCGGAGTGATGGGTATTCGTAGGAAGGCATATCCTACGGATGGTATGGTACCATTGCAAACTCCCGATCGTGAGGTTAAAACGATCATTAGGGCTGGCCAGTGTGTGTGTGTTGGAGGTGTGTGTTTGAGATTGGTGTTTGAGATGTGGTGTTTTACGTATATTGGTTGATTTGATGTTATTTATCATGATGTTTGGTAGGATTTTGTACTTGATGGATTTGGGGTGGAATTTATCTATATCGCTTTATTTTCATTGCTTATTTACTTATGCTTGATCCATACTAAATTGTGGAAATATTTAGAACGTATTAATATTTAAAAAAATATTTTACTAAGAAGGCAGTACACTCGCAGGTACAACAGCTAGGAGTCGGTCCCTTACTGGCACTAGGTAGAGCTATGTGATGAAGTCATATAGGCGATTGAGAGAAGCTGTTAACGACGAACCTATAAAAGGTTCAGGGATAAATACTTTTAGTTAATCTAATTTTGGGACGGGTGTGTCCCCCATAGTAGGTATTTGTATTATACAGTAGGTGTATATTGTCATTGATATGAAACTTTGGGTATTAGTGATGTCATGTTGTAGTCACGCCCGCCTCGGGATGACGGGTGTCCGGGACGGGTTGTGACAATTGGAGTTAGACAGGATTATTCCATTTTTTAATAACTTGAACTGGGGTAACGACGATGACATGGATAAATACGAGCCGAAGTTGTGGAAGAATTTCTGGACACCGAAGATGGATGAATTTCCTACTAATACGGTATTTTAGGATAAGGAACATGTCCAGCAGGTCGTCAAATTTTACCGCGTGAAGAAGAACAAAGAGTTTTATGTCTTGGAAACAAACAAGAAGGTCTGGTTAGTTCATTATTCACATGGATGCGGTTGGAGGTTGTAGGCAAGTAGGAAAAAAAGTCACGGTATGTTTAAGATTAGGCAATATGAGGGGCAGCACACATGTTTCTATAATCATACTGTTCTAGATCATAAAAATTTGGATTCTGGACTCATTTTGAACCTAATACTTGGATAAATCGAATAGGATCCAGAATTGAAGGTTAGCGTCATTGTGGCTTACGTGAAAGAGTCTTATGGATATACTATCTTCTACCGAAAAGCTTGGTTGGCTAGATCTAAAGCCATCGAGACCTTGTTCGGAGCTTGGGATGAATCATATCGGAAGTTACTGTAGTTTATGGTCTCGTTACAGCACTACAATTTGGGTACGATTATTGAGTGGAGTATTATGTCGACTGATATGCCTAGCTATAGGACATTCGACATGGTATTTTGGGCATTCGAAACTTCAGTAGACAGATGGCATTATTGTCGCCCTGTAATCACCATTGATGAGACCCACTTGTATGGTAAATATGAGGAGAAGATTTTAATCACCATTGAAATCATATTGTCCAACAAGTGCTACCCATTGGCATTCGCTATCGTACTGACGGAAGACTACCGTTGCTAACGATGGTTCATCTACATACTTAAGCGTCATATTGTCGGTGATTATCATGAGATGACATTGATATCTGACAGAGGCGTCGGTATTATTAGTGTGGTTGGTAGTATTTGGCTTAATCAACATAACGAGCCCCTCCGATATCATCGATTTTTGTTTGTAGCACTTTTGCAGCAATTTCAACAAGATTGCTAAAAATTAACATCTCAAAGATTTTGATTGGAATGTGGGTATTGCAACACAAATTCAAAGATATCATGGAAGAGATCAAAACAATTGATCTTCGGCTACATAAATGGTTGAACGATATTCCAGCTTACAAATGGACCAGGGCACACGACAATGGTAAGCATTGGGGAGTCATGACGACCAATTACGCAGAGGTATTTAACAGCTGTTTGAAGGGTGCAAGAAATATTCCAATAACTGCATCCGTCAAGATTACGTTCTACAGGATGGTTAAATACTTTGATATTGGTCGACAACAAGCTCTAAAGGACTTAATCGACGATTACGTATATGTTAAACATGTCGTTGAAAAAATACAGAAATCTCAAGCCAAGTCTAAAACATACACGATTTAAATATTCAATCGATAATTTAGTATTTATTATTATTTTTTTCACGTTACATATAATTGTTGCAACACATATTTTAATAAAATATGTTTTTTTCCTAGAGAGAATATGATCTACCACTTGAAAACTAGAAAGACTGTCACTAGGGGCTTGATTCCTCACGAAGTCACACTAAGGGATAACGCTGATTACACCTATGACAAGTATAAAATTTGGCGATATCCGTGCTCCCATATGTTTGCGGCCACCAAGTATAGTGGAGTTAATACATTCTACTAAATTGCAGCTGAGTACACAATGACAAATCAATTGATGGCATGGGAGTCATCGTTTCGGCCGATTATTCACGAGGACTCATGGGCAGAGACCAATTTTTCAAACCTGATTCCAGACCATAACAGACTTCAAGTTGTGCATCGTGGTCGACCAAATTCCACTAGCATTCAAAACGAGATGGATCAGTTGCAAAGAACAATGACAAATCGTTGCGGTTTATGTTCCCAAACTGGACATGATAGGTGGAAGTGTCTATCCCGACCCCGCCATACACCCAATTGATCTTGTTGGTTCATTGTAATGAATGTTTAAGCAACTTTATTTATTTGTTATGTCAACTTTTATGTATTATAAATTTCATACACTTGTCACACACATTTCTTTATAATGAATGTTATATTTTATTTATAAATGTGATTAAATTTTAATTTCATACTAACAAATTTACCACAAGTGTTGCGGAAAACAATTTCAACTGTGCATCCTGGGTCTGAAGATACTTCAGTTCTACACCTGCAGGCGGAGCACAAGTCCGAACTAGTCTGGACAGCACATGTAAATATTTAGGCTATTGCATTAATTTTTTTATTTTAGTTTTTTAAAATTTTGATGTTATTTATTGTGTCTTATTAAATGTTTCAGGATATTAGTACTTTTGACTGTGCTGGATATGATATAGGGGAATGGAGAGAAAATATTCCCCCTCGAGTTATACTATTGATAGAATCAATCGGTTTGTACGGCCCATTTAAGTTGTGGCCAAAGCGGTTAGATAAGGTCTTCATAACTGCGTTGGTAGAGAGATGGCGTCCGGAGACGTATACTTTCCATCTACCTGTCGGGGAGATGACCATCACACTACAGAACATGGCCATCTTATTGGGGTTACTCGTGCATGGCTGCCAGTTATCGTCTCTAAGGACTCGCGACTGGTACACGGCTGGCAGAAACTTTGCGTTGAGCTCCTTAGAGTGGAACCACCAGTGAATAAGATTAAGAATGGGTATTTGACGCTCAAGTGGTTGTGTAATACCTTTGCTCAAGTTCCTAACAAGGCTGACGAAGAGGTTATGCATTGCTACGCACGTGTGTATTGCCTGATTATGCTTGGTCAGATGTTGTTGCCTAATAAATTGCACAACAGAGTTAAGCTAGCCTACCTCCCACTGCTTGGTGACTTGACACCTTTTGTCAAGTATAGCTGGGGCAGTGCGACCCTAGTGGTCCTCTACCACGAGCTATGTAAGGCGACGAAGCCCAACATAAAAGACATAACCGAATGCCTATTTTTGTTGGAGTTTTGGGCTTGGGAGCGATTGCCGAGGCTTCGGCCTGAAGTTTTCCCTTTCTCCTAGTATGATATATCATTCGAAGAGCTGGACTTCGGTGACAACTTGACGTTCCCAGCTGCTTCGAGGGGTGCTTGGTAAGTAATTAGTATTTTCTTTTTAATTTCATTTATCATGTAATGGATATTTATTTATGGATATTAAACTTATGGTTTATATTTTTGGTGTACAAGTAGACCCTTGAGTTCAATTTGGAAACTTTGCCGATGCATGTTTTGGTGGTGTATCGCGATCAATTATATCGCTTGAAGAATGACAAGGTTAGTTATTTATTTACATCAAATTTTTTTTATTTGTTTGTTTATATTTTATTTTACAGGTCATTTAAATGCCATATACCCTGCCGACTTTGTCTCTATATACTAGAAATGGAGAATATATATGGATGACAAAGTTGTCCCTAATTTTCTATGATATTGTCGAGTACACGTATCCCCTGCGCGTGCTACGACAGTTTGGTTATTGCCAAGGGATTCCTGAGTCGGTAATTATGGACAAGAACTTGCACAAAATTACTTGGCGGGGATACTTCAGTGTGAACTGAGCTGAGTATCACCACACATATATAGTTGTGTGGAATTATCGACGAGCACTAGATGTCGAAAACTTCGAGTAATGGTTAGGGGTTGACCAAGAATACATGGACTGGTATTGGAGAATCACACGAAGGTTATTGGTCAACCCAGCGTACCGAGCTCAATTTAGGTATCTAGCAACAGGAGGACGAGTGGTGTTAGAGGTATGATCACATTGAGTGTACCATCTATTTAGTTATATGAGTTTGATTATGTTGTTATTATTCATGTATTAACTTAACGATTATATGTGTTTCGTAGGATTAGAAGGTATCGAACCTGATGCGCATGAGTCATCTAACTCTATGGACGCGTATTACGGAATCATACAACGAGTTGGCTCATGTCGTCTACGATACCACCGTCACGGCAATGTACCATTGGGTACCGCGCCATGTGGCAGCTGACGTTCCTTTATCTCATCATGCTGCTCCTCAGCTTTCTCCTCTACCATGGACTTTTGTGCCTACCATCCAGGTAGTGTGGGTGATATCAAACCTTCTACATCATACAGCATGGGCACTTATGCTGGATCATCTAGTACGTACGGCATGGGTGACGATGTTGGGTCATCCGACGTATACCAGATGCATAACCCTTATTTGCATTACACATCGCAGCTAGGTACACACTCGTCATCATCATTCGTCACTTTGTCGATGGACAAAATTGTCTCAACTTCAGATGTGATTCCTTCGATGCCATTCGTCCAACCCACAAGATTGGAAAGACAAGTATCATCGGTGCCGTGGTTCGGGGACGATATCGATGCCAACCCAGGGATCATGCAACAGTCGTTCTTAGGCTATGGAGAAGTTATACAGGTTAATTAGGAGGCTGAGGAACCTCCTATTGCTCAGCGTCAAGGGCGAAGGAACATTCGACGTAGGGGCTGTAGTACATAGTTAATTATATAGTTGATAGTTTAGTTATAGGAATGTAGATGCATTTCTTTTGTAAATACATTTTTTTGTAACGTTTATAGATTTAGAAAGTTGTTGATCTACTGTATATATTACTTTGCAAATGGATACAGAATTTGATTGCGAGATCGAGCAAGGTGTCTAAGATTCCAGAAATATTCTTAAAAAGGCATACGGTGTGGAAATTGGTTGCGTCTATATATATTCAACCAATTTCCACTCCATATGCCTTTTTAAGAATCTTTCTTGAATTTTAGACATCTTGCTCGATCTCGCAGTTAAATTCTGTATCCATTTGCGAAGCAATATATATGGTATATCACCTAATATATTATGGAGCACATTGAAAGAGTATAATATTAAAGGCGAAACAACTTAAAATAATCATAAATATCATATTAAAAAAAATTACATAAATTAGAAACATGTTTAACGGTGTTTGTTACAAAACTCATAACAAAGACAATACATAAGAAATACAGTACATAATATCACAAAAATAATAACAATAAAAACACTTAAAAAAAAATACTAGAGCAAAAAATTATTTATTCTTCATTAGACATGTACTCCTCAGACAAATATTCATTGTTATTTATCACATTATGGTATTCGATTAGAGAGAGTGCTCGGTTGCTTACGGCAGCCATTTCATTGGTTAGTTGTAGTAGATAATATCTTTTCATGCGCAACAACATCCGATTATTCTCTAGGCAAATTCATGTAATAACACCTTCAATCTCGCTTGTGTCATCAATTATACATCGTCTAGGCATCTGAAGAATTCGACGATGCGGAACTGGTACATTAAGATTTCTCAAACAAGATACAAGATTGTTAGATTCATTCACCCTATATTCCCATTCTTGGCATAGACTGACGCGATACTCTATCGGGTTGGTCTCTTGATCACTCCAGTAATCATCATAATATGGTTTTAGAACCCAACATCTTTGGTAATCCCACGGTCCAGGCTAACCCCAAACATCATATAAGTTCTTCTCACTTGAAAAATCAAATGAGCTTTCTTCACTTGAATTAATATGTGAAGACATCACGAAAATTATAGGCTGAACAATTTCTTTACAAATATTATACTGCAAATTATGAGTTTCCAAAAAAATTAGTTTTTTTAAAACATAATTAATGAAAAATGATATTTTATAACTTATGTACACGAGACTTAACTAAAAAAAAAAACTAATCCAACACCACCTATTAATTGAAAGAGAAAAAGTCAGTTGTTTGGTAGAAATAGCGTTATTATAATTTAACGTAGAAACGATATATTAGATTTTAAAGGAAATACATAATTAAACTACAATTCACCAACGCGAAAACATTAAACATTACTCTCATCATTAGACATTTTAATATCTGACTGATATTGAGAATTCTTTACGCATTTCATGTAAGTACGTGCTTCAGCAAACAAACCTTATTCGAGATGCTCATGTGCCGTCTTTTCAAGCTCACGTTAAAAAGTTTGACTTTGCATTCAGTTATTTTATTCGCGGTAGCGATCCAACGCCATTTGAAGGTTATGCGGCGAGTCTATTGGCATTGTTCTGACCAATTGACGCACTATTGGAATATTATCTTACCTGTATCCGTCCACCATAACCTCTAATTGGTTGACATGATAAGTGTATTCCTCCCGTATCCTTGCAATTGACCGTGAAGAGTAACGAACTCTTGGATCTAAAGAGTATGAGAATTCGTCTTCTAAAAGCCAGTGACGTCTCATTGAACGATACAAATCTCTCACCGTGTACATTTTTCAATCATTTTCATTTTATTAGTTTTTAAATTATTCAATAATTTAATTTTTTTCAAACACATTAAAAAATAAATTAATTAAGCAACTAACATTTGTTTTTTTTGAAAATAATCTATTATAATTTCTATTTCAATTTTTAATTTTCCACATGTGTAATTTATCAAACTTTGAGGGGCCAAAGTGCATATTTTTAAATTAAACAACTAAATTAAAAATTTAAACTAATTAACTAAATAATATTTTTTTTTTAAAAAAACAATATATTATAATTTATATTTTTTTCACACATGTATAATTTACTCAAATTTTGAGGAACCAAAGTGCATAATTTTCAATTAAATAACTAAATTAACAAATTAAACTAACAAACTAACTAAGAAATTAAACAACTAAGCTAACAAATTAAATTGACCAGCTAATTAACAAATTAAATAAGTAAACTAACTAACAAACATATTAACTAAATAATTAAACAAGTAAAAAATATAGTAATCAAACTAAGAAATAAATTAAAAAAAAAAAAATTCTTTTATTTTTATATTTTCTCACATGTGTAATTAATCAAACTTTGAGGCGCCAAAGTGCACATTTTTAATTAAATATTTTTTAATTAAACAACTAATTCAAAACTTAAAGTGCACATTTTTAATTAAACAACTAATTCAAAAAATAAACTAACTAACAATTTATTTTAAAACAATATATTAAAAATTTATATTTTCCTAATTGTCAAACATTTAGGGGCCAAAGTGTATATTTTTAATTAAATAGATAAATTAAAAAATTAAACTAACTAACTAACATTTTTTAAAATAATATATTAATTTATATTTTCCTACACATGTGAAAGAAGCAAAAGTGTAATTTTTAATTTTAAATCATTTTAACCAAATTCAAAAATTAAACTAACTAACAATTTATTTTAAAATAATATATTAAAAATGTATATTTGTCTAATTGTCAAACTTTCAGGGGCCAAAATGTGTATTTTTAATTAAATAGCTAAATTAAAAAAATAAACTAACTAACTAACATTTTTTTTAAATAATATATTAATTTATATTTTTCTACACAAGTGAAAGGGATCAAAGTGTAATTTTTCATTTAACAACTAAATTAGCAAATTAAACTAACCAATTAACTAACAAATTAAACAGTTAAACCAACAAATTAAATTAACTAACTAACAAAACAAACAAACTAACTAATAAATTAAATAAATAACAAATTAAAATTAAACTATCCTGTAATGTTTTAAAAAATAAAATTAACAACTAAACTAATTAACTAACTAACTAATTATTTTTTTAAACAGTATATTATAATATGTAAAAAATAAGTAATTAATCAAACTAACAAACATGTAAATTAGTCAAACTAATAAATAACAAGTAAAAAACATACTAATCAAATTAACAAATAAATTAAAAAAAAAAAAAACTTACCTTTGTAGTAGGAGGGTGGAGTTGTGAAATTGTAAATTTGTTTAATTTTGATGAAGAAAATCGGCCAAATAAATTATGAGCACTTTGATTAAAATGAAGAAAAACTTTGAATGAGAGCAAAACTCTCCTAAGTATGAATGGAGGAAGCATAAGAAAGAAGGAAATGAGGAAAAAAAAATGAGAAAGAGCAGAGCAACTCAGATAGATAATGTGTAGGAAGGAGAATGAGGGTAGATGTAGGCACCGGGACTAAAAACCAAAGGAGCTGCATTTTGCAGCTGCAAGGGTCAAAATTTTCTAGCTGCAAAAGGTTGCCTGCAAAAAGCAGGTAGCCTTTGGTCGGTCAAACGGTGTACCGTTTGATCGGCCAAACCCAACGGCACATAAAAAACGGCGATGTGCCATTACGGTCCCAGTGTTGTGAACACCAGGACCGCTTAAAAAAAATTATATTTAATGGTCCTGGCGTTCACAATGTCGGGACCATTTAGTTTAAAGAATTTTTTTTTTATCCCGGCGTTGTGAACGCCGGGATCAAGTTAAATAAAAAAAAGGGGCGCTGACTGAACAGTCTTAAAAGGCGCTGTAAACTACCAATTAAACCTTCTCACATTTTCTTGCACCGCCTGATCTTTTTGCTATTTTAGTGACGATAATACCCCCTTGTTGTGCCTCACGCTGAACAACCCATCTGATCTTGCTAACGTCCCCTGTTTTTCGGGATCTAAATATTGTAACGAATTCAATATATTGCGGACATTGTATATCGTTTTTATCTCATATTTCCGTTTGAAAAAACATAAAAATTGAAACACTAAATTATATGCGTTTGATTATCCTCGAAATGAAGTGTTAATTGCATTTTTTGGAGATTTTTTACTTGATGTAACTGATGTTACATGTAACATTTAAAAAGATCAGTAAAAATTTCATGTCATCCGTTTTATAATCATGTTACATGTAACATTTTCAATAATACATGTAACATCTGTTCACGTTGCATGCATATCCATGGTGTGCAAAAAAAATAATGTCACATGTAACATCCATATAACATTACTGAGTAAGTGTCCATGACGATGATTTCATTGACGTTACATGTAACATTTGCGCGTTGTGTCCATGCCAAAATAATTCGTATCCATGGTGTGTGAAGTTATAAAAATGTTACATGTAACATCCATTTTAATATTACTGAGTATGTGTCCATGACGATAATTTCATTGATGTTACATGTAACATTTGCATGTTCTGCCAATAATTCCATATCCAAAGTGGGGTTGTCGTTAACATTACTGAATATGTGTGTCCATAACAATGATACATGTAACATACTTTTTGAAACTGGAAAATGTGAATGTATCTGGAAAATGTTACATGTAACATTTGATCGTTGGTTCTTAAAATTGTCAGTTTTTTCCAGTTTGTGTTTTTGGGATGCAACCCAGACGTTGCAAATAAGTGTCAACCCACCAAAATAATAGTTCGTGCATCCAAAAAATAGTTGTGTTGCATTTTACACAGCACAAAACAACAAAATACCAATTATACCTTTCATACAAAAATGAAATCTAGCTATGTATGATGTTTAAACCAAACAAAGACAGGTTAAAAAGCAATTTGTTCTAATCCATTCAAAACAAAACTCTGGTTTTCAAGTTGTTCTATGCTTCTTCAGCACGACGTGTTTCGTTATTTTTCCTTGTTTGGAAGTCATCAAAAGTCCAAGATCTGGGTGGCTCATTGAGGAATTCGTGCACGACTGCTGCTCTTTCTCTTCTAAAACCTTCAATGCCATAATTAACGTTGATTTGTACGCTGTTGAATATGCTCTTCATGACATGGATTATAGAAACACTGCAATCAACGTTGCGAAATATATTATGTTAAGAGAATTCATCAATAACTGGTGTGTTTGGGTAACATAATTAATTAGCGATAAAATGAAGTGCACTTACACAGATGATCCCTAATCTTGCACATTATTGGAAGTCATCCAACAGTTGATATTCACTAGCTTCCTTTAATAATAATGCATTAACATAACGAACCTACATTTGAACATGGAACAAAATGGTGAGGATTATTCATTCAACATTGGACTAGCAACAAAAAGCTTCAAACCTATGTATTGAAACTCACAAGTCTTTTTGCATTCTCGTAAAATCTATCAACATCTCCAGGACATCGGAGGTTGATCGAATTGTAGTGTGTCCACTTCTTCTCTCGCTTATCACAGACAAGCAGTGTCCAGTGTCCCGTTGATGATGTCAATCCTACAGTATTTATTGGGAAATGCACGAATCTATAGTTGTTGGAAAATGCTTCTATAATTTTTGGGTTAAAATTGTCAGCTAATACTTTATTGTCCCCCTGTGTAATCCAAAACTGTATATATTGTAAAACATTTCAAAAAATTAGTAACACGCAAATGTGTGCATGCAAATCAAACAAAAAACACACACACACACACACACTAAAAATGTAAAAAAAAAATGTAACAGTTTGATTACCCAGCAACAACTATTGATGAAATATGACCGATTTGGCAAATCATGACCAATCCCTTTTAAATCACTTGCAACCTTTCCTTGATCAAGAAACATCATCTCCATACATCCATTGATGACCTAAAAAACGTTTTATTAGTCACCAATATAATGTTATAATCATTTGTATATTTTTAAAATAAACAAAAAAAATGTAAGTAACATAACCGTCGTGTTGCATGTTACATGTAACATACATATATAGGTTTGTAATGTTACATGTAACATTGACAAAAACATCACGAGATATAACTATTAAAATGTTACATGTAACATTACACCTAAAAGTTACATGTAACATCGCAAAAATGAAATGTTATATGTAACATTTCACCTGTTTTAACAAGAAGTGACTCACAATATTTGATAGTTGAGTCTCCCACATCAACCCAATCAAATCAATAATGGATACTTGAGCAAACACCCATTCTACTCCCTAAACAAATGCTCTGGAATAAAAATGAAAAAAGTAAAACAAAAATGATGTACATCTAATGTCCATCATTCCAAAAAATAACATATTTGACACTTAAACTTACCTATGTCCATCCTCCCGTATAATCAGATTGAGTTTGTGCCAATCATCGTCTGCAATCATTTTTGCAATGGCGCTGTTGCGTGGAGGCAATTCTTGAGGTTCATCACCGTTGTGGGCCAATGTACTTTGCTCATTGCTCTTCATAACATCAGGGATTGGTACATCATATTTTTTCTTCAATCGTCGTGGTTTCTTGACAGGTACATCGTATTTGTGGACTGAATCATCATCAGTCTTCCGTGACCTCACGCAACTCTTGACGTTCTTTATAAGGGATGTTGGTGTCTTGGTTTCAGCCTTTGTACGCATACTATGCCTAAACTTCGGTTTTGTTGGAATTGACGTCTTTGGTGGTGAATTGTGGGCATCAATGATTGATGCTTGCCTGACAATCACGTTGTCTCTATCTTCGAGTTCACACTGGTAAAACTTTGTCAGACTAGACATTTTTTTAGTATGTTCCCTATCTTTCTCTACTGTCTGTGTTACCGAATGCACAACAACTTCTTCAAGCTATTCCACCATCCTCTCCTATTACGTAACATTGTAAACTTTGGCTTCGACCAACTTCTCGTATGTTTTCTTTTTCTCTTCCATCAACCTCTCTATCTCAGCCTGCAATTGGTTTTTCTCATCAACAATCCGCTCTATCTCACCTTTCAGATGTTGAATCTCTTTTGTCATTCTTCTCTTCATCTTCTTGCGCTTCACCCTCACTTTATCAACCTTGCGTAATAGTTTCTGATTGCTTTTGACAAGCTCTGTTAAATTTTGTGAACCGCCACAAAATTTAACAACGTCCTCATCAAATGGATGTGATATTAACAAATCAAAGAACGACATATCGTCAGCAACAGACACCTCATCTTCTCCCTTAATCTTAGCACTTGTATTAGATGAACTAGCCTCTGTGTCACCGTGCACATGTAGTACAACACCTGTCCTGAGCTCCGACACTAGTTCTGATGTTAGTCTCTAGATAACCTAAACTCATCAGTAAAAAAGTGCAAAAAACAATGTCATGTATCAGAAATACACTAAAACACCCCCCCTCCAATTGTGTTACATGTAATATTTTTATACCTTGTTTTTTAATGTAACACAAATTGTGTTACATTTAACAACTTCTTTTTTGTTAAAATCATCATGCCAAATTGTATTATATTTAACATTCTTTTTTGTACATCAACAAAAAAAACCCACCTGGTATATAGTTAAATTGCGAAATCCAAGGTCGGCCGACATCGATGTCATCATGTCCCGTTTCAGAAAATTAGGGAAAAAAAAACACACCTGATCAACAATTAAATTCGGAAAATCTAATCCGGAAGCAACCGATGTCAACACCATCATATCCCATTTTAAAAAACGAAGGACTGCAACCATTTTTTATGCCACTGGCGGGATCAATCTTGAGTGTTCGCACAACCAAAAGTGAAAAAACAACATAAAATCATTTTGTAGAAAAAGGTATATATTTTGCACAATTACTACTGAAAATTAGCACTGTTGTTATTACCTGCAAGACAATGACACATCTAATTACAGAGATCGGTCTCTAATACCCATATTCAATTGATGACATCAAATTTGAATGAATGGCGTTAGCCAATTTGTAAGTTTCCATAACAACCAAATCCTCAACAATGTTTAGGTCTGATACTCGAACATACGGCCCCTTATTACTGAAGAAGCAGGTTGTCAACAAAAGAAGACACATTAGTCGAACAACATCATTCGCACTTTCTTCGTCTTCGTGTCTAATGGCAGCATGTAACATGGCCTTTAACTATATAACACTTACCTTGTTTGTGTTCAAACCTTGTCGCGCTAGGAATACACAGTCTTGCTTCTTTGTGTACCTACTGGGCAGTTGTACTTTACCACGTGGCAACCCAAAAATAAATTGCACATCATTGCTTGTGAACTCTACGAACCGTGGCCCCAGTTTGAATGTTTTTTTTTTTCGGATGATAGCACCGGATAATATTCACGATCAGACTGTCGATTCGATGGGTTGAAACCTTGTCATCTTGATCATTCATTAGTGCTTTCATGGTGTTCCAAAATGGGGTGCGACGTAAATAACATATATGTTCATCACGTAAGTATAATGCATTGATGATTGATGATACCTATGAAAGGTTACATTAGTATTTGATTGGTCCTGATGGGGCTCGGCCAATTGTCGCTGCTCCTTGTTTGCTTGTTGACGCTGTTGGCACATCTAGAACATGTTTTCCTGAAATGGAAGACACATAAATCAATAGATACTAAAATGTTCCGAATTCTAAAAATAAAGCAAATAAGAATAGTGTAAAAATGTTTTTTTTTTTTTTACCATCCTCAATATCATCTGCGCTTATAGGCGTGTCATAAGCATCAACAGCCGGTATTGTGTTGTGATGAGCATCACCTACAAGTAATGTGTTATCTATGAAATGTATATTAATGCATAAAGCCCCACGACAAAAAATGTTACATTTCCTGCATTGTAAATCACTTTCCAACAACATATAATCAAACTTTTTGTATACAAAAACAAGAATAGCCGAAAAATATTACATGTAACATCTGTGAACAAATTTTGAAACATCGACAAAAATGAAAAGTATATTAATGTTACATTTCACAACAGCTAAATATTTTATTTTATTTTTTGTACACAATAAGATAAGAATAACTGAAAATGTTATATGTAACATCTGTGAACAACTTATAAACATCGACAAATTTTGAGCACACAACCAATAATAAACTGAAATGTTACATGTAATATTTGTGCAAAAATATTTGAAAAACATCGACAATAGCTGAAGTACTACTTCAAAAATCCGGTAAAAAATGATTCACACCAAATATATGAGATTTGTGACTGGCGTATTGTCACCACAACAGATAAATCATGATGTACGGCGAAATCACATATCTGTGCATGAAAAAAATCGATCCAGATTATGTTGACGTACTTGTGTGGAGAAATCATTGTACATATACAACTACACTAAGCAAATCGCAGTATCATTTGTAAAAATCACAAAACATGATATGCAAAACAGGACTCTATCACGCACAAATGATAACTAAAAATTGTCACTCCTAAATGTTCAATATACGGTTGCATGACGTAAACTACGAGTCCAAATGCATAAACTAAGACCTATCGTCTGATTTCTACGCCGAAACAGTTGAGATCATCGTTAAAAGTTGCATCAATCTTACCTGTGTCGGAGAGGTTAACGGAATCATCCGCAGTATTGGGGTTCTTAGTGATCATCTTCCGCCGTGTAGACACCATTGTGAACTAATTGATACAAATTTCAAGGTTACGGGACCGGCAATGATAGACAACGGCGTTACAAAACGTTAGGGTTTCGATCGTTTAGGGAATATGGAAGGTTTTCCTTTCCAAAAAAACAAAAAAAGGACGTATTTTTCCTGACAAGTTATCAAATGGCTGTTTAATTTTGGGGTGTAATCCTGTGTTACATATTTATTTATGTGACCTGTACAATATGTAACAAAAAATCTAACATTGTTACATGTAACATTTAATGCTGCATCCATGTTGTATGTAACATTATTTTGTATGAAAATAAAAAGTTAGTTACATTTAGCATTTGCTACAAAAAAAAAAAAAAAAACAAAAAAAAA
This sequence comes from Eucommia ulmoides, assembly GCA_016647705.1. Classification (NCBI taxonomy): domain Eukaryota; kingdom Viridiplantae; phylum Streptophyta; class Magnoliopsida; order Garryales; family Eucommiaceae; genus Eucommia; species Eucommia ulmoides. The sequence continues at coordinate 7,639,967 of CM028336.1, forward strand.
TTAACTAAAAAAGGATAATGTTACATGTAACAAATCCATTATTGTCGTGTTGAAAAATAGCATCAACAACTTCGCCAAAACACAATTACAAAAAATATGGAATGCAAAAAAAAAATATTTATTGTTGCATTGTTGAATACAATGTCAATTACTAGATATGCCAAAATCTGTTTTTGTTAAAAAAAAAAAAAGAAATGAAATTCAACTATCCACTCTCGAATCCAAAAACAGAATCTCTTGATATAACTCAGTCTTATGCCAACGGGTCTTTCCATGTCTTCCTGTTGTGTGTCCCCATTTTTCCACATCTCCCACACTTTCTTTCTTTTATCTTACCCCTTGACGGTATTCTTACTTTCTTCGACCGACCCGGTTGCTTCTTTGACAATGGTAGTAATATAATTGCTTCGCTCTCAACCCACATAGGTTGCTCAATTGTCGGGATTGCATATATTTCTCTCGAATAGGTCTCACAGTAAAATTTGACGCTGAAGTATTCTTCTACGTAATCATGTGCTGGCAAGCCGCTCTTGTTATTCACTGCACAACCGTGTATGCAAGAGAACCCATTTATCTGCCATTGTCTACACGAGCATGATTATCCCACCATATCAACTAGCGCTAATAGAGATGAATGAATCTCATAATTGCCATTACCAGATTAGCTGATATTCCATATTCTTCCTTCATTAATCAACTCGCACAATTTTTTATCACAAAACGGTGTTATATCACCATCAATATTTTTAGATTCTTGTCTCCTATCGGACATTATGTCCATCCACCGTATTCTAATTTTCTCAATCAACAATATTGCAGTCAAATGACGATATTCATTTATCCAAGAATTGAAACATTCCACCATGTTTGATGTCATCTCACCGTAACATTTTCCCCGAAAAAAAGCATTACTGAATTTCATTGCAGATAGATCGTGCATGAATTGCTGAACTTTTTCTCCGCCTTCGTACATTTTTTGATCATACAACATTTTATAAACTTCCGGTGTGTGCGCAAACGCCAACCCGTTTAATTTCTGAATCATTAATTCCTTGAGTGTGGTGTTTCTCCCAACCATTGCAGCCCTCAGATTCATTTTTAAATGCAATAGGCAGTATGCATGGTGGCAAGATCACGATCTGATATAAACGTGATCACAAGATCCGTCACAACGATCTTTCTGAACTCAAATAAAAACCAATTCCAATTCTCATCATTTTCTGCATCCACAATTGCAAATGCAATAGGGAACATCCCTACAAAATCAACCCAATCACAAAAATCTCAATCAATAAACGCGTATGATATATTTGTTACATGTAACATACATTTAAGTTTTTAGTGTCAGGGAAAAACAATGTTGTACTATACACTAAATATGAAAATCATTTACATACATCACCTTGGTTACTATCTTTTGCCGTCGCAGCTAATAAATTCCCTTTATATCGGCCGGTAAGAAATGTTCCATCAAAGAACACCATTGGTCGGTAGAAGCAGAAACCATAAATACATGCTTCGAATGCGACAAACAGACATGTGAAATGTCTCGTATCCTCATCATAATCGAGTGTAACATGACTCCCGGGGTTTGTCTGTCTACATTTATCAACATACCATCATAATTGGTCGGACGATGTTGAATAATCCCCAAACACGATGTTTCTGGCCTTAACTACACCAAGCCACGCGTTGCGATTCGAGATCTCAATACCATATTGCCTCTTGAAATTGTCAACTATATCAACAGGGCGCATTTTCGGGTTTGTCCGTACGTCATCGGTCAAACAACTAGAAACAATCTCCGAACTCATTCGTTTGTTTTTGTTTTTGTTGAAAGCAAACCCACAGGTGTGTTTGTTTGCTAAATTCCGGATGTAGAATATACCATTTTCCCGCATTACACGTCCGTGCATAAACCATGGGCATTTCTTTTCCTCTCTAACTGAACATGCAGCTGTCACGCGCACTTTGTCGTTTTTTAAATAACAGAAATTGAATTCAATCTCAATTACATATTTTTTTAACCAACAACTCTTGGATCCCATTAGCCCATTGAGATGACAATAATACCCTGTCATTACTCCACTCTCTCCGCCATTGTTTAACAGTATAGTGGCGCTTGTTGATGCACCATTCGATCCGCTAGAATCGTTCAGTCTTCTCTGGATGCATATATCCAACAACTCAATATTTTGATGCGCTGTTAGCAATATCATCTCTTGAAAGTCACTTTGGTTAGCAAGCATACAGTTGGAATGGCCATGCAATGCGTATGACAAGTCAAATTTTGACTTAGCTAATTCTGACCATTTGCTTACAATCTTGTTACACAAATCACTAATGTTGTTGTTGTTGGTAATCCTCAAGACTGCATTCACCCCCTCGTACTTGCACATGCATGCAATCAAAAAATGATCCCTGCTGACATACCAATAACCATCAGAACACATGATCTCCATCTTTTTTGGCAAATAACATATGTTACATCTAATATCACCATATAGCACACCGTGAAGTACCTATGTTACATGTAACACAACTCTGTCCTAAAAAATGATCTTACAATGTAATATCAACCCATAGTTATGTTTATTGTTACATGTAACAGGCCTCTTTCCTGTGCCTGTTAAAATGTAACACGCCCTAAGAATGTAACATGTTATATGTACAAACGTTATGTGTATCAGCACACAATTATGCTTATACTACATGTAACACACCCATTTTCTTGTTAAAAAATATAACACGCTATAAGCATGTAACACGCTGTACGTACACCGTTATATGCATAAACACACAATTATGTTCATGTTACATGTAACACACATCTTTTTCTTGTTAAAAATGTAACACGCCATCAAGAATGTAACACGCTATACGTATAACGTTATGTACATCAACACGCAATTATACTTATGTTACATGTAAATCACTATATGTACAACGTTATGTGCATTATTGTACTGCATTACATTTCGCATATGAAAGTATGTGCTTGTGATTCAACCTGAATCATCCAAAAAACTACCATATATGTTGATTCACAACTAAAATCACTTTATCATGCATTCGTAAAGCATTTTCATACACTTATGTTCGACAACAAAACCTTCATCAACCAAAAACTAGGTCTTCATACACGTTGCTATCGAAAAACCCTAACTTAATATCAATATGTATATAAAAATCAATACGATTGACATATATCAAATGAGGATGTGTGTTACCTGTTGTTAATCGGCTTAGAATGATTCATCAATTGTCTTTTCATAGCTGCTCTGATTCGACCGTTCTCTCTACATCCACGACGATTTCTTGATTTTGAAATTCGAAATGCAACGTATATTAGGAAAAACGCCATGATTTGGTATTTATAGAATGTTTTCACAACTGAAAAACCGGATTCAAAGATGGAAATCGTTTTCGCGTAGAACGGAAAGGCAAATCGATCATCGAAATATGTACGGTAATCGAATTTGGGACTGATCGGTACACAGTAAATCTGGCGAGGGACTGCATTGTTCTGTAAAACATAAGCTGATTTTATTGGCAGATTAAGGCTAATTATGGGTTCAACCGGTAATTTTCCCTAAAAAAAATCTCAAATGATCCTGGTGTTCCAAACACCGAGATGCTCGAATCTGGAAAATAAGTTAAAATACTAATTTTTTTAGAATTGTTTTTTAAATAATATTTATTATGTAAAGAACTCTATATAATTTACTCAAATTTTGAGGGGCCAAAATGCATAATTTTCAATTAAATAACTAAATTAACAAATTAAACTAACAAACTAACTAAAAAATTAAACAACTAAATTAACAAATTATATTAACCAATTAATTAACAAATTAAATAAGTAAACTAACTAACAAAGAGATTAACTAAATAATTAAACAAGTAAAAAATTATAGTAATCAAACTAAGAAATAAATTAAACAAAAAAATAAATTAAACTTACTTTTATTGTTATATTTTCTCACATGTGTAATTAATCAAACTTTGAGGCGCCAAAGCGCACATTTTTAATTAAATATTTTTTAATTAAACAATTAGTTCAAAAATTAAAGTGCACATTTTTAATTAAACAACTAATTCAAAAATTAAACTAACAATTTATTTTAAAACAATATATTAAAAATTTATATTTTTCTAATTGTCAAACTTTCAGTGGTCAAAGAGTATATTTTTATTTAAATAACTAAATTAAAAAATTAAACTAACTAACTAAAAAAAATTTTAAATAAGATAGTAATTTATATTTTCCTACACATGTGAAAAGGGCCAATAATTTTTAATTTAACAACTAAATTAATAAATTATAGAAATTAAACAACTAAACCAACAAATTAAATTAACTAATTAACAAAACTAACGAACTAACTAATAAATTAAATAAATAACAAATTAAAATTAAACTATCCTCTAATGTTTTAAAAAACAAAATTAACAACTAAACTAATTAACTAACTAATTATTTTTTTAAACAATATATTATAATGTATAAAAAATAAGTAATCAATCAAAAACTAACAAACATGTAAATTAATCAAACTAACAAATAACAAGTTAAAAACATACTGATCAAATTAAAAAATAAATTAAACAAAAAAATTAAAAAAAAAAAAAAAAAATACTTACCTTTGTAGTTGAAGGGAAGAGTTGTGAAATTGTAAATTTGTTAAATTTTGATGAAGAGAATTGGCCAAATAAATGATGAACACTCTAATTAAAATGAAGAAAAATTTTGAATGAACAAAACTCTCCTAAGTATGAATAGAGGAAGCATCAGAGAGAAGAAAATGAGAAAGAACGGAGCAACTCGGATGGATAATGAGTAGGAAGAAGCAAGTAAATCGAATAGGAGAGTTTCTTACCTACAATTTTCAGTAGATACTTGAATATGTTTGATATAAGCTTGCAATACACAGTCATTGTTCAATCACATGTATTTTCTTACCTTGTTTTGATATTATGGTGCTTGAAAGAGTATTTAGGCACGATAGCATTAGAATGAAAAACTTAGCAACGAATTGGTAATCCTTCAGCACCTATGATAAATGATAAGGCAACTTTTGCATATCTCTTGCATCTCGTGTTTTACAATTACAGACATCACCACTACTATATCTTCACAAAACATCAATTTCGTATGTTAGCATCATATTATAAAAAGTAGCTAAGTTCAGATGCATGAATGTTTGGGGGTGTGAGATATGATAATCCAATATTATAGCACTGACCTTACGAGTGCAACCTCTTCTATCTCACAAATGAAATCCATCTACATGCGAGAGAATCTCAACACCTTCCTCAACATGGTTATCACATGCGTCAAACATCTAAAAGATGATACATAAGGATAATATGTAAATTAGCGTAGACAAGTGAATAAAGAAAGACAAACAAATAAAAAGAAGATTTAGAAGGCGAAAGGGATTATGCGATGATAAATATGTAAAACAATTCCAATCTCAAAAACAGGTTAGCATAATGGTGGAGACATGAAAATAGTAAGAATTATTGAGCTACCTCTAATACAAGATCCTCAACTACATGTCCTGGAAGAAGTTGTGCCTCAAGATTTGGTGGTTCCATAGCAACACGATGTAAAGATCTAGGCAAAATTGAAGCAAATCATCCAAAAATCCCAACATATAATTACACATAATTTTACGAATATCAGAAAAAATTATTTCTTGCTCCATTTCTTGTTATACGTACGAGATGATATGTCAATCGAAGAAGTTATACGAGAGAAACCAAATTCGATCATTGATAAATCAAAATTAGAAGAAGCCAGTTTATTCAACCCCCAATGTCAATCGAACAAATTAACCCTAAATTTTGCAAAACATTCAACTGTTCAAGAGCTAAACGACAGTAATCGGAATCGACTGTATGAATCTGGAAAAAAATAGAGCTTTGCAGAAATCATAGATCAGCCAAAGAGATAAACCTGAGATTATAAAAACAAATAAATTAAAAATAAAAATAAAAATAAAAATAGAAAAATGATACTGGAGTTCCTCTATTCGAGACTTTGAAGTAGCGAAATAGCAGTAGCAGAACCAGCGAGGGTATGAACAACCAGAGGACGTCAGGCAAAAAGTATACTCGTAATGTGAACAATTGGAATCCAACGGCGAATGCGTGGAATATTAATACCGCTGCGAGGAAAAGAGGTCGAACAGATGTGATGGAGATGACGGCAAAGGCTGGGTGCGAGTGTTGCAAGTCTGCGACGGCGAAGACTGGTGGAGGGTTGTCATGATGACGACTGCAAAGGTTGTGGCGGCGATCGAGAAGTGGAGAAGGGAGGCGGCAAGTTTGCGGATGAGTGAATGGGAGCGATGGAAGAGAGATATGGAAGAGATAAGGGACTAAAGAAGGAGACAACTTTTCATCTAGGGCTGGAACAAACATTGAGCGAAATTAAGAGCGGGAGAGGGGGAATGAAATTGGCGCTAATCCGGAATAGACGATTCACGTTTTTAATTTAATTTTTATCTCTTTTATTTATATAATTATAATTGTATTTTATTTATATAATTATAATTATTTTATTAATTTTAAGAACACTTATTTATCATTCAAAATTGTAATTCAATTATAATAAGACAAAATATAATTTTTTGTTTTTAGGACATTAATTTTAGTCCTCCAAATATTTGATTATATATTATTTTTAATAAATTAATGGGAATAACATTATTAAAAATATAAAATTAATTTTTATGTCACTTCTAATTTTTTGTCTCAAAAACAACTTTATATGACATATAAGTTATAGTATCCCAAAAAAATATCCTTTTTGTTATACTGCGAAAAGCAAGGAACACGAATATTCTTGTTTTATTTCTCTTCTACTACATTGATGGTTTTGGAAGGCTTGTTCTTCCTATTTTTTCTTAAATAAATGTTTTCCATATTTAATTTTAGTTTTTAAAATTAATTAAGATATTAATATAAAAAATTGGCCTCAAAATTTAGAACCAAAATTATAACATTTAGCGACAATTGGAATAAATTAGCAGCAATTAAATAAGTTACCACTAAAAGTATATCATTATTGGCTATTTTTTAATTGTCACTAAAATAATTACGGCTACAGGCCATTTTTATTGTAGTGTGCCTTTGTACTGTAGGGGACGGCGAAGATGATGTCACCAGGGTTAGGAAGAAGGTTGAGTAGGTGGAAGATGAGAGCTCGATTTCTTGAGTGAAGCTCTCGGTATTACTGGAAGGAAGAAAAGGCGGAGCTCTCGGTATTACTGGAAGGAAGAAGGCGGGTCTCTTGATATTATTGGAAGGAAGTGAAGGCAGTGAAGAGTAAGGCTCGATTCTACCACCAAAAAAATTGAGAGGGATGTTCTTTTTCTTTGTTTGGTGCCAAGATGAAACGACATCGTTTTGGCATAAAATGATGTCATTTCTGAGAATGATTATCACATTTATCTTCTTCTTTTTTCATTTGATTTTATTAGATCTTATTATACATATTAGGGCACCATTAATTAACCTTTAATTTAATTTATTTTAATATATGTATTAGGGCACCATTAATTGACCTATAATTAAATAATTGAATTATAATATGAAACAAAATTATGCTTTGATATAGTTTTTGCTTTTAGGGCAATATTTTCTATTCTTTTACATTATATATAGATATTAATTTATTTAATTACTAATTAAATTTTATTGAGACACTACTTTTTATCCTTTAAATATTTGATTATAAAGGCACAAAACATATAGTGTCGCAAAAATCACCTTTGTAGGACAATATATATAATGTCCCAACAAAATTACTTTTATGCGACACTTTCAATTTTGTATTCCGAAAAACACCTTTAGAGATCATACATCATATACTCTAGAAAATGGAACATATTCTCATTCACCTTGGATAATCACTTTCCAGTGCGATGTTATGGGTGCACTCCTCTACATTGATGTAGTATTTAATATTAAATTGAAAATTTAATTTTTGAAGTACTCCTAAGGAGAGTCGAACCTTGATTAACAAGGAAAAAAGGTATCACTCGATAAAAGTTTTAGGGGAGAGAATAAGTTATGGGAGCATTTTAGCAAAAATATTGTATTTTTTTCAATTGTTAATATTTTAATATAAAGAAACATAATTAATAAACTACAACAATTGATCCTTTAGGATCCAAACTGAAAAATATTTACTCAATATGTACTAATCATAAAAAACATACAGATAGATATCCCTAATGTTTTTCTGTTTTTTCTTTTTGGAACCAGACCGGAGTAATACTCAGACCAACCAGCCCGCACTGTTCCGCAAAGAAGGAGAAGTCTTCATGCTTGGGCTGTCGGTGATTGGATTCATGTTCTTTATACTCTTGGTCAGAGTAAAGATGGACCCGAGTAAGGTATTCAAGGCCAGATTAAGGGCATGGATCATCGGCATTGTGGGGTGGGGGTCCCCAACTTGGTATTTTCGGGAGGTATGCCTTTAATACTTCAAAAATTTATATTTTTGAAAATATTACTTTAATATTTTTGGGATTGATTTGTAAATTTATGATATAAATAATGTGTAATAAATTTTGAGTGTCAAATGTTAATTTTAAATTGACTTTTAATTGTTTTGGGACGTTATTTAAAATATACTTTTAAGAGTTTTGTGATATAATTAATATATATATATTTTAATTTTAAGGGTAATATTTACGTAAATAATAAAAATATAATACGTATAAAATGTGTTGTCTACAAATAATGAAGACAACACATTCTAATCAAACGTGTATATATACATAGGATAACACGTGTTTGTGTTATTATTTATTATTATTATTAATAATAATGATAAAATAAATTGATTCTAATTATGCGAGGTTCATGGTTCTTATATACATATATACTTTGATTTTTTTTATTTTTTTTTTTTAGCGAGAAAGGAATATTATTCTCGGTTCGAATTTGGGCTTGGATTTTAAGTAGAATTTCTAATTCTTCTAAGATATGTATTTTAATTTCTTTATTATGAGATTTAGATTATTATTGTCATCGGATTATAATTGTTAATTTCCATGAAATAATTGTGTTTATGTGAAAATTATGTGGAAATCATGCCTATGTATTTTATTTGTTGTACTAATTAAATACATATATTACAGGGGTTGAAATCCTACTGAGCGTTGGTTCACAACCCCACAGTTTTGATAGCACAGCCAATGATGTCATACCCCTCCCTGGGCCCCCCAACGCCTGAGGCCGGGCGTGACGTCGAGTTGACATTACCTGACCAACCCACAAATATATAAATACACACATGTACTGTTAAAGATTTTTTTTTCTTCCAAAATAGTATTCACCCACTTTAAAATTCGGGAATACACGTGTCATAAATATTCACAACAAAACCACAAAAAATTGAACCTTTTACGGTTCACACATGTCCAACCAACCCTCCAAAAATGACATCACCTTTTAACTCTACCTAGTGCTAGTAGTGGACTTGTTCTTAGCCGCGGCACCTGAAACCAAATATTTTATCGGTGTATTGTCTTCATAATATAAAAATAATTTATGGATCAAGCATAATTATCAAATACTACTTTTCAAAATATAATAGATATATGGCCGCACACTAAGGCAAAAATAAAACTCCATAACTATCATCGCAATTAAATAATGCATTTAAATCAACCAATCAAATTGTTTTGATATATAATAAAATACTACACAAATATTTCCCTATTAGCCATAGAACCGTTTCACCTCACGATCGGGAGTTACGACGGTATCGATACTTGTACAACTGTGTCATCTAAGGTGCCTATCAGTATTAGGGCCATTTAGTATCTCCAATAGTAGGATCCAACACGTAGTAAAAATCACCATATCATGATGATAATCATCATCATCATTA